>CM035420.1:60505846-61133346 GCA_020310875.1 Ceratopteris richardii | reverse complement strand
ACAAGGAAATGTTAATCATCTATGGCGAGAAGAAGATTGGAGACTTGCATTTGTGGCACAAAAGGTGTGGTCACATCAAAATTAAAATTTGCTTAAAAGACATGGTGAAAAGGCAATTGCTAAGAGGTTTACCACATTTTTTATTACAAATATGGCATGAGATCTGGCATGAGGTGTAAAGGATATGTCGCACATGGTGAATTAGAACTTATGCACATAGATGTGTGGGGGCCAACCAAAGAGCCCTCTCTTGCAGGTATTAGGTACTTTGTAACCTTGATTGATGACTAACCAAGAAAAGTATGTTTGTATTGTATAAAGCAAAAGCAGATGTGTGTGATAAGCTCAAACTATTCAAGGCACAAGTTGAAAAGGAGAGAATTCGCTACATCAATACCCTAAGGTCAGATGAAGGGGAAAAATACTCTTGACATGCCTTTAGTGATTTCTTATAGGACGAAAGAATACTTGCTAGATGTACTTTTTAAGTATGGTATGAATGGATGGAAGCGAGTGACACAACCTATGTATCCAAATACTTAGGTATGTGTAAGAGAAGCATAACCTTTTGAAGATATTTCACCATAGAGACGCATAATTTGAATCTTTAAGTATGTTACCATCACAAGACCTTGTGCTATGTTGTAGGCATTCTTTTGCAATTTTTGAGTTCACCAACTGATGTTCATATGAAGGTAGCATAGAGAGTCCTTAGGTGCATCAACAACATTATCAACAAAGGGATGTACTACCCTTATGAAGATGAATTACAACCTATTAGAGTTAGACATTTGCGGAATCACACAAAAAACACAAGGAAGAAGAAGAAGCTTCGAGCACAACACATAAAACTGAATGTATTACCACTAGAATGTACAAAAGATAAGTAACCCATTAGGGCTATAGACGTATATACAGGTGAATGGAAAAAAAATTCTAAAGAGGGAAAAAAGTGCTCCAACAGCCATAGTGTGTTCATAGACATGAGTACCTAAATATATCAACAAATCCCCCTAGGATTAAAGACATTTAATCCCCCCTCGATTAGAACAGAGGGTGCCCATTTTACATGGTGATAGATTTTGAGCCAAAACCAAAAACTATTTGAAGCACATGAACACTTTTGACTTTGCTTTCAATGGATATACCCATGCATGCCTAGAAAGCTCATCAATGAAAGTCACAAAGTAAAGCTATTTTCCAAAAGAGGGTGTGTGCATAGGATCACAACCATCATTGTGAACAAGCTACAACTTTTGGGTAGCTCAAACTGAACCATCTACCGAAAGGAGTAATGCTGCATTTTGCCCAAAATATAGCCTTCACAGACATTTCTTTTTTGGGTGCCTCAAGTTTGGGCAAAGATGACACCATTTCAAATTTATGCAAGCGTAGCAGACTAGCAAAATTCAAATGAACAAAGTATGCATGCCAAAGCTTTTCATCTGACATAGCTTGAGAATCATGTATTGCACATGCCAAACCATTCATGGATCTTTCAATGACAGATCATGAATAGTACATCTCTCATCAACAAATTTCAGAACTAAGCCAATCTTGGATAATGCACATAGTATGCCATGTAGGGGTAGACTCGAGTGAAGTGAAGAAATTGTGCTCCACGGTAATATGTTTGGTTGCCCCACTATCAAAGTGCCAAACATCTGAATCTACTTCAGACATACACTTTTCAAGAGAAGAGGGGTCAAAACTATAAACAACAATGAACACTCATTCTTCATTCTGCACAAGATTAGTAGGCTATGTTTTTGGTGTCGAGGCCTCTACAACAACCATTCCATCCTCGTTTTTCTTTGCCTCTTGCAACCAGATTTGGACAGTTCTTTATGACATGATCATTTCCTTTACAATACTTACAAAAGAATTTTTACTTTTTTGATTTCTTCTCATCTTTGTCTTCCTTCTTTGAATGTGCAACATTTGCAAATTTCTGCTTACTAATAGATGAGCTCCATTTACCTTTGCCCTTCTAACTAGCCAAGAAAGCTTGATCTGAAATATGTGTAATGGACCTATTCTGCCTAAAGTGATCTTCCTTCAAAAAGAGAAGGACTAACTCTTCAAATGAGAAGGCATTTGGATTGCCTTTCATCACCAAATGAAAAGGAGAAGCAAAACTCTGATATGAATCAAGAAGACCATTTAGAAGGGTCGACACAAGTGATTTATCTCGTATTACTTCATTAACAAAAATCAATTGTTCGTTCAAGTCTTTGATCTTTGTGAGAAAATTGTCCATAGATTCATCTTCATTCATATGCTCACTCTCCAACTATTTTCGGAGGTAAGCAACACTAGCCTCATTCCTAGCTTGGTACAATGTGGTAAGTGTATCCCAAGCATACTTAGCTATTCTGCAAGAGAAAATGTGAGGAATAATGGCACGTTTGACAAAGGAGGGTATCAATGCATGTGCCTGAGCATCTCCACCATCCCAACAAATTGCTCTGCAGTAGGTGCAACAAAAACTACAACACTAATAGGAATCGAAAGAATATTAGGATCTTCAACGCCATATGCATTGGCTTCAATATCTTTATTTCTAGGCATAATAGGACGTTTTTCAACACCGTGCACAATGTTCCATATTCCTTTTGCAACCAATACATGTCGCATCATATAAGCCCACAATGGGTAATTGGTACCATCCAGCTTATCCTCAATAACCAACATACAAAATATATCACTGCTTTTATCCATGGCCACTAACTAAAATACCTTGATGCAAAAGAATGACTATATCTGAGAGCATTGAATAGAACTACCCTCACAAGTTCTACTAAACCTTTAGCAGAATTTGAGATGCGTATATTGGCGACGTGAAACCTGTATTTATCTTTTTCACAAAAAGAAGAAATAGCCTGCACAAGCATTGTGATAGTGCATAATCCACTAAGTGAATTGAGTGAATAAGTCTGGAAGAAGCACAAGAATCCAGTCCTTGCTGGATTCTACCACTCCAAGAACTCTCTCAACCTTGTCCTTTTCCTTACCAAACTAGATAAATAGAGGATAATCGACCTCTTACCAAGCTTATTAAAATGAAACTTCTCATGGCAAAGAAGCAACAAAAGCCTTTTAGAACTTGCAATTATCATTCACCACTACTCCAATTCTAGTTCATCCTGATTCTAGCAAGTTCTTCTTTCTAGAGATAGATGCATTAGACTTTGCCCTAGGGGACATTCTATTCCAATATGGAGATGGTGGACACCTACATCCAGTTGCGTATCATTCAAGGAAAATTTTCCCTCTACAGATTAGTTATGAAATCCATGATAAAGAACATCTTGACATAGTGGATATGTTTGATACTTGGTGTCACGGTCTAGAAGAAGTAGCTCATAAAGTTACTATGTATATAGAACACAGAGACCTTGAGTGATTTGCGAACACCTACATCCTCAGTATAAGGAAATCTTGATGCAGTAAAATTTTTATCCAGGTTCAACTTTATCGTCACATACCATCATGATGCAAGCAATGTCACTCAAATGCCTTGTTGAGAAGATCTTACCATGCACCAAAAAAAGGTGAAGAGGCCTTTGATCAACAAGAGAGTGTATTACTCAAGCCTAAGCATCTCTAGTAAGCAGCCATCTCTTCAAGCCATCATGAAGATTCAACCTTGAATCATTTGATCTATGAGACTGTACCACAAGAGGAATTGTTTCGCAATGTTAAGAAGAAAACTCGAGAAGGAAAATTTCAAGAAGTAAATGAATTTCAGAAAAGGGATGGGTTACTACTCTATATGAGCCTATATATCCCTCCATGAAAGTCCATGATCCAAGTACTTTAACAACCTCATGACATCCTTGTACCATCCATATTGAAGTGAATAAAACAATAAAACTCATATTACGGGATTTTTAGTGGCCTCAAAGGTGGAAGGAAGTCAGAGAATATATCCAATCCTATGACATTTCCAATAGATCTAACGTACTATGACATAAACCTCATGGCCTCTTGCAACCTTTACGTATTTATGAAAGGCCAATTGGCATCAATTGGCATCATAGATCTACCACAGTCACATAGGAATGATACCATTCTTATTATAGTGGATAGATTTACAAAGATGGCACACTTCATTACAACTAACAAGGTATTCACAAGTGTGATCGCTATTAGACTCTTTCTTAGATACATCTTTAGGCTTCATGGATTTCTCATTGATATTGTTAGTGATTGAGGTCCACTTTTCATAACTAGATTTTGGAACAATATTTGCAAGCTCCCTTGTGTTGAAATTAAACTATCCAGAACCAATCATTCACAAACTGATGGACAAGTAGAATGGGTGAATCAAGCCCTAGATCAATATATCTGTTGCACCATAAACTATCGTAAAAGTGATTGGTTCTAGCTCTTACCATTTGGAGAGTTTTCCTATAATAATAGTGTTCATACATCTATCAAGCATACTCCCTTCTTTTCAGATTATGGAAAACATCAAAGGATGGATATACGACTCTCAAATCATGTGAAGAACGAAGCTAGAAGAGCTAAGGCCTAGTACCTAATGGATATTCAAAAGGAACTCAACAAAGAGGTCCATCGAGCACAAGAATAATTTAAGTATTATGTAGATCAACATCGTGTTCAAAATCTAGCTTATCACATTGGGGATAAAGTTTCGTTACTTAGAAATAATATACACACTCGAAGGCCTTATGCAAAGCTAGACCATCCAATCTTTTTTCCATTGACCATCTTGGTTGAGATTAATCGAGTCACTTTCAAGCTCCAATTACTAACTACCATGAGAATACATCCGAATTTCCATATGTCCATGTTCGAGCCATATTTGATTTCACCATTGATGGGGGAGAGGCCTTGTTCTTCACCACTTATTGAGATTGATGATCATGAAGAATTCAAAGTCGAGCATGCCCTAGATTCAAGAATATCTCGAGGAAGATTGGAGTACCTTGTTCATTGGAAAGGATATGATGTCAACCATCACACTTGAAAACCTGCACAAAAGCTTCACGGAGCACCAATCAAGGTTCCAAAATTTCATAAGAAAAATCAAAAAAATCCTAGACTAGAGAACTTGCAAAAGCTAGATCTCATATAGAAGCACTTTAATGAGGAGACTGTTAAGTGTATTAAGTTGGGAAAATAGAGATTTCTTACAGAAAAGGAAAGAGAAGATATTATTTCAGTTATCAATAAACATGAGAAACCATTTGCTCTTTTTCACATGAGATAGGTTGTGCAAATCCCAAAC
Organism: Ceratopteris richardii; assembly: GCA_020310875.1. Lineage (NCBI taxonomy): Eukaryota > Viridiplantae > Streptophyta > Polypodiopsida > Polypodiales > Pteridaceae > Ceratopteris > Ceratopteris richardii. The sequence continues at coordinate 61,128,089 of CM035420.1, read as the reverse complement.
ACGTTCCACCCATGGTCATCATTAGAGTGCAACATATTCCATAGAATATGTGACCTATTCTAGTCCCAAAGGCTCATTTACCTCCGTTGATGAGACTGTTAAAGGAGAAGGTATCCATGAAAACATTAGAGCCATATTCAACATCATATTCGAATAGATGGTTCACGATGCCAAACAATATTGCGGAAACATTTCTTTTCATCCAAAACTTGCAACCTATGAACAAATTCACAATTGGCAATGTAGGGGCTGTTCATATATTTGGGTACTAACACACTAGGGCCACCAAGCCCTCTTTTTTCCTCTTTTGGAGGTTTTTTCCCCAGTTTGTATATACACCTATAATGCCAATGGGTAACTTATCTTTGTACATTCTCTTGGTAATAAATTCCATATTAAGTGTCATGCTCCAAGCTTCTTCTTCTTCATTGTGCTATTTACATGCTTCCACAGAACTGAAACTGCAACAATTGGTATCAGAGTATGTCACCATTTCATTTAGGGTTTCATCCACATCCCTCCACTCACAATGTCAAAACCACATGAAACTTGCTAAGCATATTCAAGGGGATTAGGAGCAGCAAAGAGACTCATTACCTTGGGAAGCGTGTAACTAAGGAGAAAGTTTGATCAAAAGAGGAAGCAGCCATCAACTATGCGAGCATATATATCTAGTTTAGGAGGTAAGCTTCATTAGTTTTTTCATTGAAGAAGGATCCCATGGGCTGCTATCACAATGCCATGAGAGGAAGGGAGAGACTATCTTCTTTCCCTTCATGAAGACAAACAAGACTTCGAAATCGTTCTCATTTTATAGGTGTCTTCTCTAAGATTTTTTCTTTATGTGGGATATCTCCAGTTGAGAGTGTGCTCTCTTCTTCTAGTTCACCAAACTTGAGAGAGAGAGAGAGAGAGTTAGAGAGAGAGAGGGAAATGAAAGCGACCATATACTTTGATATCGTCCTTTGAAACATTTACGTAGGCTTACTAATTGGACTATAACTTTTTCTAGGAATATCCAAATCCAAAACTTCAAAGTGCTATAGATTAATTGCTTCAAGAGCTTTCCAATGATTGGTTATGCCAACTTTTTCTTAGACTTAAACATTTCTACAGATTTGTAAGTTGACTGAGTGGAGTTATGAGAACTCTTTGAGGCTTGAATTGTTTTTTTATCTTCTCGTAGATGCTTAGGGAGGTGATTCTATCTCATTAGAAATAGTTTCTCCTTACGTAGATCTTTATTTAGAATCATAAGTATCATTTAATCTATAAGACTATCATTGGAAATGAATTATAACAAAGGAAAGAGTTGTTATTGATGGCTAGTCTATCATGTTCGATTAGATTTTAAAATTTCTTCTTTTATTGCTTTTATTGAATGGATTTCTCGAGAGATTAAAGAATGTGTGCTTATGGATTTATTTGCATATAGAAACTCAATGATGCATTCATCTCTTCAAACATATACTTGTAGAGATTCGAAGATACACATAGTACCATCATTGGTTGATTATGAGAGGATAAATGCATGTATGCATTAACAAGAATAAGTTCATTGATTTTTGGGCATGAAAGTATATGAAGTCATCTAACAATGTGCACTTATAATAGAAATACATTCAAATGATTGTTTTATTGAGTTATGCATCTATTACTTTTGATGTGTATATTGACATTACTAGAAGTAATATATGATTTGATTTTGCAAAAAAATATCCACTTGATTGATTATCTATTGCAAATGAATGACTTGATTACTAATGAAGCCATATATTTATGCATACCTTTCCATTAAAATGATTTAAGTATAGGACAAAAGTAGTTCAAATGCATAGAAAGAATCATGATAGTCCATTGAACTTATTGTTTTGCAATATGAAAGGGTATTGCGGCATGTTGTTGTATTCACAAATTTGAGTAGAAAGATCCAATTACATTCAAATTTGTATGGTGGTAGATGCTTATATTCCCTATATATTCACCAATTTTCATGTCTTTTGAAGTTTTCTTGATAGGTCAAATGGTTCAAAAGTTTTAGACTTGTTGTATCAAAAGTTACCCTATGAAGGTCTACAAGAAATGAAAGATCTTAATTAGCTACATGCCTGTCTCCTCCCAACCTTATTTCCCTTGCCCTTCGCACATCTAGAATCATCTCTAAGGTCCAAACACTCCTCATATGGCTACTCTGATTGAGATGGGATAAGCTTGAAGACTCATGTTAGAGCCTTGGCTCCTCTGCGCTCTACTCCATGACTTGGCTAGGGTCCTTGACCAAATGCAAGTAGACCAATGGTAGACCATGGAGGTCTAAATAAATCTAAAAGCTAGTGTCTTTTTGGAATTTATATTGAATTTGTTACTTTGCCCTATGCACTATGCTCACTCCACTTGTGTTCTAATTTGTTTTCCTTTTTCAAATTTGTTTTTTATGAATTTGGTGATCCATGCGGTTACTCATGCGGCTTACTCAAGGCGTCAACTAAGGCATAGAAGTATGGCATCTTTGGCACTCATGTTTCCCCTGGTTCACTTTGGTTCCCTTTGGTTTCATTGACAGTCGTTGGCTATGTGCAAACCATCTGTAACTAATGATCCGAGATAGAGTTGAGGAGATAAGACCTTGCAAGTGCATCCTTGGTGCACCATGTGCTCAATCTTTCTTGCTCTTATTGTGTTGGTTGACCTTTGTTCCTAAAACTTTGTTCCTAAATTCTTGCCAAAGATAAGCTTCCATCCTTAATGACTAGGTTGAGTAGTTACCTCTATCGAATTTGTCAATTGATGAAGGAAATCCATCTTCCATGTTGTCCAACCTTGCTCCATTACCATTGTGAAGAGATGGATTTGAACTTGGAGAAGATGAACTGGTGCTACAAAAAAAAATGCACTACACCAGCCAAATAAAATGGGCCCTTTTATCTTGCAAGAAGATGTATTAGACACCCTATGTACCTTGGAAAATTACTCTAAAAAAGATAAATCAAAACAGGTAAGTATGAGTTGAACCATGAGTAAAAAACTTGCTATTTTGGTTTATACACCTCTCCAATGTTTTGAACAATTCTTTGGCCATAATAGCAATTAACTTAATTCCTTTTGGGGAACTCTTATCAACTTAGTAAGCTAATAATAAAGAGTTATTTCATAAAAAATTATGGACTACATAAAGAGAAAAGTGTTTAGTAAGTTGTAGGATCACCCCGATTTTCACGGGTTGTAGCAGTCTAGCCTTATACTTGTCAACTGTACCATCAGCTTTACGATTCAGCTTGTATACCCACTTAATGCCAATGTTCTCTTGCCAGGAGGCAAGTCACATAAAGACCAAGTATCATTCTTCATTATAGCATCATATTTAGATTGCATAGCAACCATCCAATTTTCTGAATTTTGTGCTTCATCAAACAAAACAAGCTCAGTCTCATCACAGAGATTAGATGCAACCATAACATAATAATCTGATGCAAAAGAGGCACTATGAGATCCTGATCCAGTGTGATATGACAGAGGTGCATCTAATTTGCTATCACGCAAAGTCTGCACCAGCCATTTTGGCATAGTTTTTGCCTCCTCAATATCAGCCCTCTCATCAACAAGTGCATCATGTAAATCTACATCAGAAATGGGATGATCTACATCATCACATGAAACCTACAATGGTTGAGAAGTTGCCTTATTAGGACCATCACTAGACTATCCACATGTAAAAATAGGCAGCAAAGTATTATACATGTCTTTGGAGCTAACAAATGTCTCCTTAGTCCATGAAAGCAATGGCTGAATAGCATCTTCCATAGAAACAACATCACGGCTAACCAGAATGCATTTAATCTATGGATCATACAGACTATAGCCTTTACTTTCATAACTGTACCCAATAAAAATATATTTTACTCCTTTATTATCTAATTTTCTACGATGTTGTTCAGGCACCAATGCATATGCCAAACAACCAAAAACACGCAGATGAGTAACGGATGGCTTGCGATCATGCCAAGCCTCATATGAAGTGATATACTGCAGCGCTTTAGTGGGACACGTGTTAAGTACATATGCTGCTCACATGATAGCCTCAAGCCAGAAACTATGTGGTAAAGCCTGACTCTTGACCATAAACCTTGACATCTCCATGATGACCTGTTCTTTTGTTTAGCAACTCCATTTTTTTGAAGTGTATACGGCACTATACATTAGTTTTTTATCCCACGTTCAGCCAGAAATGAATTACAATCACAAGACATATATTCCCCCCTCAATCAGAATGGAGGGTGCCCATTTTACATGCTCACAGATTTTCATCCAAAACCAAAATCATTTTGAAGCACATGAACACTTCGGACTTTGCCTTCAATGGATATACCCATGCATGCCTAGAAAAATCATCGATGAAAGTCATGAAGTAAAGATAATTTCCAAAAGAAGGTGTCTACATAGGACCACATACATCACTATGTACAAGCTACAATTTCTGAGTAGCCCGAACTGAACTATCTTTTGGAAAGGAGGAACACTGCACTTTATGCAAACTATAGCCCTCACAAACATGTTTTCTAAGTGCCTCAAGTTTGGGCAAAGAGGAAACCGTTTCAGATTTTTGCAAGCGTAGCAAACTAGAAAAATTCAGATGACAAACCATGCATGACAAAGCTTTGCATCTAACATAGCCTGAGAATCATGTACTGCACATGCCGAATCATTTACAGATCTTTCATAGTCTATGAGCTTATACAGCCCATGACATAAAATGCGAAAAGAAATAATCACATCGTCATTTGACAGATCATGAACTGTATATATGTCATCAACAAATTTCACAACCAAGCCAATCTTGGCTAATGTAGAAGCTGATAACAAATTTTTCTTGGCCCCTGGCACAAACAAAGCATCTGACAAAGTGAAAGAACTACCATCAGCAATAGTCAAAATGATCTAGGATAAAAGGAGTTGTTGGTGCATGTAACAGTATTCCCTGTAGGGGCAAGCTGGAGTGAAGAGAACAAACTACACTGCGAGGTAATATGTTTGGTCGCCCCACTATCAAAGTACCAAACATCTCAGTCTACTGCAGACATGCACTGCTCATGAGAAGATGGTTCAAAACTCCAAATAGTAGTACATGCCCATTCTTCTTTCTGCATAAGATTAGTAGACTCTGTTTTTGGAGTAGAGGCCTCTACAACAACCATTCCTGCCTCTTTCTTCTTTGCCTCTTTTGCAGCTAGTTTAGGAGATTTATTTATGATATGATCATTTCCTTTGCAGTACTTGCAAAACAATCTCTGCTTTTCTGATTTCTTTTCATCTTTGTCTTCCCTCTTCAATTGTGCAGAATTAGTAGATTTTCGCCTACTACTTGAAGAGCTCCATTTTCCTTTGCCCTTCTGAATAGCCAAGAAAGCTTGATCTACAGCTCGCATAATGGACCTGCTCGGCCTAGACTGATCTTCCTGCAACAAAACAAAGACTTACTCCTCAAATGACAAGGCATTTGGATTGCCCTTCATCATCAGCCCAAGAGTAGAAGCAAATCTCTGATATAGCTTAGGAAGACCATTTAGAATGGTCTACACAAGTGAGCTATGTGGTATAACCTCATCAGCAGAAATCAATTGTTCCTTCAAGTCTTTGATCTTTGTTAGGAAACTATCCATAGAATCACCTTCATTCATGTGCTCACTCTCCAATTCTTTTGGAAGATAAGCAACATGAGCCTGATTCCTAGCTTGGTACAATGTGGTAAGTGTATCCCAAGCATCCTTAGCTATTTTTCAAGAGAAAATGTGAGGAATAATGGCACTTTTGAGAGACAAAGCTATCAATCTATGTGCTTGAGCATTTTTGCCATCCCAAGGAAACTGCTCTGTAGTAGGTGCAGCAGAAACTAGAGCACGAATAGGAATATGTAGAATATCATCATCTTCAACACCTTCTGCATTAGCTTCCGTACCTGCAGTTGTAATAGAAGCAGGTGTGATAGGATGTTTTTCAACACCCTCCACAATGTTCCATAGTCCTTTTGCAACCAATACATGTCGCATCATATAAGCCCATAACGGGTAGTTGGTACCCTCCAACGTATCCCCAACAACCAACATACAAAATACATCACTGATTTCAGCCATGGCTGGTGACTAAAATACCTTGATGCAGAAAATTGACTATATCTCAAAAAGTTGAACAAAACTGCCCAGATGAATTCTGTTAAACCTATAGCAGACTTTGAGACACTTATACTAGTGAACCCAAAGTGGTATATACCTTTGGCACAAGAAGATGATATAGCCTGCACAAGCACTGTGATAGTGCACTCAGAGGCCGAAACGAGCTCAAATCGTGGAAACACATTGAGTATCCTCAACAAAATTTGTACGATTTTGAGATTGTGACCGGAGAGCTGTCGACGATGCCCTAGACGAAGTGAGGACCTGGTCTGATACGAATTGTTGGAGTTATACGTCTGTGAAAGCACGCGAACCGAATAATGAAGAAGAATAAGCTTAGAGCACAACACACAATAGTGAATGTAGGGAAAAAAGTGCCCCAACGGTCCTTGAGTGTTCACGCACATCAATACCTAAATATATTAACATAAAGCTCAGCTCATGGAGGTCTAAAACTGTGACTAAAGAGCCATCTATATATAGTGATCTTTGAATTCAAGATTTGAATTTGAATATTTCTCACCTAAAACAATTGTGCTATCTTTTAGTGATTGATTGATTTTCCAACCACTTCAATTACGAGTTCATGGCATCTCCTTCTTATTTCACCAAGTGGACTCAATCACTTTAGATACTTTTACTTTTACATGAAGTAAAGGCTTCAAAAATTAAAAGAGATAGCTCACAAGTGAACTCATATATTGTCTTCACTTTAAAGCTTCTCCTATGATCTTGTGAGACTCAACCGAATACTTAGGCTTGTCATAGACTTGCTCCAACACTTTTGGAGTGCATTCGGAGCCAGAATGAAGTAATTTGATAGCGATGCAACACAGTGTGCTCTCCTTCTCAAGAGCTATATGACAATATACTTGGAATAGGAAACGGAGCTCCTAAGGCGGCCCACAATACTCCACACAAAGGCTAGAGAATACACAGAAAAACATAATACATAGGGAGCACAAAGTCAGACTTCTTAGGTCTTACAAATGCGGTCGAACTTACAGTCTATGACTGACTAGGCCACTATATGTTTGATTAAAGAACATATACAAAGAAGTGTTTGGTGGCCATTTGGCCTTTGACATGGACACTAGCGGTAACAAGCTCCCACTAAAGGCCAACATGGCCAGATTAGCTATGGGAGAAAAATAAAGAATGATAAAGAATACCTGAGTGTAAGTATACAAACTATACCTCCCACCTGATGGGATGTTACACAGTATACAAGTGTCTATGTAAGATCAAGAATCAAGTAACACCCATCAAGGGACAACAATGTCGAAAGCTATCATCTGGTAGAGCTTTAGTCAAAGCATCTGCAACATTATCTCGAGTGTGAACCTTCTCAAGAATAATGCACTCAATGGCTAAGAAATCTCTAATGAAGTGATATCTCACCTCAATGTGCTTGTTCGTTGCATGATAGACCGGATTCTTATCCAAAGCCATGGCACTCTGATCACTGAGCAAGCAAGGTACATGCTGAGGTAAACCCATATCACAAGCAAGACGAGAAAGCCACAATGCTTCCTCACATGCCTCACTTGCTGCAACATACTCTGCTTCTGTGGTGGAAACATCTGTACATTCTTGAAGACGAGATTTCCAAGTGATAGCTGCTCTAGCAAAATGAGAAATGTACCCTGATGTAGACTTACGATTGTCTACACAACGAGCATAGGCAGAATCTGTGTGACCAATAGTGGATGCTTTCCCTCTACCTAAGCATAGAAACTTGTCCTTAGTACCACTTAGATATCTGAAAATCATCATCGCTTCCCAATGTTTCTTGCTAGGATTAGACATATATCTGCTCACACCTCCCAGTACAAATGCAATGTCTGGTCTCGTAGCTACCATAGCATACATGAGACTACCAACAAAAGACTAATAGGGAATTTTGGTCATGAATTCCTTTTCCTCATATGATTTGGGGCAATCATCCTTGCTCAATTTCACATATGTGGGTAAAGGTGTACTCAATGCCTTTCCACCCTACATATGAAACATGTGAAGTACTTTGGATATGTACTCACTTTGAGACAAGTATATGCATCTTTTACTCGATTAGGAGTAATGCACATGCCAAGAATATGTTTGGCATCTTCCAAATCCTTTATCTCAAATGTCTAAGTCAAATTCTTTTTGAGAATTGAAAAATCATAAGAGGACCTCCTAGAAATCAACATATCATCGACATAAAGTATCAAGAATATCAAGCTACCATCTGAGCATCTCTTTGTGTAGACACAATGATCCTTATTGCTATGAGAATAGCCTTGAGACTTCATAAAAGCATCAAACTTTTGGTACCATTGTCTAGGGGACTATTTAAGTCCATACAAGCTCTTCTTGAGCTTACAAACTAGACTTTCATTGCCAAGAACTACATAACCCTCTGGTTGTTCCATATAGATCTCATATATAAGATCTCCATGCAAGAAAGCAGTTCTAACATCCATTTGGACTAGCTCTAAGTCCTCCATTGCAAAGAATCCAAGCAACATGTGCAGGGTAGTCATCTTCAACACTGGAGAGAATATTTCCTCAAAATCAACACCATATTGTTGCTTAAAACCCTTTGCAATGAGTCGCGCTTTATACTTTGGAGAAGCACTATCTGATGTGAGTTTCAGCTAATATAACCATTTACATGGTAAAGCTTTCCTGCCCTTTGGCAAAGGTACTAAATCCCAAGTACCATTCTTGTGAATAGAATCCAACTCACTCTTCATGGCATGCTCCCACTTGACATGATCCTATGTCTGCATAACCTCTTTATAGCAAAAAAGCTCACTAGCATCTGTTAGGATAACAAAATCTAAACCTAGAACATATCTATCAGGTGGATGTGAGACACATGCAGAACGTCTCAATGGTTGTTGAACAAGAACATGTGCAGACTGATTTGAATGGACATTCTCTTGAACATCCTTATGTGCAGCATTTTTATGCATGCTAACCGGAGGACTATTATCCTCAAACATCACTCTTCTCCCTTCAACCTTTTTAATGGGTTGTTTATGCATCTTAGACTCATTGAAAATGACATCACTACTTCTGATCACTGTCCATGTTTCAGGATCCCATAAGTGATATCCAAATTGTCCTTCTTGACCATATCCAAGAAAAACACATTTCTTTAACTTATGGTCCAACTTTTGTCTAAGATTCTTGGGAATATGAACATATGCTTCACATACAAAAATTCAAAGATGATCATAATATGGTGGCTTCCTTGTCCACAACTCTTGGGCCACTTTCAGACCTTTGGCAGTACTAGGTGAAAGGTTAATCACATGAACTATAGTCAATACTACTTCTACCCAAAATCCTTGTGAGAGGTTTGCATGATGCAACATAGAGACTACTCTATCTTGAATAGTTCTATTCATCCTCTCAGCTACACCATTCTGTACTAGGGTATAAGGAGCTATAAACTCTCTATGAATCCCTCTAGACTGACAGAAAAGGTAATACTCACCCCCATTATCTAAACATAAAGCCTTAAGCTTAGTTCCTTTTTCAGTCTCAACTTAAGCAAGCCATTTTCTGAAAGTAGGGAATACCTCATCCTTTGATTTTATAGGATATACCCAAAGTTTTCTAGTAGCATCATCTATGAAAGTGACAAAGTAAAGAGAGCCACCTAAGGACCTAGTGGGCATAAGACCACACACATCTGTATGAACATTATGGAAAGGCTGAATTGAAGAGTCAATGTGCATTCTATGCACATTTCTAGTTTGCTTTCCATATTGACAATGCTCCCAAAATGAAAATCAGAGAAAGATAACACACGTAAGTAGCCAGAACGAGAAAGATTTTCCATTCCACTACGAGATATATGCCCCAAATGACCACGCCAAATACAAGCCATAGGTTGTTTAGTAATAGCTAACAAGTGTTCTTTCTCTGATACAAATAAAGGATAAAGTGAGCCAACTTTTCTTCCTTTTGCAATAACCATATTCCCTTTGATATGCGAAAGGATTGAGCATAGAAGACCACCTTGTAACCGAGGTCATCAAGTTGACCAACTGACATCAAACTGCATGATAACTGAGGTACATGGCATACATTATGCATAGTAAATTTCGAACCATCAATGAACTGCACAACCACATCTCCAATTCCCACAACATCACACTGGTAAGAGTCACCAAGTCTCACGGTATCAAGAGACTTTGCTGCATAATAAGAGAACTATTCTCTATGTGGTGTCTCATCGAAAGAGACACCAGAATCTAGTAGCCATGTGTGGGTGTTGAGCCCATAAAAGTCCTAAAGGTCAAAGTCAACTAGTAAAAGTCAATTGGTCAAAGTCAACAAGCTCAAGGTCAAAGTCAATAGGTGAAAAGTCAAAGTGCTAAAGTGCAGGTGTCAAAGTGCACAGGTAGTGCACAATTAATTGTCCACAAAGGGTAAATTGGAGAAAGTGGGTTGCAGGTTGCAGAGGTATTTTCTCTAATTTCCCTAAGGTTCAAAGTGTGTTTTAAAGTGTTTTGGAAGTTTCAGGTGAACCCCCTCTTATGTGCAAAAGTGAAGATTTAAAAGGAAAATGTGAAGGTATGTGAAGCGGCAGCGTACGCACAGGTGAAAGTATGGCCCCCCATTAAATTTTTTGGTTTTAGTCTAAAGTCACTACAGGACAAAACGGTGAGTCGTTGGTTGCCACTTGTGAAGAAAATCTTGGGACATCAAAGTGAGAACCAAGATACCATTGCATTTAGGAGCATACATGATCGACACACTCAAATCAAGGCAAGGACTATTCTTGGACCAATCTTAGAGTAAGCAAGAGAAGCATAGTCTAAGGGAAGCAAGAGACAGAAGTGCAAGAGTCACCAGTGTGCGACGCAGAGAAGTGGAAGTGAAGGAGTGCATGGAGAGTGACTAAGGGATTATGCAGAGAGTGCTAAGCTAGTCCCCCAAGGATCTCAAGGTCTCCTTGCAGTGTGTGCACGCCAACAGAAGGTATTCATTCCTCCCCCTTAGTGGAAGCTTGGTGCAAGGTGTGCACAAGGATAAGCTTGAAGCAGGTGGAGGTCTGGTGCAGAGAAGGCCGACGGCAAGAAGACTTTGGGATATTTGGTATTTTGTACTTGAGCACTCTGTGGGATTGTGCACAGAGGTATTGGCTTGTATTGTGCTTCAAACATTGTAATTGTCTTACTATAATCAATCGGTAGAAGCTTTCAATGTGTATTTTCTCTTCTTGTCTCTTCTCTTTTCTCCTACAAACCCTCAAACTCCTTCTTGTCCAAGAATCCCCCAACAAAATTTGGCACGCCCGGTGGGACTTCCAAGGAGATTTGAGCTTAGGAGAAACCAAGTGCAAAGTATAGCAGAGGTCACGTGTCTACAGTGCTATTACAGTGCTACTTCATCAACCAAAAGGTAAATATTCTTATCAAGTGTCTCATATTAAGTGGGCTATGAGCTGGTCATGACCGCAACCCGATCCCAAACATTGAGGGTCAGCTGCAAGAAAACAAGAAGGAAGGTCGTTAGAAGATCCTCCAGTCCACTATCTTCAACCTCATCAGTCAAGAGCATGGTAGGACAGGTAGACTTGGAAACCTTACTCTCAAGATTAAATATAAAGTTTCCTTCTTTCAAAGGCCTAGCTCAGGAGGATCCGGATGAACACATTAGAAGGTTTTTGGCACTTTGTAAGAATAGAGGCTTAATGGGTAGGGAGGATGTGTAGAGGAGGTACTGGGGTATCCACTTTTAACAAAAGTAGAGATTAAAGATTAACACATCCAGTACGTCGCCTACTCAAGGGGGGTTCTCTTTAGGGAAATATACCCTTTAACATCTCTGTGAGCAGGTAGATAACACGGATTACACAGAGTGGTAAATACTTCACAAAATATGAACAACCAATGACCAAGGAAGACCATACACTTCTTGATTTGAATCAGACGATTACAAGGTTGGGCAGGGTGATGCTCAAAAGTGCAAGCTTAGGGCTGACAAGCCACCCTAAAAGTATTAATTCTAATACAACAGATCAGCATAAGGGGCCACTGATATGCAGGCTAACTCAGAACGATACAAATGGTAGAATTTCCCAAGAGAATGGGGATTAATCAACACATTGTCTCATAGGAAAGAAAGAAAAAAAAATAAATCCAAGCTACTCTCTTACACTATAGTGCTCACAGCCCTCCACTGAGAAGCCTACCCTCTGTATACACACTACAGAGTAGCTCCTACAATAGACTTGAAACCACCAAGTGTAAGAGAGGACTTCTGCACGTACACACGGAGTATCCGAATTGAGGTATCCACCAAAAAAAATTTTTTGTCCGTCCCCAATGAGCACAAATCCATTGTTTCTATAGGCCTCAATAGGCCAAGAGGGCCTTGCGGATTCTTCACGTCCACTGATCACGTGCCGATGGATTGCCCAAAGTTGGAGGGGTAGGTCAATTACCCCAATAATTTGAATTAGATCCACAAACATAGGTAGTCACCGTGAATAGTTGGTGGCAAAAAAGCTTTTCCCTGCTTCCAATTTTAACAATTTACTTTTACCTTTTCACACTAAAGAGCTTCCATAATTTAGGAGAGTATCACGAATTTGGACCAAAAAAATGATTTCCAAATGGGTGTGACATTGTGAATTCCCTTGGATGGAAGGTTCTGCAACTCAAGCCTTTTGTGCCTTCACTGCATGTTCTCCTTTGTTATTTCACCTCCAAGGGCTTTTACCACCTCAGCTTAGCACAGCACCCAACCTTGCAGCAATCTTCTAGAAATAACTGGTTCAATATTCCAAAATGTCTAGCTCTTTTCAGGGTCAACACTTATTCAAAGGTCCCCAAATTGCACTTCTCCATGTAAAGATTACGGAGCTCTGCATGTTCTTCAACCAAATTACTAAACAATTTAAATGGCTTGGATTCAGCTTCTCTTTCTTCTTCGGGGGATCTTTGTAGTTCGGCATTCTTAGAAATCTGTTCAGTCTCCTTGGATATATGTGTGGGTGCATGTGTGTGTGTGCCGCATGTGTGTATGCGTGAGTGCATGTGCTTGTGTGTGAGTGTGTGGGTGCGTATGTGTGGGGGTGAGTGTGTGGGTGGGTGTGTGGTGTGTGTGTGTGAGGGGGTGTGTGTGTGTGGGTGGTTGTGTGTGGCATAAATGTGTATATGGGTGTGTGGGGCATAAATGTGTATGTGGGCGTGTTTGTGTGGGTGCACATGTGTGTAATTGTGGATGTGTGCATGTAGGTGTGAGTGAGTATATGTGTATGTATGTGTGAGTGAGTGGGTGTGTGAGTGTGTGTGGGAATGAGGATGTGGGTGTATGTGTGTGAGTGTGCATGTGATTGTATGGGTGTGTGTGCATATGTATATGTGCTGTGTGTGTGTGTGTGTGAGTGTGTAGGTGTGTGTGTGTGAGTGCATGCATTTGTTTGTATATATGTAAGTGCGTGTATGTGTGTGTAGGGATGTGTGTATGTGAGTGTGAAGGTGTGTGTGTGGGTGGGTGTGTGGTGTGTGTGTGTGAGGGGGTGTGTATGTGTGTGTGGATGTGTGTGAGTGTGTGAGTGTACATGAGGGGCGGGGAGGGCTGTGGGGAGGGTGGCGGGTGGGTGGGTGGGTGGGCGGGGGGGGGGGGTGGGCAGGGGGGAAGGCGGGGGGTGGGCGGGGGGGGGCCGGAGGGGTGGGCAGGGGGTGGGCGGGGGGGGCTCGCGGGGGCGTGGGCGGGGGGGGGGGGGGGGGCGGAGGGGTGGGCGGGGAGTGTGCGGGCGGGTGGGCGGGGGGGGGAGGCGGGGGGAAAGAGGGGCTTGCGGGGGGGGGGTGTGGGCGGGGGGGGGGCGGGGGGGCTCGCGGGGGTGTGGGCGGGGGGCAGGGGGGCTTGCGGAGGGGGGTGTGGGCGGGGGGGGGCGGGGGGGGGGGGGCTCACGAGGGTGTGGGCAGGGGGGTGGGCGGGGGGGGGTGGGCGGAGGGGTGGGCGGGGGGGTGGGCGGGGGGGAGGCGGGGGGGCAAAGGGGCTTGCGGGGGTGGGTGTGGGCGGGGGGGGGCTCGCGAGGGTGTGGGCGGGGTGTGGGCGGGGGGGCGGGGGGGGCTCGCGGGGGTGTGGGCGGGGGGGTGGGCGGGGGGGTGGTCGGGGGAAGAGGGGCTTGCGGGGACGTGGGCGGGGGAAGAGGGGCTTGCGGGGGCATGGGCGGGGGGGAAGACAGAGAGAGAGAGAGAGAGAGAGAGAGAGAGAGAGAGAGAGAGAGAGAGAGAGAGAGAGAGAGAGAGAGAGAGAGAGAGAGAGAGAGAGAGAGAGAGAGAGAGAGAGAGAGAGAGAGAGAGAGAGAGAGAGAGAGAGAGAGAGAGAGAGAGAGAGAGAGAGAGAGAGAGAGAGAGGGAGAGTGAGTGAGAGAGGGAGAGAGAGAGAAAGAGAGTGAGTGAGAGAGAGAGAGAGATAGAGAGGGAGAGAGAGAGAGAGAGAGAGAGAGAGAGAGAGAGAGAGAGAGGGAGAGTGAGTGAGAGAGGGAGAGAGAGAGAAAGAGAGTGAGTGAATGAGAGAGAGAGAGATAGATAGAGAGAGAGAGAGGGAGAGTGAGTGAGAGAGGGAAAGAGAGAGAAAGAGAGTGAGTGAGAGAGAGAGAGAGAGAGAAAGAGATAGAGAGAGAAAGAGGGAGAGAGTGAGTGAGAGGGAGAGAGAGAAAGTGAGTGAGAGAGAGAGAGAGAGACCATGAGAGAGAGAGTGAGTGAGAGAGAGAGAGTGAGAGTGAGTGAGAGAGAGAGAGAAAGAGAAAGAGGTAGAGAGAGAAAGAGGGAGAGAGTGAGTGAGAGGGAGAGAGAGAGAGTGAGTGAGAGAGAGAGAGACCATGAGAGAGAGAGAGACCATGAGAGAGAGAGAGTGAGTGAGAGAGAGAGAGAGAAAGAGAGTGAGTGAGAGAGAGAAAGAGGGATCTACAGACCCCCACATCAAGCTTTTGCACCATCCCTGGTGTAATTTCTCCATTATTCTACTTATTTCAAAGAGATCTAGTTATGCTGCAATTATTGTAAAGAAACACGGTATGTACAAGGAATGAAGTGCTTCCAATTTGACCTAATTGAGATACTTCTTTACCTTGGAGATGTTGACCAGAGGAATCTTTCTACCCTACAGATCTTCCAAATGCACAACGCCATGTGGCAATACCTTGATTACCTTATATGGTCCTATCCATTTGGGTGCCAATTTAGTTGAAATTGCCGGGACTTGATGCACTAAAACCATAGACCCTTCCTGAACTTCATTGGATCTCAGATACCTATCATGCAATCTCTTACGCTCTTCTTGTGTCACCAGAAGTTCTTGCATTGCCCCTTCTCTGTACTCTTCTAATGCCACCAATCTCTGAATGGGGGGTTCCATTCCAATGGTTTTGATTCCTATTTCTTTTCTGATGATAAAATCAAATGGTGCCAATGCCTCTTTCCCATAAACTAAGCGAAATGGAGTCTCGCCTGTGGTTCCCCTCTTTGTGGTTCTGAAAGCCCAAAATGCACCAATTAAGGCTAGTGGCCAAGAGCTTTGATGATCAAAAGCTAATTTGCGAAGCAATCCAATCAAAATCTTATTGGAACTCTCTGCTTGGCCATTTTCCCTTGGGTAATAGGCACAAGATTTTTTATGGAAGATTTTGTACCTGTCAAATATAAACTGGAGCAATTGATTTACAAAATGTGTGCCCCTATCACTAGTAACTTCCAATGGGCAACCAAATCTTGAGAAAATACGTTTATACATAAATTTAGCTACTGTTAGAGCCGTGTAGTCCACAGAAGCTTTAGCCTCTATCCATTTAGTGGCATAACATGTGGCCATCAAAATATACTTTTTACCTCCTGGTTGCCCAGTTGGGCTAATTGGTCCTATGAAATCAAGACCCCATTGTTCAAATGGAAGCCATCCTGTAGATATGACCAATGGTTGGAAATTCAATCTGGTTGGCGCGGGAGCACACCTCTGGCAGATGTGGCATTCTTTAGAAAACTTGATTGCATCCTTGAAAATATGAGGCCACCATAACCCTTTGTGGATGATTCTACGAGCCAATTCTTCCCCCTTTAGATGTCCTTCATTGTGTGCAGCCTCCAGCAAAAGATTTACCTCCTCTGGATAGACACACCTTCTCAATATATCATCCTGACAGTATTTATATAAATTTCCATTTATAAGAGAATATGCTTTAGTTTTCAGGAGCAATCTTCTCTTTTCTACAGGTGTCAAATGTTCTGGGATCTTTCCACTAGTAAGAACATGGAGATTTTCATCATACCAACCAGTCCGAATTGCTACTAGAAAAAGATTGCTATCCACCAATTCATCATTAATACCTATTGCCTTTTCGCTCATTGCCATCTTGGACACTTGATCTGCCATGTAGTGCTCTTTTCCTGGCTTAATATGAATATCAAAATTAAATTCTTGAAATAGGAGTAACCATCTCCAGATCCTTCGAGCTACTCTAGGCTTGTTTATCAAATACTTCAAGGGCTGATGATCAGAAATAACAATGAAATGTACACCAAGGAGATAGTGTCGGAACTTCTGAAGAGCAAATACGATAGCCAAACCTTCTCTTTCCGTCGTACTGTAATTCCTTTCAGCTTGGTTGAGTAGTCTGCTGGCATAGGAGATAGGTCTATCAACCTTATGTGATGATGGTTGAACTAGAACTGCACCAACAGCATGAAGACTAGCATCTGTATGCACGTGAAATTCCAATGAACAATTAGGAACACTTAAAAGTGGAGCAGTACATAGCCTCAACTTTAGTTCACAAAATGCTTTGTCAGCTTCAGCACTCCATGAGAAAGGGATCTTTTTGCTGGTAAGCCTTGACAAGGGCTTAGCAATTTTCGAATACATCCTAATGAATCTTCTGTGATACCCTGCATGGCCCAAGAAACTTTGCACTTCCTTTGGGCTTTGTGGAATTGGCATGGAAAGAATAACTGTAACCTTTGCAGGGTCAACAGTTATGCCTTCAGCAGATACTATGTGACCAAGAAGAGTGCCCTTCGTGACCAAAAAGTGACATTTATCAGGATTCAATTTCAAACCTGTTTTGAGACATTGCTCAAAGATTTCTTTTAGATTTTCCAAATGGTCATGGAAATCTTGAACTGCTGCCCTTCTATCTGTACCTGAAAATACTGAAAAGTCATCCATGAAAATGCGTAGAAAGGTTGTTAACCATTTGCCCAATATCAGATACATCGTTCTATTAAATGAAGCTGGCGCATTCTTCAAACCAAAAGCCATGCGAGTATAGACATAAGTGCCCCAGGGAGTGACAAAGGTTGTTTTGTCCCTATCATCAGGATGGATCACTATTTGATTGTAGCCACTAAAACCATCCAAGAAACTATACAAAGTGTGTCCAGCTACTTCCTCAAGTACTTGCTCTGTGAAGGGCTGAGGAAATCCATCTTGAACAGTCACTTTATTCAAAGCGCAAAAATCAACACATACTCTTATTTTTCCACTATTTTTCTTGGGCACAATAACCATAGAAGAAAGCCACCTGGAATGTTCTACTGGAACAATTATGCCCGCTTCTTCTAGTTTTGTAATCTCAGCTTTTACCGCCTCTGCATACTTTGGATTGAGTCGATATGGCCTACTTCTTACAGGCGCGACTCCCTCAACTAAGGGTATCCGATGTAACCCAAGCTCTTCTGGTATCCCTATTAGATCTTTGAAGGACCATGCAAAGACACTTTTATAGGTAAAGAGCAAAGAAGTTACCTTCTGTAGCAAAGGAGGATAATGCCACAACCAGGATGCTAAGTGGACTACTTGAGGGTTCTCTTCATTTCCTAAATTTACTTCTTGAACCAATGTTGCAGGACTGGTCTTGTTTGAGAAATCATCTCCACTATATGCAGGAGTGGATTTTAATTTATATTCTGCAACATGTTCTTCCATCCATCCTTGAGGTATATCTGCAAAAGGAAGATCTTCTCTGCTCTTAAATTCATAACCTTCTACCTCCGATACTTTTATATGGGTTGCCTCTTCAAGGCTTACATTATCCTGCAACTGCTCATTCTCTAATACCTTGTGGTCTTCATTTACCTTATCTACAACTTCTTCCTCAATTTCATTGATCTCCACGGTGCAACACTCCGCACTTCCCATCATCCACTTTAACAATGTATCATCTTCTTGGGGTATAGAGGGCATTACCTGAGTATCCGCAGTATATCCAGTGGTTTTTCTTGAATCAAATCCTTCTTCCAAGTGTAATTGCAATTGGCTATTGGTATTTGTTGAAATCCATAGTTTGTTCTTCCCCCAATCTTGCAAAGCTTTTGCTTGTCTCAGCCAAGGTCTCCCCAGGAGTAAGGGGTAAGAAGTCTCCTGTGGAAGTGCAATAACAACAAAATCCAACACAAAGTGGAAACCTTGTATTATCATCCGTACCTTTTCAATAATGCCAAGAGGCGCAACCCGATGTTGATCTGCTAGTGTAACTGTAAATGGTGCCATTTTGGTGGGGTTCAATTTTAGCTTTTTCATTGTAAAATCTGGCATCAAATTGATACCGGAGCCTCCATCTATGATCACACCTGTAAGAGCTTCATCCTTTATACAAACTGATAATCTTGAACTTTGGTAGTCTGTTAAGGGTGCAGGGGGAAAATCGACCATGAATCCATCTATACTAGGTGATTGGACTAAGTGAGCAGAGTGTATAATCTTTAGTAAGTCACTTCTTATTTTTGAATCCATCCTTATAAGTTCATATAGACTAACCTTGTGATGAATACCTTTCAAGATCTGTTCAATGTTTACCTCTGGAGTGTTTTCTTGCAGTCTTGTTGATTGGTCCCTTATAGTGGTAGCCACCTTTTCATAAGCTCCTTCAATTTCTACTTGGTCCTTCCATCCCGACTCCTTTTCCTCCTCTTTATCCTGAAATCCTTGTCGTTCATCCCTATGGGTTGCAGCTGCTTGCCTAGCTCTGGTCATCATGGGCATTGCAGAAGATGAAACGGCATAAGACTGAGTGGTTTTTCCTTCTTCATGTGGAGAGACCGCAATCATGTGGATCGGAGAAGGAGGACCCCTTGGGCAATCTTTGGTATAATGATCTTTGCATGTGACCATACTCACCACAACGATAGCACATCAAAGGTCTATTATATCTAGGCTTTGCAGGCCTATTCTCCTCTCTATTAGATGCATTTGAAGTACTAGCATAATATGAATCCAAATTTTGAGGGTTACCTCTCTGTTGTGTACCCTTGAGGTAGTAGCAATCCCTTGCTTCATGACCATCTTTTCCACAAAATTGACAGCTTACCTTAATAGGGCAATTAGTATTGGAATGTCCATTGTTATTACAGATTGTACACCAAATTTGTCTCCTTATATCCTGAGTGGTCTTCAAGTCTTCTAATTCTCAGTGAAGTTGGGCTACTTCATCATCAGTGCGACGCAGTGGTGGCAAGACCTTCTCTTCTTGTTGATTTTGTTGCATCTTCAATGCTTCCAACTCCCTTCTCAGTTGCTCAATAGGATCCAGATCTGCAGCAGCATACTTTGGTTGTGTATCCCCTTCAAAATGTTGCCTTGCTTCTTCAATCCGTGATGCCGCTGCAACAAAATCATTGAGGGTGGCATCCAATCTAAGAGACTCATGAAGCTTCTGCTGAGATGACCTGGGCAGAGCCTTCTCTATCCACTTTTTAACCAAAAAGTCACCTGGAGCATGTGGCAGACGTGCAACAAGTGCTTTTGTTCTAGTGTGAAGTTCATGAAAAGATTCACCTGATCTTAGCTTCAAATTTTCTAGGTGATCTAGAGCTCTTTCTGAGGAATCACTGGGTCGGAATGTCTGTGAGAATGCCGCCTTCAGAGCTTCCCATGTAGTGAAGTAGCCATCTGCATATTGACTATACCATTTATCTGCAAGACCCTCCAATGTGGATGGAAAAAGTGCCAACATTGCATCCTCTCTATTCTCCAGACCTCGTCCACGACATAAAGAGATGAATCTCCTCACATGATCATCGGCATCCTCATAAGCTTGTCCCTTGAAGGTAGGGAATTTGATGTTTAATCTGGAGAGCAAATGAGAGAGGTCCTCCATTTGTACTGGGGTTTCTTCTGACGTATCTGAGGAGAAGTCTAGAGTTCTCCTATACCCTTCTTTCGACAATGGTGTCGCACCCAAATCAATAGACAAATTTTGAGAAGGCAAAGGGGAGGTAGACTCACTAGCCGTGGTTATTGCTAACTTGTTAAGGCTCCTCCGAACATGAAGAGACTTCTTATCTGCTCGTGTATGGGTCATGTACCTACTTGCCAATATAATAGGGCAAAAATACCTCTCACAGAAATGCAAAGGTCCCACCGTGCGTGCCAAACTGTAGAGGAGGTACTGGGGTATCCACTTTTAACAAAAGTAGAGATTAAAGATTAACACATCCAGTACTTCGCCTACTCAAGGGGGGTTCTCTTTAGGGAAATATACCCTTTAACATCTCTGTGAGCAGGTAGATAACACGGATTACAGAGAGTGGTAAATACTTCAGAAAATATGAACAACCAATGACCAAGGAAGACCATACACTTCTTGATTTGAATCAGACGATTACAAGGTTGGGCAGGGTGATGCTCAAAAGTGCAAGCTTAGGGCTGACAAGCCACCCTAAAAGTATTAATTCTAATACAACAGATCAGCATAAGGGGCCACTGATATGCAGGCTAACTCAGAACGATACAAATGGTAGAATTTCCCAAGAGAATGGGGATTAATCAACACACTGTCTCGCAGGAAAGAAAGAAAAAAAAATAAATCCAAGCTACTCTCTTACACTATAGTGCTCACAACCCTCCACTGAGAAGCCTACCCTCTGTATACACACTACAGAGTAGCTCCTACAATAGACTTGAAACCACCAAGTGTAAGAGAGGACTTCTGCACGTACGCACGGAGTATCCGAACTGAGGTATCCACCAAAAATTTTTTTTTGTCCATCCCCAATGAGCACAAATCCATTGTTTTTATAGGCCTCAATAGGCCAAGAGGGCCTTGCCGATTCTTCACGTCCACTGATCACGTGCCGGTGGATTGCCCAAAATTGGAGGGGTAGGTCAATTACCCCTTTAATTTGAATTAGATCCACAAACATAGGTAGTTGCCGTGAATAGTTGGTGGCAAAAAAGCTTTTCCCTGCTTCCAATTTTAACAATTTACTTTTACCTTTTCACACTAAAGAGCTTCCATAATTTAGGAGAGTATCACGAATTTGGACCAAAAAAATGATTTCCAAATGGGTGTGACATTGTGAATTCCCTTGGATGGAAGGTTCTGCAACTCAAGCCTTTTGTGCCTTCACTGCATGTTCTATTTGTTATTTCACCTCCAAGGGTATTTACCACCTCAGCTCAGCACAGCACCCAACCTTGCAGCAATCTTCTAGAAATAACTGGTTCAATATTCCAAAATGTCTTGCTCTTTTCAGGGTCAACACTTATTCAAAGGTCCCCAAATTGCACTTCTCCATGTAAAGATTACGAAGCTCTGCATGTTCTTCAACCAAATTACTAAACAATTTAAATGGCTTGGATTCAGCTTCTCTTTCTTCTTCGGGGGATCTTTGTAGTTCGGCATTCTTAGAAATCTGTTCAGTCTCCTTAAATATATGTGTGGGTGCATGTGTGTGTGTGCCGCATGTGTGTATGCGTGAGTGCATGTGCTTGTGTGTGAGTGTGTGGGTGCGTATGTGTGGGGGTGTGTGTGTGGGTGGGTGTGTGGTGTGTGTGTGTGAGGGTGTGTGTGTGTGTGTGAGGGGTTGTGTGTGTGTGGGTGGTTGTGTGTGGCATAAATGTGTATATGGGTGTGTGGGGCATAAATGTGTATGTGGGCGTGTTTGTGTGGGTGCACATGTGTGTAATTGTGGATGTGTGCATGTAGGTGTGAGTGAGTATATGTGTATGTATGTGTGAGTGAGTGGGGATGTGAGTGTGTGTGGGAATGAGGATGTGGGTGTATGTGTGTGAGTGTGCATGTGATTGTATGGGTGTGTGTGCATATGTATATGTGTTGTGTGTGTGAGTGTGTAGGTGTGTGCGTGTGAGTGCATGCATTTGTTTGTATATGTGTAAGTGCGTGTATGTGTGTGTAGGGATGTGTGTATGTGAGTGTGAAGGTGTGTGTGTGGGTGGGTGTGTGGTGTGTGTGTGTGAGCGGGTGTGTATGTGTGTGTGGATATGTGTCAGTGTGTGAGTGTACATGAGGGGTGGGGAGGGCTGTGGGGAGGGTGGTGGGTGGGTGGGTGGGCGGGGGGGGTGGGTGGGGGGGTGGGCGGGGGGTGGGCGGGGGGAAGGCGGGGGGTGGGCGGGGGGGGTGGGGGTGACTCGGGGGGGTGTGGGCGGGGGGTGGGCGGGGGGGGGGGGGGGGGCGGAGGGGTGGGCGGGGGGTGGGTGGGGGGGGCTCGCGGCGGCGTGGGCGGAGGGGGGGGGCGGGGGGGGGCCGGAGGGGTGGGTGGGGGGTGGGCGGGGGGGGCAGAGGGGCTTGCGGGGGGGGTGTGGACGGGGGGGCGGGGGGGGCTCGCGGGGGTGTGGGCGGGGGGGTGGGCGGGGGGGTGGGCGGAGGGGTGGGCGGGGGGGTGGGCGGGGGGAAGGGGGGCTTGCGGGGGGGTTGTGGGCGGGGGGGGGGGGCGGGGGGGGCTCGCGGGGGTGTGGGCAGGGGGGTGGGCGAGGGGGTGGGCGGGGGGGAGGCGGGGGGGGCAGAGGGGCTTGCGGGGGTGGGTGTGGGCGGGGGGGGGGGCGGGGGGGCTCGCGGGGGTGTGGGCGGGGTGTGGGCGGGGGGGCGGGGGAGCTCGGGGGGGTGTGGGCGGGGGGGTGGGCGGGGGGGTGGGCGAGGGGGTGGGCGGGGGCAGAGGGGCTTGCGGGGACGTGGGCGGGGGCGTGGGCGGGGGGGAAGAGAGAGAGAGAGAGAGAGAGAGAGAGAGAGAGAGAGAGAGAGAGAGAGAGAGAGAGAGAGAGAGAGAGAGAGAGAGAGAGAGAGAGAGAGAGAGAGAGAGAGAGAGAGAGAGAGAGAGAGAGAGAGAGAGAGAGAGAGAGAGAGAGAGAGAGAGAGAGAGAGAGAGAGAGAGAGAGAGAGAGAGAGAGAGAGAGAGAGAGAGAGAGAGAGAGAGAGAGAGAGAGAGAGAGAGAGAGAGAGAGATAGAGAGAGAGAGAGAGGGAGAGTGAGTGAGAGAGGGAGAGAGAGAGAAAGAGAGTGAGTGAGTGAGAGAGAGAGAGATAGAGAGGGAGAGAGAGAGAGAGAGAGAGAGAGAGAGAGAGAGGGAGAGTGAGTGAGAGAGGGAGAGAGAGAGAAAGAGAGTGAGTGAGTGAGAGAGAGAGAGAGATAGATAGAGAGAGAGAGAGGGAGAGTGAGTGAGAGAGGGAGAGAGAGAGAGAAAGAGAGTGAGTGAGAGAGAGAGAGAGAGAAAGAGATAGAGAGAGAAAGAGGGAGAGAGTGAGTGAGAGGGAGAGAGAGAAAGTGAGTGAGAGAGAGAGACCATGAGAGAGAGAGAGAGTGAGTGAGAGAGATAGAAAAAAACCATGAGAGAGAGAGAGAGTGAGAGTGAGTGAGAGAGAAAGAGGTAGAGAGAGAAAGAGTGAGAGAGTAGAAAGAGGTAGAAAGAGAAAGAGGTAGAGAGAGAAAGAGGGAGAGAGTGAGTGAGAGGGAGAGAGAGAGAGTGAGTGAGAGAGAGAGAGACCATGAGAGAGAGAGAGAGTGAGTGAGAGAGAGAGAAAAACCGTGAGAGAGAGAGAGAGTGAGAGTGAGTGAGAGAGAGAGAGAGAAAGAGAGTGAGTGAGAGAGAGAAAGAGGGATCTACAGGATGCCTTTTTGATACTCATCCCTACCACATTAGAGGGATTAGCAGATAAGTGGTTCAGCCAATTTGCTGAAAACCATTTTACCACTTGGGATGTGATGAAAGATGCATTTAAAAATCGATTCCAGCATGGCAACACTATGGAGATAATCATAGAAGAACTAGAAAATTTGAGATTGGATCCAGGCAAAAAGTTCCCAGAGTTTGTGACTAGGGCGAAAGCACTAATGGCTAAATTGTCAGATCCACCACATGATTTCTTTGTTAAGAAATGGTTAGCTAAGCCCCTACCAGTGGCCACTCAATGCAAAATAAAGGAATTAGTGTTACCTACAGCCTCTATAGAGGAGTTCATCAACACAGCCACACGCTTGGAGCAGATAAGGCACTAGTATGGTGCAAATTCTTCCCAACCAACATATGGTACAGAAATGGAGGATCGAGTGATCCAGCTAAGGAAGAAGCTAGAGGGCTTAAAAAGAAATAAGCCCTCTAGAGGAGGAGACTGTTGTAGCTCAGTTGAGAAGGGAGATTGAAGCACTCAAGCTCCAAAAAGAGGAGGAGGCCCAAGCAGAAGAATTGGCTCAACTGCGACAAGAGTTGCAGGAGCTCAAAGGAGGTGGCATCAAGAGTGGTCTTTGGTGTTCCATGTGCAGCAAACAAGGGCATATAGTAAGTGGGTGTTCTCTGTTAAGTGTAACTTGCCAATTATGCAGGAAAGTTGGTCATGAGGCCCATGAATGCCAATCAAGGGGAATGCCTGCAACGACATACTGGACACAAGGAGGACCCCTACCACCAGCAAATGTGATGGCAGCTACCCCCAATCAAGGTAACCCTTATAACCCTAGACAGAGGGATAATTTTGGAAATGGGCCTAGAAGGCCAATTATTTGTTTCAGATGTGGGGAATGTGGGCACTATCAAAGTAGGTGCACCCTACTAGAAAATGCCCCTCCTTGCAGAAACTGCCTATAGGCCATAGACCACTATACAAACTGTTTTCCTAAGAATCAAGCCTCTTCATCCGGGCCCCATATTCAAATGATTTCTGTACACAAAGAAGAAGTGTTAGATCAGGTCAATGTGCCATCACCATCTACCAGGGTGGTGCATTTGGAAGAAATCGAATCTTTTACCGTGCAGACAAGAAGCAAGGGGAAGGCTCCAGTGGACATGGGTCAAGAATCAGTAATTAATGGATTAAACAGAGACAAAGGTGTGTCTGAAGACAAAGCCACCACAAGTGCAGATACAAGGCAAAAAGAAAATTTCACAGGTACCAGTGATGCCATTGAACATGCATTCAACAAGGCTCATGAGGAGTTTGATAAGTCAAATGCAGCCCATGCTCTTAAGGAATCAGAAGCTTCCAGACTGCTCAAGTCCATGAAAAAGGAGGTTAGTATTTTCTATTTAATAAAGATGGATGGGAAGTTCAGGTCAAAACTCTTCATTAGGGGAAAAAATGAACCCTGAATGGGCCTTTTAGATTAAGGAGTGATTAGTGATGGACCAATCAGAAGAGGGTGGTGGCCACAATCTATGCCCTATAAAATACTAGGCTGAAGGGTGGAGAGGGGACATATTTCTCCCTTATTTAATGAGCTGCCTCTAGAGAGAGAATGAATCTCCTAACTCAGCTGGGCCCAAAAATTCAAAATTTCTAAAAAGTTAAAAAACTCATCATAACACCTGAAAATGGACCCCCCATTATTTTTAGGGTCAAATGTACTCTTTTTGACCCCAAATTCAAAATCCGTGCATGTTTTGAGTTGAAAAAAATGAGTTTTTTAAAAAATACTCAAAAAAGAGTTATTTCCCTCCTAAACCTCACATTTTCATACCTAGGTCCCAAAAAGTCATCTTTTCCCACTACTTTCACTCTGTAGCACACCATTGAAGCTCCTGTTTCTACACTCCAACCTACCTGCATCTCCTATCTCGAATTACTGTTGTAGCTTGAAGACCTTTAGCTTCAATGGCAACATCTAAAGCTTCTAGGCGACCAAAAGATGAAATCCTCACATTAAGATGTCACAATATCAAAGCCACAGATGGGCAGTGGCTATCACATGAGTACTCCAAAGGTGCATGGGTGTACATGCAACCCTCTAGAGTTGGGCCTCATCGAGTTAGAGATCGTGGAAACTTAGATCTTCATTGGAAGGGAAAGTTACTTGGCTTCAAGAAGCATAGAGACAATGGGATGGTTGCTATTGTACAACATGTTTTTACAATGGCAACTATGAAATTTGAAAACTCTAGTAGTATGAGATATCCTGTGAACTGTAAGTATTACTCTACAATATTTTATGTTTTCTTGTGTCGGATATATTTCTGAACTATTTAGATATTTTTTTGTTTGTTTCAGATGTATTTCCTTCTACTTTGGTGGAAGAGCAACCACTTCATAGTGTTATAGGTACTTTCCAGGCATTGCATGCAGATGTTGGTGCACTAGTCTTTCCAAATATATCTCCTGCTCAACTTTACCATGATAGATTTTTCTTTTACACACATAGATATGTTGTACCCTCTACAATGACTGGTTTTGGAAGGTTAGAGAGAATTGAAGTACATTCTCTTCTTAGCTTGGAGTGGCCAAAACCTGATATATGGTTCGTATCATCTTTGAAGCAAAAGATGGTAATGGATATACATAACTCTTTGAAATTCACAAAAGTGTCTAGGTCTGTAGGTTTGCACTGGTCTTTTCCCATTCATTGTTTTGTATATTTATTCCAAGGATTCTCATTCCAAGAGACTTCCACCATGTTCATGTGTAAAGATATCACATATGAGCAAGTCGAAAGTCTTCTTGGTGAAAATTGGGGTTTGATGGAAGGAATTGCAAAAGATGATAAATATCTCTGTAAAATAGGTGGAACAGGTATAGCATTTCAATATTTGAAACAACGTACTTCATTATACATCAGATTCTACTATGATCGTTGGATGTGCAAACTTGGCAAATGGATACCATTTCAAAGTTCAGAGGGATCTTTGCATTCATTTGAAATAAAGCTTAGATTGCCCAACAATGAAACAGAAACTATTTTAGTGAATAATCATTGGACCTTGGCTAATCTGAGAGAACACTTGATGATTATGGGGTTTGAAGGACTAACTCAATCCATCTTCAAAATTCAAGGACATAAGGTGAGAAATGTTTCATGTTTTTGTTAAAGTAATCTTTTTGTTATTGTTTATTTTACTTTAATGACTTCAATTTGTTGCAAATTGATTACAGGTGGGCAGAAGAATGGAATACAAAATGAAAGTCCTTGTAGATTGGAGCAAAGATGGAACAGAGCTCTCATTGTCATAGTTCTTTTGCAACCTGATAATGTCACTTCTTGGGCCCTAGTCATTGTATCTCATGGTTTTTGCACTTTCAAGAACCTTGTAAAAAGTAGGACAATTGATTCATGTTAGATATTGTATATACCTTATTCTCTGCAATGATAATTTCAAAACTTTTGGAATGTCAAAAATTCTGTTCACTACTTTGAAATGTGGTTGCTCATGTTTTTTTTTGTGCATTATTTTGTCATCCGAAACTCATTTTTTGAAATTGCACTTCTTTATTCTATACTTTTAAAAGTGGGCCCAGTCAATTTAAAAACTTGAAATTGCTATAAACATGGCTCTATGTGCTCATTTCTCACATTTGCACTCTCAAAGAGCTAGAAAGCACAGATTGCACGCCTCTAGAAATCTCGCGCACAAGCAATGGCTGCTAGCACTTCCACTCCCATGAAATCTCCTTGAGATTTATTCATGGAGTTTTTGGAAACTACAGACTACAATGGTCGTACGGATTTGTATGACCTAGTCTGTAGAGTCCCTAATCTTGAAGGGACAATAGCCATGAATTCCGATGTGATCGATGAGATCACAGATTTTATGGAACTCTATATTTTAAGATATGCCATAGATATTCCAGCATATGAGTGTAAATGGGTCCCCTGTGACCTGCTTTTTTACATTCATAAAGGAGATGAGGCATTTGCGAAGCGCTTAAAGTGTTTCATGGCGATTGCTGAGGCTTCAGGGCACCTGTTAGATAACACAGTGCCCTTAATTAAACAATTAAATAAGAAAAGGAAAATGGGAAGAAAATATCTTTCCTACATAGCAACAACAATCTTTTTTGTCAATGAGGAGCCCGAACCTTCACCCATGGACCTACCCCATCTTGTTACTGGGGGTTTTGTAGATGACAAGAAGGAACCCCAGACAGAAGCTCTCAACTTATTAGAAGAGAGTCAAAAAATTTCCAGAGAATTTCCTCAAGGAGTAGTGGACAAATTAAAGGAAGCCAGTACACAGAAGAGTCCACCCTCCAACTTAGACCCCGTGGAACCCACTCTACCAGAGGTAGAGATGGAAATGTTTTCAGTTGTACTTGTTGATGGAGAGGAATTTTTGTTCCTGCACGATATTGAGAAGGCATTCGGTCTACGCCTCGACGAATGCCTTAGTATTTTCAGCTCAACCTCGGATGTTCCCATGGACAACACTTCTGACATTATCGAAAAGGCAACAATTCCACTTGGTGAATCAGTTGCGGACACCATTGCATTTGTGTGTGAAGAGATTTTGAGCCATGCCAACCAAGATGCCAGTGAAGAAGATCTAGCCACAGCAAGGGAAAGAATTTTGGAGAAGAAGATTCCAACATCCCCTGTTGTGGAGCAAAGTGGCATGGCCCATTCATCAATTCCACTAGATGCAATGGGAAGAGGAGAGGATGAAGACATGCTTCAAGATGTAAGTCTCTACTGACATTTATGGTTGTCTCATATTCATACAAGATGTATCTATTTAATTTTATGATTGTCTATGTGCAGGAAACAATTGAAGTGGATAAATTTGCAGCAAGGAGTGGTGCTGACTGTGTTTCCCGGGGCCATGGCTCTTCCTTGGCACACTACATTGGAAAATTGGCAAAGGAAGATTTTGTAATAATCCACAAGGACTTTTTCCCTCAAGGACACTTCATGACTTGGTGTATGAAGGCCTTGAGTAAAGTTTTGTGCCTATCTACAATAATGCAAGGGACCAATTTTATATTTCTAGTTAGGAAGTCCCTTGCCCTTACTACCCTAGGAGTTAACTTTAGAGGAAAAATATTAGGTCAAATAGGAATAGCTTTGGGTCTTGAATTGACAGACCCTCAATTAATATCCCAATCAGTTTTGACTTACCAATTGCCTCTATCTTTTCAGAGAAGAAAGAATGTAGTGGAGAGGCTCAAGGCCAAGAGCCAATTGTAAAAACTTTATAATACCAATGTTTTGTTTTTCCAATTTCCATGTGCATTCAATATATTATATCTTTATGGTTTGACAATCTCATAACTTTTGCACAGTTTAATCAGTCTTTTTCCATTGTTTCTTGTAATTTGTGTTGCCCAAAATGCATGGAATGGCTAAGGAATGCAAAAAAAAGGCCTGCCACAGAAACGCGGGGATGGGCCCTGCAAAACTTTTGCAGGGCCCATCCCCGCGTTTCTGTGGCAGGCCTTTTTTTTGCATTCCTAGGCCATCCTATGCACTAGGTTACCTGTATTGCAAGTCTATCTTGTCAATTAGCACCTTCACTTGGGGAAATGTGGAACACTCTTCTTATATGCAATAATTAGAGAAAATTAAGACTCCTCTGGGTGCATATAAGCATGCAGCAGTAAATCAGTGCATGTATGTTCATAAACATTGCTTAGCTATTGGTCAGGGGTTTAGCATGCAGTGCACTCTAGCCAAGGCCAATCATATGCCCCCATGTGCATGGCATGGGTTTTCATGGCTTGGAAATGCCAAAAAAAGGCCTGCCACAGAAACGCGGGGATAGGCCCCACAAAACTTTTGCAGGGCCCATCCCCGCGTTTCTGTGGAAGGCCTTTTTTTGGCATTTCTTGGCCATGAAATGCATTAAATAGCATTACCACTTACAACAAGTACAGAAAAAAGAATGATACAACTATGAAAAACACTTCAAAGATGTACTGGAAAAACACACCTACAAACATAGGAGAAATAAACTTCAAAACATGTACACTAAGAGATAAACATTTGGGAGAGCAAATATGAGAAGACAAAGATTATATTCATCATTTGGGTTTTACAAAATATTCATCGTATGGGATATACAAAAGGTTATCCAAACAAGGGAGTACAAATTATGGTTAATGGTTATTCCCTCTAATTCTCATAGCTAGCTACAAATCTTTAGGTTGTATTGTCACTCTCTTTGCATGGATGGCACATAGGTTAGATTCCTCCAACATTGATAGAAGATACGCCTCTGCAGCTTCTTGGAGAGCTTCAATGGCTATCCCTTGGATACGAAGTCCAGTGCAATAGCGTTGGATCTCTTCCTTCACAACTCTTGCAAATGACCTTCGTGGAATCAGAAGCTCCACAGACTTTTGATAGTGTCGAATCTCCGCAAAGGCTCTGGTTTGCTTTCTGCGCCTTTGTGGTGCTCTTGCATTTGGGGGGATGTTGGGTTGTGGTCGTTGTGGTCTACGACGTGGTTGATAGTTCTTCTTTCTTCTTGGAGGACGCCTAGATGGTCCTACCTCATCATTTACTTCCTCTGCTCGACCTTGCTCTCTTTCTTCATCGGTTGGTCTTTGTCCTTGTCCTGGGGGGAGTGTCTTGCCTCCTTGTGTTACTCGATGGTTCACGGGGCTATCATCATTGTTCCATGGTGGCTCATTTATACTTTCTTCATCTGAGGAACTCGATAAATTTGATGTCTCAATCACAACTCGTCTATGTCCTCATTGTTTGGGCCTTGCCTTCATTGGTGTCTTGATTGGGGGCTCATCATGAGATGCAGAAGGGGAATAATTTATTTCTTGGGATACATCTCTCTCTGGTGAACCTTCATCCCCCCACGATGCAATGCTACCAGACTGTGTCCCTGCACCCGAGTTTCATCTTGAAGAGTGGCTTGTGGTTTGACGCTTCTTGTGGGGTGTCATCCATGTTGGGCGCTGAGTACCTTGCACATGGCTAGGGTAGACGACATGATCCTTCCTAGCAGTCTGCTTTGTGCATGCCATTCTCTTAGGTTGTAAAGTGGTAAAATGAGGAAGGACACCTCTATTTATAGGCTTTCACTTAAGAATTGTCCTGTTCACATTTAAATGGATAAAAATTAGTTTTAAGACATTAAAACTATATTCACAAAAATAGTAGAATTTTATTTGAAGTGAAAGGGGTTATAAAAACCTTGAAAAGTATAATGCATTTTAAGAGTTTGGAAATTATTTCCAAGCAGAACCCTCGCGGACTCTTTGTGCACGCCATTGTGCATGATGTTCGGGTCCTAACGATGACATCCACTTCTCTCTTGCAATATCATGTTGTAGCTTTCGTGTAATCTTTGTTAGATGTGACTCACATGCCTTTTCCATTACATATTTTCTAGCAAGTGTCGCACGAAAGAACCAATTGAACATTTCTTCTAAATAGTTTGATTGGAGTAGACCACCCCCATGACGAGTGTTTTTAAAGTAAACACCTCTAGCCCTGTAATGTGACTTCTCCATTCCTTGTGTACTAAAAATGTCTAGTGACCCATATCGATTCATAAAATATGCTCCATGTGCAAAAAGAATATGCTATGATCTGGTCAATAAGATATACACATAGTGTTTAAGACCAAATAAAAAAATGTAAGGGAAACTTACTATGTAATGTGTAATGTTGCTTTCTCCCCAAGATAAGATGAATGACTGTGTAAACTCCTTCAAAGTCACTTGCAATAATTCTCGTTGTGAAGCATTAGTGGAAGCCAAACACATCAAATGTAACAATTGATCGAACGATGAACAAACCTTCTTTCGCTTGTTAATGAGATCAACCTGACTATCATTGTCAGTTGTAATTGAACAGAGGTCCTTGCAAAGCTCCCATTTCCCATCATCTTGACTATTCGCATCTTTTTTAAAGAAACGTTGTGCCTTCTTCCCAGTCATTGAAACTTGTTGTAAAATCTCTTGAGACTCACCATACTTCTTAACAACTAAAGATACGTGGCCACCATGACAACCTATAGAATTCAAAAGATCTTCTATTTTCTGGATTGCTATTGTAGACCTCTCTAGTGGTTTCATTGCAAATTCATATTCAACATGGAGCTTCAAAAGCCTATCAAAGATCCTCATGAATGCATGCAAAGTACAAAAGTGAACATTGACTAATGGAAATGGGATAATGGGGTTCCAATCATTGCTTATTTTATCACAAGTCGGTTTCTGTAACATTGGACACCTCAAAAGTGATATCTCCCATTCCCTGTGATTCAATGAGTCTGTTTCATCAATTTCTTCAGAGTCATCAACTCTCGTCAATGCCCTTGCATGTTTAGACTGTCTCTTAGATCCTTTGTAACGTTGTGTACAATATGGGCAAGGATAGAGAGAAGATGCTCCTTGTTTACAACCTAACATGCATTTTATACTCTTAAGGTCTCCACCCAAATGCCATTCTACATCAAAATCACCTATATCATCTACAAAAAGCTTTTGCCCATGTATTTGAGAAGAGATTACTTCCATAATCCACGGAGTCCTACTAAAAATCCATGAAATAACATTATTTGTTTCTTTAGGAACTTCTATAGCACCTAACCACCAGATATCTCTCTCTGATTGCACATTGTAAGTCAAATGGTCCCTCCCTCCTAAAGTTTCATCACTCATTGCATGGTCCATAATTTCGTTCATTAGCGTCACACTCAACCTTTCTAGACGCCGACCCTTTATGATTTGACACTCATCAAGCTTCAGTATGAACTTTAACTTAACATTACAGTCTGCACAAAAGAGAAAACATTATCTTAATATGACACTTGAATGCAATAGAACTTCAACACCAAATAAAATGTAGTAGGGGTACCTTTGATTGTTGAACTATAAAAGTGAACCATTGCTTGTTGAAGCCTCTGAAGATCCACAAATATATTGTTGAATTTAGTGTAAGTAAATCCTTGTGTAGATAGGATTTTTGATTGCTTCTTGGGAATATTTGGATGATAAATAGAGGCAGGCATAGTTTCTTTTATGAATAAATATTGTCCAATAGTATGAGTCACATCCTCATTTGAAGTTTTTTATTGATAGACAATTTATATGGGCATGGAAATACACTTTGAGAAATACCTTGTGATTGTAAGGCTTGCCTGAGAAGGGTGTACATTGCAGTATACCCATTTCTACTGATGCCTGCTTCGTCACATATTGCCTGCACATCTTGCACTGTGATAAGATTTTTTAACTTCTTTGAAAACTCAACTTCAACAATAACTCTAATACACTTTCCTATGCGTGAGTCTAAAGCAAAAGTGATTTCTTTGGTGTTATTACAGCTATTCATCAGCTTGAATTGGTCTTGTGTTGTTGATGAAGCAGTTATGTCTTCAATAAACGACCTACACAATGAAATATTCCATTACAAATCTTCATTAAAACATATAAAAGTAAAACAAACACTCACCTTGTTGCATATATACGTCATTTGCGTGCTCCACCACCTTTTGAAAGAGCTTCAAAGGATGACAATGATCTTTTCCTATGTTTCATACCAAGTGGAGTCTCTTTCAGCTGCTGGAGATTGGCAGTTAACTTTGAAATTGTGCTTTGTTTTGCTTCAGTATCCTGTTCCAAATCTGCAAGTTGTTTTTGTAAAGATATGATTGTGCTTTCTAAAGTGACCACCCTCATATGATGGATGTGATGTTGTTGGAACCAATACTTAGCAGTAGCAAGTGAATGTGTAGATAATCTCTTGCAGTAACCTAATAGTCCAGCTTCACCCGCACCAATGAACTGAAGTAAAGTTGAGAGGTTATGGAATGTTGGATGGTAAGAAGATATTGGATCAAGAGGATAGAGTGAACCATGAGCCCAAAGATCAATACTTTTTTCTCCAGCTGCACGACGTTCATTTTGAGAATTGGCATCATTGTTGCATCGTGTATTTGGAGCAAACTCTCTAGGCACATGAACATGGATACTTGTTGATGCAGGAGCATGAGGACGTTCTACTGTGAAGTTTGTGATACATGTCAACACCATCTTTGCTAATGACCAACAATATCAAAAACAAAGATGAAAAACCGGTTGGAAGGGAGTCTAAAGCATAGGTTTTGCTCAAAAAATGTGTTTTCTTGTATGAGTATGGGTTAAAGTGTATTTTTCCACTGAGTATGGCTGAAAATGATGAAATTTGAAAAAAGTCATTTTTTGGGGGAAGCATAGTCACGGATTTGATGATGTGGCACTTACTTTTGGAGGGAGTTTGAAAATTATACTTTTTCTAAAAGAAACTTCAAAAAATGGGCCCAAAAAAGTGACTTCTGACATATATATTAAAAAATAGGCTCTTTTGAGTTAATGTACACTGAAAATGAGACGTTTTAAAAAAATTCATTTTTTTATTCAAATACATGTACGAGTTTGATGATGTGGAAAGTATATTCTCTTTCTCTCTCTCTAGAACAAGAAAGAAAGAGGCCTATTGAAGCCTAAAAAAAAGCCTACTCTAGCCTACTAAAAAGTGCCCTATTAAATGCACGTTGTCCCCTTAAACAAGAACAGAATTAAGCTTAATCCCTAAAAATTAGGGATCCTTACAAGGCCCATGCAGGGTTCATTTTTTCCCCTAATGTGCAGATAATTGATGAAATGTCCACAACAAGTTTAGTGGCAAAGGCTGTTGTTATGCATACAGATAAAAAAGTGGGGGAAGCAACCCTCACAGATTACAAGAGCCCTCGGCTAACAGTTTCTATTAAAGGTCATGAGTTCCAAGGAGTTATTATGGATGGTGTTTCTGGAATTAACTTGATGTCTGAATATACCATGAAAAAGATTGGACTATACCCTTCACGACCTGCCAACTTCACTGTAACAATGGCAGACCAAAGTATAGTAAGGCCTATGGGAGTGGTCCCTGGAGTTCCAGTCAGGATACAAGGTACTATCTTTAACTTGGACTTTGTTGTTTTAAGGTTGCCACAGGTAGAAGGAAGTTTCCCCTTGTTAATTGGGAGACCTTGGTTAAGGCATGCCAATGTGTTGCATGACTGGGGCAATGACACAATGTGGGTAAAGCAGGAGGGAAAAGAGTTGCAACAGATAATTTTAGAAGAAGGCCCATACGATCAGAAAAATACTAGCATTATGCAGACAATTGGTATTTGTATGGAAGAAGAAGTGGTGGAGAACCAAGAAGCAAACCTATTTGAAGGAGTAGATTTATATCAAGATGAAAACATGTTGGCTTGGCTCCATGCAGAAGACCCATCTTCCTGCTATGGAATTTTTTCAAACTCAAGTAAAGAAGAAGCATATGAAGGAAAAGAGGAAATCACTCAGGTTGAAACAGTCTCAGTCAAAGACCATATCAAAGAGAAGAAAAGCAAAGCCTTTACATGCAGCAGTGATGATGCTACTCCAATTCATATGTCAATGGCTAATTTTTTATGCATACTGGTATGGCTATCATCTGTTGTTTTGTCAATTCTTATGATAGCAAGTGTAGGGCTTTACAAGATTGTGGAAGGTGTACCTGCTAGTCTTTGGAAACATAGGGTTCCACTGGATGAAGAAGTTGGAATAGTCAAAATAAAATTTTGCAGATTAAGTCATAAAGTTGCTAGAGGAGATAACATTCTAATGAAAGATTTAGGGTACCCCTATCAGATGACCAGTGTGCACAAGGAGAAGACAAAATCAATGAAGTGCAATACAATTGGAGATTGTGGAGGAGTCTCTCTGAGTCAACAATTCAAGGCCCAAGGCCTATCATCAACAACAGTGAAGATTTTTGGATCACCTCGAACCTGCAAAATTTGTCCAGGTTGTACATAGTCTTTTCTCATCATTTTTTACTTAAGTTTTAGTAGTTTTCTTTATCCATTTCATGCTTTTTTTCTTGATTTTTTAGCAAATTTAGCAGGATTTCATCAACTTTGCAAAGGTACAATTTTTGGAATTTTCAGGAATTTTTCAGAATTTTTCTAGTATTTTTTTAGAAATTTTCTAGCATTTTTCTCCTTTTTCATATGTCTTTTTCTTGCCAAATTTGAGGAATAAAGGAATCTCTCTGTGGTTTTCAGTGTAGAAACTGGCCTAACACTCTCGGAAAATTTTTTTAGAATTTTTTGAAGACTTTTTGAAGCTTTTTATGATTTTTTTGCAATTTATTTGGATTTTTTAGGTATTTTTGTTTGTTTTTAGGATAACTAAATAAAAAAAAAAGGGGACCCTCGAGGGCGTTTTCTTTTTTTTGCAAAAAAAAAAACAAAACAAAACAAAAAATCCCCCTCCCCCCCCCCTCACCCCCCCACCAACCACCACCGACCACTTTCCCCGCCATTTATTTTTTTTATTTTTATTTTGTTTATTTCATTATTTTTTTAATTATTATTTTTGTTATTATTTTTATTTTTATAAATTATTTTATTTATTTTACTTTATTATTTTATTTTATTTTATTATTTATTATTTTATTATTTATTATTTTATTATTTATTATTTTATTATTTATTTCCCTAACGAAAACATCGATCCTGATGAAATGATGACAGGTCCTAGCAAGGCTGTTGTAGATGGTTCCAAGGTTCATCAAACTAAGAAGAATTCAAGATGGTCCCTAGTAGGAAAAAAAATAAAGTGGTCAATTCTCCTTTCAATAATGATCTTAAGGGAAAGGTAATCTCTGATTTTAACCCTCATTCCTCGTCCTGCTGTGCAACTAAATTGTCTGTTGAAGTGTTCTCCTAGGAACTAGATGCCATAGACTAGGATAAACTGGATAACATGGACAATGATCTTATGAATGATGAAATTGTGCCTATGTCACAGGATGATGAAGTGCCAACCATAAGCCCTTATGTATCCCCTTAAAATGGGTAGTCCTTCCTTTAGGTTTGAGTGGCCTCATCTTGATGCTAACCTTCTCAAGCTCCCTTGTATTTTGACCGAAACTAAAAGAATTTTCTCCTGTCATTTTAATAACACTAGTTCTCCTTGTTTGGCTTGGGAA
This sequence comes from Ceratopteris richardii, assembly GCA_020310875.1. NCBI lineage: Eukaryota > Viridiplantae > Streptophyta > Polypodiopsida > Polypodiales > Pteridaceae > Ceratopteris > Ceratopteris richardii. Next base: position 61,091,006 of record CM035420.1, on the reverse strand, counting down.
AAAGCAGTGAAAGAAGCCAAACTTTTGTTCACTCATCTTAAGAAGCAAGTCAAGGAGGTTAGAACCAAAAGAAGAAATAATATTGTGGAGAAGTTGAAAGCTCTAGATTTTACTTCTCAAGAGTACCACAACTTACACTTGAGATTGAGTAAGGAAAGTTATCTTGAAGCTAGTTATTCTCTTGCCTCATCAAAAGAGTTATGGAGAGGGAAAGAGGACAGGAACAGCAAGCATATGTTCTCTTTATTGAAAAAAAACAAAGTCCGGGAATTAATTCCCTAAGTTGAAAAAAAAAGAAGGTGGTCACACTATAAATATTGAGGAGACTCTATAGGAGGCAAAAAGCTTCTTTATGGATGTTTTCTCTGGTACTCCCAAATGGGGGGAGGATATTCAGAGGGCTAGAGCTACTATTGCTTTGAAAAGGAAGAAAATGATTCCTAAAAGCCTCGTTCTCATTCTAGACCTGCCCCTCACTGTCGATGAGATCAAAGAAACGATCTATGAATTGAAACCCTGTAAGTCTCCAAGTTTTGATGGTCTTCCCAATGAGTTCTTCATGATGTCATGTGATTTTCTCAATCCTTATATTCTCTTGGTGTGGGAAGAGGCTTCTAGCAAAACAATTGGACTGAATATTTGCCCTTGGTTGAGTATGCATATGATAGTGCATGGCATTCCTCTATTAAGATGACACCTTTTGAAGCAATGTATGGTTATAATTGCTTGCTGCCGCATTCACTTTTTAATTCACAGAATCAAGTTGAAATATCCAAACAGATGCTTGAAAACATGGATTTGGAGCTAAATAAGGTAAGGAAAAACATGAAAGATGCACAAAAACATCAGAAATTATATCATGATCTCAAAAAGAGGCCCTTGGAATTTAGAACAAATGATCTGCTTTTTTTGAAAGTGAGTTCCTCTAAATCAAATTTGGTTTTAGGCAAAGATCGTCGATTGTCTCCTCCTTATGCAGGTGCTTTCAAAATCTTAAAGAAAATTGGTTCAATTGCATATTTACTTGACCTACCTAATACTTTGAAAATGCATCCAATCTTCCATGTTGGATTACTTAAAAAGTATGTTCCTAATGCTGATCATGTTTTGTAGGACAAATCTAAGTTGAAGGAAGATGCCACTTTTGAGCTTGAACCAGAAGTTATATTGGATAGGAGAGTTAGACATCTTAGGAATCGTGAAATAGTGGAAATTTTAGTAAAGTGGTTTGCATATCCTATTGAAGATTCACCATGGGTTGGTTTAGATGAGTTTATGGAACATTATCCTTCTTTCCAACTCTGAGGACAAAGTTCTTTAAAGAGGGGGAGAATTGTAAGATGCCATGTTGATTTTCCACCTGGAAAAAAAAAAAGATATGTAGGTAATAATGAAATTTTATGTTTAGGATATTCTGATCATGTCTGCAAAATTTTGTAGCAATAAGTTTTTACATTCTCTCACTAGAAAGTTGTCGCATGAAATTTGTATGTTAATTTTGAGCATGAAGATGAAGGAATCTGAAAAAGTGTTGTATGAGAGAAAGGTAGAGTATTCTTAGTAGAAAAACTTTACCTGATTGATTTTTTTGTAGTTCCTATGTTTTATGTCTCATTTGGTTCCATGAAGATAGGTTAATGAAGAGATTTTTCATGTTTTTTCATCTCTCTCTAGAATTTTCGATTTTGTAGGGCCCAAAAGTGATATCTGGAAGCAGATTAGGACCTGAGGCGTCTCTAACATTATTGTACAGATTTAAGAACTGAATATTTTTGTCTCTCACAAGATCAAGCTGATTCCTCATTGTTTTTGAGTTACAGGATTTTGAAAAGTGCCGTTTTCAAACACTAAAAAAAAAAAAGAGAAGTCTTCATTCGTGCATCTTATTCATGTTTGCGGATTTAGAAAACGCACATGGGTATATGGGTTATTTTTGAGTGATTGACGTGTGTGTGAGTGCATTGCAGGGATCACCTCTATTTTTGCAGGTACGATTCTTGATGGTGGACATGAAAAGTAGACGCACGGGTGGTCCAAAATTCTTGCATGAGACATGCGAAAAGACGCTATCTTGGAGCATGTAAATTCTAAAAGTGCCGTGATTGGTCGTGCACTGGCGAAAGGTGGAGATCCCAAAAAGCTGAAGACTGAGAGATAGAAAAGAATGATGGTCGTACAATCATTATGATCATTTTTCGGCTTCTCGAATTGTGATTGAGATTGAGATTGAGATTGAGATTGAGATTGTGATTGTGATTGAGATGGGGATTGAGATTGTGATTGTGATTGAGATTGGGATTGAGATCAGCTCGGGGGTGGTCGGGTGGATCAGGCTTCACATTAAAGCAATCTGATAGATTTTGTAACGCAGATCAAAACTAGTTGTAAATCTGCAGAGATAATAAAATTCTCTCTCTTCTTGTTCTGTATATACTCTGTTTGCCTTCTTTATATCTTGTGGTGTCGAAACCCATTATTCTGTGTGAGATTGTGACTCAAGTTTAGGAGGCTTGTTACAAGTGGTATCAAAGTAGAGTTGGATTCCGCGACAAGATGCAGGCTTTGAAGAAGAAGATAGAAGAAGAAGAGGAGCTTATCCGTAGATTGAATGCAGAATTACATAAAGAAAGATCCAACAAACAAAAAGAGGCTACTACAAATGCTTTCATGGACCTCAATGTTGAAGGTGGTAATGATGCGGGCATATCAAACGCACATAGAGCTAGACGGGAACGTGAACCTGAAGAGGACGATGATGCAGGTGAATCTGCACTCAAGAAAGTGTTCAAAAGAGCAAAATTAAATGAATTTGATGGTGAGAAGAAAACTGGAGAGGATCTTGAAGCATGGATTGAGGAACTTGAAGATTTCTTTGACCTGCGCGTATTTAGTGAGGAATCAAAAGCAAAGGTGGCAATTCTGCATCTACAAAGAGTCACACAACTGTGGTGGAAATCTTATATACATACAAGAACAAGTCAAGGTCCGATCCTCTAGAAAGAATTTCGAGAGCAAGCAGAGAATCGTTATTGCTCTCCACATTATCGGATGGAAAAGAAAATGCAATTCTACTCTTTCAAGTAGCATGAAGATGATAGATATAACTTGGATGTTGAAGAATATAAGGAGAAATTTTTTCGTTTACATAAGTATGCACTAGAAGATTCTGGAGATGCGTTGAAAAGCAAGTTTATTGAGGGTTTGCAGGAAGAGCTTCGCTATCAAGTAAAGGTGTCCGGATGTGTAGATTTTCTTGATGCGTTTGCAAAAGCAGAAAACTTTTAGAAGATGGAGAAGTTTACGATGAAAAAGGCATTCAAATCAAGGTTTATCTCAATAGGACATCGACCCCCAAGACATATTTCAATAAATCAAAATGGACAGAGATCGACTAACTCTATTAACGGTCAAGGAGGAGGACCAAAGCCGAAGAAAACGGATACACCTGAGAAGCAAGAAGTTGTGCACTAGCAACCTAATTCTGATTTCTTGGAGAAGGCTAAGAGGCTAGGACTTTGTTTTTGATGTGGAGAACAAGGACATCGCAGTTTTGAATGTCCAAACAAGGCCATCAACCGTTCTATGCAAGTGAAGATAGCTCATCTACAAGAAGAAAAGATGACAATTGAGGAAGCGGATGATCAAGGTAAGTGTTCTAGCCCTAGAGTTCAATGCATGAAAACTTCTTCTCATTCAAGGGCATCGGTGATTAGGATTATGAGGGACATATCCTCAGGTAAGGTTAGTTTCTTGATTGATTCGGGTAGTACAAATTGTTTCCTTTCACTTAAGATGGCAGACGCTTCAGGGTTGCATATTGAGATGCAGACTAAAAGACCTGTACAGATGGCTAATGGTAGGATACACTACACTCGAGGCTGTATTGAGAATCTTGATTTTATGTTAGGAGAACATAAGTTTTTGGGTACCCTCCATGTAATTGAAATGAGAGAATGTGATGTAATCATGGGAATGGACTGGTTAGTTCATAACAATGTCATGATTGATTGTGAAAGCGGGATCCTTACTTTGAAAATAGAAGGGAAGGAACATCGTCTTGCAGGCAAGTGTAAGTCAAGTTTTTCTCCTATTTCTGCAATAAAGTTGATTAGGGGTATTTGAGAGGGTTGTGAGACATATTTGGTTTATGTGCATGACCTTCAGGAGAAGAAGAAAGAAGAGGAAATATCGGAATATGTTTAAAAAACTTTTAGATGAGTACGTAGATGTATTTCCTGATGATGTACCGAGCATGCCTCCTCCTAGGAAAATTGACCATGCTATAGACCTTTATCCAGGAAGTGAGCCTTATTCTAGAGCACCTTATAGGTTCAATATTGATAAATTGAAAGAGTTGAAGCTCCAATTGGATGATCTATTGAAGAAGGAGTTGATAAGACCTAGTGTTTCACCTTGGGGAGCACCTGTTTTGTTTCACAAAAAGAAAGATGGTTCATACAGACTTTGTATTGACTATAGGGGATTGAACAAGAAAACCATTAAGAACAAGTATCCACTGCCACACATAGATGAACTACTAAGTCAATTGAGTGGTGCCACAGTATGCACTGAAATTGACTTAAGATCGGGATATCATCAAATTAGAGTAAAGTCTGAGGACATACCCAAAACCGCTTTTAGAATACGATATGGTCATTACGAGTTCACAGTTTTGCCTTTTGGATTAACAAATGCTCCTGCAACATTTATGTGTTTGATGAATATTGTGTTTCATGAATATCTCGATGAATTTATATAAGATTTTCTTGACGATATTTTTGTGTATTCCAAGGATGATGATGAACATGCATTGCATCTCAGGAAGACTTTACAAAAACTAAGAGAGCATAAACTATATGGTAAGATGAGTAAATGTTTTTTTGCAAAAGGGGAAGTGACTTATTTGGGGAGAGTTGTTTCTAAGGAAGGGATTCATATAGATCTTGAGAAAGTTAAAAGCATAGTTGACTGGCCTACACCCAAATGTGTGAGGGATGTGAGAAGCTGCACAATATGAGACGGCACACATTAGGGAGTTTTCTCGACTTGCAAATCCTCTTACAAAATTGACAAAGAAAAATAGAGAGTTCACATGGATCGATGAGTGTCAAAAGGAGTTTTCTCGAATTGCAAATCCTCTTACAAAATTGACAAAGAAAAATAGAGAGTTCACTTGGATCGATGAGTGTCAAAAGGCGTTTGACGAATTAAAAAAAAAGGTATCGAAAATTGTGTGCTAAAGATACCTGAGTTAGGGAAGCCTTTTATTGTTGCATGGGATGCTAACGGAAGCCAAATCAGATGCGTACTTTCACAAGAAGGGAGGGTAGTCGCTTATGAGTCAAGGAAATTAAGGAAACATGAACTAAATTATACAACACATGACTTAGAAATGCTTAAAGTTGTTCATGCACTTAAACATTGGAGACACTTATTGCTAGGAGTAGAGTTTGAATTAAGAACAGATCATCAGAGCCTTAAATACATATTTACTCAACCTTTACTTAACAATAGACAAAAATGATGGATCCAATTGCTAAGTGAATATGATTTTGATATTAAATACTTAGCAGGAAAAGAAAACAAGGTGGCCGATGCTTTGAGTCATAAACCCTTATGCAGTTCAATTTCTATTTTATCCTCTGATTTTAATATTGTAAAAGAATTAAAAGAAGATTTATTTTATGCAGCAATCTTGGGATTTTTGGGTATGAATCCAGGTTTTATGCTTCAGGGAAAATTTCATTTGAGAAATAATGATTTGTATTGTAATTCTCGTTCATGTATTTCTTCAGAATCTGTTTTGAAAGAAAAGATCCTACATGACTATCATGATGCACCTTTCTCTGCACACCCTGGTTTTTCTAAAACTTATGCAAAACTGAAAGCTTCATATTACTGGCCAGGTATGAAATATGATATTAAGAGGTATGTCAAAGAATGTCTGAAATATCAATAGGTTCAGGCCCAATTTAAAAGGAGTCCTGGCATGTTACAACCATTAGATGTGCCTGATAAAAAATGGGAATCCATCTCTATGGATTTCATAAAAAGCTGCCTGTGACCAGAAGTGGACATGATACCATCTTTGTTGTCGTGGACCGTCTTACAGATGGCACATATTCTTCCCATGAGGAAAACTGATACAGCTTTGCATGTTTCTAAACTTTTCATAAAAGAAATTTTTAGGTTACATGGTATACCCAAAAGTATAATTTCTGATAGGGATGCAAGGTTCACATCTAATTTTTGGAAAGCAACATTTCAATCCATAGGAATAGAATTACGCATGAGTACTGCATTTCATCCTCAAATCGATGGTGAGACCGAGAGTGTTAACAGGGTGCTTGAGGATATGTTACGCATGTATGTGAATGATAAGCAAAACAATTGGACTGAATATTTGCCCTTGGTTGAGTATGCATATAATAGTGCATGGCATTCCTCTATTAAGATGACACCTTTTGAAGCAATGTATGGTTATAATTGTTTGCTGCCGCATTCACTTTTTAATTCGCAGAATCAGGTTGAAATATCCAAACAGATGCTTGAAAACATCGACTTGGAGCTAAATAAGGTAAGGAAAAACATGAAAGATGCACAGAAACTTCATAAATTATATCATGATCTTAAAAAGAGGCCCTTAGAATTTAGAACAAATGATCTGGTTTTTTTGAAAGTGAGTCCTTCTAAATCAAATCTGGTTTTAGGCAAAGATCGTCGATTGTCTCCTCCTTATGCTGGTCCTTTCAAAATCTTAAAGAAAATTGGTACAGTTCCACATTTACTTGACCTACCTAATACTTTGAAAATTCATCCAGTCTTCCATGTTGGATTACTTAAAAAGTATGTTCCTAATGCTGATCATGTTTTGCAGGACAAATCTAAGTTGAAGGAAGATGCCACTTTTGACTTTGAAACAGAACTTATATTGGATAGGAGAGTTAGACATCTTAGGAATCGTGAAATAGTGGAAATCTAGTAAAGTGGTTTGCATATATCCTATTGAAGATTCAACATGGGTTGGTTTTAATGAGTTTATGGAACATTATCCTTCTTTCCAACTCTGAGGACAGAGTTCTTTAAAGAGGGGGAGAATTGTAAGATGCCACGTTGATTTTCCATTTGAAAAAAAAAAAGATGTGTAGGTAATAATGAAATTTTATGTTTAGGATATTCTGATCATGTGTGCAAAATTTTGTAGCACTAAGTTTTTACATTCTCTCACTAGAAAGTTGTCGCATGAAATTTGTATGTTAATTTCGAGCATGAAGATGAAGGAATCTGAAAAAGTGCTGTATGAGAGAAAGGTAGAGTATTCTTTGTAGAAAAACTTTACCTGATTGAATTTTTTGTAGTTCCTATGTTTTATGTCTCATTTGGTTCCATGGAGATAGGTTAATGAAGAGATTTTTCATGTTTTTTCATCTCTCTCTAGATTTTTTTATTTTGCAGGGCCCAAAAGTGATATCTAGAAGCAGATTTGGGCCTGAGGCATCTCTAACATTATTGTACAGATTTAAGAACTGAATATTTTTCTCTCTCATAAGCTCAAGCTGATTCCTCATTCTTTTTGAGTTACAAGATTTTGAAAAGTGCCGTCTTCCAACACTTAAAAAAAAAAAAAGAGAAGCCTTCATTCATTCATCTTATTCATGTTCGCAGATTTAGAAAACGCACATGGGTATATTGGTTATTTTTGGGTGATTGACATGTGTGTGAGTGCGTTGCAGGGATCACCTCTATTTTTGCAGGTACGATTCTTGATAGTGGACATGAAAAGTAGATGCATGGGTGGTCCGGAAGTCTTGCATGAGGCATGCGAAAAGACGCTATCTTGGAGCATGCAGAGTCGTGCGCTGGCGAAAGGCGGAGATCCCAAAAAGACGAAAACTGAGAGATACAAAAGGATGATGGTTATACAGTCATTACGATCGTTTCTCACCTTCTGGAATTACGATTGAGATTGAGATTGAGATTGAGATTGAGATTGTGATTGTGATTGAGATTGGGATTGGGATTGTGATTGTGATTGAGATTGGGATTGAGATCAACTCGTGGGTGGTCGGATGGATCAGGCTGCATATTGAAGCAATCTGATAGATTTTGTAACGCAGATCAGAACTACTTGTAAATCTGCACAGATAATAAAATTCTCTCTCTTCTTGTTCTGCGTATACTCTGTTTGCCTTCTTTATATCTTGTGGTGTCGAAACCCATTATTCTGTGTGAGATTGTGACTCAAGTTTAGGAGGCTTGTTACAAGTGGTATCAGAGTAGAGTTGGATTCTGGGACAAGATGCAGGCTATGAAGAAGAAGATAGAAGAACAAGAGGAGCTTATCCATAGATTGAATGCCGAATTACGTGAAGAAAGATCCAACAAACAAAAAGAGGCTACTGCAAATGCTTTCATGGACCTCAATGCTGAAGGTGGTAATGGTGCAGGCACATCAAACGCACGTAGAGCAAGACGGCAACGTCAACCTGAAGAGGACGATGATGCAAGCGAATCTTCACTCAAGCAAGTGTTCAAAAGAGCAAAATTAAATGAATTTGATGGTGAGAAGAAAACTAGAGAGGATCTTGAAGCATGGATTGAGGAACTTGAAGATTTCTTTGACCTGCGCGTATTTAGTGAGGAATCAAAAGCAAAGGTATCAATTCTGCATCTACGAGGAGTCGCAAAACTATAGTGGAAATCTTATATACATACAAGAACACGTGAAGGTCTGATCCTCTAGAAAGAATTTCGAGAGCAAGCAGAGAATCGTTATTGTTCTCCACATTATCAGATGGAAAAGAAAATGGAATTCTACTCTTTCAAGCAGCATGAGGATGATAGATATAACTTGTCTGTTGAAGAATATAAGGAGAAATTTTTGCGCTTACATAAGTATGCACTAGAAGTTTCTGGAGATGCGCTGAAAAGCAAGTTTACTGAGGGTTTGCGGGAAGAGCTTCGCTATCAAGTAAAGGGGTCTGGATGTGTAGAGTTTCTTGATGCGGTTGCAAAAGCAGAAAACTTTGAGAAGATGGAGAAGTTTACCACAAAAAAGGCATTCAAATCAAGGTTTATCTCAACAGGACATCGACCCCCAAGACCTATTTCAATAAATCAAAATCGACAGAGATCGACTAACTCTATTAATGGTCATGGAGGAAGACCAAAGCCGAAGCAAACAGATACACCTAAGAAGCAAGAAGTTGTGCACTGGCAACGTGATTTCGATTTCCTAGAGCGGGCTAAGAGGCTGGGACTTTGTTTTCGATGTGGAGAACAAGGACATCGCACTTTCGAATGTCCAAACAAGGCCATCAGCCATTCTATGCAAGCGAAGATAGCTCATCTACAAGAAGAAAGCATCACCATTCAGGAAGCGGATGATCAAGGTAAGTGTTCTAGCCCTAGACTTCAATGCATGAAAACTTCTTCTCATTCAAGGGCATCGGTGATTAGTATTATGGGGCACATATCCTCACATAAGGTTAGTTTCTTGATTGATTCGGGTAGTACAAATTGTTTCCTTTCACTTAAGATGGCCCGCACTTTAGGGTTGCATATTGAGATGCAGACTAAAAGACCTATATAGATGGCTAATGGTAGGACACACTACACTCGAGGCTGTATTGAGAATCTTGATTTTATGTTAGGAGAACATAAGTTTTTGGGTACCTTCCATGTAATTGAAATGCGAGAATAAGATGTAATCATCGGAATGAAGTGGTTAGTTCATAACTATGTTGTGATTGATTGTGAAAGCGGGATCCTTACTTTGAAAATAGAAGTGAAGGAACATCGTCTTGCAAGCAAGTGTAATTCAAGTTTCTCTCCTATTTTTGCAATAAAGTTGATTAGGGGTATTTGAGAGGGTTGTGAGACATATTTGGTTTATGTGCATGACCTTGAGGAGAAGAAGAAAGAAGAGGAAATACCGGAATATGTTAAAAAAGCTTTTAGATGAGTACGCAGATCTATTTCCTGATGATCTACCGGGCATGCCTCCTCCTAGGAAAATTGACCATGCTATAGACCTTTATCCAGGAAGTGAGCCTTATTCTAGAGCACCTTATAGGTTCAATATTGATGAATTGAAAGAGTTGAAGCTCCAATTGGATGATCTTTTGAAAAAGGAGTTGATAAGACCTAGTGTTTCACCTTGGGGAGCACCTATTTTGTTTCAAAAAAAGAAAGATGGTTCATACCAACTTTGGATTGACTATAGGGGATTGAACAAGAAAACCATTAAGAACAAGTATCCACTGCCACACATAGATGAACTACTGAGTCAATTGAGTGGTGCCACATTATTCACTAAAATTGACTTAAGATCGGGATATCATCAAATTAGAGTAAAGTTTGAGGACATACCCAAAAGCGCTTTTAGAACACGATATGGTCATTACGAGTTCACAGTTTTGCCTTTTGGATTAACAAATGCTCCTCCAACATTTATGTGTTTGATGAATAATGTGTTTCATGAATATCTTGATGAATTTATATTAGTTTTTCTTGACGATATTTTTGTGTATTCTAAGGATGATGATGAACATGCATTGCATCTCAGGAAGACTTTACAAAAACTAAGAGAGCATAAACTATATGGTAAGATGAGTAAATGTTTTTTTGCAAAAGGGGAAGTGACTGATTTGGGGAGAGTTGTTTCTAAGGAAGGGATTCATATAGATCCTAAGAAAGTTAAAAGCATAGTTGATTGGCCTACACCCGAATGTGTGAGGGATGTGAGAAGCTTCCTTGGTTTGGCACAATATGAGAGGGTACACATTAGGGAGTTTTCTTGAATTGCAAATCCTCTTACAGAATTGAGAAAGAAAAATAGAGAGTTCACATGGAACGATGAGTGTCAAAAGGCGTTTGATGAATTAAAACAGAAAGTTATCAAGAATTGTGTGCTAAAGATACCTGAGTTAGGGAAGCCTTTTATTGTTGCATGTGATGCTAGTGGAAGCCAAATCGGATGCGTACTTTCACAAGAAGGGAGGGTAGTGGCTTATGAGTCAAGGAAATTAAGGAGACATGAACTAAATTATACAACACATGACTTAGAAATGCTTGCAGTTGTTCATGCACTTAAACATTGGAGACACTTATTGCTAGGAGTAAAGTTTGAATTAAGAACAGATCATCAGAGCCTTAAATACAAATTTACTCAACCTTTACTTAACAATAAACAAAAACGATGGATCCAATTGCTAAGTGAATATGATTTTGATATTAAATACTTAGCAGGAAAAGAAAACAAGGTGGCCGATGCTTTGAGTCATAAACCCTTATGCAATTCAAGTTCTATTTTATCCTCTGATTTTGATATTGGAAAAGAATTAAAAGAGGATTTGTTTTATGCAGCAATCTTGAAATTTTTGGGTATGAATCCAGGTTCTATGTTTTAGGGAAAATTTCATTTGAGAAATAATGATTTGTATTGTAATTCTCGTTTATGTATTTCTTCAGAATCTGTTTTGAAAGAAAAGATCCTGCATGACTGTCATGATGCACCTTTCTCTGCACACCCCGATAATGTCAACAGGTTAAGGCCAAATTTAAAAGGAGTCCTAGCATGTTACAACCATTAGATGTGCATGTTGCTAAACTTTTCATAAAAGAAATTTTTAGGTTACATGGTATACCCAAAAGTATAATTTCTGATAGGGATGCAAGGTTCAGATCTAATTTTTGGAAACCAACATTTCAATCATAGGAACAGAATTACGCATGAGTACTGCATTTCATCCTCAAACCGATGGTGAGCCCGAGAGGGTTAACAGGGTGCTTGAGGATATGTTACGCATGTATGTGAATGATAAGCAAAACATTTGGACTGAGTATTTGCCCTTGGTTGAGTATGCATATAATAGTGCATGGCATTCCTCTATTAAGATGAAACCTTTTGAAGCAATGTATGGTTATTATTGCTTGCTGCCGCATTCACTTTTTAATTCATAGAATCAGGTTGAAATATCCAAACAGATGCTTGAAAACATGGATTTGGAGCTAAATAAGGTAAGGAAAAACATGAAAGATGCACAGAAACGTTAGAAATTATATCATGATCTCAAAAAGAGGCCCTTGAAATTTAGAACAAATGATCTGGTTTTTTTGAAAGTGATTCCTTCTAAATCAAATCTGGTTTTAGGCAAAGATCGTTGATTGTCTCCTCCTTATGCTGGTCCTTTCAAAATCTTAAAGAAAATTGGTACAGTTGCATATTTGCTTGACCTACCTAATACTTTGAAAATGCATCCAGTCTTCCATGTTGGATTACTTAAAAAGTATGTTCCAAATGCTGATCATGTTTTGCAGGACAAATCTAAGTTGAAGGAAGCTGCCACTTTTGAGCTTGAACCTGAAGTTGTATTGGATAGGAGAGTTAGACATCTTAGGAATCGTGAAATAGTGGAAATTTTAGTAAAGTGGTTTGCATATATCCTATTGAAGATTCAACATGGGTTGGTTTAGATGAGTTTATGGAACATTATCCTTCTTTCCAACTTTGAGGACAAAGTTCTTTAAAGAGGGGGAGAATTGTAAGATGCCACATTGATTTTCCACCTGGAAAAAAAAATAAAGATGTGTAGGTAATAATGAAATTTTATGTTTAGGATATTTTGATCATGTCTGCAAAATTTTTTAGCAATACGTTTTTACATTCTCTCACTAGAAAGTTGTCGCATGAAATTTTAATGTTAATTTTGAGCATGAAGATGAAGGAATCTGAAAAAGTGTTGTATAAGAGAAAGGTAGAGTATTCTTAGTAGAAAAACTTTACCTGATTGAATTTTTTGTAGTCCCTATGTTTTATGTCTCATTTGGTTCCATGAAGATAGGTTAATGAAGAGATTTTTCATGTTTTTTCATCTCTCTCTAGAATTTTGGATTTTGCAGGGCCCAAAAGTGATATTTGGAAGCAGATTTGGACCTGATGCATCTCTAAAATTATTGTACATATTTCAAAACTGAATATTTTTGTGTCTCACAAGCTCAAGCTGATTCCTCACTGTTTTTGAGTTATAGGATTTTGAAAAGTGCTGTTTTCCAACACTTAAAAAAAGAAAAAGAGAAGCCTTCATTCATTCATCTTATTCATGTTCGCGGATTTAGAAAACGCACATGGGTATATGGGTTATTTTTGGGTGATTTACGTGTGTGTGAGTGCGTTGCAGGGATCACCTCTATTTTCGTAGGTATGATTCTTGATGGTGGACATGAAAAGTAGATGCATGGGTGGTCCGGAAGTCTTGAATGAGACTTGCAAAAAGACGCTATCTTGGAGCATGCAGATTCTAAAAGTGCCATGATTGGTCGTGCGCTGGCCAAAGGCGGAGATCCCAAAAAGACGAGGACTGAGAGATAGAAAAGGATGATGGTCATACAGTCATTACGATCTTATTTCGGCTTCTGGAATTACGATTGAGATTGAGATTGAGATTGAGATTGTGATTGTGATTGAGATTGGGATTGAGATTGTGATTGTGATTGAGATTAGGATTGAGATCAGCTCCGGGGTGGTCGGGTGGATCAGGCTTCACATTGAAGCAATCTGATAGATTTTGTAACGGAGATCAAAACTACTTGTAAATCTGCACAGATAATAAAATTCTCTCTCTTCTTGTTCTGCGTATACTCTGTTTGCCTTCTTTATATCTTGTGGTGTCGAAACCCATTATTCTGTGTGAGATTGTGACTCAAGTTTAGGAGGCTTGTTACAAGTGGTATCAGAGCAGAGTTGGATTCTGGGACAAGATGCAGGCTTTGAAGAAGAAGATAGAAGAACAAGAGGAGCTTATCCGTAGATTGAATGCAGAATTACATAAAGAAAGATCCAACAAACAAAAAGAGGCCACTGCAAATGCTTCATGGACCTCAATGCTAAAGGTGGTAATGGTGCGGGCACAAAAATTGCACGTAGAGCTAGACGGTAACGTGAACCTGAAGAGGACGATGATGTAGGTGAATCTGCACTCAAGCAAGTGTTCAAAAGAGCAAAATTAAATGAATTTGATGGTGAGAAGAAAACTGGAGAGGATCTTGAAACATGGATTGAGGAACTTGAAGATTTCTTTGAGCTGCGCTTATTTAGTGAGGAATCAAAAGCAAAGGTGGCAATTCTGCATCTGCGAGGAGTCCCAAAACTGTGGTGGAAATCTTATATACATACAAGAACACGTGAAGGTCCGATCCTCTCGAAAGAATTTTGAGAGCAAGCAGAGAATCGTTATTGTTCTCCAGATTATCAAATGGAAAAAAAAATGGAATTCTACTCTTTCAAGCAGCATAAGGATGATAGATATAACCTGTCTGTTGAAGAATATAAGGAGAACATTTTGCGTTTACATAAGTATGCACTAGAAGTTTCTACAGATGCGCTGAAAAGTAAGTTTATTGAGGGTTTGCGGGAAGAGCTTCACTATCAAGTAAAGGGGTCTGGATGTCTAGATTTTCTTGATGCGGTTGCAAAAGCAGAAAACTTGGAAAAAGGCATTCAAATCAAGGTTTATCTCAACAGGACATCGACCCCCAACACCTATTTCAATAAATCAAAATGGACAGAGATCCACTAACTCTATTAACGGTCAAGGAGGAAGACCAAAGCCAAAGCAAACAGATACACCTAAGAAGGAAGAAGTTGTGCACTGGCAATGTGATTCTGATTTCCTGGAGCGGGCTAAGAGGCTAGGACTTTGTTTTCGATGTGGAGAAAAAGGACATCGCACTTTTGAATGTCCAAACAAGGCCATCAACCATTCTATGCGAGCGAAGATAGCTCATCTACAAGAAGAAAACATGACAATTGAGAAAGCGGATGATCAAGGTAAGTCTTCTAGCCCTAGACTTCAATGCATCAAAACTTCTTCTCATTCAAGGGCATCGGTGATTAGGATTATGGGGGACATATCCTCACGTAAGGTTAGTTTCTTGATTGATTCAGGTAGTACAAATTGTTTCCTTTCACTTAAGATGGCAGACGCTTTAGGGTTGCATATTGAGATGTAGACTAAAAGTCCTATACGGATGGCTAATGGTAGGATACACTATACTCGAGGCTGTATTGAGAATATTGAATTTATATTAGGAGAACATGAGTTTTTGGGTACCTTCCATGTATTTGAAATGAGAGGATGTGATGTAATCATCGGAATGGACTAGTTAGTTCATAACAGTGTCGTGATTGATTGTGAAAGCGGGATCCTTACTTTGAAAATAGAAGGGAAGGAACATCGTCTTGCAGGCAAGTGTAATTCGAGTTCTTCTCCTATTTCTCCAATAAAGTTGATTAGGGGTATTCGACAAGGATGTGAGACATATTTGGTTTATGTGCATGACCTTCAGGAGAAGAAGAAAGAAGAGGAAATATCGGAATATGTTAAAAAAACTTTTAGATGAGTACACAGATGTATTTCCTGATGATCTACCGGGTATGCCTCCTCCTAGGAAAATTGACCATGCTATAGACCTTTATCCAGGAAGTGAGCCTTATTCTAGAGCACCTTATAGGTTCAATGTTGATGAATTGAAAGAGTTGAAGCTCCAATTGGATGATCTTTTGAAGAAGGAGTTGATAAGACCTAGTGTTTCACCTTGGGGAGCACCTGTTTTGTTACAGAAAAAGAAAGATGGTTCATACAGACTTTGTATTGACTATAGGGGATTGAACAAGAAAACCATTAAGAACAAGTATCCATTGCCACACATAGATGAACTGCTGAGTCAATTGAGTGGTGCCACAGTATTCACTAAAATTGACATAAGATCGGGATATCATCAAATTAGAGTAAAGTCTGCGGACATACCCAAAACCGCTTTTAGAACATGATATGGTCATTACAAGTTCATAGTTTTGCCTTTTGGATTGACAAATGCTCCTACAACATTTATGTGTTTGATGAATAATGTGTTTCATGAATATCTCGATGAATTTATATTAGTTTTTCTTGATGATATTTTTGTGTATTCTAAGGATGATGATGAACATGCATTGCATCTCAGGAAGACTTTACAAAAACTAAGAGAGCATAAACTATATGGTAAGATGAGTAAATATTTTTTTGCAAAAGGGGAAGTGACTTATTTGGGGAGAGTTTTTTCTAAGGAAGGGATTCATATAGATCCTGAGAAAGTTAAAAGCATAGTTGACTGGCCTACACCCAAATGTGTGAGGGATGTGAGAAGCTTCCTTGGTTTGGCACAATATGAGAGGGCACACATTAGGGAGTTTTTTTGAATTGCAAATCCTCTTACAGAATTGACAAAGAAAAATAGAGAGTTCACATGGAATGATGAGTGTCAAAAGGCGTTTGATGAATTAAAACAGAAAGGTATAAAAAATTTTGTGCTAAAGATACCTGAGTTAGGGAAGCCTTTTATTGTTGCATGTGATGCTAGTGGAAGCCAAATCGGATGCATACTTTCACAAGAAGGGAGGGTAGTGGCTTATGAGTGAAGGAAATTAAGGAAACATGAACTAAATTATACAACACATGACTTAGAAATGCTTGCAGTTGTTCATGCACTTAAACATTGGAGACACTTATTGCTTGGAGTAAAGTTTGAATTCAGAACTGATCATCAGAGCCTTAAATACATATTTACTCAACCTTTACTTAACAATAGACAAAAATGATGGATCCAATTGCTAAGTGAATATGATTTCGATATTAAATACTTAGCAAGAAAAGAAAACAAGGTGGTCGATGCTTTGAGTCGTAAACCCTTATGCAGTTCAATTTCTATTTTATCCTCTGATTTTGATATTGAAAAAGAATTAAAAGAAGATCTATTTTATGCAGCAATCTTGGAATTTTTGGGTATGAATCTAGGTTCTATGTTTGAGGGAAAATTCCATTTCAGAAATAATGATTTGTATTGTAATTCTCGTTTATGTATTTTTTCAGAATCTGTTTTGAAAGAAAAGATCCTGCATGACTTTCATGATGCACCTTTCTCTACACACCCTGGTTTTTGTAGAACTTATGCAAAAGTGAAAGCTTCATATTACTGGCCACGTATGAAATATGATATTAAGAGGTATGTCAAAGAATGTCTGAAATGTCAACAGGTTTAGGGCGAATTTAAAAGGAGTCTTTGCATGTTACAACCAGTAGATGTGCCTGATCAAAAATGGGAATCCATCTCTATGGTTTTCATAACAAAGTTGCCTGTGACCAGAAGTGGGCATGATACCATCTTTGTTGTCGTGGACCGTCTGACAAAGATGGCACATTTTCTTCCCATGAGGGAAACTGATACAGCTTTGCATGTTGCTAAACTTTTCATAAAACAAATTTTTAGGTTACATGGTATACCCAAACGTATAATTTCTAATAGGGATGCAAGGTTCACATCTAATTTTTGGAAAGCAACATTTCAATTCATAGGAACAGAATGACGCATGAGTACTGCATTTCATCCTCAAACCGGTGGTGAGACCGAGAGGGTTAACAGGGTGCTTGAGGATATGTTACGCATGTATGTGAATGATAAGCAAAACAATTGGACTGAATATTTGTCCTTGGTTGAGTATGCATATAATAGTGCATGGCATTCCTCTATTAAGATGACACCTTTTGAAGCAATGTATGGTTATAATTTCTTGCTACCGCATTCACTTTTTAATTCACAGAATTAGGTTGAAATATCCAAACAGATGCTTGAAAACATGGATTTGGAGCTAAATAAGTAAGGAGAAACATAAAAGATGCACAGAAATGTCAGAAATTATATCATGATCTCAAGAAAAGGCCCGTGGAATTTAGAACAAATGATCTGGTTTTTTTGAAAGTGAGTTCTTCTAAATCAAATATCGTTTTAGGCAGAGATCGTCGATCGTCTCTTTATGCTGGTCCTTTCAAAATCTTAAAGAAAATTGGTACAGTTCCACATTTACTTGACCTACCTAATACTTTGAAAACTCATCCAGTCTTCCATGTTGGATAACTTAAAAAGTATGTTCCTAATGCTGATCATGTTTTGCAGGACAAATCTAAGTTGAAGGAAGATGCCACTTTTGAGCTTGAACCAGAAGTTATATTGGATATGAGAGTTAGACATCTTAGGAATCGTGAAATAGTGGAAATTTTAGTGAAGTGGTTTGCATATATCCTATTGAAGATTCAACATGGGTTGGTTTAGATGCGTTTATGGAACATTATCCTTCTTTCCAACTCTGAGGACAAAGTTCTTTAAAGAGGGGGAGAATTGTAAGATGCCACGTTGATTTTCCACCTGGAAAAAAAAAAGATGTGTAGGTAATAATGAAATTTTATGTTTAGGATATTCTGATCATGTCTGCAAAATTTTGTAGCAATAAGTTTTTACATTCTCTCACTAGAAAGTTGTGGCATGAAATTTGTATGTTAATTTCGAGCATGAAGATGAAGGAATCTGGAAAAGTGTTGTATGAGAGAAAGGTAGAGTATTCTTAGTAGAAAAACTTTACCTAATTGAATTTTTTGTAGTTCCTATGTTTTATGTCTTATTTGGTTCCATGAAGATACGTTAATAAAGAGATTTTTCATGTTTTTTCATCTCTCTCAAGAATTTTCAATTTTGCAGGGCCCAAAAGTGATATCTGGAAGCAGATTTGGACCTGAGGCATCGCTAATATTATTGTACAGATTTAAGAACTGAATATTTTTGTCTCTCACAAGCTCAAGCTGATTCCTCACTGTTTTTGTGTTACAGGATTTTGAAAAGTGTCGTTTTCCAACACTAAAAAAAAAAAAAAAGAGAAGCATTCATTCATACATCTTATTCATGTTCGCAGATTTAAAAAACGCACATGGGTATATGGGTTATTTTTGGATGACGTGTGTGTGAGTGCGTTGCAAGGATCACCTCTAATTTTGCAGGTACGATTCTTGATGGTGGACATGAAAAGTAGATGCATCGGTGGTCCGGAAGTCTTGCATGAGACATGCGAAAAGATGCTATCTTCGAGCATGCAGATCCTACAAGTGCCGTGATTGGTCGTTTGCTGGCGAAAGGCAGAGATCCCAAAAAGACGAAGACTGAGAGATAGAAAAGGATGATGGTCGTACAGTCATTACGATCGTTTTTCGGCTTCTGGAATTGCGATTGAGATTCAGATTCAGATTGAGATTGAGATTGAGATTGTGATTGTGATTGAGATTGGGATTGAGATTGTGATTGTGATTGAGATTAAGTTTGAGATAAGCTCAGGGGTGGTCGGGTGGATCAGGCTTCACATTGAAGAAATCTGATAGATTCTGTAACGCAGATGAGAACTACTTGTAAATATGCACAGATAATAAAATTCTCTCTCTTCTTCTTCTGTGTATACTCTGTTTGCATTCTTTATATCTTGTGGTGTCGAAACCCATTATTCTGTTTGAGATTGTGACTCAAGTTTAGGAAGCTTGTTACAAGTGGTATCAGAGCAGAGTTGGATTCCGGGACAAGATGCAGGCTTTGAAGAAGAAGATAGAAGAACAAGAGGAGCTTATCCGTAGATTGAATGCAAAATTACATAAAGAAAGATCCAACAAACAAAAAGAGGCTACTGCAAATGCTTTCATGGACCTCAATGCTGAAGGTGGTAATGGTGTGGGCACATCAAACGCAGGTAGAGCTAGACGGCAACGTGAACCTGAAGAGGACGATGATGCAGGTGAATATGAATTCAAGAAAGTGTTCAAAAGAGCAAAATTAAATGAATTTGATGGTGAGAAGAAAACTAGAGAGGATCTTGAAGCATGGATTGAGGAACTTGAAGATTTCTTTGACCTGCGCATATTTAGTGAGGAATCAAAAGCAAAGGTGGCAATTCTGCATCTGCAAGGAGTCGCAAAATTGTGGTGGAAATCTTATATACATACAAGAACACGTGAAGGTCCGATCCTCTAGAAAGAATTTGGAGAGCAAGCAGAGAGTCGTTATTGTTCTCCACATTATCAGATGGAAAAGAAAATGGAATTCTACTCTTTCAAGCAGCATGAGGATAATAGATATAACTTGTCTGTTGAAGAATATAAGGAGAAATTTTTGCGTTTACATAAGTATGCACTAGAAGGTTCTGGAGATGCGATGAAAAGCAAGTTTATTGAGGGTTTGCGGGAAGAGCTTCGCTATCAAGTAAAGGGGTCGGGATGTGAAGATTTTCTTGATGCGCTTCCAAAGCAGAAAACTTTGAGAAGATGGAGAAGTTTACCACAAAAAAGGCATTCAAATCAAGGTTTATCTCAACAGGACATCGACCCCCAAGACCTATTTCAATAAATCAAAATGGACAGAGATCCACTAACTCTATTAACGGTCAAAGAGGAAGACCAAAGACAAAGCAAACAGATACACCTAAGAAGCAAGAAGTTGTACACTCGCAACATGATTCTGATTTCTTGGAGTGGGTTAAGAGGCTGGGACTTTGTTTTCGATGTGGAGAACAAGGACATCACAATTTTGAATGTCGAAACAAGGCCATCAACCGTTCTATGCAAGCGAAGACAGCTCATCTACAAGAAGAAAACATGACAATTGACGAAGCGGATGATCAAGGTAAGTGTTCTAGCCCTAGACTTCAATGCATCAAAACTTCTTCTCATTCAAGGGCATCGGTGATTAGGATTATGGGGGACATATCCTCACGTAAGGTTAGTTTCTGGATTGATTCGGGTAGTACAAATTGTGTCCTTTCACTTAAGATGGCAGATGCTTTAGGGTTGCATATTGAGATGCAGACTAAAAGAACTATACAGATGGCTAATGGTAGGATACACTATACTCGAGGCTGTATTGAGAATCTTGATTTTATGTAAGGAGAACATAAGTTTTTGGGTACCTTCCATGTAATTGAAATGAGAGAATGTGATGTAATCATCGGAATGGACTGGTTAGTTCATAACAGTGTGGTGATTGATTGTGAAAGCGGGATCCTTACTTTGAAAATAGAAGGGAAGGAACATCGTCTTGCAGGCAAGTGTAATTCAAGTTTTTCTCCTATTTCTGCAATAAAGTTGATTAGGGGTATTCAACAAGGTACTGAGACATATTTGGTTTATGTGCATGACATTCAGGAGAAGAAGAAAGAAGAGGAAATACCGGAATATGTTAAAAAAACTTTTGGATGAGTACGCAGATGTATTTCCTGATGATCTACCGGGCATGCCTCCTCTTAGGAAAATTGACCATGCTATAAAACTTTATCCGGGAAGTGAGCCTTATTCTAGATCACCTTATAGGTTCAATATTGATAAATTGAAAGAGTTGAAGCTCCAATTGGATGATCTATTGAAGAGGGAGTTGATAAGACCTAGTGTTTCACCTTGGGGAGCACCTGTTTTGTTTCAGAAAAAGAAAGATGGTTCATAAAGACTTTGTATTGACTATAGGGGATTGAACAACAAAACCATTAAGAACAAGTATCCACTGCCACACATAGATGAACTGCTGAGTCAATTGAGTGGTGCCATAGTATTCACTAAAATTGACTTAAGATCGGGATATCATCAAATTAGAGGAAAGTCTGAGGACATACCCAAAACCTCTTTTAGAACACGATATGGTCATTACGAGTTCAGAGTTTTTCCTTTTGGATTAACAAATGCTCTTGCAACATTCATGTGTTTGATGAATAATTTGTTTCACGAATATCTTGATGAATTTATCTTACTTTTTCTTGACAATATTTTTGTGTATTCTAAGGATGATGATGAACATGCATTGCATCTAAGGAAGACTTTACAAAAACTAAGAGATCATAAACTATATGGTAAGATGAGTAAATGTTTTTTTCCAAAAGGGGAAGTGACTTAGTTGGGGTGAGTAGTTTCTAAGGAAGGGATTCATATAGATCCTGAGAAAGTTAAAAGCATAGTTGACTGGCCTACACCCAAATGTGTGAGGGATGTGAGAAGCTTCCTTGGTTTGGCTCAATATGAGAGGGCACACATTAGGGAGTTTTTTTGAATTGCAAATCCTCTTACAGAATTGACAAAGAAAAATAGAGAGTTCACATGGAACCATGAGCATCAGAAGGTGTTTGACGAATTAAAACAAAAAGTTATCAAAAATTGTGTGCTAAAGATACTTGAGTTAGGGAAGCCTTTTATTGTTGCATGTGATGCTTGTGGAAGCCAAATCGGATGCGTACTTTCACAAGAAGGGAGGGTAGTGGCTTATGAGTCAAGGAAATTAAGGAAACATGAACTAAATTATACAACACACGACTTAGAAATGCTTGCAGTTGTTCATGCACTTAAACATTGGAGACACTTATTGCTAGGAGTAAAGTTTGAATTAAGAACAGATCATCAGAGCCTTAAATACATATTTACTCAAACTTTACTTAACAATAGACAGAAACGATGGATCCAATTGTTAAGTGAATATGATTTTGATATTGAATACTTAGCAAGAAAAGAAAAAAAGGTGGCTGATGCTTTGAGTCGTAAACCCTTATGCAATTCAATTTCTATTTTATCCTCTGATTTTGATATTGGAAAAGAGTTAAAGGAAGATTTATTTTATGCAGCAATCTTGGAATTTTTGGGTATGAATCCAGCTTCTATGTTTCAGGAAAAATTTCATTTGAGAAATAATGATTTGTATTGTAATTCTGGTTTATGTATTTCTTCAGGATTTGTTTTGAAAGAAAAGATCCTGCATGACTTTCATGATGCACCTTTCTCTGCACACCCTGGTTTTTCTAGAACTTATGCAAAAGTGAAAGCTTCATATTACTGGCCACTTATGAAATATGATATTAAGCCGTATGTCAAAGAATGTCTAAAATGTCAACAGGTTAAGGCCGAATTTAAAAGGAGTCCTGGCATGTTACAACCATTAGATGTGCTTGATAAAAAATGGGAATCCATCTCTATGGATTTCATAACAAAGTTTCCTGTTACCAGAAGTGGGCATGATACCATCTTTGTTGTCGTGGACCGTCTTACAAAGATGGCACATTTTCTTCCCATGAGGAAAACTGATACAGCTTTGCATGTTGCTAAACTTTTCATAACAGAAATTTTTAGGTTACATGGTATACCCAAAAGTATAATTTCTGATAGGGATGCAAGGTTCACATCTAATTTTTGGAAACCAACATTTCAATCCATAGGAACAAAATTACGTATGAGTACTCCATTACATGCTCAAACTGATGGTAAGACCGAGAGGGTTAACAGGGTGCTTGAGGATATGTTACGCATGTATGTGAATGATAAGCAAAACAATTGGACTGAATATTTGCCCTTGGTTGAGTATGCATATAATAGTGCATAGCATTCCTCTATTAAGATGACACCTTTTGAAGCAATGTATGGTTATAATTTCTTGCTGCCGCATTCACTTTTTAATTCACAGAATCAGGTTGAAATATCCAAATAGATGCTTGAAAACATGGATTTGGAGCTAAATAAGGTAAGGAAAAACATAAAAGATGCACAAAAACGTCAGAAATTATATCATGATCTCAAAAATAGGCCCTTGGAATTTAGAACAAATGATCTGGTTTTTTTGAAAGTGAGTCCTTCTAAATCAAATCTGGTTTTAGGCAAAGATCGTCGATTGTCTCCTCCTTATGTTGATCCTTTCAAAATCTTAAAGAAAATTGGTTCAGTTGCATATTTACTTGACCTACCTAATACTTTGAAAATTCATCCAATCTTCCATGTTGGATTACTTAAAAAGTATGTTCCTAATGCTGATCATGTTTTGTAGGACAAATCTAAGTTGAAGGAAGATGCCACTTTTGAGCTTGGACCAGAAGTTATATTGGATAGGAGACTTAGACATCTTAGGAATCGTGAAATAGTAGAAATTTTAGTAAAGTGGTTTGCATATATCCTATTGAAGATTCAACATGGGTTGGTTTAGATGTGTTTATGGAACATTATGTTTCTTTCCAACTCTGAGGAGAGAGTTCTTTAAAGAGGGGGAGAATCGTAAGATGCCACGTTGGTTTTCCACCTGGAAAAAAAAAAGATGTGTTGGTAATAATGAAATTTTATGTTTAGGATATTGTGATCATGTCTACAAAATTTTGTAGCAATACGTTTTTACATTCTCTCACTAGAAAGTTGTAGCATGAAATTTGTATGTTAATTTCGAGCATGAAGATGAAGGAATCTGAAAAAGTGTTGTATGAGAGAAAGGTAGAGTGTTCTTAGTAGAAAAACTTTACCTGACTGAATTTTTTATAGTTCCTATGTTTTATGTCTCATTTGGTTCCATGAAGATAGGTTAATGAAGAGATTTTTCATGTTTTTCATCTCTCTCTAGAATTTTTGGTTTTGCAGGGCAAAAAAATGATATCTGGAAGTAGATTTTGACCTAAGGCGTCTCCAGCATTATTGTACAGATTTAAGATCTGAATATTTTTGTCCCTCACAAGCTCAACCTGATTCCTCACTGTTTTTGAGCTACAGGATTTTGAAAAGTGCCGTTTTCGAACACTTAAAAAAAAAAGGAGAAGCCTTCATTCATGCAACTTATTCGTGTTCGCGGATTTAGAAAACGCACATGGGTATATGGGTTATTTTTGGGTGATTGACGTGTGTGTGAGTGCGTTGCAGGGATCACCTCTATTTTTGCAGGTAGGATTCTTGATGGTGGACATGAAAAGTAGATGCATGGGTGGTCCAGAAGTCTTGCATGAGACATGCGAAAAGACGCTATCTTGCAACATGCAGATTCTAAAAGTGCCATGATTGGTCATGCCCTGGCAAAAGGCGGAGATCCCAAAAAGACGAAGACTGAGAGATAGAGAAGGATGATGGTCGTACAGTCATTACGATCATTTTTCGGCTTTTGGAATTGCGATTGAGATTGAGATTGAGATTGAGATTGAGATTGAGATTGTGATTGTGATTGAGATTGGGATTGAGATTGTGATTGTGATTGAGATTGGGATTGAGATCAGCTCGAGGGTGGTCAGGTGGATCAGGCTTCACATTGAAGCAATCTGATAGATTTTGTAATGCAGATCAGAACTACTTGTAAATCTTCACAGATAATAAAATTCTCTATACTCTATTTGCCTTCTTTATATCTTGTGGTGTCGAAACCCATTATTCTGTGTGAGATTGTGACTCAAGTTTAGGAGGCTTGTTACAAGTGGTATCAGAGCAGAGTTGGATTCTGGGACAAGATGCACGCTTTGAAGAAGAAGATAGAAGAACAAGAGGAGTTTATTCGTAGATTGAATGCAGAATTACATAAAGAAAGATCCAACAAACAAAAAGAGGCTGCTGCAAATGCTTTCATGGACCTCAATGCTGAAGGTGGTAATGGTGTGGGCACATCAAATGCACGTAGAGCTAGACGGCGATGTGAACCTGAAGAGGACGATGATGCAGGTGAATCTGCACTCAAGCAAGTGTTCAAAAGAGAAAAATTAAATGAATTTGATGGTGAGAAGAAAACTGGAGAGGATTTTGAAGCATGGATTGAGGAACTTGAAGATTTCTTTGACCTGCACGTATTTAGTGAGGAATCAAAAGCAAAGGTGGCAATTCTGTATCTACGAGGAGTCGCAAAACTGTGGTGAAAATCTTATATACATACAAGAACACGTGAAGGGCCGATGCTCTGGAAAGAATTTAGAGAGCAAGCAGAGAATCTTTATTGTTCTCCACATTATCGGATGGAAAAGAAAATGGAATTCTACTCTTTCAAGCAACATGAGGATGATAGATATAACTTTTCTGTTGAAAAATATAAGGAGAAATTTTTTGTTTACATAAGTATGCACTAGAAGTTTCTCGAGATGCACTGAAAAGCAAGTTTATTGAGGGTTTGCGGGAAGAGCTTCGCTATCAAGTAAAGGGGTCCGGATGTGTAGATTTTCTTGATGTGGTTGCAAAAGCAAAAAACTTTGAGAAGATGGAGAAGTTTACCATGAAAAAGGCATTCAAATCAAGGTTTATCTCACAGGACATCGATCCCCAAGACCAAAGCGGAAGCAAACGGATACACCTAAGAAGTAAGAAGTTGTGCACTCGAAATTGATTCCGATTTCCTAGAGTGGGCTAAGAGGCTGGGACTTTGTTTTTGATGTGGAGAACAAGGACATCGCACTTTTGAATGTCCAAACAAGGCCATCAACTGCTCTACGCAAGCGAAGATAGCTCATCTACAAGAAGAAAACATGACAATTGAGGAAGCGAATGCTTAAGGTAAGTGTTCTAGCCCTAGACTTCAATGCATGAAAACTTCTTCTCATTCAAGGGCATCAGTGATTAGGATTATGGGGGACATATCCTCAAGTAAGGTTAGTTTCTTGATTGATTCGGGTAGTACAAATTGTTTCCTTTCACTTAAGATGGCAGACGCTTTAGGGTTGCATATTGAGATGCAGAATAAAAGACCTGTACAAATGGCTAATGGTAGGATACACTATACTCGAGGCTGTATTGAGAATCTTGATTTTATGTTAGGACAACATAAGTTTTTGGGTACCTTCTATGTGATTGAAATGAGAGAATGTGATGTAATCATCAGAATGGACAGGTTAGTTCATAACAGTGTCGTGAATTATTGTGAAAGCGGGATCCTCACTTTGAAAATAGAAGGGAAGGAACATCGTCTTGTAGGCAAGTGTAATTCAAGTTTTTCTCCTATTTCTGCAATAAAGTTGATTAGGGGTATTCGACAGGGTTGTGAGACATATTTTGTTTATGTGCATGACCTTCAGGAGAAGAAGAAAGAAGAGGAAATACTGGAATATGTTAAAAAAACTTTTAGATGAGTACACAGATGTATTTCCTGATGATCTACCAGGCATGCCTCCTCCTAGGAAAATTGACCATGCTATAGACCTTTATCCAAGAAGTGAGCCTTATTCCAGAGCACCTTATAGGTTCAATATTGATGAATTGAAAGAGTTGAAGCTCCAATTGGATGATCTATTGAAGAAGGAGTTGATAAGACCTAGTGTTTCACCTTGGGGAGCACCTGTTTTGTTTCAGAAAAAGAAAGATGGTTCATACAGACTTTGTATTGACTATAGGGGATTGAACAAGAAAACCATTAAGAACAAGTATCCATTGCCACACATAGATGAACTACTGAGTCAATTGAGTGGTGCCACAGTATTCACTAAAATTGACTTAAGATCGGGATATCATCAAATTAGAGTAAAGTCTGAGGACATACCCAAAACTGCTTTTAGAACACGATATGGTCATTACGAGTTCATAGTTTTGCCCTTTGGATTAACAAATGCTCCTGCAACTTTGTTTGATGAATAATGTGTTTCATGAATATCTCAATGAATTTATATTAGTTTTTCTTGATGATATTTTTTTGTATGCTAAGGATGATCATGAACATGCATTGCATCTCAGGAAGACTTTACAAAAACTAAGAGAGCATAAACTATATGGTCAGATGAGTAAATGTTTTTTTGCAAAAGGGGAAGTGACTTTTTTGGGGAGAGTTGTTTCTAAGGAAGGGATTCATATAGATCTTGAGAAAGTTAAAAGCATAGTTGACTGGCCTACACCCAAATGTGTGAGTGATGTGAGAAGCTTCCTTGGTTTGGCACAATATGAGAGGGTACACATTAGGGAGTTTTCTCGAATTGCAAATCCTTTTATAGAATTGACAAAGAAAAATAGAGAGTTCACATGGAACGATGAGTGTCAAAAGGCGTTTGACGAATTAAAACAGAAAGTTATCGAAAATTGTGTGTTAAAGAGACCTGACTTACGGAAGCCTTTTATTGTTGCATGTGATGCTAGTGGAAGCCAAATCGGATGCATACTTTCACAAGAAGGGAGGGTAGTGGCTTATGAGTCAAGGGAATTAAGGAAACATGAACTAAATTATACAACACATGACTTAGAAATGCTTGCAGTTGTTCATGCACTTAAACATTGGAGACACTTATTGCTAGGAGTAAAGTTTGAATTAAGAACAGATCATCAGAGCCTTAAATACATATTTACTCAACCTTTACTTAACAATAGACAAAGACGATGGATCCGATTGCTAAGTGAATATGATTTTGATATTAAATACTTAGCAGGAAAAGAAAACAAGGTGGCCGATGCTTTGAGTCGTAAACCCTTATGCAGTTCAATTTCTACTTTATCCTCTGATTTTGATATTGGAAAAGAATTAAAAGAAGATTTATTTTATGCAACAGTCTTGGAATTTTTGGGTATGAATCCAGGTTCTATGTTTTAGGGAAAATTTCATTTGAGAAATAATGATTTGTATTGTAATTCTCGTTTATGTATTTCTTCAGAATCTGTTTTGAAAGAGAAGATCTTGCATGACTGTCATGATGCACCTTTCTCTGCAAACCCTGGTTTTTCTAGAACTTATGCAAAGGTGAAAGCTTCATATTACTGGCCACGTATGAAAAATGATATTAAGAGGTATGTCAAGGAATGTCTGAAATGTCAACAGGTTAAGGCCGAATTTAAAAGGAGTCCCGGCATTTTACAACCATTAGATGTGCGTGATCAAAAATGGGAATCCATCTCTATGGATTTCATAACAAAGTTGTCTGTGACCAGAAGTGGGCATGATACCATCTTTGTTGTCGTGGACCGTCTTACAAAGATGCCACATTTTCTGGAAAAGTGATACAGCTTTGCATGTTACTAAACTTTTCATAAAAGAAATTTTTAGGTTAAATGGTATACCCAAAAGTATAATTTCTGATAGGGATGCAAGGTTCACATCTAATTTTTGGAAAGCAACATTTCAATCCATAGGAATGGAATTACGCATGAGTACAACATTACATCGTCAAATTGATGGTAAGACCGAGAGGGTTAACAGGGTGCTTGAGGATATGTTACGCATGTATGTGAATTATAAGCAAAACAATTGGACTGAATATTTGCCCTTGGTTGAGTATGCATATAATAGTGCATGACATTCCTCTATTAAGATGACACCTTTTGAAGCAATGTATGGTTATAATTGTTTGCTGCCGCATTCACTTTTTAATTCACAGAATCAGGTTGAAATATCCAAACAGATGCTTGAAAACATGGATTTGGACCTAAATAAGGTAAGGAAAAACATGAAAGATGCACAGAAACGTCAGAAATTATATCATGATCTCAAAAAGAGGCCCTTGGAATTTAGAACAAATGATCTGGCTTTTTGAAAGTGAGTCCTTCTAAATCAAATCTGGTTTTAGGCAAAGATCGTCGATTGTCTCCTCCTTATGCTGGTCCTTTCAAAATCTTAAAGAAAATTGGTTCAGTTGCATATTTACTTGACCTACCTAATACTTTGAAAATTCATCACTTCTTCCATGTTGGATTACTTAAAAAGTATGTTCCTAATGCTGATCATGTTTTGTAGGACAAATCTAAGTTGAAGGAAGATGCCACTTTTGAGATTGAACCAGAAGTTATATTGGATAGGCGAGTTAGACATCTTAGGAATCGTGAAATAGTTGAAATTTTAGTAAAGTGGCTTGCATATATCCTATTGAAGATTCAACATGGGTTGGTTTAGATGAGTTTATGGAACATTATCCTTCTTTCCAACTCTGAGGATAGAATTCTTTAAAGAGGGGGAGAATTGTAAGATGCCACATTGATTTTCCACCTCGAAAAAAAAAGGATGTGTAGGTAATAATGAAATTTTATGTTTAGGATATTCTGGTCATGTCCGCAAAATTTTGTAGCAATAAGTTTTTACATTCTCTCACTAGAAAGTTGTTGCATGAAATTTGTATGTTAATTTCGAGCATGAAGATGGATAAACCTTTATTTGAATGCCTTTTTCGTGGTAAACTTCTCCATCTTCTCAAAGTTTTCTGCTTTTGCAACCGCATCAAGAAAATCTACACATCCGAACCCCTTTACTTGATAGCGAAGCTCTTCCTGCAAACCCTCAATAAAGTTGCTTTTTAGCGCATCTCCAGAAACTTCTAGTGCATACTTATGTAAACGCAATTACTTCTCCTTATATTCTTCAACAGACAAGTTATATCTATCATCCTCATGCTACTTGAAAGAGTAGAATTCCATTTTCTTTTCCATCCGATAATGTGGAGAACAATAACGATTCTCTGCTTGCTCTCCAAATTCTTTCCAGAGGATGGGACCTTCATGTGTTCTTGTATGTATATAAGATTTCCACCATAGTTTTGCGAGTCCTCGCAGATGCAGAATTGCCACCTTTGCTTTTGATTCCTCACTAAATACGCGCAGGTCAAAGAAATCTTCAAGTTCCTCAATCCATGCTTCAAGATCCTCTCCAGTTTTCTTCTCACCATCAAACTCATTTAATTTTGATCTTTTGAACACTTGCTTGAGTGCGGATTCACCTGCATCATCGTCCTCTTCAGGTTCACGTTGCCGTCTAGCTCTACATGCATTTGATGTGCCCGCACCATTACCACCTTCAGCATTGAGGTCCATGAAAGCATTTGCAGTAGCCTCTTTTTGTTTGTTGGATCTTTCTTTATGTAATTTTGCATTCAATCTATGGATAAGCTCCTCTTGTTCTTCTATCTTCTTCTTCAAAGCGTGCATCTTGTCCCGGAATCCAACTCTACTCTGATACCACTTGTAACAAGCCTCCTAAACTTGAGTCACAATCTCACACAGAATAATGGGTTTCGACACCACAAGATATAAAGAAGGCAAACAGAGTATACACAAAACAAGAAGAGAGAGAATTTTATTATCTGTGCAGATTTACAAGTAGTTCTTATCTGTGTTACAAAATCTATCAGATTGCTTCAATGTGAAGCCTGATCCACCCGACCACCCCCGAGCTGATCTCAATCCCAATCTTAATCACAATCACAATCTAAATCCCAATCTCAATCACAATCACAATCTCAATCTCAATCTCAATCTCAATCTCAATCGCAATTCTAGAAGCCGAAAAACGATCGTAATGACTGTACGACCATCATCCTTTTCTATCTCTCAGTCTTCGACTTTTTGAGATCTCCCCCTTTCGCCAACGCACGAACAATCACGGAACTTTTAGAATCTGCATGCTCCAAGATAGCGTCTTTTCGCATGTCTCATGCAAGACTTCCGGACCACCCATGCATCTACTTTTCATGTCCACCATCAAGAATCGTACCCGCAAAAATAGAGGTGATCCCTGCAACGCACTCACACACACGTCAATCACCCAAAAATAACCCATATACCCATGTGCGTTTTTTAAATCCGCGAACATGAATAAGATGAATGAATGAAAGCTTCTCTTTTTTTTTTAGTGTTGCAAAACGGCACTCTTCAAAATCATGTAACTCAAAAACACTGAGGAATCAGCTTGAGGTTGTGAGAGACAAAAATATTCAGTTCTTAAATCTGTACAATAATGTTAGAGATGCCTCAGGTCCAAATCTACTTCCAAATATCACTTTTGGGCCCTACAAAATCCAAAATTCTAGAGAGAGATAAAAAAACATGAAAAATCTCTTCATTAACCTATCTTCATGGAACCAAATGAGACATAAAACATAGGAACTTTAAAAAATTCAATCAGGTAAAGTTTTTCTATTAAGAATACTCTATCTTTCTCTCATACAACACTTTTTCATATTCCTTCATCTTCATGCTCGAAATTAACATACAAATTTATGCGACAACTTTCTAGTGAGAGGTTGTAAAAACATATTGCTACAAAATTTTGTAGACATGATCAGAATATCCTAAACATAAAATTTCATTATTAGCTACACATCTTTTTTTTTTCCAGGTGGAAAATCAACGTGGCATCTTACAATTCTCCCCCTCTTTAAAGAACTCTGTCCTCAGAGTTGGAAAGAAGGATAATGTTCCATAAACTCATCTAAACCAACCCATGTTGAATCTTCAATAGGATATATGCAAACAACTTTACTAAAGTTTCCACTATTTCACGATTCCTAAGATGTTTAACTCTCCTATCCAATATAACTTCTGGTTCAAGCTCAAAAGTGGCATCTTCCTTCAACTTAGATTTGTCTTGCAAAACATGATCAGCATTAGGAACATACTTTTTAAGTAATCCAACATGGAAGACTGGATGAATTTTCAAAGTATTAGGTAGGTCAAGTAAATATGCAACTGAACCAATTTTCTTTAAGATTTTGAAAGGACCAGCATAAGGAGGAGACAATTGATGATCTTTGCCTAAAACCAAATTTGATTTAGAAGGACTCACTTTAAAAAAAACCAGATCATTTGTTCTAAATTCCAAGGGCCTCTTTTTGAGATCATGATATAATTTATGACGTTTCTGTGCATCTTTCATGTGTTTCCTTACCTTATTTAGCTCCAAATCCATGTTTTCAAGCATCTGTTTGGATATTTCAACCTGATTCTGTGAATTAAATAGTGAATGCGGTAGCAAGCAATTATAACCATACATTGCTTCAAAAGGTGTCATCTGAATAGAGGAATTCCATGCACTATTATATGCATACTCAACCAAGGGAAAATATGCAGTCCAATTGTTTTGCTAATCATTCACATACATGCGTAACATATCCTCAAGCACCCTGTTAACCCTCTCGCTGTCACCATCGGTTTGAAGATGAAATGCAGTACTCATGCGTAATTCTGTTCCTATGGATTGAAATGTTGCTTTCCAAAAATTAGATGTGAACCTTGCATCCCTATCGGAAATTATACTTTTGGGTATACCATGTAACCTAAAAATGTCTTTTATGAAAAGTTTAGAAACATGCAAAGCTGTATCAGTTTTCCTCATGGGAAGAAAATGTGCCATCTTTGTAAGACGGTCCACGACAACAAAGATGGTATCATGCCGACTTCTGGTCACAGGCAACTTTGTTATGAAATCCATAGAGATGGATTCCAATTTTTAAGCAGGCACATCTAATGGTTGTAACATGCCAGGACTCCTTTTAAATTCGGCCTTAACCTGTTGACATTTCAGACATTCTTCGACATACCTCTTAATATCATATTTCATACATGGCCAGTAATATGAAGCTTTCACTTTTGGCTAATCAATCACGACACTGTTATGAACTTACCAGTCCATTCGGATGATTACATCACATTCTCTCATTTCAATTACATGGAAGGTACCCAAAAACTTATGTTCTCCTAACATAAAATCAAGATTCTCAATACAGCCTCGAGTATAGTGTATCCTACCATTAGCCATCTGTACAGGTCTTTTAGTCTACATCTTAATATGCAACCCTAAAGCATCTGCCATCTTAAGTGAAAGGAAACAATTTGTACTACCCAAATCAATCAAGAAACTAACCTTATATGAGGATATGTCCCCCATAATCCTAATCACCAATGCCCTTGAATGAGAAGAAGTTTTCATGCATTGAAGTCTAGGGCTAGAACACTTACCTTGATCATCTGCTTCCTCGATTGTCATGTTTTCTTCTTGTAGATGAGCTATCTTTGCTTGCATAGAACGGTTGATGGCCTTCTTTGGACATTCAAAAGTGTGATGTCCTTGTTCTCCACATCAAAAACAAAGTCCCAGCCTCTTAGCCCGCTCCAGAAAATCGGTTGAAATAGGACTTGGGGGTCGACGTCCTGTTGAGATAAAACTTGATTTGAATGCCTTTTTCATGGTAAACTTCTCCATCTTCTCAAAGTTTTCTGCTTTTGCAACCGCATCAAGAAAATCTACAGATTCGGGCCCCTTTACTTGATAGTGAAGCTCTTCCCGCAAACCCTCAATAAACTTCCTTTTCAGCGCATCTCCAAAAACTTCTAGTGCATACTTATGTAAACCCAAAAACTTCTCCTTATATTATTCAACTGACAAGTTATATCTATCATCCTCATGCTGCTTGAAAGAGTAGAATTCCATTTTCTTTTCCATCCGATAATGTGGAGAACAATAACGATTCTCCGCTTGCTCTCGAAATTCTTTCCAGAGGATCGGACCTTCACGTGTTCTTGTATGTATATAAGATTTCCACCACAGTTTTGTGACTCCTCGCAGATGCAAATTTTCCACCTTTGCTTTTGATTCCTCACTAAATACTCGCACGTCAAAGAAATCTTCAAGTTCCTCAATCCATGCTTCAAGATCCTCTCCAATTTTCTTCTCACCATTAAATTCATTTAATTTTGCTCTTTTGAACACTTGCTTGAGTGCAGATTCACCTACATCATCGTCCTCTTCAGGTTCATGTTGCCGTCTAGCTCTACGTGCGTTTGATGTGCCCGCACCATTACCACCTTCAGCATTGAAGTCCATGAAAGCATTTGCAGTAGCCTCTTTTTGTTTGTTGGATCTTTCTTTATGTAATTCTGCATTCAATCTACGGATAAGCTGATTTACAAGAACAAGAAGAGAGAGAATTTTATTATCTGTATAGATTTACAAGTAGTTCTGATTTGCATTACAAAATCTATCAGATTGCTTCAATGTGAAGCGTGATCCACCCGACCACCCCCGAGCTGATCTCAATCCCAATCTCAATCACAATCACAATCTCAATCCCAATCTCAATCACAATAACAATCTCAATCTCAATCTCAATCTCAATCTCAATCGCAATTCTAGAAGCTGAAAAATGATCGTAATGACTGTACGACCATCATCCTTTTCTATCTCTCAGTCTTCGTCCTTTTGGGATCTCCGCCTTTCGCTAGCACACGACCAATCACGGCACTTTTAGAATCTCCATGCTCCAAGATAGATTCTTTTCGCATGTCTCATGCAAGACTTCCGGACCACCCATGCATCTACTTTTCATGTCCACCATCAAGAATTGTACCTGCAAAAAAAGAGGTCATCCTTGCAACGCACTCACACACACGTCAATCACCCAAAAATAACCCATATACCCATGTGCGTTTTCTAAATGCACGAACATGAATAAGATGAATGAATGAAGGCTTCTTTTTTTTTTTTTTAAGTGTTGGAAAACGGCACTTTTAAAAATCCTGTAACTCAAAAACAGTGAGGAATCAGCTTGAGCTTGTGAGAGACAAACATATTCAGTTCTTAAATTTGTACAATAATGTTAGAGACGCCTCAAGTCTAAATCTGCTTCCAAATATCACTTTTGGGCCCTGCAAAATCCAAAATTCTAGAGAGAGATGATGAAACATGAAAATCCTCTTCATTAATCTTCATGGAACCAAATGAGACATAAAACATAGGAACTACAAAAAATTCAATCAGGTAAAGTTTTTCTACTAAGAATACTCTACCTTTCTCTCATACAACACTTTTTCAGATTCCTTCATCTTCATGCTCAAAATTAACATACAAATTTAATGCGATAACTTTCTAGTGAGAGAATGTAAAAACTTATTGCTACAAAATTTTGCAGACACGATCAGAATATCCTAAACATAAAATTTCTTTATTACCTACACATTTTTTTATTCCAGGTGGAAAATCAACGTGGCATCTTACAATTCTCCCCCTCTTTAAAGAACTCTGTCCTAAGAGTTGGAAAGAACGATAATGTTCCATAAACTCATCTAAACCAACCCATGTTGAATCTTCACTAGGATATATGCAAACCACTTTACTAAAATTTCCACTATTTCACGATTCCTAAGATGTCTAACTCTCCTATCCAATATAACTTCTAGTTCAAGCTCAAAAGTGGCATCTTCCTTCAACTTAGATTTGTCCTGCAAAACATGATCGGCATTAGGAACATACTTTTTAAGTAATCCAACATTTAAGACTGGATGAATTTTCAAAGTATTAGGTAGGTCAATTAAATATGCAATTGAACCAATTTTCTTTAAGATTTTGAAAGGACCAGCATAAGGAGGAGACAATCGACGATCTTTGCCTACAACTAGCTTTGATTTAGAAGGAATCACTTCAAAAAAACCAGATCATTTGTTCTAAATTCCAAGGGCCTCTTTTTGAGATCATGATATAATTTCTAATGTTTCTGTGCATCTTTCTTGTTTTTCCTTACCTTATTTAGCTCCAAATCCATGTTTTCAAGCATCAGTTTGGATATTTCAACTTGATTCTGTGAATTAAAAAGTGAATGCGGCAGCAAGCAATTATAACCATACATTGCTTCACAAGGTGTCATCTTAAAAGAGGAATGCCATGCACTATTATATGCATACTCAACCACGGGCAAATATTCACTCCAATTGTTTTGCTTATCATTCACATACATGCGTAACATATCCTCAAGCACCCTGTTAACCCTCTCGGTCTCACCATCGATTTGAGGATGAAATGCAGTACTCATGCGTAATTATGTTCCTATGGATCGAAATGTTGCTTTCCAAAAATTAGATGTGAACCTTGCATCCCTATCAGAAATTATACTTTTGGGTATACCATGTAACCTAAAAATTTCTTTTATGAAAAGATTAGAAACATGCAAAGCTGTATCAGTTTTCCTCATGGGAAGAAAATGCGCCATCTTTATAAGACGGTCCATGACAACAAAGATGGTATCATGCCCACTTCTGGTCACAGGCAACTTTGTTATGAAATCCATAGAGATGGATTCCCATTTTTTATCACGCACATCTAATGGTTGTAACATGCCAGGACTCCTTTCAAATTCGGCCTTAACCCTGTCAAATACCCCTAATCAACTTTATTGCAGAAATACGAGAAAAACTTGAATTACACTTGCCTGCAAGACGATGTTCCTTCCCTTCTATTTTCAAAGTAAGGATCCCGCTTTCATAATCAATCACGACACTGTGATGAACTAACCAGTCCATTCCGATGATTACATCACATTCTCTCATTTCAATTACATGGAAGGTACCCAAAAACTTATGTTCTCCTAACATAAAATCAAGATTCTCAATACAGCATCGAGTATAGTGTATCCTACCATTAGCCATCTGTACAGGTCTTTTAGTCTGCATCTCAATATGCAACCCTAAAGCATCTGCCATCTTAAGTGAAAGGAAACAACTTGTACTACCCGAATCAATCAAGAAACTAACCTGACATGAGGATATGTCCTCCATAATCCTAATCACCGATGCCCTTGAATGAGAAAAAGTTTTCATGCATTGAAGTCTACTTGATCATCTGCTTCCTCAATTGTCATGTTTTCTTCTTGTAGATGAGCTATCTTCGCTTGCATAGAACGGTTGATGGCCTTGTTTGGACATTCAAAAGTGCGATGTCCTTATTCTCCACATCGAAACCAGCGTCCCAGCCTCTTAGCCCGCTCCAGGAAATCGGAATCACGTTGCGAGTGCACAACTTCTTGCTTCTTAGGTGTATCTGTTTGCTTCAGCTTTGGTCTTCCTCCTTGACCGTTAATAGAGTTAGTCGATCTCTGTCCATTTTGATTTATTGAAATAGGTCTTGGGGGTCGATGTCCTGTTGAGATAAACCTTGATTTGAATGCCTTTTTCATGGTAAACTTCTCCATCTTCTCAAAGTTTTCTGCTTTTGCAACCGCATCAAGAAAATCTACACATCCGTACCCCTTTACTTGATAGCGAAGCTCTTCCCGCAAACCCTCAATAAACTTGCTTTTCAGTGCATCTCCAGAAACTTCTAGTGCATACTTATGTAAACGCAAAAACTTCTCCTTATATTCTTCAACAGACAAGTTATATCTATCATCCTCATGCCGCTTGAAAGATTAGAATTCCATTTTCTTTTCCATCCGATAATGTGGAGAACAATAACGATTCTCTGCTTGCTCTCGAAATTCTTTCCAGCGGATCACACCTTCACGTATTCTTGTATGTTTATAAGATTTCCAACACAGTTTTGCGACTCCTCGTAGATGCAGAATTGCCACCTTTGCTTTTGATTCCTCACTTAATACGTGCAGGTGAAAGAAATCTTCAAGTTCCGCAATCCATGCTTCAAGATCCTCTCCAGTTTTATTCTCACCATCAAATTCATTTAATTTTGCTCTTTTGAACACTTGCTTGAGTGCAGATTCACCTACATGATCGTCCTCTTCAGGTTCACGTTGCCGTCTAGCTCTACGTGTATTTGATGTGCCCACACCATTACCACCTTCAGCATTGAGGTCCATGAAAGCATTTGCAGTAGCCTCTTTTTGTGTGTTGGAAAACGGCACTTTTCAAAGTCCTGTAACTGAAAAACAATGAGGAATCAACTTGAGCTTGTGAGAGACAAAATTATTCAGTTCTTAAATTTGTACAATAATGTTAGAGATGCCTCAGGTCCAAATCTGCTTCCAGATATCACTTTTGGTCCCTGCAAAATCGAAACTTCTAGAGAGAGATGCAAAAACATGAAAAAACTCTTCATTAACCTATCTTCATGGAACCAAATGAGACATAAAACATAGGAACTACAAAAAATTCAATGAGGTAAAGTTATTCTATTAAGAATACTCTACCTTTCTCTCATACAACACTTTTTCATATTCCTTCATCTTCATGCTCGAAATTAACATACAAATTTCATGCGACAACTTTCTAGTGAGAGAATGTAAAAACTTATTGCTACAAAATTTTGCAGACATGATCAGAATATCCTAAACATAAAATTTCATTATTACCTACACATCTTTTTCTTTCTAGGTGGAAAATCAACGTAGCATCTTACAATTCTCCCCCTCTTTAAAGAAGTCTGTCCTGAGAGTTGGAAGGAAGGATAATGTTCCATAAACTTATGTAAACTAACCCATGTTGAATCTTCAATAGGATATATGCAAACCACTTTACTAAAATTTCCACTATTTCATGATTCCTAAGACGTCTAAC
The DNA here is from genome assembly GCA_020310875.1 of Ceratopteris richardii. Classification (NCBI taxonomy): domain Eukaryota; kingdom Viridiplantae; phylum Streptophyta; class Polypodiopsida; order Polypodiales; family Pteridaceae; genus Ceratopteris; species Ceratopteris richardii. Next base: position 61,052,397 of record CM035420.1, on the reverse strand, counting down.
TCTCCTATCCCATATAACTTCTGGTTCAAGCTCAAAAGTGGCATCTTCCTTCAACTTAGATTTGTCCTACAAAACATGATCAGCATTAGGGACATACTTTTTAAGTAATCCAACATGGAAGACTGAATGAATTTTCAAAGTATATTTAGGTAGGTCAAGTAAATATGCAACTGAACCAATTTTCTTTAAGATTTTGAAAGGACCAGCATAAGGAGGAGACAATCAATGATCTTTGCCTAAAACCAGATTTGATTTAGAAGGACTCACTTTCAAAAAAACCAGATCATTTGTTCTAAATTCCAAGGGCCTGTTTTTGAGATCATGATATAATTTCTGACGTTTCTGTGCATCTTTCATGTTTTTCCTTACCTGATTTAGCTCCAAATCCATGTTTTCAAGCATCTGTTTGCATATTTCAACCTGATTCTGTGAATTAAAAAGTGAATACGGCAGCAAGCAATTATAACCATACATTGCTTCAAAAGGTGTCATCTTAATAGAGGAATTCCATGCACTATTATATGCATACTCAACCAATGGCAAATATTCAATCCAATTGTTTTGCTTATCATTCACATACATGTGTAACATATCCTCAAGCACCCTATTAACCCTCTCGGTCTCACCATTGGTTTGAGGATGAATTGTTGTACTCATGCGTAATTCTGTTCGTATGGATTGAAATGGTGCTTTCCAAAAATTAGATGTGAACCTTGCACCCTATTAGAAATTATACTTTTGGGTATACCATGTAACCTAAAAATTTGTTTTATGAAAAGTTTAGCAACATGCAAAGCTGTATCCGTTTCCCTCATGGGAAGAAAATGTGCCATCTTTGTAAGACGGTCCACGACAACAAAGATGGTATCATGCCCACTTCTGTTCACAGGCAACTTTGTTATGAAATCCATAGAGATGGATTCCCATTTTTGATCAGGCACATCTAATGGTTGTAACATGCCAGAACTCCTTTTAAATTTGGCCTTAACCTTTTGACATTTCAGACATTCTTCGACATACCTCTTAATATCATATTTGATACGTGGCCAGTAATATGAAGCTTTCAATTTTGCATAAGTTCTAGAAAAACCAAGGTGTGTAGAGAAAGGTGCATCATGATAGTCATGCAGGATCTTTTCTTTCAAAACACATTCTGAAGAAATACATAAACGAGAATTACAATACAAATCATTATTTCTCAAATGAAATTTTCCCTGAAACATAGAACTTGGATTCATACCCAAAAATTCCAAGATTTCTGCATAAAATGAATCTTCTTTTAATTCTTTTCCAATATCAAAATCAGAGGATAAAATAGAAATTGAATTGCATAAGGGTTTACGACTCAAAGCATCGGCCACCTTGTTTTCTTTTCCTGCTAAGTATTTAATATCAAAATCATATTCACTTAGCAATTGGATCCATCATTTTTGTCTATTGTTAAGTAAAGGTTGAGTAAATATGTATTTAAGTCTCTAATGATCTTTTTTTAATTCAAACTTTACTCCTAGCAATAAGTGTCTCCAATGCTTAAGTGCATGAACAACTGCAAGCATTTCTAAGTCATGTGTTGTATAATTTAGTTCATGTTTCCTTAATTTCCTTGACTCATAAGCACTACCCTCCCTTCTTGTGAAAGTACGCATCCGATTTGGCTTCCACTAGCATCACATGCAACAATAAAAGGCTTCCCTAACTCAAGTATCTTTAGCACACAATTTTCGATAACTTTCTGTTTTAATTTGTCAAACGCCTTTTGACGCTCATCGCTCCATGTGAACTCTCTATTTTTCTTTGTCAATTCTGTAAGAGGATTTGCAATTCGAGAAAACTCCGTAATGTGTGCCCTCTCATATTGTGCCAAACCAAGGATGCTTCTCACATCCCTCACACATTTGGGTGTAGGCCTGTCGACTCTGCTTTTAACTTTCTCACGATCTATATGAATCCCTTCCTTAGAAGCAACTCTCCCCAAATAAGTCACTTCCCCTTTTGCAAAAAAACATTTACTCATCTTACCATATAGTTTATGCTCTCTTAGTTTTTGTAAAGTCTTCCTGAGATGCAATGCATGTTCATCATCATCCTTAGAATACACAAAAATATCGTCAAGAAAAACTATTATAAATTCATCGAGATATTCATGAAACACATTATTCATTAAACACAGAAATGTTGCAGGAGCATTTGTTAATCGAGAAGGCAAAACTGCTCGTAATGACCATATCATGTTCTAAAAGCGGTTTTGGGTATGTCCTCAGACTTTACTCTAATTTGATGATATCTTGATCTTAAGTCAATTTTAGTGAATACTGTGGCACCACTCAATTGACTCAGTAGTTCATCTATATGTGGCAGTGGATACTTGTTCTTAATGGTTTTCTTGTTCAATCCCCTATAGTCAATACCAAGTCTGTATGAACCATCTTTCTTTTTCTGAAACAAAACAGGTGCTCCCCAAGGTGAAACACTAGGTCTTATCAACTCCTTCTTCAATAGATCATCCAATTGGAGCTTCAACTCTTTCAATTCATCAATATTGAACCTATGAGGTGCTCTAGAATAAGGCTCACTTCCTAGATAAAGTGTTGGGTGTGTGTAGAAGTGCGAGAGACACACAAGAAGCACACACAAGGAGCACAAACGCAGCAAGACACAGGGAGAAGGCGATGGCTGGAATAGCTCTCTCTATTGATCGATGAACTGAACTGAAGTAAGAGCTGAATAATTTCCTTAAGTACAAAGTACCACCACATATGAGAGTATCAAGTATGTGGTAACATGGGGAAAAAACCTCTAGCCAGCACTAGAGTAAAAAGTGCCCATGTATAGGGAAAAGGTTCACATCAAAGCTACGCGAGGAACACATAAGTGTAGCAAACCCCCCTGGAGCGAATGATGTGAACACATACAGGGAGTGACAGATCAGCCCCCACAAGGTAACAAGCCTAAAGCTTTGCGAAAAGCTTTAAACTTTTCCCGTGGAAGAGCTTTGGTGAATATGTCTTCCACATTATCTTGTGTAGGCACATATACCAAATCGATATCTCCTGCATGAAGGCGCTCTCTCACATAGTGATAATGCACCTCAATATGTTTGGTCCGTGCATGAAATACTAGGTTTCGTGCAACAGCCAAAGCACTCTGACTATCTGTGAGAATATGCGTAGCAGCGTCAATCTCCATGCAAAGATCCATCAATAGGCGTCTCAGCCATATACACTCCACTGTCGCTGTGAAAACTTCCCTGTACTTAGCTTCACAACTCGATGTCGCCACTATAGGTTGCTTCTTACTCAACCAAGATATGCATGAGTATCCAAGAAAAAAGCAATTACCACTAGTGGAAACGCGAGTATCATAACAACCAGCCCAATCACTATCTGTAAAAGCATGCAAGCATGGCTGAACATCTCTGCCATAAAAGAGACCTAAGCTCAAAGTGCCTCGAAGATATCTAATCACACGTTTCACTGCTTGCCAATGCTTAGTGCCAGGGCTATGCATGAATCGACTCAATTGGGAAACTGCATACTGTATATCCAGCCTTGTGTTGCATGCATATATAAGACATCCCACAACTTGCTGATAAAGAGAAGTATCAAATGCATCACTGGAATCCTCAACCGACAACATGAATCCTGTCTCAACTGGCGTGGAAACTGGCTTACAATCCTCAAAGTCAAAACGCTGAAGTAGTTTTTCAACATACTTCGCTTGATGCATAACAATTCCCCCCTCAACGGATACAAACTGGATGCCAAGATAGTAGCTCAAAAGACCAAGATAAGTGACATCAAAAGTATGCTGCAAATCAGCCATAAGAATGTCAAGTTTCGCATCACATGACCCAGTCAAGAGTATGTCATCAACATAAAGAACAAGCACTATAAGATCAGCCCCATTTTTGCGTACATAGAGTGTGCTTTCAATCGGACTACATGTGAAGCCAAGAGCAATCAAGTGCTTATGTATTTTGTCATATCATTCACGTGGAGCTTGCTTGAGACCATACAAGGCTTTATGCAAGCGACAAACCATATGCTCTTTCCCTTTCATAGCAAATCCAGGAGGTTGCTTCACATAAACCTCTTCTTGCAAATCTCCATTCAAGAAGGTTGTTTTTATGTCCAACTGATGCACTTTCCAACCTCGATGGGCAGCCAATGCAACCACGGTACGAATGGTAGTCATGCGTGAAGTAGGTGCAAAAGTTTCCTCATAGTCAATGCCATATTGTTGCGCATATCCTTTGGCAACCAATCTAGCTTTGTAGCGATCAATGCTACCATCAGATTTTCTCTTAATCTTATAAACCCACTTTGTACCAATGGCATTTTTTCCTTTTGGCAATTCACATAACTCCCAAGTACCATTCCTATGTATGGAATCCATTTCTGATTGCATAGCACTCGTCCATTGTGGATCGTCACATGCATCTTCAAAAGAAAGTGGCTCTTCATTACATGCTATAGCAATAAGAGAATAATCCACAAAATTACTTGATGCATGGTGAGAGCTTGATCTTGTTCTACCAAGTAAAGGTGCACTCAATTTGCTGTCCTGCAAAGTTTGTTTCAGCCACTTTGGCATAGATTGTGCACTCTTGATAGACATGCAATCATTATGTAATACATCTTCAATACCTACATCATGCGTGGGCTGAATTTCATGCTCAGTTTCAGCCATATTTGGACGCAAATGTTCAGCCATATGTGGCTGAAAATTCCCAACGGTTTTGGCAATTTTTGGTTGAATTTTTTCAGCCATGTTTGGCTGGAAATTCTGTGCATTTTCAGCCCTATTTGGCTGGAATTTTTCAGCCCTTTGAACCTCAGTTGACTGGTCTACATGGCCATAGTCAAGCGCACCATTTTGGAACAAAGGCATGAGTGTATCGAACACATCTTGTGAGCTAACTGTTGGCAGTTTTTTGCATTCAAGTAGAGGGAAAACTGAATTTTCAGCAAATACCACATCTCGACTCACAATAATTGTGTTCCTCAATGGATGGTACAACCGATATCCCTTACTTTCAGCACTATAACCAACAAATATACATTTCTTTGCCTTGTCATCAAGTTTGTGACGTTGTTGTGATGGCACAAGGGCATATGCCAAACAACCAAACACACGCATATGACTAACCATAGGCTTATGACCATTCCAAGCTTCATAAGGAGTGATGACTCTCAATGCTTTTGTAGGGTAGCGATTCAACACATAATTTTCACACATGACCGCTTCCAACCAAAACTTATGAGGAAGATGCTTTCCTTTAACCATACATCGTGCCATTTCAAGTAGAGTTCTATTTTTACACTCGGCAACACCATTTTGTTGAGGTATATATGGCACCGTACATTGGTGTGAAATACCTATTTCATGAAGAAAAGCATTAAAATCATGTGACATGTATTCACCACCACGATCCGTGCGTAGAGTCAAAAGCTTTTGTGAAGAAAAATTTTTAGCCATAGCCAAAAATGCTTTGAAGCAAGAAAATACCTCATTCTTTGCTTTCATAGGATACACTCATGTATGGCAAGTAGCATCATCAATGAAGGTAACAAAATATACATGCTTCCCAAAAGATGGAGTCTTGACAGGACCACATACATCACTATGAACAAGTTGCAATTTTCTTGTAGTGTGTGTGTGACTATCTTTTGGAAAAGAAGCACAATGCATTTTTCCAAGAATGCAACCTTCACATGCATGCTTTTCAATGGACTCAAGTGTAGGCAAGCCAATAACCATGTCCTTCTTTTGCAAGTAGAGCAAACTATTGAAGTTTAAATGACCAAAACGAGCATGCCAAAGCTCCATTTCAGCCATGGAAGAAGTATGAGCAACTAAGGCATTCGAGGCAGCCCTCTTGTATGTATCCATGCGATAAAAACCATTACATAATGTACCGGACATCACGATAACATCACCATTGCTGAAATCATGAACCATACACTTATCATCAACAAAGTGTACATGAAGTCCAGCTTTGGCAATCAACGGAACTGAAATTAAGTTCTTCTTGATACCGAGCACATACAATGCATTTTTCAAGAGAATCACACCTCCATTTGCAGCCGTAAGCTCCATTTCTCCTACTCCAATGATAGGATAAGAGGCATTGTTTGCACACACCACATGTCCTCCTTTAGGTGCATCTTTCAAAGAGGCAAAAAATCTTTTGCATGATGTTATGTGCTTTGAAGCACCACTATCAAAGAACCAATCCGAATCAGCCTCACTCACAACCATACATTTAGAATGTAAAGAAGCATCATAATGACATGTAACAACACATGCCCAAAAATCTTGAGCCATGTTAGCTTTATCATTTTTTGCATTTGCTGAATTTTCAGCAATAGACATGCCAGATTCCTTCTTCTTTTCATTGCGTTTAGCAAGCTTTCTACACTCATCAATAGTATGACCAGCCTTCCGGCAATATTTGCATCTCTTCTTCTTTTGCAAATCACCATCATTAGAGGAATGAGTGGAAGAGGAAGCTTGAGGATTTGGTTTTGATGAACCAAAAGCTGAACCATACTTGCTTTTCCCCTTTTGTGAGATAGCAAGTGCTTGCGTTCCTTCAATCAAACCACTCCTATTCACTCTAGATTGCTCTTCTTGCAAAAGAAGAAACACAACCTCATCAAATGCATACATATTATGATTTCCTTTTGCAACCAAACGGAGTGTAGTAGCAAAGCTTTGAAAAGATTCTGGTAATCCTTTCAACAATGTAGAAATGAGTGATGCATCCGGAATGATCTCATCTATGTTTGCCAATCGCTCTTTCAAGTCCTTGATGTGTGACACATACACATCCACTGACTCATTTTCAGCCATACATACATCCTCAAGTTGCTTTCTCAAGTATGCAACACGTTCTTCATTACGCACGGCATACAAAGAAGCAAGAGTGTCCCATGCCTGTCGTGATGTAGAACATGACCGAATGTGTGGAACTATATGACACTTCACTGAAAGCGCAATCAAAGCATGAGCTTGAGCATCTTTTCCATCCCATCTAAGTTGCTGCTGTGTAGCTGGAGAAGGAGAAACCACTGTACTCGAAGAAGAAGCTCCATCTGTGACAGTAGACACTGAAGTAGAAGCACCTGCTGGTCTTCGATCTACATCTGCCACTATGTTCCAAAGTTGTTTTGCAACAAGAACGTGCTTCATCATGTAAGACCACATCGGATAGTTGGTCCCATCAAGCTTATCTTCAGCTTGAAGCATGCCAAACAAGTCATTGCTGCCCGCCATTTCACTAAGGAACAAGAATGTGACAAAATCTTCACTTCGACGAAAACTGAAATGAGTGCTGAAATCTTAGCTCACAAACTGTCACTCTGATGGTGATTCTGATTGCACGAATGGCTTCGAAATGGTGGTAAAACCCCAGTGCACTTGTTGGAAATGTTTCCGGGCTGCTGAAATTCAGACTTCTATGCTCCGAAGTCGATTTGCACTATTAAAGTGCGCGTGCGCCGCGACGCAAAAAACCGAAACTTGAGAAGAAGCTGAACCTGCTCTAATACCACTGTTGGGTGTGTGTAGAAGTGCGAGAGACACACAAGAAGCACACACAAGGAGCACAAATGCAGCAAGACACACAGAGAAGACGATGGTTGGAATACCTCTCTCTATTGATCGATGAACTAAACTGAAGTAAGAGCTGAATAATTTCCCTAAGTACAAAGTCTTTGTACCCACCACATATGAGAGTATCAAGTATGTGGTAACATGGGGAGAAAACCTCTAGCTAGCACTAGAGTAAAAAGTGCCCATGTATAGGGAAAAGGTTCACATCAAAGCTACTCGAGGAACACATAAGTGTAACATAAAGCTCTATAGCATGGTCAATTTTCCTAGGAGGAGGCATGCCCGGTAGATCATCAGGAAATACATCTGCGTACTCATCTAAAAGTTTTTTTAACATATTCCGGTATTTCCTCTTTTTTCTTCTTCTCCTAAAGGTCATGCACATAAACAAAATATGTCTCACAACCCTATCGAATACCCCTAATCAACTTTATTGCAGAAATAGGAGAAAAATGTGAATTACACTTGTCTGCAAGACGATGTTCCTTCCCTTCTAGTTTCAAAGTAAGGATCCTGCTTTCATAATCAATCACGACACTGTTATGAACTAACCAGTCCATTCCGATGACTACATCACATTCTCTCATTTCAATTACATGGAAGGTACCCAAAAACTTATGTTCTCCTAACATAAAATCAAGATTCTCAATACAGCCTTGAGTATAGTGTATCCTACCATTAGCCATCTGTACAGGTCTTTTAGTCTGCACCTCAATATGCAACCCTAAAGCGTCTGCCATCTTAAGTGAAAGGAAACAATTTGTACTACCCAAATCAATCAAGAAACTAACCTTAGGTTAGGATATGTCCCCCATAATCCTAATCACCGATGCCCTTGAATGAGAAGAAATTTTCATGCATTGAAGTCTAGGGCTAGAACACTTACCTTGATCATCCGCTTCTTCAATTGTCATGTTTTCTTCTTGTAGATGAGCTATCTTTGCTTGCATAGAACGGTTGATGGCCTTGTTTGGGCATTCAAAAGTGCGATTTCCTTGTTCTCCACATCAAAAACAAAGTCCCAGCCTCTTAGCCCGCTCCAGGAAATCGGAATCACGTTGCCAGTGCACAACTTCTTGCTTCTTAGGTGTATCGGTCTGCTTCGGCTTTGATCTTCCTCCTTGACCATTAATAGAGTTAGTCGATCTCTGTCCATTTTGATTTATTGAAATAGGTCTTGGGGGTCGATGTCCTATTCAGATAAACCTTGATTTGAATGCCATTTTCATGGTAAACTTCTCCATCTTCTCAAAGTTTTCTGCTTTTGCAACCGCATCAAGAAAATCTACACATCTGGACCCCTTTACTTGATAGCGAAGCTCTTCTCGCAAACCCTCAATAAACTTGTTTTTCAGCGCATCTCCAGAAACTTCTAGTGCATACTTATGTAAACGCAAAAAATTCTCCTTATATTCTTCAACAGACAAGTTATATCTATCATCCTCATGCTGCTTGAAAGAGTAGAATTCCATTTTCTTTTTCATCCGATAATGTGGAGAACAATAACGATTCTCTGCTTGCTCTCAAAATTCTTTCCAGAGGATCCGACCTTCCCGTGTTCGTGTATGTATATAAGATTTCCACCATAGTTTTTGGACTCCTCGCAGATGCAGAATTTCCACCTTTGCTTTTGATTCCTCACTAAATACGCACAGGTCAAAGAAATCTTCAAGTTCCTCAATCCATGATTCAAGATCCTCTCCAGTTTTCTTCTCACCATCAAATTCATTTAATTTTGCTCTTTTGAACACTTGCTTGAGTGCAGATTCACGTGCATCATCGTCCTCTTCAGGTTCACGTTGCCATCTAGCTCTACGTGTGTTTGATGTGCCGCACCATTACCACCTTCAGCATTGAGGTCCATGAAAGCATTTGTAGTAGCCTCTTTTTGTTTGTTGGATCTTTCTTTATGTAATTCTGCATTCAATCTACGGATAAGCTCCTCTTGTTCTTCTATCTTCTTCTTCAAAGCCTGCATCTTGTCCCGGAATCCAACTCTGCTCTGATGCCAATTGTAACAAGCCTCCTAAACTTGAGTCACAATCTCACACAGAATAATGGGTTTCCACACCACAAGATATAAAGAAGGCAAACAGAGTATACACAAAACAAGAGGAGACAAAGTTTTTTTATCTGTGCAGATTTACAAGTAGTTCAGAACTGCGTTACAAAATCTATCAGATTGCTTCAATGTGAAGCCTGATCCACCCGACCACCCCGAAGCTGATCTCAATCCCAATCTCAATCACAATCACAATCTCAATCCCAATCTCAATCACAATCACAATCTCAATCTCAATCTCAATCTCATTCTCAATCTCAATCGCAATTCCAGAAGCCGAAAACGATCGTAATGACTGTATGACCATCATTCTTTTCTATCTCTCAGTCTTCGTCTTTTTGGGATCTCCATGTTTCGCCAGCGCATGACCAATCATGACACTTTTAGAATCTTGATGCTCCAAGATAGCGTCTTTTCGCATGTCTCATGCAAGACTTCCGGACCACCCATGCATCTACTTTTCATGTCCACCATCAAGAATCGTACCTGCAAAAATAGAGGTGATCCCTGCAACGCACTCATGCACACGTCAATCACCCAAAAATAACCCATATACCCATGTGCGTTTTCTAAATCGGCGAACATGAATAAGATGAATGAATGAAGGCTTCTCTTTTTTTTTTTTTTAGTGTTGGAAAACGGCACTTTTCAAAATCCTGTAACTCAAAAACAATGAGGAATCAGCTTGAGCTTGTGAAAGACAAAAATATTCAGTTCTTAAATCTGTACAAATGTTAGAGATGCCTCAGGTCCAAATCTGCTACCAGATATCACTTTTGGGCCCTACAAAATCGAAAATTCTAGAGAGATAAAAAAACATGAAAAATCTCTTAATTAACCTATATTCATGGAACCAAATGAGACATAAAACATAGGAACTACAAAAAATTCAATCAGGTAAAGTTTTTCTACTAAGAATACTCTACCTTTCTCTCATACAACACTTTTTCAGATTCCTTCATCTTCATGCTCGAAATTAACATACAAATTTCATGCTACAACTTTTTAGTGAGAGAATCTAAAAGTTTATTGCTACAAATTTTGCAGACATGATCAGAATATCCTAAACATAAAATTTCATTATTAGCTACACCTCTTTTTTTTCTTCTAGGTGGAAAATCAACGTGGCATCTTACAATTCTCCCCCTCTTTAAAGAACTCTGTCCTTAGAGTTGGAAAGAAGGATAATGTTCCATAAACTCATCTAAACCAACCCATGTTGAATCTTCAATAGGATATATGGAAACCAATTTACTAAAATTTCCACTATTTCACGATTCCTAAGATGTCTAACTCTCCTATCCAATATAACTTCTGGTTCAAGCTCAAAAGTGGCATCTTCCTTCAACTTAGATTTGTCCTGCAAAACATGATCAGCATTAGGAACATACTTTTCAAGTAATCCAACATGGATGACTGGATGAATTTTCAAAGTATTAGGTAGGTCAAGTAAATATGCAATTGAACCAATTTTCTTTAAGATTTTGAAAGGACCAGCATAAGGAGGAGACAATCGACGATCTTTGCCTAAAACGAGAATTGATTTAGAAGGACTCACTTTCAAAAAAACTAGATCATCCCGTTCTAAATTCCAAGGGCCTCTTTTTGAGATCATGATATAATTTCTGACGTTTTTGTGCATCTTTCATGTTTTTCCTTACCTTATTTAGCTCCAAATCCATGTTTTCAAGCATCTGTTTGGATATTTCAACCTGATTCTGTGAATTAAAAAGTGAATGCGGTAGCAAGCAATTATAACCATACATTGCTTCAAAAGGTGTCATCTTAATAGAGGAATGCCATGCACTATTATATGCATACTCAACCAAGGGAAAATATTTAGGCCAATTGTTTTGTTTATCATTCACATACATGCCTAACATATCCTCAAGCACCCTGTTAACCCTCTCGGTCTCACCATCGGTTTGAGGATGAAATGCAGTACTCATGCGTAATTTAGTTCCTATGGAGTGAAATGTTGCTTTCAAGAAATTAGATATGAACCTTGCATCCCTATCAGAAATTATACTTTTGGGTTTATCATGTAACCTAAAAATTTCTTTAATGAAAAGTTTAGCAACATGCAAAGCTGTATCAGTTTTCCTCATGGGAAGAAAATGTGCCATCTTTGTAAGACGGTCCACGACAACAAAGATGGTATCATGCCCACTTCTGGTCACACGCAACTTTGTTATGAAATCCATAGAGATGGATTCCCATTTTTGATCAGGCACATCTAATGGTTGTAACATGCCAGGACTCCTTTTAAATCTGGCCTTAACCTGTTGACATTTCAGACATTTTTTGACATACCTCTTAATATCATATTTCATACGTGGCCAGTAATATGAAGCTTTCACTTTTGCATAAGTTCTGGAAAAACCAGAGTGTGCAGAGAAAGGTGCATCATGACAGTCCTGTAGGATCTTTTCTTTCAAAATAGATTCTGAAGAAATACATAAACGAGAATTACATTACAAATCATTATTGCTCAAATGAAATTTTCCCTGAAACATAGACCCTAGATTCATACCCTAAAATTTCAAGATTGGTGCATAAAATAAATCTTCTTTTAATTCTTTTCCAATATCAAAATCAGAGGATAAAATAGAAGTTGAACTGCATAAGGGTTTACGACTCAAAGCATCAGCCACCTTGTTTTCTTTTCCTGCTAAGTATTTAATATCAAAATCATATTCACTTAGCAATTGGATCCATCGTTTTTGTCTATTGTTAAGTAAAGGTTGAGTTAATATGTATTTAAGGCTCTGATGATCTGTTCTTAATATAGCAATAAATGTCTCCAATGTTTAAGTGCATGAACAACTGCAAGCATTTCTAAGTCATGTGTTGTATAATTTAGTTCATGTTTCCTTAATTTCCTTGACTCATAAGCCACTACCATCCCTTCTTGTGAAAGTACGCATCCGATTTGGCTTCCACTAGCATCACATGCAACAATAAAAGGCTTCCCTAACTCAGGTATCTTTAGCACACAATTTTCAATAACTTTCTGTTTTAATTCGTCAAACTCCTTTTGACGCTCATCGTTCCATGTGAACTCTGTATTTTTCTTTGTCAATTCTTTAAGAGGATTTGCAATTTGAGAAAACTCCCTAATGTGTGCCCTCTCATATTGTGCCAAACCAAGGAAGCTTCTCACATCCCTCACACATTTGGGTGTAGGCCAGTCAACTATGCTTTTAACTTTCTCAGGATCTATATGAATCCCTTGCTTAAAAACAACTCTCCCCAAATAAGTCACTTCCCCTTTTGCAAAAAAACATTTACTCGTCTTACCATATAGTTTATGCTCTCTTAGTTTTTGTAAAGTCTTCCTGAGATGCAATGCATGTTCATCATCATCCTTAGAATACACAAAAATATGTCAAGAAAAACTAATATAAATTCATCGCGATATTCATGAAACCTATTATTCATCAAACACATAAATGTTGCAGGAGCATTTGTTAATCCAAAAGGCAAAACTGTGAACTCGTAATGACCATATCATGTTCTAAAAGCAGTTTCGGATATGTCCTCAGACTTTACTCTAATTTGATGATATGCCGATCTTAAGTCAACTTTAGTGAATACTGTGGCACCACTCAATTGACTCAGCAGTTCATCTACGTGTGGCAGTGGATACTTGTTCTTAATGGTTTTCTTGTTCAATCCCCTATAGTCAATACAAAGTCTGTATGAACCATCTCTCTTTTTCTGAAACAAAACAGGTGATCCCCAAGGTGAAACACTAGGTCTTATCAACTCCTTCTTCAATAGATTACCCAATTGGAGCTTCAACTATTTCAATTCATCAATATTGAACCTATAAGGTGCTCTAGAATAAGGCTCACTTCTTGGATAAAGGTCTATAGCATGGTCAATCTTCCTAGGAGGAGGCATGCCTGGTAGATCATCACGAAATACATCTGCATTGTCGGAGAGATTTCTCCCCCCCCACTCAAATCATAATGAAGACACCACATGCAGCAGCTAAGAGATTTGTACAAAGAGAGTAACTTACCAGAGAATGCAGAGGCTCTTATTGGGAACATTGGTGATGATAAAATTAATGGGTGTTGATGCAGCTGTTTGATCTTTATGTTGATCAATACATGTCTAGCTATGATTAGCTCAAACCATTGAGTTATTAAATCAACAGGATATGCTAGAAATCTTTAAAATTAGTTCATACTATTGCAATAGGTTATTGCGTAGAAAGTTGGATGACTCATTTTCTTTGGAATTTGAGTTTTCATACATAAAGTAATGTCTTTGACCATTTTTATTAATGATGATGGCATCGATCGATCTCATGAAATGGAGAGGTGTTGTCAGATATGCGAACTAGGCATCATCTGGGAGATCACATCGGCCAAAAGAGGAGAAAAGTCGAGTTAACTTCTGAGGTGGCTTGATGAGAAGGACGTGCGCATTATCATGCAAAAAAAGGTGACTTCAGTTGCGCATGCAGAGGAATGTTCTGACGGGGACCTCAATAAAACTCTCCTATTGTCTGTTCTGCTCTGGGGGGGGGGGGGAAATCGTCCTTCAATAGCGTGGGAAGTTCATCTGTGAAGAAAGAGGTGGGGCATTTCCTTCACGAAAGTTGGTGAAAGAGGTTGGCAGTATTAGCGGACGGATGTTGCCTGCTTTGGAATTGATGGCCAGTTCCATAGACTCTATCTAGTGATATACAACGCCTGGGCTTATGCGATTGGGAGGAAGATGTGCGCAAATACAGGTTTTCCGATAGTTTCATTTGACTCAATCGACGAGCCATGGATGTTTATGATCTCTATCTTACCTTGTCTTCTCACGGCAATATGATCGTCAATTTCAAACAATGATCAGAGCACTATTTGGAAGTATGCATATGATTGTAATTCATGAGCGCATTAATCTATTGTTGTGGCATCTCACAAAACAACAAGCTTTTGATAATGGTGTGTTCTAAAGAAGAGCCATACAACTGGTGTGGCAATAAGAATTCGCTACGCATTCATCCGATCTATTGTGGTTTGAAATTACTGCTCTTAATTGGTGTTAGTATTTCCTCTATTTCCGCTAAGTCTATATTTTAGTTTTCGCCTGATGTTAAAATAATTGTTCAAAATTAAAGTGAGAGTTTTCCTATTAAACCATATGTTGCTGCGTCTACCTCTGACAGTATTACAACTCATTCAAGATCTAATATAAGACTGTAACCGTAGGTTTTCGTTCATACTCCAAGTATGTGAAAATTAGAGTATTATCCACTGCAAAGTTTGGGTTTTGAATGCAGGTAGATAACGTCCATGCAGATTTATAGCAGTGAGTTCCTTTGTGTACTGTAGAGCGCCAAGTTTTGAGTTCTTCTATCTCTGAAGTCTAACGTTCCATCAAGATGATGGTGAAAGATCTACTGTTACCTTCACTACAGTCTACTATATAGTGACAAACAGTTGATACCATCTTCACTTTAAGAAACGAAATAATTTTTGAAGAGAAGCCGGATTTGATTGAGATTAGTTCACCCGATTTACTATTATTCATCTGATAATCATATTAATGGTGTATTATTGACGGCAGAAGCTCTTGTTCGATTTAATTTCTAATGGATTTGATCTGTACATGAATTTGGTTTTGATGCTGCAAGCCTCTAACCATCTGAAAAGTTGCCATTTACTCATTTTCATTTCTTACAGCGTTCTAATTTGAGGCCCATGGTTAAATTAAATAATATGTATTCTATGAATTTTGTTTATATCATGAAATACAAGGGTGACCGCTGTGTTGTGTAATTACTTTCTATTGTTCCGTGTTGATGAAGTTTGCATTTGCAAACAAAACAGGAAAAATAGGCAATGGAGATTTTTTATATAAGTATCAGGTTCAAACCTCAATATTTTTTTTTTGAAATACAATTATTCTATGTAAACACAGCCATAAATGTTTGTGCCCTTTCAGGTTGTTGCATTCTATTTCGTTGTATATAGAAGGTTCAAGGTTTTGTACAATACGCTTAACATTTGACAGATTTACCTATGCGAGCAATGCAAAAATCTTGAGTACGAAATGAATTTGGTTAAACATTGTTCTCTTAAAGTACATTTGTCTACTTTTGTTGATCGAAATATATATGTAAAAGTTTATGACTGTCATATGATCATAGCTCCTGAGTTAAATCTAATCTCTTATATTTGACGTCTTAGTTCACTTCATTTTGTTGAAAGAAACGAAAATTAAGTTTATGTTTTAATTCTTCTAGTCTCATAAAATTACATGAATCTATTTTAACCTTATAACATCAAAATTTTAGTTTTGCCCAATTTTCCTGTATGAATTCATCTCGACGTTTATGATTGTTTAGCCAAATTTTAGTATGTGATATTTTTCGTTTGAATTGATGATTTATACATGAAGTCTGAACTTTGGTGGCGACTTTTATGGATAGTAAATATGAACTTATCTTCTTAAACTACCAATCATAGTGACACCCTTTCAACTGAACAACAAAAGGCAAACTTATTTCTAAAAAAATATTATAGTACTGCGTAAAGTTTTCTTCCATGATGACATATCACTCAGGTTGTTGGAGATTATTATATTCATCGGTAGGTGATGCAAATACTTAACGGCATGGCTGACCCAAATTAAAACTACACTTACGTATGCCTATTTAATATGGCGTTTAAAGATTTAAGAAGCCAAAAGACTGTGGTACTGGTAGAAGGATTGTGCTAATGTTAGAGCTTTAGATATTAATGAAAAGGATTGTGCTAATGAAATTGTCGTTGCTGATGGACGTTTTCTCTATAAAAGTAAAAGTCTGACAATTCATTGTTTCTTCTACTTGGTTGATTTGACTAGAGCAATGTCTTAAACTTATATTTGGAACGCTTTAACTATGAATTCATTATAAACAAATATAAACATTATAAGCATTAAGAATTCAACTCCGCATTGATATAGTTTATACAAATTCCTTGAGGAGATAATTCAAATAGATATATAGAAGGACTAAGCACTACATGCGAGCTAATTGCTTTCTATTTTTTTTGTTATTACAAAATCGATTAGAATTCATGAGAGCGATGAAGGAACATTAATATATTATCATGTTGAAGAGTAGTGGAAATATAATCTATGTCTAAACTTTGAATTTTCATTAAAAATATGTCAATAAATGAATAGACTTTATTTACATAAGCTATTTTGATTGATAAAAGGATTTATTTATCGTGTATCTTGATATTATGATATGCTTAGATATATTATAAGGTTAATATAATGTATGGTTAAGAAGTCATCTATCGAAGCATGATAAATGGATTTTCCTATTGATTTTTATTTTCAAAGTATTTGATCCATTGCCTTGAAGTGTTTCTCTTTCCTAATGCTGTTTGATATAATCTAAAAATTCGCATTCATGAACCCTGAACTACTACGATGAAAATTTTATCTATTATGAGCATGTTTATTTTTGAACATTAATAAGTTTTCTAAGTTTGTATATGTTCCTTGAGTTCTCATTTCTTGAGTTCACAAGCTTCATTGAACCTGAGTTTGCTTCAAGCACCCTGCGTGCGCCGTATTTCTGGCAGTCGGCATGATCCACCGGCCGTCGCTTTCGCGCCGACATATTGGTGAACCCGACATGAAATGTGACGATAGTGTGCCTAGGACTTACGTTAAATTTTTAGTTTTTATTTAGATCTCTAATTTCATTTTCTTCTTGTATGCAGAAAAATTGAAGATTGAAGCTGTGACAAAACCGTCGAAGAAGGATTTCCAAATGGTAGAGCTTCGTCGTTTCAAACCCCCCCTCAATGTTCAAGAGAATCAAGATAAATTTTGTGTTTTAGATTGTTTTAAACCTCTTCAGCAAAGATATCATCAAGTAAGGTGTTTAGTTTAATCTCTTTGTTTTTAGTTTACGCACATCACTTAAAAAGAAAAGTTGTTTTCATCTACACTAGGATCTAAGCACTTTCATATTAGCATTAAAAGATTATTTGAATCTTTCTTTTGTATCTAGGAAATATAATTTTTGTTTAAAGCATTTAAATACTTGCATTTTAGGAAAAGCCATTATTTTTGCATCATTAAAAAGAAAAGATTTTAAGTTTTGAAAAAGAAAGATTGTTTGTTTCATTGCATAAAAAGAAAGCTTATTGCATAAGAAATAGTTTAAATTTAGGTTTCTTTTGACTTATAGTTAATGCTTTTATTTTTTTCAAAGAAATTAATTTTAAAGAAATTAATAGTAAACTAAAAAACTTAAATCAAGAAAAACTATTTTATAAAAATTATCTTATTAAAAAAACCCTTTAAAATTGAAAAAGTTTAAAAAAATTTTAAATCTCTAAAAAACTTAAATTCAAAAAGAGTAAATATAAGAGATAAGTCAAAATTTAGGTTTTTTTTAATTTAAAATTATTTTAGAAAAAGAAGATTAGAATTAGTAAAGCCTAGGACTAGGATAAAGCCATCCCTGGCTTTATCAACTAGTGATAGATTTAGACAATTTAGAGAGCAATTAGATCCGGCTATTAGGGAACTTCTTCTTTATTCAAAATGTTATCAAGAACGCAAAATGGAGGAGATGTTTAGGAACATGATGATAGAAAAGCAAGGGACACGTACAATCCAAGCTATTCTAAAAGAAAAAGGAAAATTTACGAGATTAAACATTACAAAATACTTGAATGCATTTGAGGAACAAGTGCAAATCCAGGGATTACCTGAAGATTTTCTAGTGAAATACTTTGGACGTGTAGTTTCTAGTTCAATTCTAGAATCTATACAAGAACACGCTGAAAAACCTTGGGAGGAATTTAGAAAGGAACTTCATCAAATGTTCTATCTCGAGGATTTTAGCTAGCACAGTTGAGAAGGTTTTTTGCGGTGGTTAAACACTATTAAGAGCAATGAGTCTTTAACTCATCTTCACGGTGAGTTTATGAGACGTCTGGCTCAACTTCCTGAAGACGATAGAAATGCTATTAATCCAGATGTAATTATATATTTTCTTAGGATACTTAATCTAGAAGATAGGGCTGAAATTGAAAGACGAATAGAGGAGCCAGGAAAAAGGTATGGGCTAACTCATGACTGGGAGAAAATCAAAAAAGAGATAGATGTTGTTGCTCAAATGAGGCAAAGGCAAACAATTTTGTATGATAAACCTAATGCTTTGCAGCCTAGAGAGATTCCTGCTATAAGGCAAGTTGACATGCCAATGCCTGCTACTATGGCTACGACTAATAATACAACTGCTACTAAAGCTCCGAACCCCTTTACTTGATAGCGAAGCTCTTCCCGCAAACCCTCAATAAACTTGCTTTTCAGTGCATCTCCAGAAACTTCTAGTGCATACTTATGTAAACGCAAAAATTTCTCCTTATATTCTTGAAGAGACAAGTTATATCTATCATCCTCATGCTCCTTGAAAAAGTAGAATTCCATTTTCTTTTCCATCCGATAATGTGGAGAACAATAACGATTCTCTGCTTTCTCTCGAAATTGTTTCTAGAGGATCGGACCTTTCTGTGTTCTTGTATGTATATAAGATTTCCACCACAGTCTTGCGACTCCTCGCAGATGCAGAATTGCCACCTTTGCTTTTGATTCCTCACTAAATACGCGCAGGTCAAAAAAATCTTCAAGTTTCTCAATCCATGCTTCAAGATCCTCTCCAGTTTTCTTCTCACCATCAAATTCATTTAATTTTGCTCTTTTGAACACTTTCTTGAGTGCAGATTCACCTACATCATCGTCCTCTTCAGGTTCACATTGTCGTCTAGCTCTACCTCTGTTTGATGTGCCCGCACCATTACCACCTTCAGCATTGAGATCCATGAAAGCATTTGTAGTAGCCTCTTTTTGTTTGTTGGATCTTTCTTTATGTAATTCTGCATTCAATCTACGGACAAGCTCCTCTTGTTCTTCTATCCTCTTCTTCAAAGACTGCATCTTGTCCCAGAATCCAACTTTGCTCTGATACCACTTGTAACAAGCCTCCTAAACTTGAGTCAAAATCTCACACAGAATAATGGGTTTTGACACCACAAGATATAAAGAAGGCAAACAGAGTATACGTAGAACAAGAAGAGAGAGAATTTTATTATCTGTGCAGATTTACAAGTAGTTCTGATGTGCGTTACAAAATCTATCAGATTGCTTCAATGTGAAGCCTGATCCACCCGACCACCAGTGAGCTGATCTCAATCCCAATCTCAATCACAATCACAATCTCAATCCCAATCTCAATCACAATCAAAATCTCAATCTCAATCTCAATCTCAATCTCAATCTCAATCGCAATTCTAGAAGCCAAAAAACGATCTTAATGACTGTAGGACCATCATCCTTTTCTATCTCTCAGTCTTCGTCTTTTTGGGATCTCCGCCTTTTGCCAACGCACGACCAATCACAGTACTTTCAGAATATGCATGCTCCAAGATAGCGTCTTTTCACATGTCTCATGCAAGACTTCCGGACCACCCATGCATCTACTTTTCATGTCCACCATTAAGAATCATACCTGCAAAAATAGAGGTGATCCCTGCAACGCACTCACACACACGTCAATCACCCAAAAATAACCCATATACCCATGTGCGTTTTCTAAATCCGCGAACATGAATAAGATGAATGAATGAAGGCTTCTCTTTTTTTTTTTAAGTGTTGGAAAACAGGACTTTTCAAAATCCTGTAACTCAAAAACAGTGAGGAATGAGCTTGAGCTTGTGAGAGACAAAAATATTCAATTCTTAAATCTGTACCATAATGTTAGAGCTGCCTCAGGTCCAAATCTGCTTCCACATATCACTTTTGGGCCCTACAAAATCCAAAATTCTAGAGAGAGATGAAAAAACATGAAAAATCTCTTCATTAATCTATCTTCATGGAACCAAATGAGACATAAAACATAGGAACTACAAAAAATTCAATCAAGTAAAGTTTTTCTACTAAGAATACTCTACCTTTCTCTCATACAACACTTTTTCAGATTTCTTCATGTTCATGCTCGAAATTAACATACAAATTTCATGCGACAACTTTCTAGTGAGAGAATGTAAAAACTTATTGCTACAAAATTTTGTAGACATGATGAGAATATCTTAAACATAAAATTTCATTATTACCTACACATCTTTTTTTTTTCCAGGTGGAAAATCAACATGGCATCTTACAATTCTTCCCCTCTCTAAAGAACTCTGTCCTCAGAGTTGGAAAGAAGGATAATGTTCTATAAACTCATCTAAACCAACCCATGTTGAGTCTTGAATAGGATATGCAAACCACTTTACTAAAATTTCTACTATTTCACGATTCCTAAGATGTCTAACTCTCCTATCCAATATAACTTCTGGTTCAAGCTCAAAAGTGGCATCTTCCTTCAACTTAGATTTGTCCTACAAAACATGATCAGCATTAGGAACATACTTTTTAAGTAATCCAACATGGAAGACTAGATGAATTTTCAAAGTATTAGGTAGGTCAAGTAAATATGCAACTGAACCAATTTTCTTCAAGATTTTCAAAGGACCAGCATAAGGAGGAGACAATCGATGATCTTTGCCTAAAACCAGATTTGACTTAGAAGGATTCGCTTTCAAAAAAACTAGATCATTTGTTCTAAATTCCAAGGGCCTCTTTTTGAGATCATGATATAATTTCTGACGTTTCTGTGCATCTTTCATGTTTTTCCTTACCTTTGTTAGCTCCAAATCCATGTTTTCAAGCATCTCTTTGGATATTTCAACCTGATTCTGTGAATTAAAAAGTGAATGCGGCAGCAAGCAATTATAACCATACATTGCTTCAAAAGGTGTCATCTTAATAGAGGAATGCCATGCACTATTATATGCATACTCAACCAAGGGCAAATATTCAGTCCAATTGTTTTGCTTATCATTCACATACATGCGTAATATATCCTCAAGCACCCTGTTAACCCTTTTGGCCTCACCATCCTTTTGAGGATGAAATGCAGTACTCATGCGTAATTTAGTTCCTATGGATTGAAATGTTGCTTTCCAAAAATAAGATGTGAACCTTGCATCCCTATCAGAAATTATACTTTTGGGTATACCATGTAACCTAAAAATTTCTTTCATGAAAAGTTTAGCAATATGCAAAGCTGTATCAGTTTTCCTCATGGGAAGAAAATGTGGCATCTTTGTAAGACGGTCCACGACAACAAAGATGGTATCATGCCCACTTCTGGTCACAAGCAACTTTGTTATGAAATCCATAGAGATGGATTCCCATTTTTTATCAGGCACATCTAATGGTTGTAACATGCCAGGACTCCTTTAAAATTCGGCCTTAACCTGTTGATATTTCAGACATTCTTCGACATACCTCTTAATATCATATTTCATACGTGGCCAATAATATGAAGCTTTCACTTTTGCATAAGTTCTAGAAAAACTAGGGTGTGCAGAGAAAGGTGCATCATGATAGTCATGCAAGCCCTTTTCTTTCAAAACAGATTCTGAAGAAATACATAAACGAGAATTACAATACAAATCATTATTTCTCAAATGAAATTTTTCGTGAAACATGGAACCTGGATTCATACCCAAAAATTCCAAGATTGCTGCATAAAATAAATCTTCTTTTACTTATTTTCCAGTATCAAAATCAGAGGATAAAATAGAAATTGAACTGCATAAGGGTTTACGACTCAAAGCATCGGCCACCTTGTCTTCCTTTTGTGCTAAGTATTTCATATCAAAATCATATTCACTTAGCAATTCGATCCATCGTTTCTGTCTATTGTTAAGTAAAGGTTGAGTAAATATGTATTTAAGGCTCTGATGATCTGTTCTTAATTCAAATTTTACTCCTAGCAATAAGTGTCTCCAATGTTTAAGTGCATGAACAACTGCAAGCATTTCTAAGTCATGTGTTGTATAATTTAGTTCATGTTTCCTTAAGTTCCTTGACTCATAAGCCACTACCCTCCCTTCTTGTGAAAGTACGCATCCAAGTTGGCTTCCACTAGCATCATATGCAACAATAAAAGGCTTCGCTAACTCAGGTATCTTTGGCACACAATTTTTGATAAATTTTTGTTTTAATTCGTCAAACGCCTTTTGACGCTCATCGTTCCATGTGAACTCTCTATTTTTCTTTGTCAATTCTGTAAGAGGATTTGCAATTCAAGAAAACTCCCTAATGTGTGCCCTCTCATATTGTGCCAAACCAAGGAAGCTTCTCACATCCCTCACACATTTGGGTGTAGGCCAGTCAACTATTCTTTTAACTTTCTCAGGATCTATATGAATCCCTTCCTTAGAAACAACTCTCCTCAAATAAGTCACTTCACCTTGTGCAAAAAAACATTTACTCATCTTACCATATAGTTTATGCTCTCTTGGTTTTTGAAAAGTCTTCCTGAGATGCAATGCATGTTCATCATCATCCTTAGAATACACAAAAATATCGTCAAGAAAAACTAATATAAAATTCATCGAGATATTCATGAAACACATTATTTATCAAACACATAAATCTTGCAGGAGCATTTGTTAATCCAAAAGGCAAAACTGTGAACTCGTAATGAGCATATCGTGTTCTAAAAGCGGTTTTGGGTATGTCCTCAGACTTTACTCTAATTTGATGATATCCCGATCTTAAGTCAATTTTAGTGAATACTGTGGCACCACTCAATTGACTCAGCAGTTCATCTATGTGTGGCAATGGATACTTGTTCTTAATGGTTTTCTTGTTCAATCCCTTATAGTCAATACAAAGTCTGTATGAACCATCTTTCTTTTTTTGAAAGAAAAGAGGTGCTCCCCAAGGTGAAACACTAGGTCTTATCAACTCCTTCTTCAATAGATCATCCAATTGGAGCTTCAACTCTTTCAGTTCATCAATATTGAACCTATAAGGAGCTCTAGAATAAGGCTCACTTCTATAGCATGGTCAACTTTCCTAGGAGGAGGCATGCCCGGTAGATCATCAAGAAATACATCTGCGTACTCATCTAAAAGTTTTTTTAACATATTCTGGTATTTCCTCTTCTTTCTTCTTCTCCTGAAGGTCATGCACATAAACCAAATATGTCTCGCAACCCTGTCGAATACCCCTAATCAACGTTACTAAAGAAATAGGAGAAAAACTTGAATTACACTTGCCTGCAAGACAATGTTCCTTCCCTTCTATTTTCAAAGTAAGGATCCCGCTTTCACAATCAATCACGACACTGTTATGAACTAACCAGTCCATTCCGATGATTACATCACATTGTCTCATTTCAATTACATGGAAGGTACTCAAAAAGTTATGTTCTCCTAACATAAAATCAAGATTCTCAATACAGCCTCGAGTATAGTGTATCCTACCATTAGCCATCTGTAGAGGTCTTTTAGTCTGCATCTCCATATGCAACCCTAAAGCATCTCCCATCTTAAGTGAAAGGAAACAATTTGTACTACCCAAATCAATCAAGAAAATAACCTTACGTGAGCATATGTCCCCCATAATCCTAATCATCAATGCTCCTGAATGAGAAGAAGTTTTCATGCATTAAAGTCTAGGGCTAGAACACTTACCTTGATCATCCACTTCCTCAATTGTCATGTTATCTTCTTATAGATGAGCTATCTTGGATTGCATAGAACGGTTGATGGCCTTGTTTGGACATTCAAAAGTGCGATGTCCTTGTTCTCCACATCGAAAACAAAGTCCCAGCCTCTTAGGCCGCTCTAGGAAATTACAATCACGTTGCCAATGCACAACTTCTTGCTTCTTAGGTATATCCGTTTGTTTCGGCTTTGGTCTTCCTCCTTGACCATTAATAGAGTTAGTCGATCTCTGTCCATTTTGATTTATTGAAATAGGTCTTGGGGGTCGATGTCCTATTGAGTTAAACCTTGATTTGAATGCCTTTTTCGTGGTAAACTTGTCCATCTTCTCAAAGTTTTCTGCTTTTGCAACCGCATCAAGAAAATCTACACATCCGGACCCCTTTACTTGATAGCGAAGCTTTTCCCGCAAACCCTCAATAAACTTGCTTTTCAGCGCATCTCCAGAAACTTCTAGTGCATACTTATGTAAACGCAAAAACTTCTGCTTATATTCTTCAACATACAAGTTATATCTATCATCCTCATGCCGCTTGAAAGAGTAGAATTCCATTTTCCTCTCCATCCGATAACGTGGAGAACAATAACGATTCTTTGCTTGCTCTCGAAATTTTTTTGAGAGGATCCGACCTTCCCGTGTTCTTGTATGTATATAAGATTTCCACCACAGTTTTGCGACTCCTCGCAGATGCAGAATTGCCACCTTTGCTTTTGATTCCTCACTAAATATGCGCAGGTCAAAGAAATCTTCAAGTTCCTCAATCCATGCTTCAAGATCCTCTCCAGTTTTCTCCTCACCATCAAATTCATTTAATTTTGCTCTTTTGAACACTTGCTTGAGTGCAGATTCACCTACATCATCGTCCTCTTCAGGTTCACGTTGCCGTCTAGCTCTACGTGCGTTTGATGTGCCCGCACCATTACCATGTTCAGCATTGAGGTCCATGAAAGCATTTGCAAGAGCCTCTTTTTGTTTGTTGGATCTTTCTTTATGTAATTTTGCATTCAATCTACGGATAAGCTCCTCTTGTTCTTCTATCTTCTTCTTCAAAGCCTGCATCTTGTCCCAGAATCAAACTCTGCTCTGATACCACTTGTAACAAGCCTCCTAAACTTGAGTCACAATCTCACACAGAGTAATGGGTTTCGACACCACAAGATATAAAGAAGGCAAACAGAGTATACACAAAACAAGAAGAGAGAGAATTTTATTATCTATGCAGATTTAAAAGTAGTTCTAATCTGCGTTACAAAATCTATCAGATTGCTTCAATGTGAAGCCTGATCCACCCGACCACCCCCGAGCTGATCTCAATCCCAATCTCAATCATAATCACAATCTCAATCAAAATCTCAATCACAATCACAATCTCAATCTCAATCTCAATCTCAATCTCAATCTCAATCTCAATCGCAGTTCCAGAAGCCGAAATATGATCGTAATGACTGTACGACCATCATCCTTTTCTATCTCTCAGTCTTCGTCTTTTTGGGATCTCCGCCTTTCACCAACGCACGACCAATCACGACACTTTTAGAATCTGCATGCTCTAAGATAGCGTCTTTTCGCATGTCTCATGCAAGACTTATGGAGCACCCATGCATCTACTTTTCATGTCCACCATCAACAATCGTACCTACAAAAATAGAGGTAATCCCTACAACGCACTCACACACACGTCAAACACCCAAAAATAACCCATATACCCATGTGCATCTTCTAAATCCGCGAACATGAATAAAATGAATGAATGAAGGCTTCTCGTTTTTTTTTGAAGTGTTGGAAAACGATACTTTTTAAAATCCCGTAACTCAAAAACAGTGGGGAATCAGCTTGAGCTTGTGAGAGATAAAAATATTCAGTTCTTAAATCTGTACAATAATGTTAGAGACGCCTCAGGTCCAAATCTGCTTCTAGATATCACTTTTAGGCCCTGCAAAATCGAAAGAGATAAAAAAACATGAAAAATCTCTTCATTAACCTATCTTCATGGAACCAAATGAGACATAAAACATAGGACCTTCAAAAAATTCAATTAGGTAAAGTTTTTCTACTAAGAATACTCTACCTTTCTCTCATACAACACTTTTTCAAATTCATTCATCTTCATGCTCGAAATTAACATACAAATTTCATGCAACAATTTTCTAGTGAGAGAATGTAAAAACTTATTACTACAAAATTTTGCAGACATGATGAGAATATCCTAAACATACAATTTCATTATTACCTACACATCCTTTTTTTTCTAGGTGGAAAATAAACGTGGAACCTTACAATTCTCCCCCTCTCTAAAGAACTCTGTCCTCAGAGTTGGAAAGAAGGATAATGTTCCATAAACTCATCTAAACCAACCCATGTTGAATCTTCAATAGGACATGCAAACCACTTTACTAAAATTTCCACTATTTCACGATTCCTAAGATGTCTAACTCTCCTATCCAATATAACTTCTCGTTCAAGCTCAAAAGTGGCATCTTCCTTCAACTTAGATTTGTCCTGCAAAACATGATCAACATTAGGAACATACTTTTCAAGTAATCCAACATGGAAGACTGGATAAATTTTCAAAGTATTAGGTAGGTCAAGTAAATATGCAACTGAACCAATTTTCTTTAAGATTTTGAAAGGACTAGCATAAGGAGGAAACAATCGATGATCTTTGCCTAAAACCAGATTTGATTTAGAAGGACTCACTTTCAAAAAAAGCAGATCATCCCGTTCTAAATTCCAAGGGCCTCTTTTTGAGATCATGATATAATTTCTGATGTTTCTGTGCATCTTTCATGTTTTTCCTTACCTTATTTAGCTCCAAATCCATGTTTTCAAGCATCTCTTTGGATATTTCAACCTGATTCTGTGAATTAAAAAGTGAATGCGGCAGCAAGCAATTATAACCATACATTGCTTCAAAAGGTGTCATCTTAATAGAGGAATGCCATGCACTATTATATGCATACTCAACCAAGGGAAAATATTCAATCCAATTGTTTTGCTTATCATTCACATACATGCGTAACATATCCTCAAGCACCCTCTTAACCCTCTCACTCTCACCATCGGTTTGAGGATGAAATGCAGTACTCATGCGTAATTTGTTCCTATGGATTGAAATGTTGCTTTCCAAAAATTAGATGTGAACCTTGCATCCCTATCAAAAATTATACTTTTGGGTATACCATGTAACCAAAAAATTTCTTTTATGAAAAGTTTAGCAACATGCAAAGCTATATCAGTTTTCCTCATGGGAAGAAAATGTGCCATCTCTGTAAGACGATCCATGACAACAAAGATGGTATCATGCCCACTTCTGGTCACAGACAACTTTGTTATGAAATCCATAGAGATAAAAAAATTTTGATCAGGCACATCTAATGGTTGTAACATGCCAGGACTTCTTTTAAATTCGACCTTAACCTGTTGACATTTTTGACATTCTTCGACATACCTCTTAATATCATATTTCATACGTGGCCAGTAATATGAAGCTTTCACTTTTGCATAAGTTCTAGAAAAAGCCCATAATCCTAATCACCGATGCCCTTGAATGAGAAGAAGTTTTCATGCATTGAAGTCTAGGGCTAGAACACTTACCTTGATCATCCGCTTCCTCAATTGTCATGTTTTCTTCTTGTAGATGAGCTATCTTCGCTTGCATACAACGGTTGATGGCCTTGTTTGGACATTCAAAAGTGCGATGTCCTTGTTCTCCACATCGAAAACAAAGTCCTAGCCTCTTAGCCCGCTCTAGGAAATCGGAATCACGTTGCCAGTGCACAACTTCTTACTTCTTAGGTGTATCCGTTTGCTTCGGCTTTCGTCTTCCTCCTTGACCGTTAATAGAGTTACTAGATCTCTGTCCATTTTGATTTATTGAAATAGGTCTTGGGGGTCGATGTCCTGTTGAGATAAACCTTGATTTGAATGCCTTTTTCATGGTAAATTTCTCCATCTTCTCAAAGTTTTCTGATTTTGCAACCGCATCAATAAAATCTACACATCCAGATCCCTTTAGTTAATAGCGAAGCTCTTCCCGCAAACCCTCAATAAACTTGCTTTTCAGCGCATCTCCAGAAACTTCTAGTGCATACTTATGTAAAAGCAAAAACTTCTCCTTATGTTATTCAATAGACAAGTTATATCTATTATCCTCATGCTGCTTGAAAGAGTAGAATTTCATTTTCTTTTCCATCCGATAATGTGGAGAACAATAACAATTCTCTGCTTGCTCTTGAAATTCTTTCCAGAGGATCGGACCTTCACATGTTCTTGTATGTATATAAGATTTCCACCACAGTTTTGCGACTCCTCACAGATGCAGAATTGCCACCTTTGCTTTTGATTCCTCACTAAATACGCGCAGGTCAAAGAAATCTTCAAGTTCCTCAATCCATGCTTCAAGATCCTCTCCAATTTTCTTCTCACCATCAAATTCATTTAATTTTGCTCTTTTGAACACTTGCTTGAGTGCAGATTCACCTGCATCATCATCCTCTTCAGGTTCACGTTGTCGTCTAGCTCTACGTGCGTTTGATGTGCCCGCACCATTACCACCTTCAGCATTGAGGTCCATGAAAGCATTTGCAATGGCCTATTTTTGTTTATTGGACCTTTCTTTATGTAATTCTGCATTCAATCTACGGATAAGCTCTTCTTGTTCTTCTATCTTCTTCTTCAAAGCCTGCATCTTGTCCCGGAATCCAACTCTACTCTGATACCACTTGTAACAAGCCTCCTAAACTTGAGTCACAATCTCACACAGAATAATGGATTTCGACACCACAAGATATAAAGAAGGCAAACTGAGTATACGTAGAACAAGAAGAGAGAGAATTTTATTATCTGTGCAGATTTACAAGTAGTTCTGATATGCGTTACAAAATCTATGAGATTGCTTTAATGTGAAGCCTGATCCACCTGACCACCCCCGAGCTAATCTCAATCCCAATCTCAATCACAATCACAATCTCAATCCCAATCTCAATCACAATCACAATCTCAATCTCAATCTCAATCTCAACCTCAATCTCAATCTCAATCTCAATCGCAATTCCAGAAGCCGAAAAACGATCGTAATGACTGTACGACCATCATCCTTTTCTATCTCTCAGTCTTCGTCCTTTTGGGATCTCCGCCTTTCGCCAGCGCACGACCAATCACGACACTTTTAGAATCTGCATGCTCCAAGTTAGCGTCTTTTCACATGTCTCATGCAAGACTTCCGGACCACAATCTACTTTTCATGTCCACCATCAAGAATCGTACCTCCAAAAATAGAGGCTATCCCTGCAACGCACTCACACACACGTCAATCACTCAAAATTAACCCATATACCCATGTGCGTTTTCTGAATCCGCGAACATGAATAAGATGAATGAATGAAGGCTTCTCTTTTTTTTTTTTAAGTGTTGCAAAACGGCACTTTTCAAAATCCTGTAACTTAAAAACAGTGAGGAATCAGCTTGAGCTTGTGAGAGATAAAAATATTCAGTTCTTAAATCTGTACAATAATGTTAGAGACGCCTCAGGTCCAAATCTACTTCCAGATATCACTTTTGGGCCCTTCAAAATCGAAAATTCTAGAGAGATGAAAAAACATGAAAAATCTCTTCATTAACCTATGTTCATGGAACCAAATGAGACATAAAACATAGGAACTACAAAAAATTCAATCAAGTGAAGTTTTTCTACTAAGAATGCTCTACCTTTCTCTCATACAACACTTTTTCAGATTCCTTCATCTTCATGCTCGAAATTAACATACAAATTTCATGCGACAACTTTCTAGTGAGAGAATGTAAAAACTTATTGCTACAAAATTTTGCAGACATGATCAAAATATCCTAAACATAAAATTTCATTATTATCTACACATCTTTTTTTTTCGAGGTGGAAAATCAACCTCTTTAAAGAACTATGTTCTCAGAGTTGGAAAGAAGGATAATGTTCCATAAACTCAGCTAAACCATCCCATGTTGAATCTTCAATAGGATATGCAAACCACTTTACTAAAATTTCCACTATTTCACGATTACTAAGATGTCTAACTCTCCTATCATATATAACTTCTGGTTCAAGCTCAAAAGTGGCATCTTCCTTCAACTTAGATTTGTCCTGCAAAACATGATCAGCATTAGGAACATACTTTTTAAGTAATCCAACATGGAAGAGTGGATGAATTTTCAAAGTATTAGGTAGTTCAAGTAAATATGCAACTGAACCAATTTTCTTTAAGATTTTGAAAGGACCAGCATAAGGAGGAGACAATCCACGATCTTTGCATAAAACCAGATTTGATTTAGAAGGACTCACTTTCAAAAAAACCAGATCATTTGTTGTAAATTCCAAGGGCCTATTTTTGAGATCATGATATAATTTCTGATGTTTCTATGCATCTTTCATGTTTTTCCTTACCTTATTTAGCTGCAAATCCATGTTTTCAAGCATCTGTTTGGATATTTCAACCTGATTCTATGAATTAAAAAGTGAATGCGGCAGCAAGTAATTATAACCATACATTGCTTCAAAAGGTGTCATCTTAATAGAGGAATGCCGTGCACTATTATATGCATACTAAACCAAGGGCAAATATTCAGTCCAATTGTTTTGCTTATCATTCACATACATGCATAACATATCCTCAAGCACCCTGTTAACCCTCTCAGTCTCACCGTCGGTTTGAGGATGAAATGCAGTACTCATGCATAACTCTGTTCCTATGGATTGAAATGTTGCTTTCCAAAAATTAGATGTGGACCTTGCATCCCTATCAAAAATTTTAGACATTCTTCGACATACCTCTTAATATCATATTTCATACGTGGCCAGTAATATGAAGCTTTCACTTTTGCATAAGTTCTAGAAAAACCAGGGTTTGTAGACAAAGGTGCATCATGACAGTCATGCAGGATCTTTTCTTTCAAAACAGATTCTGAAGAAATACATAAACGAGAATTACAATACAAATCATTATTTCTTAAGTAAATGTTGAGTAAATATGTTCTTAATTCAAACTTTACTCTTAGCAATAAGTGTCTCCAATGTTTAAGTGCATGAACAACTGCAAGCATTTCTAAGTCGTGTGTTGTATAATTTAGTTCATGTTTCCTTAATTTCCTTGACTCATAAGCCACTACCCTCCCTTCTTGTGAAAGTATGCATCCGATTTGGCTTCCATTAGCATCACATGCAACAATAAAAGGCTTCCCTAACTCAGGTATCTTTAGCACACAATTTTCGATAACTTTTTGTTTTAATTTGTCAAATGCTTTTTGACGCTCATCATTCCATGTGAACTCTCTATTTTTCTTTGTCAATTTTGTTATAGGATTTGCAGTTCGAGAAAACTCCCTAATGTGTGCCTCTCATATTGTGCCAAACCAAGGAAGATTCTCACATCCCTCACACATTTGGGTGTAGGCCAGTCAACTATGCTTTTAACTTTCTCAGGATCTATATGAATCCCTTCCTTAGAAGCAACTCTCCCCAAATAAGTCACTTCCCCTTTCGTTAAAAGAAATTTACTCATCATACCATATAGTTTATGCTCTCTTAGTTTTTGTAAAGTCTTCTTGAGATGCAATGCATGTTCATCATCATCCTTAGAATGCACAAAAATATCGTCAAGAAACACTAATATAAATTCATCGAGATATTCATGAAACATATTATTCATCAAACACATAAATGTTGAATGAGCATTTCTTAATCCAAAAGGCAAAACTGTGAACTCGTAATGACCATATTGTGTTCTAAAAGCAGTTTTGGGTATGTCCTCAGACTTTACTCGAATTTGATGATATCGCTATCTTAAGTCAATTTTAGTGAATACTGTGGCACCACTGAATTGACTCAGCAGTTCATCTATGTGTGGCAGTGGATACTTGTTCTTAATGCCAGTGCACAACTTCTTGCTTCTTAGGTGTATCCGTTTGCTTCGGCTTTGGTCTTCTCCTTCACCATTAATAGAGTTAGTTGATCTCTGTCCATTTTGATTTATTGAAATAGGTCTTGGGGGTCGTCCTATTGAGATAAACCTTGATTTAGGTCCATGAAAGCATTTGCAGTAGCCTCTTTTTGTTTGTTGGATCTTTCTTTATGTAATTTTGCATTCAATCTATGGATAAGCTCCTCTTGTTCTTCTATCTTCTTCTTCAAAGCCTGCATCTTGTCCCGGAATCCAACTTTGCTCTAATACCACTTGTAACAAGCCTCCTAAACTTGAGTTTCAATCTCACACAAAATAATGGGTTTCGACACCACAAGATATAAAGAAGGCAAACAGAGTATACACAGAACAAGAAGAGAGAGAATTTTATTATCTGTGCAGATTTACAAGTAGTTCTGAACTGCGTTACAAAATCTCTCAGATTGCTTCAATGTGAAGCCTGATCCACCCGACCACCCCCGAGCTGATCTCAATCCCAATCTCAATCACAATCACAATCTCAATCCCAATCTCAATCACAATCACAATATCAATATCAATCTCAATCTCAATCTCAATCTCAATTGCAATTCCAGAAGCCGAAAAATGATCGTAATGATTGTACGACCACGATCCTTTTCTATCTCTCAGTCTTCGTCTTTTTGGGATCTCCGCCTTTCGCCAGCGCACGACCAATCACGGCACTTTTAGAATCTGCATGCTCCAAGATAGCGTCTTTTCGCATGTCTCATGCAAGACTTCCGGACCACCCATGCATCTACTTTTCATGTCCACCATCAAGAATCGTACCTGCAAAAATAGAGGTGATCCCTGCAACGCACTCATACACACGTCAATCACCCCAAAATAACCCATATACCCAAGTGCTTTTTCTAAATCCATGAACATGAATTAGATGAATGAATGAAGGCTTCTCTTTTTTTTTTTAAGTGTTGGAAAACGGCACTTTTCAAAATACTGTAACTCAAAAACAGTGAGGAATCCGCTTCAGCTTATGAGAGACAAAAATATTCAGTTCTTAAATCTGTACAATAATGTTAGAGACGCCTCAGGTCCTAATCCGCTTCCAGATATCACTTTTGGGCCTTGCAAAATAAAAAATTCTAGAGAGATGAAAAAACATTAAAAATCTCTTCATTAACCTAATTTCATGGAACCAAATGAGACATAAAACATAGGAACTACAAAAAATTCAATCAGGTAAAGTTTTTCTACTAAGAATATTCTACCTTTCTCTCATACAACAGTTTTTCAGATTCCTTCATCTTCATGCTCGAAATTAACATACAGATTTCATGCGACAACTTTCTAGTGAGAGAATGTAAAAACTTATTGCTAAAAAACTTTGCAGACATGATCAGAATATCCTAAACATAAAATTTCATTATTACCTACACATCTTTTTTTTTTCTAGGTGGAAAATGAACATGGCATCTTACAATTCTCCCCCTCTTTAACACTAGTTCTATACTAGGACACTTGAGTGTCCTAGGACACTTAAGTGTCCTGCTTTTACACCAAATTGATTGATTTTTCTTGATGACACCCTTGAAACTTTGGTGGCATACTCACTTGGATTTGATAGCCCGCATCATGTACTTTTAGAGAAAAATATAATCTTTGATATTTTACAACTTCACATGTGTTATTAAATGAAGAAGAAAATGTGGATTTTTGAAAACTCAACTTTTTGCATAACTGAAAAATAACACAATTCAAACATTTTGACAAATTGGATATGTTTTAGGAAATGGAAAGCTATTCATGGACTTTCTTAGTGTACAGCAAGTGCCTAGAGATCTTTGGAGAAGGGTGAATACTTACATAAGTGATAAACATGGACTCAAACCTTGTCTTCTCTAGAGCACTACCATTTATGGCACCTTTTAAAGAATGGCTCACTATGACTTGTGTGTAAGTGAGATTGTTGAGAATTGGCAAGTTATCAATGGATAACCCTCATACTAATTGAATGCATATTTTTATTCAAAGTTAGAAGGCCTCCACTTTGAGCTAGTAGCCATTCCATTTGGTGCTAACTTTCATGCTGAATTGGCAAAGCATATATTTCTATGTTCACAAAAAGAACATAGCTCCAACGGTGGAATAAAAAATAATGATGAAAAATAATAATTATTTAAATGATACTCTAAGTATTAGACCTTCCAAACTATGATTTCATGCCATGTTTCATTCTTAATCTCATCAAATAATATGTGATCTGCAATGGTGATTGTGATAAGAATGAAAATAATTGGCATAGATATTTCATTTGACAAAACGAAGATGGCATCCATGATGGAAATGATGAAAAGTTTTCAAATAATCCTTATCTTTGTATGATATCAAAGATTAAATCAAAGGCTTTTGAGTATGTGTCCACAAACTATTCATGATTGTATGTACAGAATTTGGTTGATGCCCACACAACAAAAGATTCTTGGTTCTCTCCAAAGACATGAAAATTTTGGTGGATTTCAATAAATTATTTAGCCTCGTATATGTAAGCTTTGGTTTGTTATGTCACACATTTTTTACTTAGTAACTTGAATGTGTACACCTTGAATGATGTACATAAATTCTTTTGAGTCATATATTGGCTTTAGTTTTCTATTTTTGGTGACTAGAGTCATATGAGTTGATTTTATATGTGTATACCTTGGTTGTTGTCTTCATAACTTGTTTGATTGTTGGCACATTTGTACACTTCTATGGATTCCCATAAGTTTGTTTGAACTATAATTAGAACTAGTTGCTGTTTTCGGTGTACAGAGTCAAAATAATTGATTTTATTTGAATTGAAATGATTTTTCTAAGTGATTTTGAGGCTCATACCATGTGATCTATGTTTCAAGGAATGTGTATAATTTTCTCTTTCATATGATGAATTGTTTTCTTTTGATAAACATACATTTTATCAGGAATTTTCATCCTCTTCACTACCATAGCATGTTGAGAGGCTATTTACATGAATAAAAAACATGATTTATTGTGTTTCATATTTTTGCATTAACCTTTGAATTATATTCAATATGAGTGTTAAAGGATTTTTTCAAATTCTCTTTGTACAAGGTATGTGATTTTTTGGATAACGGTCAAAAAAGGACACTTAAGTGTCTTGTTTTGGTACCAAACTAGTGTTAAAGAACTCTGTCCTTAGAGTTCGAAAGAAGGATAATGTTCCATAAACTCATCTAAACCAACCCATGTTGAATCTTCAATAGGATATGCAAACCACTTTACTAAAATTTCCACTATTTCACGATTCCTAAGATGTCTAACTCTCCTATCCAATATAACTTTTGGTTCAAGCTCAAAAGTGGCATCTTCCTTCAACTTAGATTTGTCCTGCAAAACATGATCAACATTAGGAACATACTTTTTAAGTAATCCAACATGGAAGAATAGATGAATTTTTAAAGTATTAGGTAGGTCAAGTAAATATGCAACTGAACCAATTTTCTTTAAGATTTTGAAAGGACCAGCATAAGGAGGAGACAATCGACGATCTTTGCCTAAAACCAGATTTGATTTAGAAGGACTCACTTTCAAAAACACCAGATCATTTGTTCTAAATTCCAAGGGCCTCTTTTTGAGATCATGATATAATTTCTGACGTTTCTGTGCATCTTTCATGTTTTTCCTTACCTTGTTTAGCTCCAAATCCATGTCTTCAAGCATCTGTTTGCATATTTCAACCTGATTCTCTGAATTAAAAAGTGAATGCGATAGTAAGCAATTATAACCATACATTGCTTCAAAAGGTGTCATCTTAATAGAGGAATGCCATGCACTATTATATGCATGCTCAACCAAGGGCAAATATTCAGTCCAATTGTTTTGCTTATCATTCACATACATGCGTAACATATCCTCAAGCACCCTGTTAACCCTCTCGATCTCACCATCGATTTGAGGATGTAATGCAGTACTTATGCGTAATTCTGTTCCTATGGATTGAAATGTTGCTTTCCAAAAATTAGATGTGAACCTTGCATCCCTATCAGAAATTATACGTTTGGGTATACCATGTAACCTAAAAATTTCTTTTATGAAAAGTTTAGCAACATGCAAAGCTGTATGAGTTTTCCTCATGGAAAGAAAATGTGCCATCTTTGTAAGACGGTCCACGACAACAAAGATGGTATCATGCCCACTTCTAGTCACATGCAACTTTGTTATGAACTCCATAGAGATGGATTCCCATTTTTGATCAAGCACATCTAATGGTTGTAACATGCCACGACTCCTTTTAAATTCGGCCTTAACTTGTTGACATTTCAGACATTCTTCGAATACCTCTTAATATAATATTTCATACGTGGCCAGTAATATGAAGCTTTCACTTTTGCATAAGTTCTAGAAAAACCAGGGCGTGCAGAGAAAGGTGCATCATGATAGTCATGTAGGATCTTTTCTTTCAAAATAGATTCTGAAGAAATACTAAACGAGAATTACTATACAAACCATTATTTCTCAAATGAATTTTCCCTCAAACATAGAACCTGGATTCATACCCAAAAATTCCAAGATTGCTGCATAAAATAAATCTTCTTTTAATTCTTTTCCAATATCAAAATCAAAGGATAAAATAGAAATTGAACTGCATAAGGGTTTACGACTCAAAGCATCGGCTACCTTGTTTTCTTTTCCTGCTAAGTATTTAATATCAAAATCATATTTACTTAGCAATTGGGTCCACCGTTTTTGTCTCTTGTTACGTAAAGGTTGAGTAAATAGGTATTTAAGGCTCTGATGATCTCTTCTTAATTCAAACTTTACTCCTAGCAATAAGTGTCTCCAATGTTTAAGTGCATCAACAACTCCAAGCATTTCTAAGTCCTGTGTTGTATAATTTAGTTCATGTTTCCTTAATTTCCTTGACTCATAAGCCACTACCCTCCCTTCTTGTGAAATTACGCATCCGATTTGGCTTCCACTAGCATCACATGCAACAATAAAAGGCTTCCCTAACTCAGGTATCTTTAGGACACAATTTTTGATAAGTTTTTGTTTTAATTCCTCAAACGCCTTTTGACGCTCATCGTTCCATGTGAACTCTCTATTTTTCTTTGTCAATTTTGTAAGAGGATTTGCAATTCGAAATAACGCCCTAATGTGTGCCCTCTCATATTGTGCCAAACCAAGGAAGCTTCTCACATCCCTCACACATTTGGGTGTAGGCCAGTCAACTATGCTTTTAACTTTCTGAGGATCTATATGAATCCCTTCCTTAGAAACAACTCTCCCCAATAAAGTCACTTCCCCTTTTGCAAAAAAACATTTACTCATCTTACCATATAGTTTATGCTCTCTTAGTTTTTGTAAAGTCTTCCTGAGATGCAATGCATGTTCATCATCATCCTTAGAATAGACAAAAATATTGTCAAGAAAAACTAATATAAATTCATTGAGATATTCATGAAACACATTATTCATCAAACACATAAATGTTGCAGGATCATTTGTTAATCCAAAAGGCAAAAGTGTGAACTCGTAATGACCATATCGTGTTCTAAAAGTGGTTTTGGGTATGTCCTCAGACTTTACTCTAATTTGATGATATCCCCATCTTAAGTCAATTTTAGTGAATACTGTGGCACCACTCAATTGACTCAGCAGTTCATCTATGTGTGGCAGTGGATACTTCTTCTTAATGGTTTTCTTGTTCAATCCCCTATAGTCAATACAAAGTCTGTATGAACCATCTTACTTTTTCTGAAACAAAACAAGTGCTCCCCAAGGTGAAACACTAGGTCTTATCAACTCCTTCTTCAATAGATCATCCAATTGGAGCTTCAACTCTTTCAATTCATCAATATTCAACCTATAAGGTGCTCTAGAACAAGGCTCACTTCCTGGATAAAGGTCTATAGCATGGTCAATTTTCCTAGGAGGAGGCATGCCCGATAGATCATCAGGAAATACATATGCGTACTCATCTAAAAGATTTTTTAACATATGCTGATATTTCCTCTTCTTTCTTCTTCTTCTGAAGGTCATGCACATAAACCAAATATGTCTCACAACCCTATCGAATACCCCTAATCAACGTTATTGCAAAAATAGGAGAAAAACTTGAACTATACTTGCCTGCAAGAGGATGTTCCTTCCCTTCTATTTTCAAAGTAAGGATCCCGCTTTCACAATCAATCACGACACTGTTATGAACTAACTAGTCCATTCCGATGATTACATCACATTCTCTCATTTCAATTACATGGAAGGTACCCAAAAACTTATGTTCTCCTTACAGAAAATCAAGATTCTCAATACAGCCTCGAGTATAGTGTATCCTACCATTGGCCATCTGTATAGGTCTTTTAGTCTGGATCTCAATATGCAACCCTAAAGTGTCTGCCATCTTAAGTGAAAGGAAACAATTTGTACTACCCGAATCAATCAAGAAACTAACCTTACGTGAGGATATGTCCCCCATAATCCTAATCACTGATGCCCTTGAATGAGAAGAAGTTTTCATGCATTGAAGTGTAGGGCTAGAACACTTACCTTGATCATCCGCTTCCTCAATTGTCATGTTTTCTTCTTGTAGATGAGCTATCTTCGCTTGCATACAACGGTTGATGGCCTTGTTTGCACATTCAAAAGTGCGATGTCCTTGTTCTCCACATCGAAAACAAAGTCCCAGCCTCTTAGCCCACTCCAAGAAATCAGAATCACATTGCCAGTGCACAACTTCTTGCTTCTTAGGTGTATCCGTTTGCTTCAGCTTTGGTCTTCCTCCTTGTTGGAAAAACAATGCCTTATTGGTTCAATGGTCCAACAATATAGAGCATGTGTAGTAGTCTTATCATTCCTCCTACAATGAATATGGACGGGCGTCGTCGGTCAGGAAAACAGCATCTGTAGATGCGTGTTCTTTTTATCATACAAACAAATGCAGTTGGGCACGTGGCTAAGGTGCTGAGCTCCCATCGTAAGGGACTAAGTTCAAATCCCGCGGCGGCCAGAAACAACACGATCGCAAATCATAAAGCAAGTATTCTTTTATATATGCTTTTCATAAATACTGACGGGCTACGATGGATTTCTCCGTGAATCTTTTCCAGATCATAAGAGTTTTTGCGATATGATTTATTCGCATAAGGATCGTAGCTTTATTAGCTTTTGGAGAAGCTTTTCAGAGAATACAATCTCCTATATAAGAAGTGCTTGGGGTCACTTCTATTTATCCTTCACCTAGGATCAACACAAAATTTCTGGAGCTTGGACCTCAGTAGAGGTAGTGTTTCTTCTAGCACATGGGGCAGCCATGGTGCTAACTATAAGCATGTTGAGGAGCAGCTATGGAGTTCTTCTTGGTGATTCTTCTTGGAGAAGATGAAGGGTGTGCTCACACTCTAGAGGAGGTCATCTCTTGTTCATGGCAAGAAGACTTGATTATTAGCAGCTTGATGGTGAGGATCGCCCATCTACATGATGTATTTGAAGATCATCTTCTACAAGAAGATGTTAGGTTGAAGATTATCTTCTACAAGAAGATGTCTGGCTACTTCAAAGACATTGGATGGGACCATCTACATGATTTTGAAGATTATCTTCTACAGGAAGATATTAGGTTGAAGATTGTCTTCTACAAGAAGATGTCGGGCTACTTCAAAGACATTAGATCGTGATTAACATAAGATTCACATCTTATGTTAAGTATTCAGGTACATATTCTCTTTATGCACACAAGTACTACTTGAAGTTTATGGAGGCTGTGGCGTTCATATCAGAAGGAGTCCTATTCGGCATAGGTACAAGAGAATCAGTACTTATATGCTTTATGCATTTTTTTATGAGGTGTTTGAGAAGGTGTGTTCACATGAGTTTGAGGATTTCAGGCAACAATCTTGTTAGCATTATATGCTACTTTTTAAGTATGTGATCTTTTCACACACGTATCTGACTTAGGGTCTTCCATAGCCTAAGTTTAGATGTTTGCTCCCACATTGTACCTTGAACATTGGTATATATGATATTATGAGTAAGCGATGGCTTACATAACACCTTACACATGTCGTCTATTCTTTCTCTATCTTTATCTCATCATCAGTATGATTAAGTTGTGGTATGTTCATGTTTTGTCAATATGGAAGATTGCTGGAATTAATGTTGTACATGACTGGAACTATGGAACCATGGACCTGTGACATGAGCCTAAGGGCCTACCTCACTTCCAACATTTGGTATCAGAGCACTACGGTTTTGGTTACAGAACTTTAGATCTTTGGCATCAATGCATTAAGGCTCATTCATGTCCTAGGTTCCCAGACTTCCAGTATTACAACATATGATTTGAAAGCATCTTCTAATATTTGACATTTGACATACACACTTAATCTAGATGAGTAGAGATTTGAGAATTAGACACTTCAATTACATGTGTATTCATCAGTGTGGAGTATGAAGTTGATGATCTGTTAGCAGCCGAATATTTTTGGAAGAGTATGCAAATACTTTAGAAAAGTATTGTTTGAAGACCCAGACTTGATGAAGAGAAGACTACTTCAAATTCAAGGAAGAACAATGGTTTAGAGAAGATGAAGGAATCAGATCAACATCAAATCACAGGTATCAGTTTGCAAGAGAACAAGGATTACGACCACCACATTCTAGAGAGATGACTCTCCTCCCAACCTTATGCCTGTATATATAGCTGCTTGAACTAATGAGGACCACAAATGTAACTAGAGTCCACAAGTGCATGTGCAATCTCCTCCACTCCTTTCATATCCACCACTAGAGTCTATTAGTGGCTGGAGTGATCTCGACCACTGCTTTAGTACCTTCCACTAGAGTCCACTAGTGGTTGTTGTACTCACCTCTTGAGTTAAGTCCACTGGACTCAAGTTAACCCACGTTAACTTGAGTTAGAAGGCTCTAGAGCTCTTTGGGCAAAACTCTCTCCCCATGCTCCCCATGGGAGTTGAACCCAAGACCTCTTCCTTCACAACCATGAGACTTAACCACTAGGCTAAGTGGATTACTTGAATATGAGAGCACATGACTTATGCTTGAGTCTAATCTTGAGATCTATGGTCCTACAGACGAGTGACCAAACGGTATCCGATTTCAGATCTGTCTGAAGCCATCGGATCCCTAGATCATAGACTTACTTTATTACATTCTTCCCCCCTTGGGAAAGATTTTCGTCCTCGAAAATAAAGCTATATATATAACTGTAGGCAACCCCCGAGCCTCATGTTCTAAAACTGGAAGAACATGGTCATGTTCTAGAACTGGAAGAACATGTCTCATCTCTGTGGTGGCATCCCTGCCCAAATGATTCAAAACACTATCTCGCTTTGCACTTTGATAAACTAGTCAAAGTACAAAATAGTTAATGAATAATAAAGGTGGATTTAAACATATATCCCTGGCTAATTCACAGTTTCTGGATGTGCGATCTAGGCACAAACATGTGAATTAGGTGGATTCAAATTACTAGTCCATTTCTAGGCATAACTGGTGCATGGGCTTAGTAATGAAGTGGGATTCTTATCCCTCGCAAGACTTTGAGAACTCTTGATTCACTTGAATTTGTTTTGGAGAACTTGAAGTTTGATTGTCCCATACATCTAACTATAGATGTTTATACAATGGTTTACTTTGATCTAACAGTTACTTGATTTTTTCACTCGACTA
Source organism: Ceratopteris richardii (assembly GCA_020310875.1). Lineage (NCBI taxonomy): Eukaryota > Viridiplantae > Streptophyta > Polypodiopsida > Polypodiales > Pteridaceae > Ceratopteris > Ceratopteris richardii. Next base: position 61,010,526 of record CM035420.1, on the reverse strand, counting down.
GAGGACTACTCTGTCCTAATGAGTTGAAAAAATCCGATGTAAACTGTAGGAGAAAGGTTACCATTCCGGTGGAATCAACCATACTAACTTCACCTATTCAAATTCAAAATGAAAATTGTCCAACTTAGGACACTTTTCTCAAAGACTTTTAACTGAAAGTTCTTGGGAATTGTCAATCTGATGAGCAATTCCTAACTTCCCTATTCTAGAGTATACTGGACTCCAGGAAATCATTTATGCTATAACTTGAAGCAAACTCAAGATGAATAAGTCCACTTAGACTTATCATCTTTTGAAGATTGAAAAGGTTCTTGTACATAACATCTATCTAGGATGTTCAAGTTAGTTATTTTATTCTAACCGGCTAACCCTGGTCTTTTGCAAAAGGAATCAGATACTATATCTGAGTCAATTTCAAAAGATTTGGAAAGCGGAAAGAAATAACTAAGACTCTGTACAACCAATTCAAACTTCGAATATACATAAACTTGCTATGAGTCAAAGTCTAGTTGACTCAGGACTTTAACTTCTCAACGATCTATTTCAATAAGATATTGAAGCATTGACTTTATCTTTAAGAGAAATAAGCTAGCTTCTCAAAAAGATTCAAAGCAAATAAAAAACATCATCCAACCACAAGATACTAGTGTGGTAACCAACATCAGTGTGTCGACCCACTGAGGTTACGCTGATGAGTTTTGTATTCAAATAATGCTTCACTTGAGACTAAGTTCAGGTCACATTCAATCTTTTTGACTCCGTGAATGCAATTCTTGTGCATTTCTTTGAGTCTAAAAGAGTGAATTTTATCAAGTTACACTAGGAACTTGATGCTTGACTTAGTCAATTAAATCTTTAGTTGAAAAGATCAACTCAAAATCAAAGTCCAACTTTTTCAGAAATTTATCAAATATTTCTGATCAATAACACTTAAACTTGAAGTGTTCTATGAAGATCTTGGAAGTTACTTACTTCATATCTTCAGTTTCCTTAATCTTGAAGTTACCTTGAAGTATCGTAAGATACTACTTTCATCTTTTACGAATTAAACTTTTCCTTGAAGTCTTAATTCCCTTGAGGATGAAACCTAACTTCAAAATCCAAACTAGGACTAAAAGATAATCATCATCCCACGGTCCGATGTCCCATGCCATCTTTCCTACATCAATCTGAGTATAAAATCTGGTGTCCCATACCACCCTATTTTATATTCACATTAATGTGTGGGTGATTCTTATCCTGAAGTCTAAACATCTCTTGATAGAGTACCTTATTTCTTCAATTCTTTTACAAGAATTGGAAGTTTCAGGCATTACCTCTAACTAGATTTTCCTAGGTGTTGATTCCTTCGCATGATCACCTCATAATCATGTGATTTAACTTGGGAATGTGAAAACCTCTTAACAGAATATCAATTCTTCTTTGCTAGGGTTTTCAAATGAAAACCAATCAGAATTCCAAGTACTTGAATTTTCTTGAATTCAAGTTCAATTGGTTTACCCTGGACCAATTTTGTAGCGACAAGAGCTTTTGACTTCTTGTCTTTAGATTCCTTTCTTCACTGTTGCTTTAGGTACCTACCCCGGGGACTTTATTTAGGAATCTCTTTACTGCTTAAGTCTTAAGCATCCGCTCATGCTTTCTGGATTTGTACCAAAATCCCTTTAAGGATAGGTAAATACTTATGTTTTACCTTCCACAGACTTAATTACCATTTTCACGGTTGCAGACTACATTCTTGGAATTTCTTTACTCTGTTCAGACTTGGAACAACTTACTCTTTTTCACAATTTTCCATTGAATAAATGGAACCTGAGTGAATAATTCCCAAAAGGAATTTTATTGCCAATACTTGGGCAATCTACAACGTAGTTCCAATCGCATGTTCTTGGATAATCATGGCCAAGCTCGATCAAGTCTGGTTGATCTTGCGACTAAAATAAAGAATTAGTCTTTATCTTTAAGATCTCTTAAACTATCTTAAGCTTCTTTGCTTACCTGCAGGATTTTAGAGATCTTTCCCTCAACTTAAGTCCAAGCATTTTCTAATGCTTTTCAGATTCCAAAGCTAAGAATCTTTGATATACCGTTAGGTTATATCACTTATTTGGACTTAAATACCAAAACTGGTGGTTAGGGATGTCCAGGGAACTACTTAGAGTATGAAGAATTTCATTCTCAAAACTTGAAAGAATGCCATTTCTTCAAAGACTTGAGATTCCTTCTAGGGAATCAAATAACTTGAGCAAATGATTCATCTTGGAATCTTTTGCAAAAAGAACATTTGAAAGAAATTCTTCAAATAATATCCAAAAAAATTTACTGATTCAATTGTATTCATTTCCTGAGTATCAAACTAGAGACAAAATATCACATTTTGGATATGGTTTCCCATGCCACTATGAAAGTTTAAGTTGAACTTTCATTTATGTGATATCGACTTCTATTCTTGAGTTTGATACAAAACTCATTATTATTGGTCAATCTTCAGATGTTACTAGAGTCCTTTAAACATATTTTACCAATCAAAATTATGTTTAAAGTCCAAGCATCTATTGATGATTGATTCAATAGTAATGTTACTGTGAACACAACTTTGAACTTTATAACTTGTTTAGGAGAAGTTCATGGATTGAAAATCCATTTCTTGGAACTTTCTATTCCTAAATGAAAAGTTCACACTTGCTTCAAGTCCTTAGGGACTTATATTATTTCCTAAAGACTGCTTAGCTAGTTGCATCATTTACCAGAGATGCAACTATGGAACCTAACATCCTTTTATTGATGTCAAGGATCAATTGATGTTGAGGTTTAACCTTTGATTTCCATCACCCCTTGATGAAAATTTATAAAAGATTGGTACCTTTATATCTTGGCAAAACATTTATATCTAAAGAGGTTTTGCCTTCATCATTCCTTGGACCTATTATATAATATGAATTTATATGTATTTTGGGAAGAGTTCATGAATCAATTAAGATCCTCTACTTGGAACATCTACCTTCCCAACAATAAATTCATCTTAAACATGGTAGGAGAATGATCTCACGTGAAATAGAAGGCTTGACTATTTCATATCTCAATTCCAAAAAGTTACTTACCGAGGTTTCATCATGAGATATAAATCTTGAAACCACAAGAAACTTCTTTAAAACTTTCGAAATCTTCTAAATAGAAGAGTGCTCATGGAACTTTGGAAATATTGTTCTCATCCAACCTTGGGATGCTTGAGAAGTTACATAAAATATATAACTAATCAAGTAAAGCTTATCCGCATGACTTTCTAAGTACATCTGGGACTTAGAGTCATCATACATCACAAAAGAGTTTGCAGTAATTAAATTTTCTTGGTTATCAAGAAAATTTATTACTTCACTTTCTCCTAGTGCTTACTTATACCTAGCAAGACATCTATCATACTTAATTATCATTAAGTATTTGTCTTAGATAGCGGAGTATCGACTTGGGAAGAAATCGACTAATTACTTGAGTTGCAAACTAGAACTAGTATGTCTTTGCAACTAACTAGTCCTTGGTCTTCCCTAATGTCAAACTGCGAGCTTTATAAAGTAAGCTAAATATTAAGAGAGTACATTCTCATATCTACTTGCAAACAACATTCCATTCTTCCATGCAAATGCATGTATCTACATGCAAAAGCATATGCTCACATACGTATGCATGCATGTTCTTTGCATGCCCAAAAAATAATACAATAATCATGCATGAACTTGATGCACGATTTTTTTTGTACTAAGAATGTATATCATGCAATCCTGATGCATGTATATCCTTTCCTTTGTCTAAATGCACTATGATATAAAAATACCCTTGAGGTGCAATAGAAAACTTACTCAATGGAAAGGAAATATGTATTTAAACTACCAAAATACATTCTTTGATGCACAAGGATCTTTTTGAAATCAAGTCTTTCCTTAATGCAAACTAATGCTTGGAATGAGAAATGGATTAATTCATTATTCTAATCTAGATTTAATCAATTGAAATCTTGGCTATTTCAATGTGCATCTAGGATTAAGTGTAGAATAATGAAAACAAAATAAATCAAGCATTAAGGCCAAGCAAAAACTGGAAAATACTTAGCTTCACATAAAGCTACGTCCTTCCCTTGATCCTTTGGAAGAGTGATTCTCTCAAGACTTTGGTCCGAATTCAAAGTTGGTTTGACTTTGATCACCAAAGGCCTCTAGATCTTTACTCCATAGCTCTGATACCAATGCAAGAGAACAAGGATTACGACCACCACATTCTAGAGAGATGACTCTCCTCCCAACCTTATGCCTGTATATATAGCTGCTTGAACTAATGAGGACCACAAATGTAACTAGAGTCCACAAGTGCATGTGCAATCTCCTCCACTCCTTTCATATCCACCACTAGAGTCTATTAGTGGCTGGAGTGATCTCGACCACTGCTTTAGTACCTTCCACTAGAGTCCACTAGTGGTTGTTGTACTCACCTCTTGAGTTAAGTCCACTGGACTCAAGTTAACCCACGTTAACTTGAGTTAGAAGGCTCTAGAGCTCTTTGGGCAAAACTCTCTCCCCATGCTCCCCATGGGAGTTGAACCCAAGACCTCTTCCTTCACAACCATGAGACTTAACCACTAGGCTAAGTGGATTACTTGAATATGAGAGCACATGACTTATGCTTGAGTCTAATCTTGAGATCTATGGTCCTACAGACGAGTGACCAAACGGTATCCGATTTCAGATCTGTCTGAAGCCATCGGATCCCTAGATCATAGACTTACTTTATTACACAGTTTCTACTATCAGATTATCATTTGCAGGTCATATCTTAGAAGAGCAGTTATGAAGAGATTTGAAGGTTTCAAGGAGTGCTTTTATATGCTTTCATCATTTGAAAGTTAAAGGCTACATCAAAACAGGTATCTAGAGATTTTTCTAGAAAGTTTTGAGAGATCTCTTTCATGGAAAGAAAGTGCATCTAAGAAGACAAGTGCAGAGATGAGATGAGTTTTATCTTCAGCCAATTTTCTGTTGTAAGTTGGTTGGATATCAAGGTACAAATGTATCTAGAGAAGGTAACTCTAGAAGGGTAATTCATCATTCATACAAAAGATTGGTGGATTTAGGCATTTCAGACATTTAAAGCAGAATTTTGATTCAGAGATATGAGGAGATGATAAAACATGTTTCTATATTCAACTTCCATTTATATACCATGTTTGTTTTATCTCTTACTTTTAGCATTAGAGGAAGAGAAAAGTTCAGTTGAAGAAGTCAAAGTGTTTGCTACTTCAAGATGAAGAGAACAAAAGGTATGGAAGAGAAGTTTGAAGATGTTGACATCATCAGGTAGAAGAAAGATGTAGAAGAAGAAAGTCCATCATTTCCAAAAGAAAAGTAAGGCTTCCTTTTCTCATATATTTTCCATATACTTTTCCTATTTTATCCTCTACATCCAAAGACAAGTCTACGAGAACATCTTGTTTAAAGAAGAAGCAGTTTCTTGTTTTGCATTACACTTGGTCATGATTTAGTAGATTTGACAAAGAATTGCATTGAGAGAAAGAAAAGCAGCAGATATATGTTTTAACTCATATATGTATGAGTTATGTTTTAGTTGAAGCTTTTAAGCAGGCAGCTTATATGTTCCCTCAAAGAATTCTTGGAGTGTCAATACAGAGCTACTTGGTATATGACAAGTTGCAGAGAAGTATATTTCTTCTTTATCTAAACTCTTAAGGTAAAAGAGTTTTTTTTAGCAGATGTTGAAGACTTGGGTTGAGGTTTTATGTTTGGAAAAGGTTACCTCATATTCACTATTTTCAAAAAACTTCAGAAAATTCAGAATCTTGTTGATGTACCAGTCAGTTGAAGAATCTACTTTCTATGATTGTCTTGATTTTTTGGATACATGCTTGTATTCAAAAAGGTGTTCCATTAGATCCTATCACTTGATTAAGAAGTGGAGTTAGCCAAAAGAAAAACAAGCAGGTACTATCACATTTCACCCGGGTAAAAAATGAAAGTTATGAAGTATCAACTTGCAGCTTTTGGAGTTCTCAAGGTGAGAAGTTTGTCCACTTATGTTTCAAGTAGGAATTACAGATTCCTTGAAGGATTTATTTGAAGAAAAGTTTTACAACCTTGTAAGAAGCCTGGACACTTGGAGACATTCAGGAAAACAAATCAAACATTCAGTCTTGAAGGTTTGATAAGAGCAGATTCTACACAGGAGAGATCATTGATCTTGAATAGATCTTGTATGATCTTAAGTATTTATGATTTAGTTGTCTATCCTTTGAAGATTCTTAACGTTGGAAGAAATAAAGTCAAAGATTCAGATTCTATCAGATTTGTGTTGCAGAGAGATAGAAATACTTGTTATGTGTAGAAGGGTATGAATCTTAAAATGCTTTCAGCAAGGTTTTATCAGCTAACCTTATTCTACAATATGGGAAGCTGAAGACCTACAGTGAAAGTTATTAGCAACTGCAGTGCTAATAAAAAAAGGGTTCAGAGATTTTGTTTCAGATACAGGTATTGATCACTGAACATCAGATTTATTGAAAGAAGGAAGACCTTCCACATTTCATAAAGTCTGATATATTTGAAGAATTTTGGATACTAGTGTTAAGTCATCCAGGAGGTGATGAAACATGAAGACTTGTTTTCAGCCATATGTAAAAGAATACAGAGTCCTACAGGTATTCCTATTTCATGTATTCCTATATTTCCTTTGTCAAGTTCTCTTTATGTTCCAGCTTTGAAAGAAGAAGGAAGAAGGACAATGTTTGGAGAAAGTTCCTGTTCAGGATAAGGTTCCAAAATTCTATTTGAAGAGAAGCTTGATATTTTAGAAAGGTATATTTCAAAAGTGCGCACATATATGTTTATGCCAAGTTCTGAAGGAAAGAGGTATAAAGGATTTAAAGGATGAAGTCACGATGACATCATAGATTTGTTGACTCATATTGAGTTGAGTACAGTCAGAGATGAACCAGCAGCGTTCATAATACACTAAGTTGTGAGTTGACAGTCACAGGTTCCAGGATTCAGTTCCTGTTTTTGTTTAGTGTATTTACATGACGCAACAGAAGTACGTTGAGAAACCTTTTTGGAAGGTAAATGCAAATATATGGATCTAGTGTATGTTTTCAGGTTTTTGAAGATAGGAGATAGCAGGTTCAGAGACAGTTCATGCTATATTTGTTGTCAAGCAGTGAATGCTTAATGAGAACACTATTGGATATCTAGTTTGCATATTTTCTCAGGTATTATGGTTCATATTCAGCAAGTTCAGATTTTTTGAAGAAAAGTCAAATTTAGTTTTGAAGAAGACTTTTGAAGAACAAGTTTTGAAGTGTGGAAGTACAAGCTTGAAGCTTGTGACAGGCTATTTGAAGCTTGTGGTAATTTCCAGATTATATAGTTTGCAGATCGAGTTCAGGTTGTGCGAATATGACATTGCAGGGGGGATTGTTGGAAAAACAATGCCTTATTGGTTCAATGGTCCAACAATATAGAGGATGTGTAGTAGTCTTATCATTCCTCCTACAGCGAATATGGACGGGCGTCGTCGGTCAAGAAAAGAGCATGGTAGATGCATGTTCTTTTTATCATACAAACAATTGCAGTTGGGCACGTGGCTAAGGCGCTGAGCTCCCACCGTAAGGGACTGAGTTCAAATCCCGCGGTGGCCAGAAACAACACGATCGCGACTCATAAAGCAAGTATTCTTCTATATATGCTTTTCATAAATACCGATGGGCTATGATGGATTTCTCCGTGAATCTTTTCCAGATCATAAGAGTTTTCACGATATGATTTATTCGCATAACGATCGTAGCTTTATTAGCTTTTGCAGAAGCTTTTCAGAGAATACAATCTCCTATATAAGAAGTGCTTGGGGTCACTTCTATTTATCCTTCACCTAGGATCAACACAAGCTTTCTGGAGCTTGGACCTCAGTAGAGGTAGTGTTTCTTCTAGCACATGGGGCAGCCATGGTGCTAACTTGAAGCATGTTGAGGAGCAGCTATGGAGTTCTTCTTGGTGATTCTTCTTGGAGAAGATGAAGGGTGTGCTCACACTCTAGCTCATGGAGAGGAGGTCATCTCTTGTTCATGGCAAGAAGACTTGATTATTAGCAGCTTGATGGTGAGGATCGCCCATCTACATGATGTATTTGAAGATCATCTTCTACAAGAAGATGTTAGGTTGAAGATTATCTTCTACAAGAAGATGTCTGGCTACTTCAAAGACATTGGATGGGACCATCTACATGATTTTGAAGATTATCTTCTACAGGAAGATATTAGGTTGAAGATTGTCTTCTACAAGAAGATGTCGGGCTACTTCAAAGACATTAGATGGTGATTAACATAAGATTCACATCTTATGTTAAGTATTCAGGTACATATTCTCTTTATGCACATAGGTACTACTTGAAGTTTATGGAGGCTGTGGCGTTCATATCAGAAGGAGTCCTATTCGGCATAGGTAAAAGAGAATCAGTACTTATATGCTTTATGCATATTTTTATGAGGTGTTTGAGAAGGTGTGTTCACATGAGTTTGAGGATTTCAGGCAACAATCTTGTTAGCATTATATGCTACTTTATAAGTATGTGATCTTTTCACACACGTATCTGACTTAGGGTCTTCCATAGCCTAAGTTTAGATGTAGGTTTGTTGACCATCAGTTTCACACTAATCCTTCCTCATTCAGTCACTCATATTCACTCTTCTATAACCTATAAGGTCACACATCTCATGTATATTTAGATTACTGCCCATACATCTGAATATGTTTGTTACATTGTACATTCACTCATTCATCTATTTCTCATCACATAGAGTGGTTGAAAGTTTTGCTCCCACATTGTACACTGAACATTGGTATATATGATACTATGAGTAAGCGATGGCTTACGTAACACCTTACACATGTCGTCTATTCTTTCTCTATCTTTATCTCATCATCAGTATGATTAAGTTGTAGTATGTTCATGTTTTGTCAATATGGAAGATTGCTGGAATTAATGTTGTACATGACTGGAACTATGGAACCATGGACCTGTGACATGAGCCTAAGGGCCTACCTCACTTCCAACACTCCTTGACCGTTAATAGAGTTATTCGATCTCTGTCCACTTTAATTTATTGAAATAGGTCTTGGGGATCCATGTCCTGTTGAGATAAACCTTGATTTGAATGCCTTTTTCGTGGTAAACTTCTCCATCTTCTCAAAGTTTTCTGCTTTTGCAACCGCATCAAGAAAATCTACACATCCGGACCCCTTTACTTGATAGCGAAGCTCTTCCCACAAACCCTCAATAAACTTGCTTTTCAACACATTTCCAGAAACTTCTAGTGCATACTTATGTAAACACAAAAATTTCTCCTTATATTGTTCAATAGAAAAGTTATATCTATCATCCTCATGCTGCTTGAAAGAGTAGAATTCCATTTTCTTTTCCATCCGATAATGTGGAGAACAATAACGATTCTCTGCTTGCTCTCGAAGAGCTTTCCAGAGGATCGGACCTTCACATGTTCTTGTATGTATGTAAGATTTCCACCACAGTTTTGCGACTCCTCGCAGATGCAGAATTGCCACCTTTGCTTTTGATTCCTCACTAAATACGCACAGGTGAAAGAAATCTTCAAGTTCCTCAATCCATGCTTCAAGATCCTCTCCAGTTTTCTTCTCACCATCAAATTCATTTAATTTTGCTCTTTTCAACACTTGCTTGAGTGCAGATTCACTTGCATCATCGTCCTCTTCAGCTTCACGTTGCCGTCTAGCTCTACGTGCATTTGATGTGACCGCACCATTACCACCTTCAGCATTGAGGTCCATGAAAGCATTTGTTGTAGCCTCTTTTTGTTTGTTGAATCTTTCTTTATGTAATTCTACATTCAATCTACGGATAAGCTCCTCTTCTTCTTCTATCTTCTTCTTCAAAGCCTGCATCTTGTCCCGGAATCCAACTCTGCTCTGATAGCACTTGTAACAAGCCTCCTAAACTTGAGTCACAATCTCACACAGAATAATGGATTTCGACACCACAAGATATAAAGAAGGCAAACAGAGTATACATAGAACAAGAAGAGAGAGAATTTTATTATCTCTGTAGATTTATAAGTAGTTCTGATCTGCGTTACAAAATCTATTAGATTGCTTCAATGTGAAGCCTGATCCACCCGACCACCCCCGAGCTGATCTCAATCCCAATCTCAATCACAATCCCAATCTTAAGCCCAATCTCAATCATAATCACAATCTCAATCTCAATCTCAATCTCAATCTCAATCTCAATCGCAATTCCAGAAGCCGAAAAACGATCGTAATGACTATACGACCATCATCCTGTTTTATCTAGCAGTCTTTGTCTTTTTGGGATCTCCGCATTTTGCCAGTGCACGATCAATCACGACACTTTTAGAATCTGCATGCTCCAAGATAGCGTCTTTTTGCATGTCTCATGCAAGACTTCCGGACCACCCATGCATCTACTTTTCATGTCCACCATCAAGAATCGTACCTGCAAAAATAGAGGTGATCCCTACAACGCACTCACACACGCGTCAATCACCCAAAAATAACCCATATACCCATGTGTGTTTTCTAAATCCGCGAACATGAATAAGATGAATGAATGAAGGCTTCTCTTTTTTTCTTTTAAGTGTTGGAAAACGACACTTCTCAAAATCCTGTAACTCAAAAACTGTGACGAATCAGCTTGAGCTTGTGAGAGAAAAAAATATTCAGTTCTTAAATCTGTACAATAATGTTAGAGACGCCTCAGGTCCAAATCTGCTTCCAGATATCACATTTGGGCCCTGCAAAATCAAAAATTCTAGAGAGAGATGAAAAAACATGAAAAATCTCTTCATTAACCTATCTTCATGGAACCAAATGAGACATAAAACATAGGAACTACAAAAAATTCAATGAGGTAAAGTTTCTCTACTAAGAATACTCTACCTTTCTCTCATACAACAGGACATCGACCCCCAAGACCTATTTCAATAAATCAAAATGGACAGAGATTGACTAACTCTATTAACGATCAACGAGGAAGACCAAAGCCGAAGCAAACGGATACACCTAAGAAGCAAGAAGTTGTGCACTGGCAACGTGATTCCGATTTCCTGGAGCGGGCTAAGAGGCTAGGACATTGTTTTCAATGTGGAGAACAAGGACATCACATTGAATGTCCAAACAAGGCCATCAACCATTCTATGCAAGCGAAGATGGCTCATCTACAAGAAGAAAACATGACAATTGAGGAAGCGGATGATCAAGGTAAGTGTTCTAGCCCTAGACTTCAATGCATGAAAACTTCTTCTCATTCAAGAGCATCGGTGATTAGGATTATGGGGGACATATCCTCACGTAAGGTTAGTTTCTTGATTGATTCGGGTAGTACATATTGGTTCCTTTCACTTAAGATGGCAGACGCTTTAGGGTTGCATATTGAGATGCAGACTAAAAGACCTGTACAGATGGCTAATGGTAGGATACACTATACTTGAGGCTGTATTGAGAATCTTGGTTTTATGTTAGGAGAACATAAGCTTTTGGGTACCTTCCATGTAATTGAAATGAGAGAATATGATGTAATCGTCCGAATGGACTGATTAGTTCATAACAATGTCGTGATTGATTGTGAAAGTGCGATCCGTACTTTGAAAATAGAAGGCAAGTAACATCGTCTTGCAGGCAAGTGTAATTCAAGTTTTTCTCCTATTTCTACAATAAAGTTGATTAGGGGTATTCGACAAGGTTGTGAGACATATTTGGTTTAGGTGCATGACCTTTAGGAGAAGAAGAAAGAAGAGGAAATACCGGAATCTATTAAAAAAACTTTTAGATGAGTACGTAGATGTATTTCTTGATGATCTATCGGACATGCCTCCTCCTAGGAAAATTGACCATGCTATAGACCTTTATCCAGGAAGTGAGCCTTATTTTAGAGCACCTAATAGGTTCAATATTGATGAATTTAAAGAGTTGAAGCTCCAATTGGATGATCTATTGAAGAAGGAGTTGATAAGACCTAGTGTTTCACCTTGGGGAGCACCTGTTTATTTTCAGAAAAAGAAAGATGGTTCATATAGACTTTGTATTGACTATAGGGGATTGAACAAGAAAACCATTAAGAACAAGTATCCACTACCACACATAGATGAACTGCTGAGTCAATTGAGTGGTGCCACAGTATTCACTAAAATTGACTTAAGATCGGGATATCATCAAATTAGAGTAAAGTCTGAGGACATACCCAAAACCGCTTTTAGAACAGGATATGGTCATTACGAGTTCACAGTTTTGCCTTTTGGATTAACAAATGCTCCTGCAACATTTATGTGTTTGATGAATAATGTGTTTCATGAATATCTCGATGAATTTATATTAGTTTTTCTTGACGATTTTTTTGTGTATTCTAAGGATGATGATGAACATGCATTGCATCTCAGGAAGACTTTACAAAAACTAAGAGAGCATAAACTATATGGTAAGATGAGTAAATGTTTTTTTGCAAAAGGGGAAGTGACTTATTTGGGGAGAGTTGTTTCTAAGGAAGGGATTCATATAGATCCTGAAAAAGTTAAACGCATAGTTGACTGGCCTACACCCAAATGTGTGAGGGATGTGAGAAGCTTCCTTGGTTTGGCACAATATGAGAGGGCACACATTAGGGAGTTTTCTCGAATTGCAAATCCTCTTACAGAATTGACAAAGAAAAATAGAGAGTTCACATGGATCGATGAGCATCAAAAGGCATTTGACGAATTAAAACAAAAAGTTATCGAAAATTGTGTGCTGAAGATACCTGAGTTAGGGAAGCCTTTTATTGTTGCATGTGATGCTAGTGGAAGTGAAATCGGATGCGTACTTTCACAAGAAGGGAGGGTAGTGGCTTATGAGTCAAGGAAATTAAGGAAACATGAACTAAATTATACAACACATGACTTAGAAATGCTTGCAGTTGTTCATGCACTTAAACATTGGAGACACTTATTGCTAGGAGTAAAGTTTGAATTAAGAACAGATCATCAAAGCCTTAAATACATATTTGCTCAACCTTTACTTAACAATAGACAAAAATGATGGATCCAATTGCTAAGTGAATATGATTTTGATATTAAATACTTAGCAGGAAAAGAAAACAAGGTGGCCAATGCTTTGAGTCGTAAACCCTTATGCAGTTCAATTTCTATTTTATCCTCTGATTTTGATATTGGAAAAGAGTTAAAAGAAGATTTATTTTATGCAGCAATCTTGAATTTTTTGGGTATGAATCCAGGTTCTATGTTTCAAGGAAAATTTCATTTGAGAAATAATGATTTGTATTGTAATTCTCATTTATGTATTTCTTCAAAATCTGTTTTGAAAGAAAAGGTCTTGCATGACTGTCATGATGCACCTTTCTCTGCACACCCTGGTTTTTCTAGAACTTATGCAAAAGTGAAAGCTTCATATTACTGCCCACGTATGAATTCTGATATTAAGTGGTATGTCGAAGAATGTCTGAAATGTCGACAGGTTAAGGCAAAATTTAAAAGGAGTCCTGGCATGTTACAACCATTAGATGTGACTGATCAAAAATGGGAATCCATCTCTATGGATTTCATAACAAAGTTGCCTGTGACCAGAAGTGGGCATGATACCATCTTTGTTGTCGTGGACCGTCTTACAAAGATGGCACATTTTCTTCCCATGAGGAAAACTGATACATCTTTGCATGTTGCTAAACTTTTCATAAAAGAAATTTTTAGGTTACATGGTATACCCAAAAGTATAATTTCGGATAGGGATACAAGGTTCACATCTAATTTTTGGAAAGAAACATTTCAATCCATAGGAATAGAATTACGCATGAGTACTGCATTTCATCCTCAAACCGATGGTGAGACTGAGAGGGTTAACAAGGTGCTTGAGGATATGTTATGCATGTATGTGAATGATAAGCAAAACAATTGGACTGAATATTTGCCGTTGGTTGAGTATGCATATAATAGTTCATGGCATTCCTCTATTAAGATGACACCTTTTGAAGCAATGTATGGTTATAATTGATTGCAGCCGCATTCACTTTTTAATTCATAGAATCAGGTTGAAATAACCAAACAGATGCTTGAAAACAAGGATTTGGAGCTAAATAAGGTAAGGAAAAACATGAAAGATGCACAGAAACGTCAAAAATTATATCATGATCTCAAAAAGAGGCCCTTGGAATTTAGAACAAATGATCTAGTTTTTATGAAAGTGAGTCCTTCTAAATCAAATATGGTTTTAGGCAAAGATCGTCGATTGTCTCCTCCTTATGCTGGTCCTTTCAAAATCTTAAAGAAAATTGGTTTAGTTGCATATTTACTTGACCTACCTAATACTTTGAAAATTTATCCAGTCTTCCATGTTGGATAACTTAAAAAGTATGTTCCTAATGCTGATCATGTTTTGCAGGACAAATCTAAGTTGAAGGAAGATGCCACTTTTGAGGTTGAACCAGAAGTTATATTAGATAGGAGAGTTAGACATCTTAGGAATCGTGACATAGTGGAAATTTTAGTAAAGTGGTTTGCATATATCCTATTGAAGATTCAACATGGGTTGGTTTAGATGAGTTATGGAACATTATCCTTCTTTCCAACTCTGAGGACAGAGTTCTTTAAAGAGGGGGAGAATTGTAAGATGCCACGTTGATTTTCCACCTGGAAAAAAAAAAGATGTGTAGGTAATAATGAAATTTTATGTTTAGGATATTCTGATCATGTCTGCAAAATTTTGTAGCAATAAGTTTTTACATTCTCTCACTAGAAAGTTGTCGCATGAAATTTGTATGTTAATTTTGAGCATGAAGATGAAGGAATATGAAAAAGTGTTGTATGAGAGAAAGGTAGAGTATTCTTAGTAGAAAAACTTTACCTGATTGAATTTTTTATAGTTCTTATGTTTTATGTCTCATTTGGTTCCATGAAGATAGGTTAATGAAGAGATTTTTCATGGTTTTACATCTCTCTCTAGAATTTTCAATTTTGTAGGGCCCAAAAGTGATATCTGGAAGCAGATTTGGACCTGAGGTGTCCCTAACATTATTGTACAGATTTAAGAACTGAATATTTTTTTCGCTCACAAGCTCAAGCTGATTCCTCACTGTTTTTGAGTTACAGGATTTTGAAAAGTGCCGTTTTCCAACACTTCAAAAAAAAAAGAGAAGCCTTCATTCTTTCATCTTATTCATGTTCGCGGATTTAGAAAACGCACATGGGTATATGGGTTATTTTTGGGTGATTGACGTGTGTGTGAGTGCGTTACAGGGATCACCTCTATTTTTGCAAGTACGATTCTTGATGGTGGACATGGAAAGTAGATGCATGGGTGGTCCAGAAGTCTTGCCTGAGACATGTGAAGAGACGCTATCTTGGAGCATGCAGATTCTAAAAGTGCCGTGATTGGTCGTGCGCTAGCGAAAGGTGGAGGTCCCAAAAAGACGAAGACTGAGAGATAGAAAAGGATGATGGTCGTACAATCATTACGATCGTTTTTCGGCTTCTAGAATTGCGATTGAGATTGAGATTGAGATTGAGATTGAGATTGTGATTGTGATTGAGATTGGGATTGAGATTGTGATTGTGATTGAGATTGGGATTGAGATCAGCTCGGGGGTGGTCGGGTGGATCAGGCTTCACATTGAAGCAATCTGATAGATTTCGTAACGGAGATCAGAACTACTTGTAAATCTGCACAGATAATAAAATTCTCTCTCTTCTTGTTCTGCATATACTCTGTTTGCCTTCTTTATAACTTATGGTGTCGAAACCCATTATTCTGTGTGAGATTGTGACTCAAGTTTAGGAGGCTTTTTAGAAGTGGTATCAGAGCAGAGTTGGTATCCGAGACAAGGTGCAGGCTTTGAAGAAGAAGATAGAAGAACAAGAGGAGCTTATCCGTAGATTGAATGCAGAATTACATAAAGAAAGACCCAACAAACAAAAAGAGGCTACTGCAAATGCTTTCATGGACCTCAATGCTGAAGGTGGTAATGATGCAGGCACATCAAATGCACGTAGAGCTAGATGACAACGTGAACCTGAAGAGGACAGTGATGCAGGTGAATCTGCACTCAAGCAAGTGTTCAGAAGAGAAAAATTAAATGAATTTGATGATGAGAAGAAAACTGGAGAGGATCTTGAAGCATGGATTGAGGAACTTGAAGATTTCTTTGACCTGCATGTAGTTAGTGAGGAATCAAAAGCAAAGGTGGAAATTCTGCATCTGCGAGGAGTCTCAAAATTGTGGTGGAAATCTTATATACATACAAGAACACTCGAAGTTCCGATCCTCTAGAAAGAATTTCCAGAGCAAGCAGAGAATCGTTATTGTTCTCGACATTATCGAATGGAAAAGAAAATGGAATTCTACTCTTTCAAGCAGCATGAGGATGATAGATATAACTTGTCTATTGAAGAATATAAGGATAAGTTTTTGCGTTTACATAAGTATGCACTAGAAGTTTCTGGAGATGCACTGAAAAGCAAGTTTATTGAGGGTTTGCAGGAAGAGCTTCGCTATTAAGTAAAGGGGTTCGGATGTGTAGATTTTCTTGATGCAGTTGCAAAAGCAGAAAACGTTGAGAAGATGGAGAATTTTACCACGAAAAGGGCATTGAAATCAAGGTTTAGCTCAACAGGACATCTACCCCCAAGACCTATTTCAATAAATCAACATAGACAGAGATCGACTAACTCTATTAACGATCAAGGAGGAAGACCAAAGCCGAAGCAAACAGATACACCTAAGAAGCAAGAAGTTGTGCACTGGCAACGTGATTCCGATTTCCTAGAGCGGGCTAAGAGGCTGGAACTTTGTTTTCGATGTGGAGAACAAGGACATTGCACTTTTGAATGTCCAAACAAGGCCATCAACCATTCTATGCAAGCGAAGATAGCTAATCTACAAGAAGAAAACATGACAATTGAGGAAGCGGATGATCAAGGTAAGTTTTCTAGCCCTAGACTTCAATGCATGAAAACTTCTTCTCATTCAAGGGCATCGGTGATTAGGATTATGGGGGACATATCCTCACCTAAGGTTAGTCTCCTGATTGATTCGGGTAGTACAAATTGTTTCCTTTCACTTAAGATGGCAGACACTTTAGGGTTGCATATTGAGATGCATACTAAAAGACCTGTACAGATGGATAATGGTAGGATACAGTATACTTGAGGCTGTATTGAGAATCTTGGTTTTATGTTAGGAGAACATAAGCTTTTGGGTACCTTCCATGTAATTGAAATGAGAGAATGTGATGTAATCATCCGAATGGACTGATTAGTTCATAACAATGTCGTGATTGATTGTGAAAGTGCGATCCTTACTTTGAAAATAGAAGGCAAGGAACATCGTCTTGCAGGCAAGTGTAATTCAAGTTTTTCTCCTATTTCTACAATAAAGTTGATTAGGGGTATTCGACAGGGTTGTGAGACATATTTGGTTTAGGTGCATGACCTTTAGGAGAAGAAGAAAGAAGAGGAAATACCGGAATCTATTAAAAAAAACTTTTAGATGAGTACGTAGATGTATTTCTTGATGATCTATCGGACATGCCTCCTCCTAGGAAAATTGACCATGCTATAGACCTTTATCCAGGAAGTGAGCCTTATTTTAGAGCACCTAATAGGTTCAATATTGATGAATTTAAAGAGTTGAAGCTCCAATTGGATGATCTATTGAAGAAGGAGTTGATAAGACCTAGTGTTTCACCTTGCGGAGCACCTGTTTATTTTCAGAAAAAGAAAGATGGTTCATACAGACTTTGTATTGACTATAGGGGATTGAACAAGAAAACCATTAAGAACAAGTATCCATTGCCACACATAGATGAACTGCTGAGTCAATTAAGTGGTGCCACAGTATTCACTAAAATTGACTTAAGATCGGGATATCATCAAATTAGAGTAAAGTCTGAGGACATACCCAAAACCGCTTTTAGAACAGGATATGGTCATTACGAGTTCACAGTTTTGCCTTTTGGATTAACAAATGCTCCTGCAACATTTATGTGTTTGATGAATAATGTGATTCATGAATATCTCGATGAATTTATATTAGTTTTTCTTGACGATTTTTTTGTGTATTCTAAGGATGATGATGAACATGCATTGCATCTCAGGAAGACTTTACAAAAACTAAGAGAGCATAAACTATATGGTAAGATGAGTAAATGTTTTTTTGCAAAAGGGGAAGTGACTTACTTGGGGAGAGTTGTTTCTAAGGAAGGGATTCATATAGATCCTGGAAAAGTTAAACGCATAGTTGACTGGCCTACACCCAAATGTGTGAGGGATGTGAGAACCTTCCTTGGTTTGGCACAATATGAGAGGGCACACATTATGGAGTTTTCTCGAATTGCAAATCCTCTTACAGAATTGACAAAGAAAAATAGAGAGTTCACATGGATCGATGAGCATCAAAAGGCATTTGACGAATTAAAACAGAAAGTTATCGAAAATTGTGTGCTGAAGATACCTGAGTTAGGGAAGCCTTTTATTGTTGCATGTGATGCTAGTGGAAGTGAAATCGGATGCGTACTTTCACAAGAAGGGAGGGTAGTGGCTTATGAGTCAAGGAAATTAAGGAAACATGAACTAAATTATACAACACATGACATAGAAATGCTTGTAGTTGTTCATGCACTTAAACATTGGAGACACTTATTGCTAGGAGTAAAGTTTGAATTAAGAACAGATCATCAAAGCCTTAAATACATATTTACTCAACCTTTACTTAACAATAGACAAAAACGATGGATCCAATTGCTAAGTGAATATGATTTTGATATTAAATACTTAGCAGGAAAAGAAAACAAGGTGGCCAATGCTTTGAGTCGGAAACCCTTATGCAGTTCGATTTCTATTTTATCCTCTGATTTTGATATTGGAAAAGAATTAAAAGAAGATTTATTTTATGCAGCAATCTTGAATTTTTTGGGTATGAATCCAGGTTCTATGTTTCAAGGAAAATTTCATTTGAGAAATAATGATTTGTATTGTAATTCTCGTTTATGTATTTCTTCAGAATCTGTTTTGAAAGAAAAGGTCTTGCATGACTATCATGATGCACCTTTCTCTGCACACTTTGGTTTTTCTAGAACTTATGCAACAGTGAAAGCTTCATATTACTGGCCACGTATGAATTATGATATTAAGTGGTATGTCGAAGAATGTCTGAAATGTCGACAGGTTAAGGCCGAATTTAAAAGGAGTCCTGGCATGTTACAACCATTAGATGTGCCTGATCAAAAATGGGAATCCATCTCTATGGATTTCATAACAAAGTTGCCTGTGACCAGAAGTGGGCATGATACCATCTTTGTTGTCGTGGACCGTCTTACAAAGATGGCACATTTTCTTCCCATGAGGAAAACTGATACAGCTTTGCATGTTGCTAAACTTTTCATAAAAGAAATTTTTAGGTTACATGGTATACCCAAAAATATAATTTCTGATAGGGATGCAAGGTTCAAATCTAATTTTTGGAAAGAAACATTTCAATCCATAGGAACAGAATTACGCATGAGTACTGCATTTCATCCTCAAACCGATGGTGAGACTGAGAGGGTTAACAAGGTGCTTGAGGATATGTTACGCATGTATGTGAATGATAAGCAAAACAATTGGGCTGAATATTTGCCCTTGGTTGAGTATGCATATAATAGTGCATGGCCTTCCTCTATTAAGATGACACCTTTTGAAGCAATGTATGGTTATAATTGATTGCAGCCGCATTCACTTTTTAATTCATAGAATCAGGTTGAAATATCCAAACAGATGCTTGAAAACATGGATTTAGAGCTAAATAAGGTAAGGAAAAACCTGAAAGATGCACAGAAACGTCAGAAATTATATCATGATCTCAAAAAGTGGCCCTTGGAATTTAGAACAAATGATCTAGTTTTTTTGAAAGTGAGTCCTTCTAAATCAAATCTGGTTTTAGGCAAAGATCGTCGATTGTCTCCTCCTTATGGTGGTCCTTTCAAAATCTTAAAGAAAATTGGTTTAGTTGCATATTTACTTGACCTACCTAATACTTTGAAAATTCATCCAGTCTTCCATGTTGGATTACTTAAAAAGTATGTTCGTAATGCTAATCATGTTTTGCAGGACAAATCTAAGTTGAAGGAAGATGCCACTTTTGAGGTTGAACCAGAAGTTATATTGGATAGGAGAGTTAGACATCTTAGGAATCGTGACATAGTGGAAATTTTAGTAAAGTGGTTTGTATATATCCTATTGAAGATTCAACATGGGTTAGTTTAGATGAGTTATGGAACATTATCCTTCTTTCCAACTCTAAGGACAGAGTTCTTTAAAGAGGGGGAGAATTGTAAGATGCCACGTTGATTTTCCACCTGGAAAAAAAAAAGATGTGTAGGTAATAATGAAATTTTATGTTTAGGATATTTTGATCATGTCTGCAAAATTTTGTAGTAATAATTTTTTACATTCTCTCACTAGAAAGTTGTGGCATGAAATTTGTATGTTAATTTCGAGCATGAAGATGAAGGAATCTGAAAAAGTGTTGTATGAGAGAAAGGTAGAGTATTCTTAGTAGAAAAACTTTACCTGATTGAATTTTTTGTAGTTCTTATGTTTTATGTCTCATTTGGTTCCATGAAGATAGGTTAATGAAGAGATTTTTCATGGTTTTACATCTCTCTCTAGAATTTTCAATTTTGTAGGGCCCAAAAGTGATATCTGGAAGCAGATTTGGACCTGAGGTGTCCCTAACGTTATTGTACAGATTTAAGAACTGAATATTTTTTTTCGCTCACAAGCTCAAGCTGATTCCTCACTGTTTTTGAGTTACAGGATTTTGAAAAGTGCCATTTTCCAACACTTCAAAAAAAAAAGAGAAGCCTTCATTCTTTCATCTTATTCATGTTCGCGGATTTAGAAAACGCACATGGGTATATGGGTTATTTTTGGGTGATTGACGTGTGTGCGAGTGCGTTGCAGGGATCACCTCTATTTTTGCAAGTACGATTCTTGATGGTGGACATGGAAAGTAGATGCATGGGTGGTCCAGAAGTCTTGCATGAGACATGCGAAGAGACGCTATCTTGGAGCATGCAGATTCTAAAAGTGCCGTGATTGGTCGTGCGCTGGCGAAAGGTGGAGATTCCAAAAAGACGAAGACTGAGAGATAGAAAAGGATGATGGTCGTACAGTCAGTACGATCGTTTTTCGGCTTCTCGAATTGCGATTGAGATTGAGATTGAGATTGAGATTGAGATTGTGATTGTGATTGAGATTGGGATTGAGATTGTGATTGTGATTGAGATTGGGATTGAGATCAGCTCGGGGGTGGTCGGGTGGATCAGGCTTCACATTGAAGCAATCTGATAGATTTCATAACGGAGATCAGAACTACTTGTAAATCTGCACAGATAATAAAATTCTCTCTCTTCTTGTTCTGCATATACTCTGTTTGCCTTCTTTATATCTTATGGTGTCGAAACCCATTATTCTGTGTGACATTGTGACTCAAGTTTAGGAGGCTTGTTAGAAGTGGTATCAGAGCAGAGTTGGTATCCGAGACAAGGTGCAGGCTTTGAAGAAGAAGATAGAAGAACAAGAGGAGCTTATCCGTAGATTGAATGCAGAATTACATAAAGAAAGACCCAACAAACAAAAAGAGGCTACTGCAAATGCTTTCATGGACCTCAATGCTGAAGGTGGTAATGATGCAGGCACATCAAACACACGTAGAGCTAGACGACAACGTGAACCTGAAGAGGACAATGATGCAGGTGAATCTGCATTCAAGCAAGTGTTCAGAAGAGAAAAATTAAATGAATTTGATGATGAGAAGAAAACTGGAGAGGATCTTGAAGCATGGATTGAGGAACTTGAAGATTTCTTTGACCTGCATGTAGTTAGTGAGGAATCAAAAGCAAAGGTGGAAATTCTGCATGTGTGAGGAGTCGCAAAATTGTGGTGGAAATCTTATATACATACAAGAACACTCGAAGGTCCGATCCTCTAGAAAGAATTTCCAGAGCAAGCAGAGAATCGTTATTGTTCTCCACATTATCGAATGGAAAAGAAAATGGAATTCTACTCTTTCAAGGAGCATGAGGATGATAGATATAACTTGTCTATTGAAGAATATAAGGATAAGTGTTTGCGTTTACATAAGTATGCACTAGAAGTTTCTGGAGATGTGCTGAAAAGCAAGTTTATTGAGGGTTTGCGGGAAGAGCTTTGCTATTAAGTAAAGGGGTTCGGATGTGTAGATTTTCTTGATGCAGTTGCAAAAGCAGAAAACGTTGAGAAGATGGAGAAGTTTACCACGAAAAGGGCATTCAAATCAAGGCTTAGCTCAACAGGACATCTACCCCCAAGACCTATCTCAATAAATCAACATGGACAGAGATCGACTAACTCTATTAACGATCAAGGAGGAAGACCAAAGCCGAAGCAAACGGATACACCTAAGAAGCAAGAATTTGTGCACTGGCAACGTGATTCCGATTTCCTAGAGCGGGCTAAGAGGCTGGAACTTTGTTTTCGATGTGGAGAACAAGGACATTGCACTTTTGAATGTCCAAACAAGGCCATCAACCGTTCTATGCAAGCGAAGATAGCTGATCTACAAGAAGAAAACATGACAATTGAGGAAGCGGATGATCAAGGTAAGTTTTCTAGCCCTAGACTTCAATGCATGAAAACTTCTTCTCATTCAAGCCCATCGGTGATTAGGATTATGGGGGACATATCCTCACCTAAGATTAGTTTCTTGATTGATTCGGGTAGTACAAATTGTTTCCTTTCACTTAAGATGGCAGATGCTTTAGGGTTGCATATTGAGATGCAGACTAAAAGACCTGTACAGATGGATAATGGTAGGATACACTATACTCGAGGCTGTATTGAGAATCTTGATTTTATGTTAGGAGAACATAAGTTTTTGGGTACCTTCCATGTAATTGAAATGAGAGAATGTGATGTAATCATCGGAATGGACTGGTTAGTTCATAACAGTGTCGTGATTGATTCTGAAAGCTGGATCCTTACTTTGAAAATAGAAGGGAAGGAGCATCGTCTTGCAGGCAAGTGTAATTCAAGTTTTTGTCCTATTTCTGCATTAAAGTTGATTAGGGGTATTCGACAGGGTTGTGAGACATATTTGGTTTATGTGCATGACCTTCAGGAGAAGAGGAAAGAAGAGGAAATACCGGAATATGTTAAAAAAACTTTTAGATGAGTACGTAGATGTATTTCCTGATGATCTACCGGGCATGCCTCCTCCTAGGAAAATTGACCATGCTATAGACCTTTATCCAGGAAGTGAGCCTTATTCTAGAGCACCTTATAGGTTCAATATTGATGAATTGAAAGAGTTGAAGCTCCAATTGGATGATCTATTGAAGAAGGAGTTGATAAGACCTAGTGTTTCACCTTGGGGAGCACCTGTTTTGTTTCTGAAAAAGAAATATGGTTCATACAAACTTTGTATTGACTATAGGGGATTGAACAAGAAAACCATTAAGAACAAGTATCCACTGCCACACATAGATGAACTGCTGAGTCAATTGAGTGGTGCCAGAGTATTCACTAAAAATGACTTAAGATCGGGATATCATCAAATTAGAGTAAAGTCTGAGGACATACCCAAAATCGCTTTTAGAACACGATATGGTCATTACGAGTTCACAGTTTTACCTTTTGGATTAACAAATGCTCCTGCAACAACATGCAAGGATTTTCAGGTATGTCTCCTTCTCCCACGGTTGAAAGGGACAATAAAGGTAAGAAAAAAATGGATATGGGAATGTGTGAGGACGGTTCTAACCCTAGAGGTTGTCCTAAGCATGTCATCAATCCGGATCCCGAAATGGAAGATAGAGAGGACCTGCTCAGGACATTTTAAAAAGCTGGATGAAGATTAACTGGGAAAGTAGAGGTCTGTTTGCCAAGCATATTCAATATCTTCCTAACAATTACTTCCTTTTGTTTTTTTGAGGATGCCCACAATGCAATGCAAGTGATTGCTGAAGGACATTGGATCATCAGAAATACTCCCATTTCCTTTTTGAAATGGTATCCAGGGTTCAACCCTAGAGGCCCAAAACCGACTAAGGTGCCTGTGTGGATTGGGCTGCCTGATTTGCCTGTTGAGTACTATCCTTGGATTGAACACTTGGGGGGACTTATTGGTAGAGTTGTTGGCCAGAAGCATAGAAATGGCTTTAATCCCAAATGGGATCCTCTAATGCTTGTAGAAGTTGATATTTCCAAAATTATTAAAACTATGCTTGTTCTTAAAAATTTTGAAGGTTATAAGTTGCATGAACAAAGAGTGGTTTACAAGAATTTACCTAATGCTTGTTTTCATTGCTATAAGCTGGGGCACCTGATTAAAGACTGCCCCATTCTTTTGAACACTCAAGGTAAGGATCACAGATGTGAGAAAACAGAGAAACAGGTTCTTGATTTTAAGAAAGAGGAGACTCCCAAGGAAGAACAGGGGCTCAAAAAACATCCAGGTAAAAACAGAAGAAGGCCCTACCAGGTTGGGCTAAAACCTCAAACTCTTGAGAAAGTTATAAGTAACCCTTTTCAGGTTCTTGATGAGGCTATTTCTGTTGAGCCTGAGAACTCAGAGTATGCATGTGTTCAAAAGGAGAATAAAGATTCTCTTTCTGGTCTATCGGGTAGTAGTACTCAAGACAGTGGGGAGGGGTGGACCACGGTTGGTAAGAAAAATAGTGCTAAAGCTCAATCCCCAAAAATTAATTCCTCCCTTGATCAAAACAAGGCAGAAGGTGATAATGGTTATGATCTTCAAAAGCATAATGATCTTTTTGTTGAACAATTAAACAAAAGTGATGAAGAAGGTATGCTACAGGCAGGTTTCTTGGATGGTAATTATGATAATATGGCTATAGATAGGATGACTAGCCCTATATTTAAAGATAAAACTAAATCCAAAAGAAAAGATGTGATTAGGTCATCCATCTCAGCTGTTAAACCGATCAAGAATCTTAAAAAGTAATTTGTGTGTCTCTCTTTGGAGTATTCTTATTTTTTGATGGATTTCCTGAACATTATTTCTCTTAATACTAAAGGCTGTCTGATCCTGTGAGAGGCAAGATCATTTGGGACTGGTTAAAAGGTTCTTCTTTGGCTCCTGATTTTATTTGCTTGCAGGAACTTAAACTTGGTGGTGATCAACTTCTTGCCAATCTGAAGATTATTTCCAGTAATTCCACATGGTATCACACTAATCACAATGGCAAAGGTGGAGCAGCTATTGGTATAAAGGCTAGTCTCATTCAAGTTGTTGAAAAGACCTTGACTAGTGATTCCAATCAGTGGATTGGCCTCAAGTGTAAAGATCCCTTTAATTTCATAATTGTTTGTGTATATGCTGCTAATAATTATTTAGACAGGTCTAAGTGCTGGGAGGAGATTGGTAATCTTGATGGTGACTTAATTCTTACTGGAGATTTTAATATGGTCACTAACTCAGCTGATAGGACAGGCAATGGTAACAATGTGATTGCAGGAACTGACAAAAATCAATGGTTTAGACTGGTTAATTTGCATAATATTTTTGATATCTCTACTAATACTGGGCATACTTGGACTAATAGGTGTGTCAATAATAGGTTATCTGCCAAGTTAGATAGATTTTACATGAACTCCTCCAGATTTCAAGACTTGTGGAACAGTAGATGTACCATTGACCCCTCCCTTCAGCTTTCGGATCATGTCCCTCTCATTGTCAAGCTGGCTAGTAATAACCCTACTTATAGAGCCGGATGGCCTCATGTGGACATGTCTTTGTTTAGGGTGCCAGTGGTTAAAAAGGAAGTCAGCATTATTTTTGAAAAGCATTTTGTCCGGGGTTGTTCCCCTTCTAAGGCTTGGGAGGCTGCTATTAAAGAAGTTTAGCCCGCTCTTGCCTTCTTCAAGAAAAAAGCTAGGGAGGCTAGGTACAACAGAAGAATGATGCATCTAAAAGAGATAGACAGAATTGAGTGTTCTAATTTAAGTAGCAATGTTAAGAGTCAGAAGATCCTGGAGCTGCAGGAAAAAGTGAGGTATGAAGACTACCTTCTGGCTTGTGGTGCCCTTGTCACGTCCAGAGAGTTTTGGGCTGGGAAAGTTGATAAACCTAATAAGCACATGTATGAGATCATGAGGAAAAAAAAAGCTAAAGATTTCATTCCTCTGTTAAAAAAAAGTAATGGTGAGGTTGCCTCTTGTATCAAGGAGAACTTGCAAGAGGCTGTGTCCTTCTTTACCAATGTTTTCTCTATGCCTCCCAAGAGAGGGGACCACATCTGGAGTGCAAGAGCTGCCATTTCCCTTAAAAGGAAGAGAATGATTCCTCAAGGCTTGGTCTCCCTCCTTGATCTCCCCCTCTCTATTTGTGAGGTTAGAGAAACCATTAGTAAATTGAAGCC
Organism: Ceratopteris richardii; assembly: GCA_020310875.1. Classification (NCBI taxonomy): domain Eukaryota; kingdom Viridiplantae; phylum Streptophyta; class Polypodiopsida; order Polypodiales; family Pteridaceae; genus Ceratopteris; species Ceratopteris richardii. The sequence continues at coordinate 60,984,045 of CM035420.1, read as the reverse complement.
CTGTAAATCCCCTGGACATGATGGTATTCCTAATGAGTTTTTTCAGGAGTTTAAAGAAGTCTTGGTGCCCATTATTCTCTAGATCTGGCAAGAAGCCATAAGTAGAGGGTCTCTTTCTACTTTCATTAATACTGGAGTTATTAAATTGATTCACAAAAGAGGATCTAAGGATGATCTTAACAACTGGAGACCTATCTCCTGTCTGACTTCTCTGTACAAAATCTATGCCTCCTCTCTTGCTACAAGGTTGAGTCCTCTGATGGATACCATTATTCTTCCTAAGCAGAAAGGGTTTATTAGAGGAAGATTTATTCTTGATGCTATTATCTCTATTTGGGAAGGGATGGACTTTGCTAAGGATAATAACAGTGATACTTTTTTTTTTCAAAATTGATTTTGATAAGGCCTATGATAGGATTGAATGGGATTTTATTCTTCAATCCCTTCATGATATTGGTGCTGGGAAAAACTTTATTAAGTTTACTAGTACCCTGTTTGGCAATGCTCACTCCAAAGTTGCCATGAATGGGCACCTGCCCTCCCCTTTTAAGTTATGTAGATCCATAAGACAAGGCTGTCCCTTAGCCCCCTTGCTTTTTGCCATCACTAGTGATGCCCTTGGCTGGCTTGTTAAGGATTGTATTAATCAAGGTCTTATAAAAGGTATAGAAATTCCTCAAGCTACTGATAAGCTTTGCCTGCAGATGCTTGCTGATGATACTAACCTTGTGATGAGAGATGATCCCTTGTCTGCTAGAACTTTTTTAAATTGTCTTAAAACCTTTTGCATGTCTAGTGGCTCTGTTGTTAATCATCACAAAACTAGTTTTTTTGCTTCTAATGACACTGTTCCAGAGTGTGTGCTTGTGGCAGGTTGTGACATCATCAAAAAATGTACAATTTTCAGATTGTTGGGTATCCCTATGGGCTTTGAAATTACCTTTCAGTAGAGATGGGACTAGGTCATGGATAAATTTAGATTGAAGATTTTTAAATGGATGGATATGCAGGCTAACATCTCTCAAAGAGATTTTGTGTTGAAGCATTATATTCTCCCTGGTCTGACTTATTTCCTTGCTTGTTGGTAGCCTACCAAGAAGCAGCTGGCCCAAGTTATTGCTCTGTCCAGGAGGTTCTTATGGGGGAGCTCTAAAATTCCAAAAGTAGCTTGGAAGATCTGCTGTATGAAGAAGTCTGAGGGTGGCCTTGGCCTTTTTTGCCCCTAAAGGATGGCTACTCAAATGGTTGCTAAATGGATTCTTAGGGCTGTCTCTTCTACTGACTTTTGGGCCTGCCTTGTTAAAAGAAATACTAACAACTTTTGTTTGAGTAACAATAAGAGTTGGTCTGATTTTTCTCTTTGGGATATTGTGTCTTCCCTGCCATTTTCATCCCCAAAGGGAGTCAGTTGGTTTGTAATTTCTGGAGAGCTTGGATGTCTATCAAGGAAGGATACAAGCTGCCCATCTGGTTTGCCAAGAACTATTCCTTTGTTTTGCAGGATTCTTTATGGGTTGGATGGTTTACTAATTTTAGGGTTGCCTCCCTTCCTATAAGGTGGCATAAATGTAAAAAGTATGGTTTCAATAAATGGGAGGATCTGTTGAGAAATGGTCAAGTGATTGAGGATAGTCATATTTTGAATTCTAACAACTTGTCTTTGGCATGCAAACAGATAATCAAAGAAAAGAAGCTGCAGCTACTGAGTATGAGCGCAAAAAATATTTGGGACAAACCTATTGCTATCTCTGAGGTGGCTCAGGACATGTACTCTTGCTACAAAACTTCCTACACCATCATCATAAGCTTATGTGGGAGGTTGAATAATAAGTGGAGCTTGGCCTGGACCCATCAGCAATGGAGGTACAGGTTTCAAAGCATCTGGGCTTATCCTATGTCTAACAAGCACTCCTGTCTCTTATGGCTGATCCTGCACAAAGGAGTCTGGACTAGAAGCAGAGCAAGGAAGTATAATATTGATGGAGGACTTTGTAAAGCGTGTGGCAAGATTGAAGATCTGGAGCACTTGTTCATTAATTGTAAAGTGAGTATGGCCTAGTCGAAAATCTTTCATCTCTACTGCCAGACTGCTGGATTCAAGTCCCTTGGATTCAGGGAACTGCTTATTGGAGAAACCTACAAGATGGATATTGCCTTGTGGCAGATATTAAGGGCTCACATTCTTTGGTATGTGTGGAAAAGTAGAAACAACAACCTTTTTTATAGAATTGGAAAAAATTTCCTCTTTTCCTCCATAGTTGGAATCAAGAGAATAGTCCACATGTGCAACAATATACCCCTCAATGAGAATTTGCTAGATAAGAACCCCTTGTATATTTTCAAGAAGTACCCTTATAGTTCTTGGAAAAACAAATTACTCCAGATTCATTCTAGGGACAGAGACAATATGATCAGTTTCTTCAAACTGGTACATTAAAAACTATTTGATGTAATCTGTATTTTGGCTTGGGACCTTTTGGTCCTTTGCTTTGGTTCCGGACTGGCTTTTCCCTCCCTGCTCTAATGTGGGAGTGGCTGTTGTAATTTCTTTTTCTTGCATCAGTATTATACTTTCTGTTTGTGCTCAAAGAAAAAAAAAAAAGAAAACTCTTGCTTTCTTGACATATAACCTACTTTGAGATACGTTCTGACTCCGACTCCTTAGATATTACTTCCTTTGTTTTTTTTTTTTAATGGAGGTTCCGCCGAGGCCTACTCCCTCAAACTTTAATTTTGAAATTGCAATTGTACAAGGGCATAGTACCCATGGGACCCCCCTTATCCCACAAGAACAGGGGTTTATAACTGGGTTGAACAGCGGTCACAACTACCATGAGGATGGTCAAACGGTGGCCAACAGCCACATACAAGAGTTTCTGGGATTCATATGTCCCTACATGTTGCTGCCAGGGGTTGAACCCTCGCCCCCGCCTCAAGAGGCGAGAGGCCCGGATGACCGAATTTCGGCATAAATTTGGCGCTGTTCTGATGACTTATAATGGAAGGAAAAGTAAACGCGGTTTCGCAGTAAACGTGTCAAGGAGGCAGATGTTGTCAACAAATGTTTCTTTGTTTCTTCATTTGATTTTTTTTTTCCCCGTTTCCAGAGATTCATCTTAAACATGTTCCTTATCCATTTGACATATCCATGTGTCATCGGAAAGACACCACTAAACATGTTCCTTATCCATTTGACATATCTTCTTTCCAACCCTTCGTAGATATTCTTATATTGAAGTAGATTTTTTTTGTAAGACTCGATAATGCATAGGCACTTTTAAAACGTTTGCATGACATTTAAGCATCGTCGCTATTTCTTAATTTATTTACATTCGCTTTATCTTGAAAATATCAAAAGTAATCATCACTATACTCTATGTGAGTTGGAATAGCCTGGTTAAGAAAAAAAGAAGCAGGAACTAACGACAAACATACGCTAATACGTATGTTGGCAAGATGTATCTGACTCTACTGTTATTACAAACAGTATGTAAATTACATGTTCAAAATTTCACATGTAGAAAGAAAAGCTGTAATTTCACATGTAGAGGGAGAGGAACGAAACAGTAAAGAACATTCTGTTCTGTGACGTCTTCCAGAAGTCTCTATGCATATTCAAGATACATTGGATGCAAATATGCTTGTATAGACATCCTCTTGCGATTTTGCATTAAAAAAGCACTTCTCCTCAGCTTCATTTAGTTTTACACCTATTAAACAGAGCCTATGCAATGAAGTACTTTTGATTTTTGCAATATGATTGATGTCCATATTCATTACTTTAATAAAACTTCATTTTCATCCCTGTTTGGGTCAATGTTTTGCCTAGTACATCGCTATGTATCTGTATCCCCTATTCCATCATGCTTGCTGATGACACACCAGTAAAGTATCTTTATCATGAGATAAACGCTAATAATTTCCATTTCATAGTCTTCGTTATTGAACATTGCGCTTACACAAACTTAACCTTCATAAAAGTTTTTCCTGTGATCATTATTTGAATCATCTGATTGTTGAGTTCTCTCGTCTACCATTGTTTATTACATTTCCATATCATCACACTCCATGCTCAGAGCGTATTTAGTTTAGATTAACTATGCATTTTTAGATATTAATTTCTTTATGAATGTTTATCAATTTTTACATGTTAATTTCTTTGATGTGTTCAAATAAACAAGCATTAAGATCATTGCCTAATAGGAATGTGATTAGAGTTTTTGAGAACTTGGTGCTTGTTTCCTGCCCAACTGAAGAAAACTATAACTGGATAAGATTATCCAAATATACAGCGCGGAGCACACCTCAAATATAATATGCTTCCTGGGTATATCGTAAGTAAGTCATAACTTAGTTGTGAATACATTCATTGTACTCCCAGTATGCCTTTATGCTTCTGGGTATATCGTAAATGAGTCATAGCTTTGTTGTGAATACATTTATAGTACTCCCAGTATTGTACACAAGGGAGGAAACGTTTCAGAGGGGTAATAGATATTTCTGGAAGGGTGTGTTCGTTTTCAAAGTTCTACGCTTTCGATTTCTAAACGCATACATAAAGATACGAGAGTAGAGCACTGTCCTTGTTAAACTACCGATAATCTAAATTAATATCCCATCTAATCTTCGAACGGAACTATAGGCAAACCAAAGGAACTATAGGCAAACCATGATGCAGCCAAGATGTCTTTGCCCTTTTTTTTAATGCAGTGGACAAGGCAATTTACGGAGAATAGAGTACTGAGATACATGTTTACCTATATGGATTTTCTGGGCAACAGAGAGGAATAAGCATGTCAATACACTTTCACGCCACCTTGATTTGCTTGCAGAATAGATATACAGAAGCGACCGCAAGTAGAATCAATAATCAATAGATAAGTTTTATATTTACAAAAGATGCATAAGAGAGGCGAAGAACCGCAAGACAAAACACTTTGGCAATGTCGTTATTCGTATGCACAATAAGTGAAAAGAAGCAAGCACAAGGAGTCCACAGAACAACAGCAGTTCCGTTGACGATGGCGGGAGGAGCTTAAACAGAGACGAACTTCTACTGAAGCAGAAACACGGCCTTCAATTGACCCACTGGCAGTTCTTCCTAATCTCCCCTTCCGATCCTGTCAGCACGTTGTGCTCTGTCAAGATCGCCATCCCCGCGATGAATTGCTCATTGAAGTAGTCTCGGTCTTGGGCCATTCTCATCACGTATGGCTTGGTCCTGGGGTCCAAAAAGAGGGCATTGTCAAGCCTGAGCAGGCCCTTCAGCTCTATCACGTTTTTGTAGTAGTTATTGTCGAAGATCATGGGTGTTCCTCGATCGTTTCGGGAATACTCCAAAGCCGTTGGATCCGGGTTCGGTGATGGACACCTCATCTTCAAATACTCTGCATAGGATGCGTTGAGAGTGGGATCTACAGTTGGGTAGAGCCGCGACACAAGGTGGACACAGTGTACTCTTCCGACGGTGTGGCTTCCTATTCAAAGCCATGGAGTCAGTTCAAATCTTGATATTGAAGGCAGAGCTTGAAGTCTCTACCCTCTACGAGCTGGCCTCTATGTTCACACAAACTTATGCGCGCACATGCTGTTAACCACAATTACAAAGACGAATGACTCGCACGCGCAGGTAAAAGATAAGAGTAAAGGAGGATTATATACCGATGAGAGCGATTGCTTGCGGAGCGTTGATACCGAGCTTTGCCATGGTGTCCAAGAAAGCATCAACCCCTGCGTCATGCGGGAGAAGGTATGCATCTGCATCTTTGTCAGTGGTACGCACTCTTGTGTCTCTCCTCCCAGTCTTCACCTCGAAATGAGGTCCCCCAAGCTGAAGAGCAATGAGAATATCTCATGTGAATTCCTTAACGAGGAGCAATGAGAATATCTCAGGTGAATTCCTTAACTGCATATGCTTGTAGACTCTTCACTTGCACATTTGAAGTGATGCAACAGAGAGTCTCTTTATAAGATTTCCAACATAGGCGCAATCTTCTACGTGCTAACCAAGGAGGAAAGAAGCGGTACTGTGGAAGATTAGAAGTGTGTGTGTATATGTGTGGACTGTGTACCTACTATGGCAACACCATCCCGGCCAGAAAGGACCACGAGGTCGGCGCAGGATACAACGCCAGGGCATTCGTTTTCAAGGACGTCTTTAATGTCATTGAGGTACTTGAAGTTGCGCATGCCGAAGTTCCGCTCCGACTCCTTCTCCGATCTGAAATCAGCTGTCGACTCCAACATCAGAGATGCATCGCAACCCTGCTCGAACCGACAATTGTCATCAACCATCTCAGCCGATCACCATATTAGCGCAAAATATCTCTCTCTCTCTCTCTCTCTCTCTCTCTCTCTCTCTCTCTCTCACGCACACACACACGCACGCAGAGAACTGTGGGGCCGTAGACATAAACACAGAAAATAAGGATGTCGATCTCCCAACTATACCTCCACGGAGCAATCATGGAAGACGTTTCTGTGGAACGAAATGGCAGAGTTGCCATGGATGTAGTAGGTCTTATAGACCTGCTCCTTCACGATTTGCTCCACCTTGGGGCAAGTTGTCTTATAAAACCCATAGCTCAGGCCTTCCTTCCCACCTCCGACAGCCCCTCTCCCAAACACGAATGCGCATAATGCGAAGCTAATCAGCAAAGAGGTGCAGCTATCCATATTTCTTTCTCTTCTAACAATCGTGTGGGGTGTGCAGAAGGCTGTTCGTGAGGCTGCGGCCAATGCATTAGAGCACAATCGTGTGGGGTGTGCAGAAGGCTGTTCGTGAGGCTGCGGCCAGTGCATGCATTAGCTCTAGGAGCGCAGAGAGTAAAATCGCTTCCATCTTTCACAATGCCTGACTTGCTTTATATACTGAGGAGTCTGAAGTTCTTAGCCCGCTGGAATTGTGTTATATTGAATAGTCTTTGAGGATAATCATTGCCCCCTACACATGACGCACACAGTAAGCTATGGCCAAAGAAACAGACGGCCTTTCAATTAAATTCTACAGTGACAGAATTAATTCTGAATCATCTAAACTTAAGCATCGTTTGTGTGAGGGTGCGCATCGTCTGTGTTTGCGTGTGGTCCATTCTTGTCTGTGTCGAACTCTCTTACACAGTGTCTAATAGCTACGTTCTTCCATCGTCGTCTCCAACACTTTTGTATTTTCATTCACATTATTGAGTACTTTATATATCAATTCTCCCGAAACGTACCGATTCGAGGAAAGGTCTTGTCAAATTCGGTCGACGGCCTACTGTCTACGTGAGGAAACAAAGAAGTTATTCACTATGACACAACTACTGTCTTTTCGGAGTCGGTCAATAAGTGTCACATTCTATACTTCGCGATTTGTCTTCAAGTTTGATTTATTTGCAAAGACGGAAGACATAGGTGAATGGCCCTTTTTTTAAGAGCGATCTGTAATCATGATCTACTTTTGCACGTCATCTATTTTTGAATTGCATAGACATCCGTGCGATTCACTAATTCTTGAGTCCTATGTTGGGAGTTAGTGAAACAGGTAGATCATGAATATCCTTGTCCAAGTTGCTATCTTTGATCTATAAGTAGACATCGCTTGGACAAGTAGTCAACAACATGGGAGAAAACTTCTAAGTACTATTTCTAACTTAGCATGCTTCCAACGTTTTTAACTAAAGTTCGTTCATATGCAAGGAAAACAGAATTTTCTAGTGAATAGAATTATGATTAGAGAATTTTCTAGTGATTAACTTTTTTCCGTTAATAACATGTGGATGCGAAAAATGTGACGGAAAGTTTTTAATGTAATTTTCAGAAGCGTCCAAGTGACGAAAAAATGTGAGCTCATGGCGAAGGGAATAGTTTAAGGGATGCATATAATTGAGCTCATGGCGAAGGGAATAGTTTAAATGCAAGAAAAAATTATGTAAATTGAAAGGGATTGCATGGGAAAAGGCGAAAATAATACCATTTTGATATCATACGGCCAATTTTTTATTGAAGAAGAGGGTTTTTTACAGAGACTTCTAACGTTCATAAAAAATTATAGAGCGCGTGTAATAGTATGTGAATAACATGGTCTTCTTTGTTTCAAAGTCATTCAATGCAGAACCATGATTTCGCTGCATTTCTTGATGACCACATCCTTTACGATCGACTTTTCTGCCGCCTATCTATGACATGCATGCATGATAAGCTTGAATTCATTAAGGAATGCATGTGGAGGGGTATCAATGCTTTGAAGGGCAGCTTTTCTGTCACCTCTTGAGTAATTGGCACCTGTCTATGATATCCACGCAGCAATATCCTGGATCCTTCAATGCGTGTCATGGCTATTAATGTGGCTATTAACGTGATTCTTGCTTATGTACTTTTTTCCTCATCTTGGCAAAACTGGATCCCGTCTATTCTATGAAGACATATGAAATCCTGCATAAAATTTCCACAAATGCACAGAGGAATACATACTTCTTTTATTCCCTTAGAGGGAACAATTAGAATGATCCCTATGGACCAATGTCATGATCCGGGTGGATCAATGTCTAACATGTATCGCATGGGAGCTAAATCCAAGAACTCCTCTTTTACACCCTTGAAACTTAACAACTAAGCTAACTGGATCACTTGTTTACAAGAGCACATGAGTTGTTACATAATTCTAGTATCAAGATCTTTGGTCATACACACGGGCGACCAAAGAGTGCCTGATTTAAGATCTATTCGAATCCCTTCGATCAAGATTGTTTGGGACTTTTGGTTGAAATTGATCCACATTCTATGGGGTTAAGTGTACTGTCTCTAAGGTGATTTGGATGGCACAAGTAGATGCTATCATCCTTTCTTAAGCTCTAGGAGAAAGGCCCCTTCTTTACCATTGAGGGTGATACTATATGTAAGAGCTTCCGATCGCCTCCTTGGCTCCCCCGTCCCCCCCCCCCCCCCCCCCCCCCCCCCCCCAATCCCCTGCTCTAGGAGCTAGGTCTCTTGCAGTGTTGGGTGCATGTGTGGGGTGATTTCTCCCCTTGTATGCATTTCTTGATTCCCGATTGGATTTGTAGCCTTTGGGCTTTTTTTTATTAACTAATGAAAGTATCTCTTTCTGCAAAAGAAAAAAACATTTTCGTTTATACGTGCAAGGATGTATGCTAATGGATTGCGATTCTATCTCTCTCTATTCTTCTTAAGCATTTACCTCCTCTATCAACTACTTCATTGTATGCAAGGTAAGATATGAACACAACATGAAGAACATTATTCAAAGAGTTCTTCCCTAACATTAAGCCCGATGGAGAGAATCAATTTGATTGCATCCTTTTCTTCCTCAGAGGAGCTGCATGTCCCTCGTTTGAAGCCTAACAAAATCTTGAATTAGCTTCAATACATGCTTGAGTCATGAAATATGTTGCATGCTTCTTATTGATGCTCTATGTTGTTCCTGGTCTCGTCTTCGTTCTTTATATAGGGTTACTTCCTTCTAAGGAATGGATAGCTACAACGATATGTTATTATCTCTTCTAATTTCTCGAGTAGATAGAGAAGGAGATGAATGAGAAAAGTATTGTGGGTCACTATGTATAGCTTCGGAGAGGATGTTTTCTAAGAATATAATTATACATGATTGAGAATGAAATAGTGATATCCATATCCTTCTCGCGCAAACTAAGAGGCTTTGATTGATCCCAGAGAACATGGAGAAGTGTTGCAATAGATCTATATAAGAAAACTGATGTTTGAGTGCCTTTTAATTCATGGGGACAATAAAGAGGGCACCTAGTATTCTCCTCTCTTGCTTTCGTATAACACGCGTTGTATGGCCTTGGGTTGTACCCTCTAGGATGGGTATGGGGGTGTGCTTCCGACTCCGAAAGAGGCACCTCCTAATTGTTCTCCAAATGGACATCGCCAATGGGAATGCGTCAAGGTCTCTCACACATTGGGGTGCTTTAGAAAGGATCTGTGCTTTTTGAAGAAAGAAATTTCTTTGTATAAAGCTTCAAGATCAGTATACTTCAAAGAACGCAGGTATGCTCGGATACAAATCTCAAGGAACCACCACACACGTCCAATGACAATGAAATCAACACCTAAGCAATACGTATATAGATTTTTCAACTAGATTTGCTTGCTAGAGTTAACAGGAGCTGAGAAATGTATGCGAATTCTCCAATCTTCCATGTGAGACCAGAAATCAACCTCACCTAGACATCCTATGCATAAAGCTCGTGGTTAATTGGACTCTACACATGCTAGATGTCAAAACTGTCATGAATGAAGTGCGAGTGTACTCAATCTAACTAATTAGAACGTGGGTTGGGATGCTTCAAGAAGGATCTACCAATCTTTTTCGTGGAAGGTGGGTTGGGATCTTCAAGTTGGATCTACAAATGTTTTTCGCAAAATACACTCCCTTATGCACTTGATAGGGATTGAACACAAGACGTACTCCTTCTCATACTTTTCACTTTACCCGTAGGTTAAGATTCTGGCTTCATAAAACGATCTAGGATATCGTAAATTAATCTAGAATCTAACATATTTCAAGCTACTTTATAAGATTGAAGATTGGGGCCACTAATTTCTCAAAAAAGTTATCTCTCACATGTACATATTGGAAAAAACTTTCTATTTCTCAAGTTCTCTTAATCAATTTAGGGTAAACTTTACATGATCATCATCATGTGTGTGCTTTCTACATATCCTAATGGATCAATGAGATTTCAATGTTTAGGATGCAATGTTACTTTTTGGGGAGTAATGTTTTCCAATACATTCTTTGACTTTGTCTTTGTATATATGGAGTACAATCTTTCTTATGTTTCGTATACGTCTCTACTAGTGAAAGCGTATTTAGTTATATGTTGTAAAGGGATAAAGATGACCCATTTGTTCTTCGCACTGTAGTCCTCAAAATGTTTTATCTAACGATTCACATATTTATCTTATAATGATAGACTTGGGAAAAATAAAAATAATTCAACCCCTCAAACCCTTTTCCACGATGAGCCTAGATATTTGGAATCTCTATCTATGATAGTCGTTTGTATAAGAATCGTCTATCTACTTCCCCATATAGCACACATATTGTACAATGGTTCACTGAGTTCTCGACTACTTTAACCTTATGAAGATTGAAAAACGCAAAGTTGAGATCTATTTAGGAAATAATATAACTCTTTTAAAGTAATAATAATAAAGTGAAATCTTTATATGAATAAGGAGAAACTTTTCTTAAGACTTCGAGCTATCAAAGTCTAGAATAGAATAAATAGCCTTAGAGCTGTCGTTACTCAAATGTAGCAAGAAATCAATAAGGGGTAAGTAATCAGGACACTAGGTTCCTTAAAGTAAACACTTAATTAATTACATGAATGGACCAATGTTGGAACATCAAGCTTACACTATGCTTGAGGTGTATTTGATCTACATCAAGCTTACACTATCTCATCTAGTGTGGGAGTGCTTAGTTAGTTCATGCACTCACCGAGAAGACCATACATGGATGCCGCAAAGAGAGTACTTAAGTATCTCAAAGGTACAATCAACGAAAGTATATTCTATCCTTACTCTTCTGATTTCAATATCAAAATCTACTCAAATGCAGAAAGACATGAGCTAAGGATGATAGAAAAAGTACATCTAGTTACTTAGCATTTGCAGGTTCGAAGCTAGTGTCATGGAGTTCCAAGAAGCAACCAACAGTTGCTTTATCCTCAACTGAAGCAGAGTACAAAGGCTTGACCATAGCAACTCAAGAGGCAATATGGTTAAAAGCATTGTATACAGATTTGGGACTTGTGAGTTCCAAACCTCAAATATTTGGAGATAATGTAAGTTCCATGCATCTAGCGACAAATCCTATTTTCCATGCGAGAACCAAGCACATAGAAGTCCATTACCACTTCATCAGGGAGAAGCTCATGGCAAAGGAGATTGACATTTCTTTTGTTCGAACTGAAAAGAAAGTAGCAGATATGATGACGAAGGCACTTGATGGAATAAAGCTTTGTAGATTCAAAGCTATGGGAGGTATTCAACCTATCAGAGAATGAAGACTCAAGCATACTTTAGCTTGAGGGGGAGCTGTTGGAACATCAAGTTTACACTATGCTTCAGGTGGATTTGATCTACATCAAAGGCTATCACGTCGAAAGAATATCCATTGTAGAGTTCTTTTTCATATGCTCATTTATTGTATTTTTTTTGAGAGATTTTGGATGGTTCATTTACTGTTGTAAAAGCCTTGAACTTTACACATGTAAATGTAGAAAGTTGGAGCCCAGATCCCACAAATTTTTGGTGGTTGAAGTTGCATTCAATCAAGCGATCAATCACCTAAAAGTAGATCAAACTAGATCTTCACTTTTCCTAAAATGTAGGAAAGTGAATTGATTCCCTCCAACAACCATTCCCGCCTTCCTTTGAATTCAAATTTCACTTGTAGAAGTTGTGGAACACTCCTAGAGTCTATATAAAGACTTGAAATCACTTGTACATTATATGGAAGCAATATACATACACTTGTGACTCTCATTGTGTTGCTCCTTCAATTCTCTACATCATCATCTTCGCAATAGTAATCTTGCAGAGGCTGCTTCTCTCTGTCCAGAGCTCCAAATTGAGTGCAAGATGGCACATTGGGAAGGTATTAGTGTCTAGTTTATGCCTATACATTTTTCATAGCATTGGGTTCAGTTGGGAGAAATATGAGTTTTTCTCTCTCCGGGTCAATCTCTACATATTCCCGAAAAATAGGAAGTACCACCGGTCAATGTCGCATTCATTCCTATAGCACATTTTGCTTATTCTTTATACTTTTGTGCATTCCATACACGCAACCCTATGTGTATCATTCCTATAAAAGGAGTTTTTCTAATTGTAATCACGCTGGTCGCTATGGGCATTTGAAGTTCATTGTCTCTTCCATAGATAGTAAGTCTTTTGAGCTAGTCGACCCGCGAACCTATCTGTTTTGTATGAACTCATTCTCCTTGATGCTCCAAAGCAAATAGTGTGTTTCTTTGCACTTATTGCATGCCTATAAGTTCTATTTGAGTCTCCATAAGCTCAAGGGCTGGTCTTGTGCCTGTTGGCTTGACCAAACTTCATTGCTTCGAAACGCACTTTTCTACCTTCTACAAGCTTCTCCAATTTCTTTTAGTGGTATCAGAGCTAGATCAAGATGGGTGACGGATTTCCCTCAATGATAAAAAATATTGATCGACACAACTATGCGGCTTGGCAAATTAGAATGGAGGCCTATTTTCAAGGTAGAAATCTTTATGGAATTGTAGCAAGTGATGAAGCTATGCCCATTCCAAGATTCGAAGGAGGACCTATACAAAAGGAGATAGATAAGCTGACACTTTGGTGCACAGGGGATGCTCAAGCAAGGTCGTACATACTAAACTCTATCTCTGACTTTCTATTACCACATATTAGAGGATGCAAGACATCTCAGGAGACTTGGGATGCCCTCGAGACTTTCTTTTCTACTAGTACCAAAGCAAGAAAGAATCATCTTTGGAACGAGTTCAACCAAATGAAGAAGACACCTAAACAATCCATCAGAGATTTTGTTACCAAGGTCAAGGAGGTTGCCGATCAGTTAGCATCCATTGGAGAGGTGATTGAAGAAGAGGTCATGATGAGGGAGATTCTGAACGACATTCGGAGTGATAAGCAATGTCAATCCTTCACGATGGCTTATGATCTTATCATGGATGTGCAAAATCCAGACTTCAACATCTTTCTTGGAAAACTTTTCAATCAAGAAGCCAACAATACCATAAAGGAAGGTAACTCTTATCATGGTAATTCAACTAGTGCTCTATATGCAGATAAGAAGGATAAGAAGCAGAAAGGCAAGAAGAAGGAAGAAGATGAAGAAGAGACTTCTCAAGCCAACTTTGCAAGCAAGAACAAGTGGAAAGGGAAGAAGAAAGGATGAAATCAAGACAAAGCCAAAGGTCAGAATGTTCAACCTTGTGCCATATGCGATAAGACCAACCACACCACTCAGAATTGCTTGTTCAATGGAAAGACCTAGAAAGGAAGTGGATGAGGTGGATATGGCAGCAATAGAGGCAGAGGTGGACACAACTTCAACAATAACAATAGAAGTTGTAATAGAAGGGACTACAACAATTATTCAGAAGATCAACCACATGAAGACTCATTCCTTCTTATGAATCTAAGCCACAAAGAAGGTAAAGAAGATGATCATTTGTTCTACATAGATTCAGGATGTTCGAATCATGTTGCAGGCAACATTGCACTTCTATCTGACTTGGAAAGTCCAAAGCATAGACATGAAGTGCAAAGAGGGTATGACATGAAGCACAATGTGGAGAAGATTGGTAATGTCAAGGCTTCCAATGGCAGGACAAACATTCTAAGTAAGGTTCTCTATGTACCCACTATCACTAAAAACCTAATAAGTGTAGGCCAAAAAGTTGAAAAAGGCTTGCAAGTTAGATTCACCCAACATGGAGCTTTTGTGGAAGATCCATGTCAAGGCTTCAAAAAGATAGCCCGAGGTGAGAAGCATGGTAAGCTCTTTACTTTTGAAGTAGGAGAAGCCAGGAACATAGCCCTATTCAACTTTGGGTCTCAAACCCTAAGTGAGCTTGAAGTGTGGCATAAGAGACTTGGTCATGTGAATGAAAGAACCTTGAAGGATATATGCAGGGATCAAAGTGTTCTAGGACTGCCCAACATATCAAAGCAACACATGATCAACAGGTGTGATGTATGTTAGATTGGGAAGGCACAAAGACAACCATTCACAAAGGCTACATCCACAACAACTTATTGGACTTAGTACATACAGATGTATAGGGACCAAGTCAAGAACCTTCATTGGCAGGATCAAGGTAGTATGTTTCATTTATTGATGACCATAGTAGATGGACTGTTCTATACTTTATCAAGAGTAAGAATGAAGTGTTTGATTGCTTCAAGAAGTATCTTGCACATGTGGAGAATCATACAGGTAGATCACTAAAGAAGCTTAGATCTGATGGAGGGGGAGAATACTTCTCCAAAGAGTTTGATGAGTTCTTGCAGGACAAAGGTATCAAAAGGGAAGTGACTACTAGGTACTCTCCTCAACTAAATGGAATTGCAGAAAGGAGAAACAAGACACTAGTTGGATCAGCCCGAACAATGCTTGAAGAGAAGAAGCTACCACATTATCTATGGGCAGAAGCTATTTCCATTGCTGTGTACCTTATCAATAGACTACCATCCAAATTACTTCAAGGTATGACTCCTTATGAAGCATGGCATGGAAGAAAACCTAGTCTTGGACATTGCAAGCTCTTTGGTTGTTTAGCTTATGTTCATGGACCATCACAAATAAGAGGTAAGCTAGATGAAAGGGCAACAAAGGCAGTGTTTATTGGATATGATTCAACTCAGATGGGTTACAGGTTCTTCAATCCTTCAACCAAGCAATTCACTACAAGTAGAGATGTTGTGTTTGAAGAACACAAGTCTTGGTATGATGAAGACAAACAAAAGGTAACACTACCATATGATCTTGAATCTGACTCTCATCAATTAGGAAGCAAGCATGATACACAGGTCCAGGATCCAAGAAGTGATACACACGATGACCAAGATGAAAGAGAAAGGGATTACAAGCTATGGAAGTCAAGAGGCAAAGCAAAGATGCAAGAGGTTGGAGAATGCTCCAAACAAGCACCTAGGAGATCAGCAAGAGAGAAGAAACAATGAGAAAGGTATGGATATGATTCCACATCCGTTACGAAGCATTCAATATACTTGGCAAAAGACTCTATTTCAGAGGAACCGTCAACCTATGAAGAGGCAAAGGGAAACCCTAATTGGGAAAAGTCGATCAAAGAAGAGATAGATGCATTGAAGGAAATAAACACTTGGGATTTGGTTCCAATGTCACCGAATCAAAAGGTAATTGGTTGGAGATGTGTATATAAAGTTAAAAGAAACTCAGATGGATCAGTTTGTAGGTACAAGGCAAGATTAGTTGCCAAAGGATGCTCACAATCTCATGGTATAGACTATGAGGAAACATTCTCACCAGTTGCAAAGATGACTACAATGAGGACATTGATAAGTGTAGCTGCTGCAAGGAATTGGAGACTCCTCCAATTTGATGTGAAAAATGCATTCTTAAATGGTTGGATAAGTGAAGAGGTATACATGTCACAACCACCAGGTTTTGAAACCCCTAATCATCCATCTTATGTTTGTAGAGTTAAGAAAGCATTGTATGGATTGAAACAAGCTTCTAGAGCTTGGAATTACAGGTTAATTACATATCTTCAAGATCAAGGGTTCAAAGCTAGGAGCTAAGATCCTTCTCTATTCATCAAACGGGATCACAATGAGGTTATCTATCTATGTGTATATGTAGATGATATTATTGTGACAGGTGATGATCTAAATGGCATTCAAAGGATCAAGAGGCACATGCAAGAGGAGTTCAAAATCAGTGACATAGGTGAGCTCACATATTTCCTAGGTATGCAAGTGATATACACAGATGAAGGAATGTATTTGACTCAAAGAAGATACATTCACGATCTTCTTCTCAAGTTCAAAATGGAGAATACTAAACCTGTAGGTACACCTTTGGAGATGAATCATAAACTAAGTGTTTATGAAGGTGAGAAAATAGAAGACATTAAAGAGTATCAAAGCTTGGTAGGTAGCATGATATATGCTACTCATACAAGGGTAGATATCTAATATAGTGTGGGAGTGCTTAGCCAGTTCATGCACTCATAGAGAACACCACACATGGATGCGAAAAAGAGAGTACTTAAGTATCTCAAAGGTACAATCAACGATGTTATATTCTATCCTTACTCTTCAGATTTGGATATCAAAATCTACTCAGATGCAAATTGGGTAGGAGCTAAGGATGATAGAAAAAGTACATCTGGTTACTTAGCATTTGCAGGCTCGAAGCTAGTCTCATGGAGTTCCAAGAAGCAACCAATAGTTGCTTTATCCTCAACTAAAGCAGAGTACAAAGGCTTGACCATAGCAACTGAAGAGGCAATATGGTTAAAAGCATTGTATACAGATTTGGGACTTGTGAGTTCCAAACCTCACATATTTGGAGATAATGTAAGTTCCATGCATCTAGCAGCAAATCCTATTTTCCATGCGAGAACCAAGCACATAGAAGTCCATTACCACTTCATCAGGGAGAAGCTCATGGTAAAGGAGATTGACATTTCTTTTGTTCCAACTGAAAAGCAAGTAGCAGATATGATGACAAAGGCACTTGATGGAATAAAGCTTTGTAGATTCAAAGCTATGGTAGGTATTCAACCTATCAAAGAATGAAGACTCAAGGATACCTTAGCTTGAGGGGGAGCTGTTGGAACATCAAGCTTACACTATGCTTGAGGTGGATTTGATCCACATCAAAGGCTATCGTGTCAAAAGAATATCCGTTGGAGATTTCTTTTTCATATGCTCATTTATTGTATTTTTTTGAGAGATTTTTGATGGTTCATTTACCGTTGCAAAAGCCTTGAACTTTAAACATGTAAAGGTAGAAAAATAGAGCCCAAATACAACGAATTTGTGGTGGTTGAAGTTGCATTTAATCAAGCAATCAATCACCTAAAAGTAGATCAAACTAGATCTTCACTTTTCCTAGATTGTAGGAAGGTGAATTGATTCCCTCCAACAACCATTCCCACCTTCATTTGAATTCAAATTTCACTTGTAGAAGTGGTGGAACACTCCTAGAGTCTATATAAATACTTGAAATCACTTGTGCATTACATGGAAGCAATATACATACACTTTGTGACTATCATTGTCTTGCTACTTCAATTCTCTGCATCATCTTCTTCGCCAACAATAATCTTGCAGAGGCTGCGGCTCTCTCTCCAAAGTTTCAAATTGAGTGCAAGATGGTGCATTGTAAAGATATTAGTGTATAGTTTATGCATATAAATTTTCATAGCATTTTGTTTTGTATATTTGGGGAAATTGGAGTTTTTCTGTCTCGGGGTCAATCTCTACGTATCCTCAAAAATAGGAAGTACCTCCGGTGAATGTCGCATTCATTCCTATAGCATATTTTGCTTATTCCTTATACTTTTGTGCATTCCATACACTCAACCCTATGTGTATCACTCCCATAAAATAATTTTTTCTAATTGTAATCAAGCTGGTCGCTATGGGCATTTGAAGTTCATTGTCTCATCCATAGATAGTAAGTCTTTTGAGATAGTCGACCCGCGAACCTATCTGTTTTGTATCAACTCATTCTCCTTGATGCTCCAAGTACATAATGTGTTTCTTTGCACTTATTGTATGCCTATAAGGTCTATTTGAGTCTCCATAAGCTCAAGGGCTGGTCTTGTGCCGATTGGCTTGACCAAACTTCATCGCTTCGAAACACACTTTTCTAGCTTCTACAAGCTTCTCCAAGTTCTTTCAACCAATACCATTAAAATTCCAAGATTTAAATACATAGTATTTGACTTTCTGATTTAACCCACAATGAAACATCAGTTGTTTTCCAATGTATTTGAACGGATCAGTGTTTGTGATTGCATAACTATATTAAGGAGTTTTATTTTATCATCATTTTTCTTGTGATCTTTAGCTTTTATTTCTATTTACTATTCCACATGGAATATTATTTGGTGTTTATGCTTCTATGAATTGACCTTGATTTTCATAATAGATTCATATAAGTATGTACACACACATATATACACACACACACACACACACACACACATATATATATATATATATATATATATATATATATATATATATATATATATATATATATATATGTACATATATATATATATATATATATATATATATATATATATATATATATATATATATATATATATATATATATATATATATATATATATATATATATATATATATCAAGATCTATGGCGGCCATTAAAATATGTAAAGAAAAATGGGTGCATCGATAGACCTATCCAAAGCCCATAACAATGTGAGAGATGTACGTGGGTGATTTTTTTTTGGCTTAGTGATCGTGCTACCAATTTGGCCATGGACTCTTGTATCATTAGAGAGTTTAAGAGCTCTCCACCAGGCGTTTTAAGCCTGTAAAACGAGGCAAAAAAAAAGTCATTCATTCAATGAGGATAAGTTCAATGTTACATACCCCTCCCATTTGTGAAAAATGCGAAACTATGGAAAATCAAATAAAATATTGTTTTCTTGTAGGGTCTGTTGTTTAAGATATTATACTTGATTCAGGGTGCAATTATAAGGTATCTCCTCCAATTGTAGTAAAGAAAAATATAATAACTTGTCCTTTGTCCATTAATAAAATATACTATTTGAGTGAGAATGTAAAATATTAAAAAAATATTTCTTTAACGTGGAGGAGGAATAAATTTTGATATTTGTTAGACTTTTAGGGCTCACATTAGAAAATGAAGCACTTGTTCAGAGGCCAAATAATCAATGGGATTTAGGAAACATATGGTAGACTCCTTTAAAAATCTTATCGTCCATGATGACATGGAGTCCTCGGTAGGAAGACTTACATTACGCCCAAATGTTTTGAGCAAGTATTGAAGTTGCTGCTAGACATCATCTATCTCTTGCTTCATCTATCTCTTGTTTTGAGCAATTGTTGAAGTTGCTGCTAGAAATCATCTATTTCTTGCTGATTTTGATACTCTTGGTGCCTCTCTCGGCGTCTAGTATTCAACACAAACATCGTTAGGGTTGTGTAATATTGGGACATATAAGATAGCCTCTAGTAGATTATTGTGTTTCCAATGAATAATCGTTTTCATATGGATATTCTTCACCATAATGGTGACCCTATGAACACGTGGAACGAACAAAGAAAGTGTCCTAAAAGAACTCACATAGAAGACATTTGAGTGCATCATGGAAGAAGCCAATTGCAAATCTTCGCCACTTGACATCCAAAGGCTAGTCCTCACAAATCTAGTTGAGGGCCTCTAGCCCATGATACGTTTTGGGATGGCACGGTCCATGGATATAAAGGACTCTCTAATTTTTCTTATAGGATCCTCTCACTCTTCTTCAACACTCACATTTAGGGGATGTGTAGGATTGCCCTTCCTTGGCACTTGGGAACTCATCTTGACTCTTTCTTACGAATAGGTTTTCTACATTCTAGACAAGTAGATGAAACGTTGTGGTATGTTGTATAGATTGATGCAAGAAAGAAATCTTCTTTTCAAGGACAATAAATATTTGATAGTGGTATAATACAAGATCATTCATCAATAAATAATGTGGATGCTATTACTAAAAAACATATCACATACCCTGTTAGAAAACAAAGCGAGTAGGAAAACGTAACTAGAAGAGGATGACTTAGAAGATGAGTACTTGCAAGAAGCAGCTACGGAACTGGAAGCACCTCAAGATAAGGAAGCACACACATGGACGTGTTTGAAGATTGCTCACATGACGTAAGTAAAATCAATTCAATACTTATATACATGTTTATGTATGTGTTAGTGTTATACTCACAAAACAAAAGGGTACTACTATAAGTAGATTCTAGGTTTCAACCATATTCCTAGGCAAGTTTCTATTTTGAATGTGTACATAACGTGCACATGAGATTTCTTATATACTTATGGTGTTTTTTATTTTTTATTTTAACCAACGGATTCGGCTACCCACTAAGATATAACTTTGGCTATCGATGAGTTTGGCATGAAACACCGATCAAGTTTCCAACTCTCTTTTGGATTGACCTTTAGAAATGCTTCTCGTTTGTGCATTGATAAGACTACTGACAAAAGCATCGTTTATTCTCCATTGGACGGACCCTGGATGTCCAAACTCTTTAAACAAGTCAGTGGACGAGTCAAAAAAACACATTGTATTTTTTGTAGTGATATGGTACATATATATATATATATATATATATATATATATATATATATATATATATATATATATATATATATATATATATATATATATATATCTTTGTATTCCTATATTTATGTGTATGTATATGTATATGTTTTGTATATTCATAAGCATAAGTATATGTTTATATATACTTATACCTGCGTGCACACACACACACACACACACACACATATATATATATATATATATATATATATATATATATATATATATATATATATATATATATATATATATATATATATATATATATATTCACACAGGCACAAGTACACACATGCAAACATACATGCATACACACACACACACACACATATATATATATATATATATATATATATATATATATATATATATATATATATATATATGTGTGTGTGTGTGTATGAATGTATATCTGTGTGTGTGGTTATCCATTGTTTTATTACATACATTCATAGATACATACCGATAAATAGAAACACATCCGTGTGTGTGAATATTTGTGTGTTTTCAGTGGGTAGGATTTCTGCATGTTTGTATGTAAGACTAGAATGGATAATTAGACTGTCTATTTTCATATCATTAATTTAAATCTATGAGGAGAATAGTTGAAACGTAAAGAAGAAACACATACGACATATTGATGACAGTCATTTAAGATGGTGTACCATGCAACTAAAGTATATGTTGGTCTTAATATTGCAACGATGAGTGTAGTATCATATGCACTTCAATTTCTGGGATCCTTTTATTTATTTCCTCTACTCCACAAGCCACAACGGAAATTCTATACGATGAGAACAATGATAAAGGAAGGAAAATATAGATTCATGGAAAATACACAAATTTAGAGATGGGGGTCGATTAGATGGAGAGAGTAAGAAACTTTTTATTCTTCCTCTTCTTCGAGTAGACAAATTTTACAAGGAAGATCGTATACACCATAACACGATAGCCCAATCTGTAAATAAGAGTGCAATTGAGATTTTAAGGGAGACATATATTATGGAACTGCAAGAAAATCAAGTCGATAGTTAGGAGTGGGTCCGTATAGGAGGCAATAGCCATTTTGTGTCGAACGGGTCTTGAATTACAATCCTCTTGCCCTAATCCTCTTATGGAATTCCTTGCTTTATATATCTCCCAAGGACACACGATTATAGATATGCTATGGAAGGAAAATGGGGCATTCTTGAAAAGATGAAAGAGTCTTCTTTGTTTCAAACATGATGCTATCCAAAGAAGGAACCTAATCTGATCCGGACACGTAAAAATACAAGATTATATCTTTCTTTATGGAAAGGACTGGGGCATTCTTGAAGTGATGGAAGTGTCTACCTTTTTTTATGAATGCGTACTGCTCTTAAATTACAATGGTCTTGCACTCATCCTGCTATGCAACGCCTTAATTTCATATAGCTCACAAGGATAAAAGATTATATCTATGCTATGGAAAGAAAATGGGACATTGGTACATATTTTGAATACAATTATGAGAGGCGTTTCTCAAAACAAGAGGAAGGACAACATCTTCCTCTTTGCCACAAAAGAAGGAGTGCTTGATGGTATCAGGAAAGGCCCACAAAGATTTGAACCTATAGGACCATTGGCTACCAGACCAACTGAGTTTCCATTTGTAGTTGATCTTAGGGAGAATTTTCCTTATAGAATTATATTTGTTCTAGTGCATTCATCCAACTTTTCTTCGAGCAATGATTTGTGAAAAGACATACCCTGCAAACAGGACACAAAGATATTAGTGAAATTAAATAATTCTTGCTCAGACATTACCTTATCACTTATGCTCTCTAATGGTAAGGGAGCATGAATTCATTTTGGAGATCCAATCCAACCATGGTGACTCTTGCATAAAAAAAAGCAGACCTACAAAGCATTTTTTGGCGTGAACCATGCATTCCAGAATCTACAAATAAGGAGGCTCCCAATAGTAGTAATAGATTGGGGGGAAACCAAAATATCCCACAAATCAATATTAGTCCAAGATTTATAATCAGGCAAAAAGAATTTATGATTGTTTCTATGGATCAAGGCAGCCCAAACCTCAGAGAAACCAATGCTTCTAGCAATCCACTTTGTAGCCAACTTATGAGATATTTTTACTGTGATGAGCATTACCACCACAAAGAAAACTTTTGGCTAGAGTGATGACCTAAGTAATCTGCTTTTTAGAGGGGGACCACCAGGCCACGAAGTACACAACTTTGGGTAAGACATAATGTACCAAGCCCCTAGGACCATAGATAGCATTTTTTATGTGATGGCTACTAGTAAATTATCTGGATAGAGAAAATCTATTTCCTCTTTGTATTGTCCTTAGAGACTTGATATGGTCCTGTATATGTAACTGTTTGTAATTGTGTGTGGCTCTTGCCCTTTGCACGGATTGTACATTCCTCCATTAATTAATTTTCTTGTTTTCTCAAAAAAAAAAGAAAATGGGGCATTCTTGAAGCGGTAAATGGGTCTACTATGTTTCAAGCATAACGTAATCCAGAGAAGGGACCTAATCTGAACCGACAACCTCACAACCAAAGCTTTGATGATCAACTTTAATGCCACATATCTATGATATGCATGCATCCTTTAAGAATTTCGTGTGGTGGGACTTTGATGCTATGTAGCTTTGCTTTCACCTCTTCACTATTAGTCATGCATCAGGGATATGCATATGCTGCATATCAATTTGGCATTGTTAGCTTGTCTTATATGTTATCAAAATCAAGTTCATTTTTTGGTCTTATCATCGACAAAAAGGGCCCTAAGTTGTTTTGAAGACACTTTTTTTTTGTTTTTTTTTATAAAAGGAAGTTCGGCCTTAGGCTGCACTTTTGCTGAATGGGCCTTGATAGCAATACTAAGGTTTTGGCTCCATTGCACAATATTAGTTTCAACCATGTATTCTTGATGAGGAGGGTTGATGAAATAACCCTTTTATTTGCAAAGTAGTATTCATCTTCTCTTGGGTGGGAGCCTAAAGAGGGATGCAGATTCTTATTGCAATTGCCTAATTTGTCTACAATGTATGGTGCATAACAATCACCATATGAAGATAAAAACATTACAGAAAGATGTGGAAATGTGGTTGATCAAAGTAAAAGCTGGATGCATGCACTCATTGAAAAGAAGAGACATATTGAACATGCAAAAAAATATGTTGGAGATCAAGATGTATCTTGGTGGGAGGACTTTTTCAATCATCAAGAAGAGATTATACAGTATACAATTGCAGGTCACTAGCCAGTTGATGTTCCATTCACATGGGATTTTTGTACACAAAGATCCATGAATGTGGCCCAAGCATGTAATGCAAATGCACTTCAAAGTTTTATACATCCACCAGAAATAAATATTTATGTAGGCCCAAGGATGACAAACAGGCAGAAGCAAGATGGCAAGGAAATTTAATAGAGATAAACATTGGAACACTTATTGCACTACTTGCTGATGGTGATGAGGCTACCAGACCATTTTGGATTGCAAAGGTTTTAGAGATAACTAAAGATATTGATCAGAGAAGAATAGAGGCTTTGATGGTGCATTGGTATTACACTAAAAGTAGTAATGCATTCATAGGTAAATATAACTTAGAAATGGTGTGTGATACTAAACGAACAGGTTCAAAAGAGAAAAACTTTGTCCATGGTGAAAAGGTGGGGAACCAAAGTGCAAGTTGTGATGTCTTCCTATCTGTGCGGTGGCAACGTCCACAACTTTTGCTTCATTCCTTTATTGAGACTTATAGGATTAGCGAAATCTTAGTGCTATGACAAGTACCTACTTTCGAGTTTAAAGGGAATAACCTATTCACTCGGCAAGCCGAGTGGGGTCTTGGGCATCCTGGTGATGGAAGAACGATGTCTGGGCTCTACAAAGGGCATTTTTAGGGCTACAAGAATTGCATTTTTTGAAAAGGTTGGAACCCATGCGCACCATTCTCTCAAATGTTTGGGAGACATGGCGTAACTTGGAATTTTTACTAAGAGAAGGATTATAAACAAATTGTTTAAGCTTGATGTGCTCCTAAAAACATGATTTGGGAATGAATTGTGAAATGCTCTAGGTTTTTCAACTCGCAGCTATGTGTTTTCCATCAGTGCGTGTGGCAACAAGTCCCTATTGGGAGACCATCTTCCGTGATTATCTCCATTATCAATGTAAGAATGGAGGCTTTCTAAGGTAGGCCCTCTGAATCATAATGAAATCTCCAAAAAAAGCTCCAAGTTCGAAGCCCTAATCAATGCAGAGGAAGCCATGCATTCTTTTGAACTTGCTGTGATGTGTACGAGTTCTGTCAGAAGCCAAAATCAGTTTCATGCCGTTTTCTTGGCAGAGCTGAAAAAAGGGGGTTTTTTTTGGCTGCTGCTTTGCATCTTATCCTCTCCTGCGTTGGCCGACTACACAGACCATAAGGGAAGGTTTCTGCTTTTTTGTGGAGTCGTGGGGGTATCCTGGAGGAGTTTTTTTTTCGGTGTGAGCTTAGAACGAGGAATGGACAGAGGAGCTGATATCGAAGGGGGGGGACAGCCTCTCTCTGTCTCTTAGCAACAACCGTTTTTTTATTCTCTCCTTGGACAAAGAGCCGGGGGAAAGTGTTCTGATGGAGGTCTTTAGTCCGAGGGGTGGATGCAAAGTTTGTTGAAGTCTTCGGTGTGAGGCAATCACATGGCGTGGCATTTGCGAAGTCAGACCTTTTCTTTGTGTGTGTGCTTCAGCCTCTGAGTTCGGATATTGTTATCCAAAAACATGAGATAACAGCTGCTCAGTGGATGCCTTTTGATGATTATCGATCCCAAGAGGCCAATACTAAGAGTGAACTGCTTACAAGAATTACAAACATTGTAACTACTGCATTTCAAGGGAAATACATAGGATTTGGTGCTGAAAAGTTGCCTTTGAGTCCCCGTAGTAAAAGAGCCACTTGTTTCCATCATAATACAATTCGTGAGGTCAAAGAGGAGACGGGGATGGACATGAAGATGATTACTCTCAGTCACCTAATGGAATTGTGATGTAGAGTGAAGGGCTGTTCCAACCGATTCTTCCTATTCCAGTAGCACGGATACCTGTGGCATAGAATCAAGAGGGGGTTTCTTGGTTAACCTCGAATGGGGTTGATATACAGTCTGCGGAAGAACACGGAAGTCTGTAATGTTGACTAGAGAAAGCAAACATGGTCGTAGTCTCATTCTCAAAGTGCATTGGATGTTTGGATGAGTGTTCAACGTAGATGCCTGAAGCGACATTGATGAGCTATGAAGTTTCTCATTGACAATCCTACAACTTGGCCTTACTTTGACACCCGTAAGTTAGCGACTTCATTTACTCTTTAACCTTTGCAAATATATTGTGTGGTACAGTAAAGTGGTTGATCTGTGGTGAATGAAAATACATTGTAACCATAGTATCTGAGGTCTGGATTACTGTTAAAGCAACCGTTGTATGCACTAAATATGGTAGCACCGCTCATCATGTGAATTCAGTTTTGATTGGGCTCTTTGTCGGAAGTCCATCTGATGTCGTATGCATAAGTTTGACGCATGTAAGGATAGCATCTGTAAAGTCTGAAAGGGTTGCATATGAATTGTTTCATACAGATCAAATATCATCAGTGAAGAATCACTTACTACCGTCGGCTGAATCCAATGGTCCATGTAATTTTTTCCATGCACTTCTAGGCAGAGCGTTACCCACTGAGAACGGTGTCATCTCTGTATATTGGAACTGCATGAAGGACACGTAGGATGTGTAGAATAGTG
The DNA here is from genome assembly GCA_020310875.1 of Ceratopteris richardii. Taxonomy (NCBI): domain Eukaryota; kingdom Viridiplantae; phylum Streptophyta; class Polypodiopsida; order Polypodiales; family Pteridaceae; genus Ceratopteris; species Ceratopteris richardii. The sequence goes on along the minus strand of CM035420.1, from coordinate 60,957,358 downwards.
GTTGCTCAAAACCATATGCTCTGAAAAAATAGTATTTGAGTTGAAATATTGGAGGACCATTCCTTAATCCTCAGAGTTCATGCAAACGCACATAGTACCAAGGGATATGCTGTGAAATCAAACAGTTTACCCAATGTAAAAGGAAAGAAAGGGGTGGGGGGGGGGATTGATTTAGAAATGTAAGCGAGCAGGAACAAGGCGGATATGTCATGATGGATATTCATGGATTAGAAGGTCATTGTCATGGACATATATGGGGTTTCTGTATCTTGTGAATGTTTGGATTGCATTTGACATGTTTTCTGCTGAACTAGATGAGGGAGGAGTGCCCATCGAGAGGAAAACTCAGATTTTCAGCTCGGTCAGTCCAATAACCATTTTTGGATCTTGTGGTTTTTGGGTGAGTCCTTCCACCTAACTCAGTGAGCATGAAGCAGGTGAGTGAAGAATCTCTGAAAATCATCTTTGGTTGGGGACTGTAATCATCAGCATAGTCAGATCACAAAGAAGATGCACGCCAAGTCGAGAGAATGTATTTCAGGTGTTTCCACCTCCAGTGCGGTCTCTAATCACAGATAATCACGTCGTTCATCTTCTCGCTAAGATATGTGTATGCAGAAGCTCAGGATTGCTGTTGTGGTAAAAGAAGGATAACGGTAGATATGAAAGATATGATAGCGTATATGAACCTTCCATAGATGTGCCATAGCTATGGAAAAAAATCAAGACAGCCTATGTTGAAATATCCAAATCAGTTTCTGCTCAACAAATTCCTCTATGATGTGTAGACGCTGCCATCGAGTGACCATGGGCAATAGAGGGACGCGTGAATCCCAAGGGTTGTGTCTAGTGTTAATGCAGGATGAATCAAATCAATTAGATATATGTAGTGGTAGCATCACGGGGCTGAACATGTGTCTGCATGTAGTTGGCATTCCAACAACAACTTGGTGGGTTTTTTTTTCTTCTTCCTTATTGTGCGAGCACTGAAGTCATATCAAGTCAAGGGATGCAAAGTTATTCTCTAACAAGATAAGACATGTAATTTCATTTCAATATGCCATGCATTGTGTAATAGCTACGACTCTTGCATTCCAGCAATGTAAAGACAGGGGAATCTAAAATTTTGTTGCCATTGATTTACTATGTGAATGAGTATATGCTTTACTCTTTACTACAGTAAGAAGGCTAATCACATAGCAGAAGGCTAAGAATTTTTTTTTATTTGATAACCTACCTATTTGTTGCTAGTCCTTGTATCATGTTTTGAACTCGAGAGAGGCAACCGGTAAAGTTGGATCGCTATTCGGGTTTCCATTCCCCTCTCCTCTATAGATACATTCCCCTGCAATTGTGGACTTAGAATGAGAAAAATCAACATAGTTCGAGAAGCTTGAACAAAACATATTCGTGTATAAGCATCTTTCTCATGGGGAATAGTGCAAACATTTTGGTGCGTCTGCCGGGAATTGGCTTGGCACGTCTCTAGAAGAGAGTTCCATAGGTTCACCTGGCGCCACATGTTGGCCGAGCTTGCAGACTCCAGATCTAGTACATGAGTGAGGGGAGCTCATCCTTAGGAGCAACTCAAGCGCAAAGAGAGGAACGCGCTCAGAGAAGAGCCCTTGAAAGAGAAAGGAAGAGGTGGGAATCGCAAGGTGAGTCAACCTCGACGAGCTCAAAGAAATCTGCCAAAAACGTGTACTCCCATAGGAGAGTCGCGAATCAAGTGCAAAAGTCTGAAGGAGGAATCCTGAGGCCGCGTGCACTAAATTTCTGGGATCGAAGTGATATTGACATCCCATCTTTGTTTGAAATGGCTCAATGGATTTCGGTTCATTTGGGGGACTTCACCAAATTCTCAAGTGCTTGGGACGAGGATCGTGATAGTTTTATCCAACTATTTGAAGTTACTTGTGAGGCCAATGAGGTAGTTGACCAGGGTCAAAGGTTGAGGATCTTTCCGGCTACTCTTCGTGATGAGGCAGCCAACTGGTATGGGAATTTGACACCATAAGAGCGTGAAACTTATCAGATGGTCAAGGAAGCCTTCTTGGCAAAGTTTCGACGACAGGGCTTCCAAGCTAGATTGGCCCAACAGATGGATTACCTGCGATAGGGAGTCAATGAAAGCATCGATAACTACATTTAGAGAAGGGAAACCTTGGTAAGAAAGATGGGTGCGAATGCCCCGAACGATGAGACATTGAAGAGAACATTCATTGCGGGATTGAGAGATCCTATGGTGCAGCAACATATTAGCCTAACAAGATCGGAAACTTTAATAGATGCTAAGTAACAAGCAAGGCTTTGGGAGGAAGTACAATTATGCCAACAAAGGAAGATTGAGCTCTTATACCAGCCAATGGGAGGCCCAGGAAACATACTGATGAAGATCCTGGCCAAGGAAGTCCCGCATTGAGGACCCCAGCTTTTGTAGCTGCCACTAGCACGCCAGGCGAGGTGAAGCCTGTGCTAACCGAAGAACGAATATTGGAGTTGGTCACACAAGCTATAAAAGCTATCACAATGACCCAAGAAACATACACAGTAAAACGAGAGGGAACTACAAACCCGAATCAAGTGTTTAGATCGAACACATGGTGTGGAAAGTACCATGGTTATGGCCATTTGGCTTCAGAATGCCCTATAGTCTCAAGAGTATTCACAGATAGATCACCACCTAGAATGCGTTGCACTATTTGTGGAAGGACAAATCACACGGAGGACCAATGTTACAACAAGAGAGCCTATGAAGAGAGGACCATGAAATCGTGAGATACAAGAGAAAGATCTTACATGGGATTGCCTGCTCAAAGTGTCCCGCCTACATCTCGTTGGGAAAACAGACAAACTTATGGGTATGGTGCTCAGGGTCAGGGAGGAGACTACCCGAGAGGAGCTGCACGTGATCAAAGGAGAGATGGTCCAATCAAGTGTTGGAGATGCCATGGCTTTGGCCATACTCAATCTAGGTGTCCAAACGAAAAGAAACCAGTTGATTATACCCCGCTATATAGGTACTGCAGTGGAGAGGGTCACTTTGATGAAGATTGTCCAAAACGAGGACCTGCCACTGGCATGGATAAGGGACCAGTAGGGTCCTCGAATTATGTTGATACTCAGATGCATTCCACACCGAGAGCTCAAGAGCACGTTCCTACAATCGGAGTAGTGTTCAAGACACCGAATCCTCAAGAAGGCTCTAGCTCGTCAATGCACTTTGTGGATGCTTACCAGGCCAAGAAACCACATAAAGAGCCAACTATGGTAGTAATCACAAGGACCCAAGAGTATTCAAAGAAACATCGAGAAGGCGAAAGCGAAGAAGTGAGTCAAGAGAAGATAGCTGAGCATGGAGAGGTGGAAAACCAAGTTGGAGGATTTGCTGAGCAGCAAGATTTTGAGGATGGGGAAGAGATAGAGATTCTTCCACCAGTGACCGAGGAGTTTGTGCCAGGCATAGCACCATTCCCTGAAAGATTAAGGGCTCCAAAGTGTAGGAAGGAAAGACAAAGTTTAGAGGAAGTGGACATCATAAAGCTGCTCACTGACACGGAAGTCACGCTAGATCTTGGCACATTGCTGAAATGTTCACCTGCTTATAGGAAACAATTCTACAATGAATATATTAAGAAGCCGAGGAAACCTCGAGAGAAAAAGAGACAAGATAAAGATGTCCAAGGTATGATTCAAAGTATTACGACGCAAATTGATTCGAATGCTCCAGCAGTGACAGTCGAGATAAAAGGGTATGCAGTCCCAGATGCTTAGTTAGATAGTGGAGCGGCAGTCAACTTAATGATTGAGTACATGATGAAAGCTTTGGGCCTCAGCCACATGGAAGAAACTCCAATGACCTTGAGAATGGTAGATCAAATGCAAGTGAAGCCTGTGGGTCTTTTGAAGAATGTAAGCACAGTTGTGAGTGGTCTAGAATTTAAAGTTGATTATTTGATAGTAAGACCAAGGACCTTAGAGGCCACTTTCTCGATCTTACTTGGACGGCCATGGCTGGTGCAAACTGAATGTGTGCATGATTGGCGCACAGGATTTATCACACTTAGACCGAAGGCTGATCGAATACAACTTCAAGTGTCTCCAAACTTGACCGGCAAGAAATCGACAACAGCTGAGGAAAGGGATCAGAAAGCAAAGGAAAAGGTTAGACAAGAAATGGCGCGGGTAAGATTTGCCTTGCACACGGAAACTTCCAAGGACCTTTTACAGGATGGATTTAAATTGCAATTTTCCAAACTCCAACACGCGAAAGTGGGCGAGTAGAAAGATCCACTATTTTACAAGGATAACTCAGACCAGGAGTTGCTAGGATGGTTGATGCACACGAGTGAATTTGAGTGCTACATGTTAAGTATAGACGCAAGGGAAAGCAAAGCTACCCAATCCCTAGAGAAGGGATCTTCAAAAGATGAGTTGAAGCTGGAGTTAGCTCTGACAATGGAAGTACAACAGTTGAGAGAAATGTTGGAGCAAGTCTATGACAAGCCTAAGTATTGGCTTGAGTCCCACAGTCATAGAAAAAGCCTTAAAATGAAGACTATGTAAAGTTCACTTGTGAACTACCTCTTGTAACTTTTGAAGAGTTTACTTAATGTAAAAGTGAAAGAACCTTAAGTGGTTGAGTCCACCTGATCAAGAATGGAAAGAGGAGCCACGAATTCGTGATTTGTGGTAGGTAGAGAATCAAATCAATCATTGATTGATTGGAGAGTGATTGAGGGAAGTTAGCCTCCCAAACTTAACTATAAATAGATGGCAATTTTAGTCGTGGTTAGAGAGACATATGTGAAGACCTCCAAGAGCTGAGCTTTATGCCATATCAAGGTGTGATTACAAGGCACACGTATGTATCAGTAAGTCATTGTATTGTACAAGCAATATACTTTCATTTTCATGATTATTTGAGTTCATCTTTCCATGTTCTTGTGAAGTGTACTACTCACTGCCATTACTCTCAGTTTTTCTTAGTCAGCTTGCAGAGATTTTCTCTGAGCTTGGTGCATCATTCTCAGTGATTTAACTTGGTAAAGTTAGGTTTATAAGTCTACTATATGCTCACAAATTTTCATGTCATTTGGATGTTGCAATCTTCAGTTATGTTCAGTTGACGTCAATAGTGTCTGTGCATTTTCACTTCTCTGTCAAGTACCCGACTTTTTCACTCATCTTGTCAGAGGTGTTTCATAGTGGTTACTTAACCAAATTCAGTGATTTAAAGCTTGTTGGATTCATCTTACTAGTTAGTATAACCGTACAAATTTTCATAATCATTGGATTCCTACATTTGGAGTTATGATGATTTTTCTGCTCACTGCTCTCAAACTATAGCAGCCCGTGAAAATTGGGATGATGTCATCAGTTGTTAAAACTCATTCTCAGTGTGTGGTTCCTTATTTTTTATGCGATTACTCTTGAAAGTTAGCTCTTTAAGTTACCTAGATTTCTCCAAGAGGAATTAAGCTAATTGCTACTGTGCTCAGGGAATTATGTAAAACACTGGACATGTGTGTGAACCAAGAATAGCAAGTTTTCACCTCTGAGCTAACTCCAACTTATCTGTTTTGATCTATCTTTTTGAGAGTGATCTTCCAAGGTACATAGGGTGTCTAATACATTTATTGGCAAGCTAAAAGGGGCCACCATATACTTGTGGAGTTCATTTGGCTGGTGTAGATCAAGGATTTTGCAACACCGCATCATCCTCAAGCACATACCTATCCATCTCTTCACAGTGGTATCAGAGCAAGGTTGAACAACATGGCATATGGATTTCCTTCATCAATTGACAAATTAGACGTAGGTAACTAATCAGCTTGGTCATTAAGAATGGAAGCCTATCTCCATGGTAGAAGTTTATATGGTTATGTGGCTGGAGATGAAGTTATGCCAAGTTTCAAGAACAAAAGTCAACCAACACAAGAAGAGCAAGAAAGATTGAGCACATGGTGCTCCAAGGATGCACTTGCAAGGTCTTATCTCCTCAACTCTATCTCAGATTTTTTGTTGCCTCACATTAGAAGTTGTAAGACATCTCAGGAAGTGTGGGATTCACTTGAAGCTTTCTTTTCTTCAAGTACTAAAGCTAGGAAGCATCAACTATGGCTGGATTTCACAACTCTCAAGAAGGCTCCCAAACAAAATGTGACTGATTTTGTCACAAAACTCAAGGACATAGCGGATCAGTTGGGAAGCATTGGAGAGGTCATAGATGAAGAGAAAATTGTAAGGCAGGTCATCAATGGCTTGAAGGTAGATGACAAGTGGGAAGCATTCACCACAGCTATGGATTTGTACATGGACATGCATGTACCTGATTTCAACACACTCATTGGACAACTACTTACTCAAGAGGCAAAGCTTATAAAAAATGGAGAAAGCTCTAAAGGTAATCAATCTTCAGCTTTATACACAGATAAAAGCAAGTCTAAAGATAACAAAGGAAAGGCAAAGAAAGTGGATGATGAAGCAGGTACATATGAAGCTAACTATGCAGGTAGAGGAAGACATGGCAGAGGTAGAGGAAGAGGAGGTAGACAAGGCAGGGGGAGATCCCAAGACTCCAACTCATGTTCCATTTGTGGATTAACTAATCATACAACTGAAAATTGCTTTAGGATCCAGGAATCAAAGAGGCAGAGGATACAATAGAGGAAGTTATGGCTACTCAAGAGGAAGGTTCAACAACTACCATGGCAACTACAACAACTACAATCATTCAAACTATCAAGGAGGCTACAAAGGAAGGAGAGACTACAATAACTACACAGAAGACTCAAACAAAGAGGATTCATTATTGATCATGAACATGGCTATGCCACAGGGTAAATCTGATGAGCATGTTTTCTACATAGATTCAGGTTGTTCAAATCATGTGGCAAGAAATGTGGCACTCCAATCAGATTTAGAAGATCCAAGGAATAAGCATGAGGTACAAACAGGAGATGATACAAAACATCTTGTGGAGAAAATAGGCAATGTCAAAGCACCTGATGGAAACATCAACCTACTCAGTAAGGTACTCTATGTCCCTACCATTACAAAGAATTTGATAAGTGTTGGGCAGATAGTAGAGAAAGGGTTGCAAGTCAGGTTCACAAAAGCAGGAGCATTTGTTGAAGATCCAAGTCAAGGATTCAGAAGAATTGCAAAAGGTGAAAAGACAGGTAGATTGTTCACATTTGAATTACAGGACACTAGAAACATTGCTCTCTTTAATTATGGTAGTCAAACACTCACAGAATTGGAAGTATGGCACAAAAGGTTACCACATATTGGTGAAAGGTCATTAAAGAAAATCTGCAGGGACCAAAGTGTACTTGGACTTCCTAATTTGTCATAACACCATATGATTTATAAGTGTAGTGCATGTCAATTTGGAAAGTCTCACAGGTTACCATTCATGAAGAAAGGTTATATGCATGGAGATCTCTTGGAGTTGGTTCATACAGATGTATGGGGACCTAGCAAGGAAGCTTCAATATCTGGATCAAGGTATTATGTTTCCTTTATTGATGATAGCAGCAGATGGACTATCCTATTCTTTATGAAACACAAAGATGAAGTTTTTTCATGTTTCAAAAGATATTTGGCTCTTGTGGAGAATCAAACAGGTAAATCACTAAAAAGGCTAAGGTCAGATGGAGGGGGAGAATACTTCTCCCATGAGTTTGATTCTTTTCTTCAAGAAAGAGGAATCAAAAGAGAGGTAACTACAAGGTACACTCCTGAGCAAAATGGAGTGGCAGAAAGGAGGAATAGGACAATTGTTGAAGTTGCAAGGTCTATGTTAAATGAAAAGCATTTACCTAATTACTTATGGGTTGAGGCTATATCTACAGCCACTTACTTGATTAATAGGTTGCCTTCAAAATCCCTTGATGGGATGACTCCATATGAGGCTTGGAATGGAAGAAGACCAAGCTTAGATCATTGTAAAATTTTTGGATGTATTGCTTTTGCTCATGTTCCTTCACAGGTTAGAGGCAAGATGGATCCAAAGGCAGAAAGGTGTGTATTTATTGGATATGACAACAATCAAAAGGGCTACAGGTTATACAACCCTACCAACAAAGGATTCTTGGTAAGCATAGATGTAGTTTTTTATGAGAACAATTCATGGTATCAAGATTCATGCAGGAAGATCCATTTACCATATAATATTGAAGAAGATTTTCCAAAGCTTGGTAGAGAACAACCGAAGATTAAAGAACAAGACACCTCAAAGGATGATGAAGAATCTCAGATGGAAAAGATCAAAGCATGGAAGTCTAAAGGTAAAGCAAAATTGCAGGAACTTGGACATGAGGCAGAATCATCACATCATGGCCTAAGAAGATCTATGAGGGAAAAGAAAAAACTAGAAAGGTATGGGTTTGACACCTCATTAGTAACTAAACACTCTATCTACATAGCACAGGATATAAACCAAGAGGAGCCATCATCATTTGAAGAGGCCAAAGCAAAATCAGAATGGAAGCATGCAATGAAGGAAGAGATTGAAGCACTTGAGGAAAACAACACTTGGGATTTTGTGCCCAAGACTTCATCCATGAAGGTAATAGGCTCAAGATGGGTCTATAAACTCAAGAAGAATTCTGATGGTTCAATTAACAGGTATAAGGCAAGGCTTGTAGCAAAAGGCTTTGCACAAACTCAAGGAATTGATTACGAGGAGACCTTCTCTCCTGTGGCAAAGATGCCTACTATTAGGGTTTTGCTTAGTATTGCCTCTTCCAAGAATTGGAAGATACTTCAACTAGATGTAAAGAATGCATTCTTGAATGGTTGGATAACAGAAGAGGTATATATGGCACAACCACCTGGTTTTGAGAACCAAGTTTATCTTGATTATGTGTGTAAACTTAACAAAGCATTGTATGGTCTCAACCAAGCTCCAAGAGCTTGGAATTCTAGGCTTGTTTCATTCTTACAAGACAAAGGCTTTCAACCAAGCAAGGCAGATCCTTCACTCTTTATTAAAAAGAGTAATTTCGAGGTCATCTACCTATGTGTATATGTAGATGATAGTATATTGATAGGAAATGATGTAGATGGTATGAAGAAGATCAAAGATCAGATGAGAGAAGAGTTCAAGATAAGTGATTTGGGTTCACTTACCTACTTCCTAGGTTTGGAAGTTGTCTACAAAGATCATGGTTTGTTTCTCACTCAAAGGAAGTACATTAAGAACATGTTGGCAAAATTCAAGATGCAAGATTGTAAGATTGCAGGTACTCCAATGGAGGTCAATCACAAATTGAGCTCACATGAAGGTGAACTCATAGAGGACATCACATCATATCAAAGTCTAGTGGGTAGTCTCAACTATGCCACATTGACAAGAGTAGATATATGTTACAATGTGAGTGTGCTAAGTAAATTTATGCACACACCAAGGAAACCACATATGGATGCTGCCAAAAGGATTCTCAAGCATCTCAAAGGAACCATAAATGAAGGACTTTATTATCCTTATGTATCTGATTTAGGTTTGAAGCTATTTTCTGATGCAGATTGGGCTCCAAGGAAGATAGAAGGAGCACTTCAGGTTATCTTACCTTTGCAGGTTCAAAGCTTATTTCATGGTCATCCAAGAAGCAACCCACAGTTGCTCTGTCTTCTACTGAAGCTGAATATAGAGGTCTTGCCATAGCTACACAAGAAGCTATGTGGATGAAGACATTATTCAAAGACCTTGGATTGGAGTTTGGAACTCCGACTATTTTTGGTGACAATATGAGTTCTATTCATTTGGCTGTTAATCTTATTTTTCGTGCAAGGACTAAACATATTGAAGTTCATTATCACTATGAACGAGAAAAGGTTCTAAGCAAAGAGATTCAAATATCATATGTGTCCACTCATCAACAATGTGCAGATATTCTAACCAAAGCATTGGATGGTACAAAGCTTTGCAAATTCAAGGCTATGATTGGTTTGCAGGTAATCTTGGAAGATTGAAGACCTCAAGCATACTTGGCTTGAGGGGGAGTTGTTGGAGAAAGTCTATGACAAGCCTAAGTATTGGCTTGAGTCCCACAAAGTCATAGAAAAAGCCTTAAAATGAAGACTATGTAAAGTTCACTTGTGAACTACCTCTTGTAACTTTTGAAGAGTTTACTTAATATAAAAGTGAAAGAATCTTAAGTGGTTGAGTCCACTTGATCAAGAATGGAAAGAGGAGCCACGAATTTGTGATTTGTGGTAGGTAGAGAATCAAATCAATCATTGATTGATTGGAGAGTGATTGAGGGAAGTTAGCCTCCCAAACTCAACTATAAATAGATGGCAGTTTTAGTCGTGGTTAGAGAGACCTATGTGAAGACCTCCAAGAGCTGAGCTTTATGCCATATCAAGGTGTGATTACAAGGCAAACATATGTATCAGCAAGTCATTGTATTGTACAAGCAATATACTTTCATTTTCATGATTATTTGAGTTCATCTTTCCATGTTCTTGTGAAGTGTACTACTCACTACCATTCCTCTCAGTTTTTCTCAGTCAGCTTCCAGAGATGTTTTCTCTGAGCTTGGTGCATCATTTTCAGTGATTTAACTTGGTATGCTCACAAATTTTCATGCCATTTGGATTTTGCAATCTTCAGTTATGTTCAGTTGAAGTCAACAGTGTCTCTGCATTTTCACTTCTCTGTCAGGTACCCGATTTTTTCACTCATCTTGTCAGACGTGTTTCTCAGTGGTTACTTATCCAAATTCAATGATTTAAAGCTTGTTGGATTCATCGTACTGTCTAGTAAAACCATAAAAATGTTCATAATTATTAGATTCCTACATTCTGAGTTATGTGGATATTTCGGCTCACTGGTCTCAAACTATAGCAGCCCGTGAAAATTGGGATGATGTTATCAATTGTTAAAACTCATTCTCAGTGTGTGGTTCATTATTTTTTCTGAGATTACTCTTGAAAGTTAGCTCTTTAAGTTACCTAGAATTCCCCAAGAGGAATTAAGCTAATTGCTGCTGTGCTCAGAGAATTATGTAAAGCACTGGATGGGTGTATGAACCAAGAATAGCAAGTTTTCACCTCTGAGCTAACTCCAACTTATTTGTTTTGATCTATCTTTTTGAGAGTGATCTTCCAAGGTACATAGGGTGTCTAATACATCCTTTGGCAAGCTAAAAGGGCCCACCATATACTTCTAGAGTTCATTTGGCTGGTGTAGATCAAGAATTTTGCAACACCTCTTCATCTTCAAGCACATAGCTATCCATCTCTTCACAAGAAAGGGTTAGAGTGCTAGAAGCAGAGCTTCTAAGGAGAAGTCGAGAATCGAAAAAAGAAGTGACGAGTAAGACTAAAGTGTTGGAAGCCATTGCAAAAGCTGAACTAAAGAAATTGGGTGCAGTTGAAAAAGAAAAAAACAATGATTTACTAGCCAACCATGCATGCGTGATTGGGGAGCACTTTCCAATCCCAGCGTCATCAAGGAATAAGGAATATTCGCGAGAAGCTCAGGTGGAAAAATGGGAAGTTTTTCCAGAAAAGTTCTTGAGCGTGGGATCAGAGCTACCAGATGGAGTACAAGATTGCATTAAATTGGCACTCAAAAATTTCAGCAAGGAGTTTGCATGGTCATACAGTGACCTGAGAGGAATTGATCCCCGAATCTGCCAACATTATATATATTTGGAAGAAGGCACCCGACCAATATGTCAACGACTTAGGCGGACAAATCTAGTCTACTCGGAATTGATCAAGCTGGAATTGACTAAGTTATTGGAAGCAAGATTCATATATCCCATCGCATCCAGCGAATGGGTATCACCAATTGTAGTTGTTCCGAAAAAAAAAAAGAAAATCCGCAGATTATCGGAAGTTGAACGAGCGCACAAAAAAGGATCACTTCCCTTTTCCGTTTACTGATCAAATCTTGGAGAGAGTGGCTGGCCATAAATTGTACTCGTTTTTGGATGGTTTCAGTGGGTACAACGAGATCCAAATCCATGAAGAGGATCAATCAAAAACTACTTTCACCACGGAATGGGGCACATATGCATATCGTGTGATGCCATTTGGATTATGCAATGCACCGGCTACATTCCAGAGGGCAATGATAGCTGCATATCAAGACTATTTGCAGGATTGGATGGAGATATTCCTCGATGACTTTGCGATCAGAGGCAACAATGAAAACATGATGGAGAGGATCAAAGCTATTTTAAGAAGAAGCATTGAAAAAGGCATCGCATTAAATCCTGAAAAGTGTACATTTGGAGTACGAAGAGGATTGCTCTTGGGACATGTTATTTCCGAAAAAGGGATTTCGATTGACGAGGATAAAGTAGAAAAAATTGGACAACTTCCACCTCCTCAAAACTTACGGCAACTCAGAGGATTCCTGGGACATGCTAATTATTATCGATGATTTATATTAAATTTTGCATCAATAGCAGCACCACTGACGAATATTTTGAGGAAAGACCAACAATATCAATGGACTGGAGAGTGTCAAGTTGCATTCGACTTGATCAAAGAGAGATTTATAAATGCACCGATTTTGGTAACGCCCGACTAGAGGAAAGAATTTCATGTGCATACAGATGCTTCTCATACTGTAGTTGGAGTAGTGCTATGCCAAGCTGATGAAAAGAAGTTGGACCGCCCTATTTATTACGCAAGTCGAAATTTCAATAGCACTGAAAGAAACTACACGACTACAAAAAAGGAATGCCTCTCGATGATCTTTGCTGTAAACAAATATCGACACTATCTGATGGGAAAGAATTTCACGTTTTATGTGGATCACGAAGCCCTAAAGTATATAATCAATAAACTCGAGCTATCAGGGCGATTGATGGGGTGGATGTTACTCCTACAAGAATTTTAGTTCACAGTGGTAACCAAACCGGGCAAAGCGCACATATTGGCTGACCATTTATCTCCAATTATTAATGAGGAGCAAATCTCTGGTGTGCCCGACGATGCTCCTGATGGACATCTATTTCAGGTTGATGCTAAAGTACCTTGGTATGCCGACTTGGTGAATTTCTTGTGCACCACTAAATACCCACCGAGAGCAAGCAAGAGAGAGAAGCAAAAATTGTTAGCACTGGCAAAACACCATAGCATCATTGGTGGGCAGCTCTATCGATATTTTGTCCATGAAAGCATTTATCGGAGGTGTCTCGAAGAAGAAGAAACAATTCTACTGTTGAGAGCATTGCATGATGGACCCTGCGGGGGGCATTTTGCTGGTGAGCTGACGGCGAGAAAGATCTTATTGGTTGGGTATTGGTGGCCAACGCTGTTCAATGACTCTCACACATACTGCAAGAAATGCGACACATGTCAAAGAATGGGAAAATCACCATTAGCACATGCAGCTCCTCTTACGCTGGTGTTGGCTCTTAAGCCTTTTGAAAAAACTCCTACAAGAATTTTAGTTCACAGTGGTAACCAAACCGGGCAAAGCGCACATATTGGCTGACCATTTATCTCCAATTATTAATGAGGAGCCAATCTCTGGTGTGCCAGACGATGCTCCTGATGGACATCTATTTCAGGTTGATGCTAAAGTACCTTGGTATGCCGACTTGGTGAATTTCTTGTGCACCACTAAATACCCACCGGGAGCAAGCAAGAGAGAGAAGCAAAAATTGTTAGCACTGGCAAAACACCATAGCATCATTGGTGGGCAGCTCTATCGATATTTTGTCCATGAAAGCATTTATCGGAGGTGTCTCGAAGAAGAAGAAGCAATTCTACTGTTGAGAGCATTGCATGATGGACCCTGCGGGGGGCATTTTGCTGGTGAGCTGACGGCGAGAAAGATCTTATTGGCTGGGTATTGGTGGCCAACGCTGTTCAAAGACTCTCACACATACTGCAAGAAATGCGACACATGTCAAAGAATGGGAAAATCACCATTAGCACATGCAGCTCCTCTTACACCGGTGTTGGCTCTTAAGCCTTTTGAAAAATGGGAAATTGATTTTGTGGGGCCTATTGATCCTCCCTCAAGACGTAGATCCAATAGGTATATCTTGGTCTCCACTGACTATGTTACCAAGTGGGTAGAAGCCAAAGCTCTGAAGACTGATCCAGTCATTGATGTAGCTAAATTTTGGTATGAATAAATTATCACACGATTCGGATGCCCGTTGGAGATAGTGAGTGATAGAGGAACACACTTTTTCAACGAACTAATCGAGGAATTGATGGAGTTGTATCAAATCAAACATAGGAAAAGCACTCCATATTAGTCGAGGGCAAATGGACAGTCTGACGGAGGTCTTCAGTTCGAGGGGGTGGATGCAAAGTTCGTTGAAGTCTTCGGTGTGAGGCAATCACATGGCGTGGCATTTGCAAAGTCAGACCTTTTCTTTGTGTGTCTGCTTCAGCCTCTGAGTTTGGATATTGTTATCCGGAAACATGAGATAGCAGCTGCTCAGTGGATGCCTTTTGATGATTATCGATCGGAAGAGGCCAATACCAAGAGTGAACTGCTTACAAGAATTACAAACATTGTAACTGTTGCATTTCAAGGGAAATACACAGGATTTGGTGTTGAAAAGTTGCGTTTGAGTCCCCGTAGTAAAAGAGCCGCTTGTTTTCATCATAATACAATTCGCGAGGTCAAAGACGAGACAGGGATGGACATGAAGATGATTTCTCTCAGTTACCTAATGGAATTCTGATGCAGAGTGAAGGGTTGTTCCGACCGATTCTTCCTATTCCAGTAGCACGGATGCCTATGGCATAGAAGCAAGAGGGGGTTTCTTGGTTAACCTCGAATGGGGTTGATATACAATCTGCGGAAGAACACGGAAGTCTGTAATGTGGACTAGAGAAAGCAGACATGGTCATAGTCTCATTCTCGAAGTGCATTGGGTGTTTGGATGACTGTTCAACGTAGATGCCTGAAGCGACATTGATGAGCTATGAAGTTTCTCATTGACAGTCCTACAACTTGGCCTTACTTTGACACCCGTAAGTTAGCGACTTCATTTACTCTTTAACCTTTGCAAATCTATTATGTGGTATAGTAAAGTGGTTGATCTGCGGTGAATGAAAATACACTATAACCATAGTATTTGAGGTCTAGATTACTGTTAAAGCAACCATTGTATGCACTAAATATGGTAGCACCTCTCATCATGTGAATTCGGTTTTGATTTGGCTCTTTGTCGGAAGTCCATCTGATGTCGTATGCATAAGTTTGACGCATGTAAGGATAGCATCTGTAAAGCTTGATAGGATTGCATGTGAATTTTTTCATACACATCAAATATCATCAGTGAAGAATCACTTACTATCGTTGGCTGAATCCAATGGTCCATGCAATTTTTTCCATGCACTTCTAGGCAGAGCGTTACCCACTATGAATGGTGTCATCTCTGTATATGGGAACGGCATGAAGGACACGTAGGAGGTGTAGAATAGTGGTTGCTGAAAACCATATGCTCTGAAAAAATATTATTTGAGTTGAAATATTGGAGGACCATTCCTTAATCCTCGGAGTTCATGCAAACGCACATAGTACCAAGGGATATGCTATGAAATCAAATAGTTTACCCAATGTAAAAGGAAAGAAAGGGGGGGGGGATTGATTTAGAAAAGTAAGCGAGCAGGAACAAGGCGGATATGTCATGATGGGTATTCATGGATTAGAAGGTCATTGTCATGGACATGTATGGGGTTTCTATATCTTGTGAATGTTTGGATTGCATTTGACATGTTTTCTGCTGAACTTGAAGAGGGAGGAGTGCCCATCGAGAGGAAAACTGAGATTTTATGCTCGGTCAGTCCAATAACCATTTTCGGATCTTGTGGTTTTTGGGTGAGTCCTTCCACCTTGCTTAGTGAGCACGGAGCAGGTGAGTGAAGAATCTCTGAAAATCATCTTTGGCTGGGGACTGTAATCATCAGCATAGTGAGATCACAAAGAAGATGCACACCAAGTCAAGAGAATGTATTTTAGGTGTTTCCACCTCTAGTGCGGTCTCTAATCAGAGATAAGCATGTCATTCATTTTCTCGGTAAGATATATGTATGCAGAAGCTCAGGATTGTTGTTGTGGTAAAAGAAGGATAACGGTAGATATGCAAGATACGACAGCGTATATGAACCTTCCATAGATGTGCCATAGCTATGGAAAAAAATCAAAACAGCCTATGTTGAAATATCTAGATCAGTTTCTGCTCAACAAATTCCTCTACGATGTGTAGATGCTGCGATCGAGTGACCATGGGCAATAGAGGGACGCGTGAATCCCAAGGGTTGTGTCTATTGTTAATGCAAGATGAATCAAATCAATTAGATATATGTAGTGGTAGCGTCACGGGGCTGAACATGTGTCAGCATGTAGTTGGCATTCCAACAACAACTTGGTGGGTTTTTTTTTCTTCTTCCTTATTGTGCGAGCACTGAAGTCATATCAAGTCAAGGGATGCAAAGTTGTTCTCTAATAAGATAAGACATGTAATTTCATTTCAATATGCCATGCACTGTGTAATTGCTACGACTCTTGCATTCCAGCAATGTAAAGACAGGGGAATCTAAAATTTTGTTGCCGTTGATTTAGTATGTGATTGAGTATATGCTTTAGTCTTTACTAAAGTAAGAAGGCTAATCACATAGCAGAAGGCTAAGATATTTTTTTTATTTGATAACCTACCTATTTGTTGCTAGTCCTTGTATCATGTTTTGAACTTGAGAGAGGCAACCGGTAAAGTTGGATCGCTATTCGGGTTTCAATTCCCCTCTCCTCTATAGATACATTCCCCTGCAATTGTGGACTTACACTACAAGGAATACGGGCGTGTAGCGACGGTTAACGCGACAGAATTTTGTCGCTATAAAATTGCAACTCGCGTCGGAATTACCGTCGAGCGCGGACCGTCGATTATACGTCGCAAAAAACGACGGTATTTGCGACGCTTCTGTTTAGCGTCGCTTAAAGGACACTTGTCAAATGCGTCGCTTAAGCGACGTATATTTTTGCGTCGCATAAGCGACGGTTTAGACCGTCGTATAATCGACGGTGCACACCGTCGTATACGCGACGCTAAGCAAATGTCGCTTATACGATGGCGTGTTGCATCGCTTATACGACGATCTGTTGACGGACAAAAATTAAAACGTTGGAGGCTCTGCAATCGGCATTTTCACGCATCCGATCGAAGAGCTCTCCAACGTTCGCAATTGCGCTGCGCTTACGAGCTGAAGCAAGTATATGCAGAATTGTTGTTTTGCTTAAGCTCTCTGTTATTGTCTCCCTCTATCTTTGTTTCTCTCTTTCTACATCTTTCTCTCTTTGAATTTTCTCTCTCTCTCTCTAGATCTCACTCTCTCTCTCTCTAGATCTCACTCTCTCTCTCTAGATCTCTCTCTCTCTCTAGATCTCTCTCTCTCTAGATTTCTCTCTCTCTCTCTCTCTCTCTCTCTCTCTCTCTCTCTCTCTCTCTCTCTCTTTTCTCTCTCGTTATTGCAGGTTATTCAAGAAGCTAACCAAGCAAAAACTATGGATCACAATTGTAAGTACAATTTCTATTATTTGTAGATCATTTGAATTGTGTTATTTTCATTACATACCATACTCACACTTATTGATATGCACTCATACACTTATACATGATGAAGAAGCACACACACATGCATATACCTACATATACACATATACATGCACATACACACACATACACATAGAGTTATACATATACACACACATACACAAGAACATGCACATATTGATACATACATATACACTTATACATGCACATGCATATACATACATATACGCACACATACACTGCACATATACACATATACATGCAAATACACACACATACACATAGAGTTATTCATATACATGCATATACATATACACACATACACATGCACATGCAGATACTCATACACACATATACACTTATACATGCACATGCACATACATACATATACACACACATACACATGCACATACATACATACACACACACATACATATACACTTAGGTTCACACATATGAATGAATTATATAATTAAAGTATTAAAACACATGCTTAATATAAACAATAATAACAATCAATAGAACAAAACTCTTCATTACTTAATACCATACACACAATTCAAAACATGACTGAAATGAAAAATATATATATATATATATCAATGTAAATACATATAATCCAATGTCATAATCAACTAAAATCCTAATCATCATCATCATGATCATCATCATCATCAGCAATATCATGATCATCCTGATCTTCCTCATCCTCATCCTCATGATCACCCTGTGACGATCGAGATCGTCCCTCCTGTGTCTGTCTCTCCACCTCATCCATATTTGTCTCCCCATAATACTCCTGTATTACATATAACAAACATAAATCAATAAAATAATTAAAACATTCATAACAACAAAATAATTATATAAAATTTAAAAATACTCACAAAGGCATCAGGATGATCTTGTATATACTCGCTCAAACGCCGATATCCAAAATGTGTAGCATACTCGATCTCGTGTTTCATAGGATATCGGCCATAATCCTTTCGCTGCAATGAAACAAACAAAAAACATTAGTTGCTTGCATTTTTACTAAAATAACAAATATACTCACAATAACACATATACTTACAAACGTAGCTACAAAACCATTATGGCCCATTTGGCCTAAGTGCGATGTGTGGCCCGACTCCACTCTCTTCTTTGCAGCAGCCTGTTTATTCAAGGAAAAAAAAACATAAATTAAATTAAAAAATTACTACAATATCTAAAAATTATAAATATAAACTATTAATTTGTGTACCTTCTGTTGAGGAAATGACTCCTGAAGACGTAGCTGTCTACGAAAAAACTACCACGACTCAAGTGGTATGTTAGCTCGCCTCTTATTTTTTTCGACCATACAATATCTCCTGTTAATTTAATCTCAAACAGAAAAAAAGTCAGAATACATACACATATATACACACATATACACATACACATACACATACACATACACATACCCACATACACATATACATGCAAACATATACGCATGCATATATGTATATATATACACATATACATACATATAACATAAACAAACATATACATATCCACATATATACGTACACACACATGCATGCATATACACTCATTCATACAAAATACATGCATTTATCCCACAATAATATGTGTTGTGTATAGGTGAATATGTGTGTATGTATAAATGTGTATATGTGAATATGTGTGTCTGTGTAAATATGTATATGTGAATTTTTTATTTATGTAGATAATCAAATTATTAATATCAAATACCATTATTTGTAGATTCTGATCAATCAGATGGAACTCCACCACCATCTCCTCATCGTGCAACGACTTTATACTGTAAGTTTATGAAATATTTAATTTTAACTATATTTGATGGATACATAACTTATATATTTTTTTTATGTTTCTTATGATGTGCAGATTCTGATCAATCAGAGGGTACTCCACCACCTCCTACCCATGCAACGACTTCACATGTGTCCTCCGATAGGAATTATGATGAATTTTACTATCAAGAGCATATTATATGTTGGTGTAACTCTTGTTATGGCACGTATCGAAGACCACGATTGGAATGTATTCAACATGAGGCAGATTATGGTACTTTTGAGCATGCACCATCACCTAGTCAACGTGATAATGCTTGGGTATGTATTTTCTATATATATTAATGTCATTTTTTTATTTAAAAACCATGTATAAAATCAAATTATTATTGATATACAGCAATACTTGCTCGATGATGATGATGACGATGATTTTTCTCATAATGTTAATATACCTCGTACACGTAATGGACTTGCTATTCATCAATTACAAGCAGAGGTTTCTAGAAATCCTCTACCTCCTGGTTTAGAGAATGAAACGGCTGGAGATTATCCATTGCCAGCTCGTGATCGTTCTTTAGTACAAACATATGATAGAAGAAGATATGGAGGATGGAATAGAGGACCACTTCCTTTAGATGGAGAGGTTTTCAACTTTTGGGGTAATCGCTATATGATTGCTCCATCCACTATTACTAATGCTGGTCGTGGTCTCTTTATTGTAGAGGATTTGTATGTGCCTCCGAACTCTGAAGTCACTCTTATGTCATTCTGTGGTCCTATATATGGATGGGGAGATTGGCATCGACTTTCACGTCATGTTCAAAGCATGAGTACTTATGGAATATGCTTGAACGCAACATCTCTTACTAGTAGAAAGATTTTAGATGCAGAAAATGAAAGATTATATATTGATGGAAGACCTTACACACATGGAAATATAGCAGGTTTAATAAATAGTAGTCGAGGGTTACATAATAGTTCAAGGACTAATTGCACATTTGAGGAGCGTGAAAATAGTCATGAATCACCATACATGAGTAGAGATGTATCAAGATACATAGTTGTCAATGCTATTACTACATTACATGCTGGTGATGAACTATTAGTGAATTATGGATGGCGTAGACCTCCAAGAGCACCTTTTAGCTAGAGAGAATAAAAATTTTCTATCCATATTTAATAAGTTATATACTTAATTTTATATTTGAAGTTTAATTTTTATTCATTTATGAAATACTAATGAGTTTTATTTATATGTGTAGATTCCAACGTATGATGTTGATGATATTCATCCACAACATTCACAATTACCAATAAGACCTCATTTATCAGAAGCTTCCATGAGGAGGCTACGCAAAACTAAGCATGTGCAATATGCAAAGTTGAAAGACCTATATTCAAAAGATGATAAAGTACAAGATTTGTGTGACAATGATGAAGATGATGGCATGGCAGATTTTATTGAGGATTGGTATCAAAATGACAGTGAGAGCATGGATATTTCTAAAAATGAGAAATATCTTCGAGAGGAATGTCTAAAGCATGTATATGAAGGAAGTCATTTGACACGACTAAATGCAAGCTTACTTATTCTCAACCTTCAAAATCGTTTTGGATGGAGTAATGTATCTGTTTCGACACTATTAAGGTATAAATTTCAATTTTCTATCTATTTATATATATATATATATATATGCATAAATATATATACATATATAAATACATGTAGGTTTTTATTCTTACTTTAGATAAGGTTATAAGAACAAGAACTTGAATTGAATGGAAACTTTTTGTCCGCGCATCTTTTAAAACTATTAATGCATCTTTCCAAATATTCGCAATGGTGACATGGATGAGTCGCATGCACAGGGGTTACTCAAGAGACAGTAGTCCACTTTGTATCCTAAAGTTCAGATGCTCATCATTGACATGCAAGAGGTTTACTGCATACCCGAGAAATCGTGCTCTATCTTGACTAACCTTTGTGCATGCGATTCATCCATGTCACCATTATATGAACATATGTGTGAATCGACAGGATACGATTGTTTTGCGTAAATATTTTGAAAGATGCATTAATAGTTTTAAAAGATGCGCGGACAAAAAGTATCTATTCAATTCAAGTTCTTGTTCTTACCTTATCTAAAGTAAGAATAAAAACCTACATGTATATATGTATGTATATTTATTTACCTTTTTTAATATATCTTTTTTTGATAAACTTACAGGTTATTATCTGAAAAGTTTTTACCAAGTCAAAATATTCTTCCTACCTCACATGATGAAATGAAGAAGATAATCAACAATCTTGGTATAGATTATCAATGTATACATGCATGTCCTAACGATTGTATTTTATATAGAGGTGAATATGCAGACTCTTTGACATGTCCCAAATGTCAATCTCCTCGATATAAGGGTGAAGAAGGTAAAATCCCGAATAAGGTATTGAGACATTTTCCATTGGCTCCACGGATTAGACATATGTTTCAAAGCCCCGAATTATCAAAGATTTTGACTTGGGGACATGATCACAAAAGTACTGATGGAATAATCACAATTCCTCATGATAGTGTTGCTTTTCAGCATATTGATTCTACATGGCCTGAATTTGCACAAAATCCACAGAATCCAAAGTTAGGAGTTGCATTAGATGGGGTTAATCCATTCTCCATGAAATCCAGTAAATGGTCAACATGGCCAGTGGTAGTCATAAACTACAATCTTCCGCCATATCTTAGCATTAAAAAGGAACATTTAATGCTTTCACTTTTAATCCCAAGCAAAAGACAAGTTAAAGATATGAATGTATATCTTGCTCCTCTCATTGACGATCTTCAAGAGTTATGGAGAGGTATTAATGTCATTGATATATCGAAAAGCATCAATGAAAGACATATTACGATTCGTGGTATTGTGGCTTGGACTATTCACGATTTTCCTGGATATGGCGTTTGTTCAGGTATTGATGTAATTTTTTTATTCAATATGCATGTAAATAAATATGATTTAATCTAATTATATTTTTATCCTTTTCCATGATGCAGGAATATCTACTAAGGGTTATAAAGCTTGTCCATATTGTGGTGATTGGTTGAGATCAATCTATAGTAAGAATCTCAACATAAATATTTATCTTCGACATCGACGATTCTTGCCTGATGATCATCCATTAAGATCTAAAAGAGAAGCGATACATTTTAATGGAAAGCTTGAAACAGGCCAGTATCCAAAACCTATGACGCCTATGGATTGGTATAAAAAATGGACAGATGGACCTCTGATAGATCCAGAAGCAGAAATCTTCAGTGATGATTCAGATAATGAGTATGTGAACAGAGGTAAAGGGAAATTGGCACTCGCAGAGAACATATCAATATGGTATTCTTTGGAGTATTGGAAAGAGTTAAAAGTATGTCATCTTCTTGATCCTATGCATATATTCAAAAATATTGGTTATTCACTATGGCAGCATCTTCTTGCACTAAAAGATACCACAACATCAAGGAATGATTTGAAAGATCAAACATCCAAACCAAAGTTATGGCCAGTTTTTGATAGACATCGACAAGAAACGACTTATGCATCTACTCCTTGGGTACTTACAACAAAAGAGATACAGACTATCAACAATAGAATTCAATTGATCAAGACTCCGACAGGATATGGAGCATCGTTTCAAAACATGTTTACTATGGATGATAAGAGCTTATCTGGATTATAGACCCATGACTGGCATAACTTTTTGAAATATATTTTACCTTTGGTTATCGATGGATGTACAACGAAAGGAGTACGAGATGTGATCTATCGTCTTGGATCACTTATAAGGTAATTATGATACTTTTATATTTAATATGTATGAATATTGGATATCTTTTATTTTTTAATTAACTTCTTTACAATTGTTTTTATGATTTGTATAGGTGGATTACATCCAAAGAGATCGATAAAAATTCGATCCCACAAAAAAAACGTGAATGCAAAGAGCTACTATGTTTGATGGAAAAAGAACTTCCTACTTCATTTTTTGATATTCAAGTTCATTTACTAGTCCATCTTGTAGATGAGATAGAGATTGCCGGTGTTGTCAACACTCGATGGATGTTTTGGGTCGAGCGATTTATGGGAATATTAAAAGGTTATGTGCGACAAAGAGCAAAACCAGAAGGATCCATGGCAAAGGGTTGGATGCTTGAAGAGTGCATGTATTACGTTAGTGAGTACCTTGAAAGAGTTCATGAAGAAGCTCCACGTGCATGGACCAACGAGTCTTCTTCAAAAATTACAGATGAGGTATTATCAGGTAAGGGGGTTCCATTCTTATTTACATTTCAAGAAAAAAATGATGTTTCTACTTTTGTAGCATATAATAGCGAATGCATGCAAGCATTCGTTAATGAGTACGAGGAACTTCAAAGTCTCCAAAGTAAAAGGCGAAAAAACAAACGATCTAGACGTAATCTCGATAATAATGAGATTACAGATATACCTTCTTTCACGGATTGGCTATATAGTCGTTTGCAACATGCCAACGTAAATAATGAAGAAATCTCAGATGAGCAAAGAGAGTTAATGATAGGTTGTGAACGAAAGGTAATTTTATTAAAATATATATTTTAGTTTTTTCATATATGTTTGTTAGTTTCTATTTACTAATTGAATTTATTTTGCAGGCTCGAATGTTCACTAATATGTGGGCTTTTGGACAACATATTAGAATCAAAGCCATTGATTCTTTACGTAAAACAGAGGATTCTAGTATTGTTGCTTGTTTCAACCAACTGTCATGTGCTAGCTCAAAAGACACGAACCTTATAGATAGCGAACTTGGTTACGTAGGAACTATTGTTGGTATCTACGAAATTTCATTTCGTACATTCAAACAGGTAGAAAAAAGTTTATATATATTTTTTAGAGTTAGTTGTTTTTTTAAGCACCTAATAATGGGACGTTTTTGTTGTTATATATTTTGATAGGTCATTTTGAAGGTTGACTGGTATCGAGCGGAGTATAAAGGTAGTAATTCTACAATAAGAAAGGAATTATCTGGGTTTTGGGCAATTGATTCTTCCAAGGTAATGCGATCTACTAAAGAACCATATATTCTTCCTAGGCATATTGAACAAGCATTTTTTTATAAAAACCCAGATGCTCATCCTTGGTGGCAAGTCATTCATGTGCAACCTAGAGGTAGGTCATTGTTTGAACAGTTTATTGTTAGAGAGATTGAAGAAAGTCCTCTTGATGATTCAACATCAGATACTGATACATCAACATCTGGAATAGAAATTAGACTCATTATATGTGATAATGATACTAATCTTTTTGATGAAGAGGATAATTCTCTACATGCTGATTCTACTGATGAGGAAGAGGAATTACCAGAAATAGATATTAATCCACCAATAGATGATGTGATTCATGAGAACATAGATTTAACAATAGAAGAAATAAATGAAATCAATAAGGATAATGAAGATGAGACTATATTGATGTCTTACCAAAATGATGGCAATAATGAAAACATATGAGCAGATTAGATAGTAACTTGAAGCTTCTGAATGGATATCAGATAATAGGTTTTTTTTATTAACTTGAATAACGATGAATCCTACTAGAGAGATGAAATCATGTTCTTCTAAGTTAGAACATGAAGCTCAGGGGTATGCCTAATTATTTTATATATAGCTTTATCTTCGAGGAGTAAATTTTTATCATGTATGTATGCATATGTGTGTGTATTCATGTGTATTATATGTATACATATATTAGTATGCATATATATGTATTTCATGTATATGTATGTGTTTGCATGTGTGTGATATATGTATACATGTATTCATGTACGTAATATATGCAAGTGTTTATAATTGTGTACATGTATATATGTATATGTGTCTATGTGTAAATATGTACATGTAAATATGTATGCATGTATATATATGTTTATGTGTGCATGTAGGCATGTACATGTATGTGTAAATATGTACATGTAAATATGTTAGTATGTATATATATATTTATGTGTGCATTTAGGCATGTATGTGTGAAGCATAATATATCTACTCCATTTTATATTTATGTATCCTATCTACATGATGTGTATATATCTTTACATATATTATGAATCATGATCCTCATTGATTCGAGTAGCTATATATAGAGGCATAAGGTTGGGAGGAGAGACATCTCTCTAGTAGGACGTCGGAGGTGTACATATACTTCAAACATATGGCTAAAAGGTTGAATTAGAGTTTTTAAATTAGGGATTTCAAAACCCTAATATCGAGATTAGTGCTCTCTGTCTCTCTCTCTCTCTCATATACATACATACCGTGCATTGTCACGACGATGCGCCATAAGTGTCCGCATCTCTTTTAAACACCATTTAAGAGACCACCCTGTCCCAAACTCCGTCTCAAGTGAACTGAGCACGTACTTTTTATCCCTCTCATCATGCTCACTACAAAAATAAAAAACATAATATAAATAAAACATAAGATATATATTTCAATTTATATGTAAAACTGTTACTTACTTCCACGGTAAGTGGATAAAGCGCAGGTAAGAGTCGCATAGTGCACGCATTCTCCTCCTGAACTCCAATCCATTTCCTATGTATACAATATTCCCCTCTGGCTCTATGTCGCACTCTAGTCCTAACGTGCCTATGCATGTCCTCATAGGCAACGTCTCTGCTCTGCTATCACGTGCTGGAGGTGGTATAGGTGTCCTGAAAATAGATAGATAGAAATAAATAAAAATATGTGCTATAATATCATTAAACAAATTTATGAAAAGAAACATACCTATGAGCAGATAGCTCTCTTCCTACATGTGGATCCGCAGAAGAGCCCTCGTCTGATCGCGTAAGCATCTGGATCGTATAATCTAGCTCCTCATCTGACATCTCTGCGTAGTCCCGCATTATGGCCCCCTAGAGTATCTGACGGAACGCTTGCTCTCATAAGACTTTTTATGAGAGTGAGTTTCGCCTTTCTCTCTCTACTGGGATCCATAATACCTAACATATAAAATAAAATGGTTACAAATCAATATATATATGTGTACATATGTACGTGTGTATGCATTAAATATGTGTATGTATGCATGTGTGTGTATGTATGTGTGTGTATGTGTATGTGTATGTGTATGTGTGTAGGCATGTGTATGTGTGTGTATGCATCATTATGTGTGTATGTGTCTATGTGTGTATGTGTGTGTATGTGTGTGTGTGTGTATGTGTGTGTATATGTGTGTGTGTATGTATGCATGTATGTATGTATGTATGTATGTATGCATATGCATTATGTATGTATATATATGCATGTATGTGTATGTGTGAGTATGTCTCTCTATGTGTGTGTATGCATATATGTGTGTATGTATGCATATATGTGTGTATGTGTGTGTATATGTGTTTGTATGTGTGTATGCATGTGTATGTGTGTGTATGCATTCTATGTTTGTGTGTGTGTGTCTGTATATATATGTGTGTATGCATTCTTATGTGTGTATGTGTCTATGTGTGTTTGTGTGTGTGTATATGTGTGTGTGTGTCTATGTGTATGTGTGTGTGTCTATGAGTGTGTATGTGTTTATGTGTATGTATGTATCTATGTGTGTGTATGTATCTATGTGTGTATGTGTATGCATGTATGTATGCATGTGTATGTGTGTATGCATCATTATGTGTGTATGTCTCTATGTGTGTATGTCTCTATGTGTGTATGTGTGTGTGTCTCTATGTGTATGTGTGTGTGTCTATGAGTGTGTATGTGTTTATGTGTATGTATGTATCTATGTGTGTGTATGTGTCTATGTGTGTATGTGTATGCATGTATGTATGCATATGTATGTGTGTGTATGCATCATTATGTGTGTATGTGTCTATGTGTGTATGTTTGTGTGTGTGTGTATATGTGTGTGTATAAGTGTATGTGTCTATGTGTATGTGTCGCTATGCGTCTATGAGTGTGTATGTGTTTTTGTGTGTGTATGTGTCTATGTGTGTGTATGTGTCTATGTGTGTATGTGTATGCATGTATGTATGCATATGTGTGTATGTGTGTGTATGCATTATGTATGCATATGTGTGTGTATGCATTATGTATGTGTATGTAAGCATGTGCATTATGTATGCATGTCAGTATGTATGTATGCATATGCATATGCATTATGTATGCATATGTGTGTATGTGTGTGTATGCATTATGTCTGCATATCTGTGTGTATGCATTATGTATGTGTATGTAAGCATGTGCATTATGTATGCATGTAAGTATGTATGTATGCATATGCATATGCATTATGTATGCATGTAAGTATGTATGTATGCATATGCATATGCATTATGTATGCATATGTATGCATGCATGCGTATGTGTGTATGTCTCTCTATGTGTGTGTATGCATATATGTGTGTGAATGTGTGTGTACATGTGTTTGTATGTGTGTATGCATGTGTATGTGTATGTATGCATCATTATGTGTGTATATGTGTGTATGTGTGTGTGTCTCTATGTGTATGTGTGTGTATCTATGAGTATGTATGTGTTTATGTGTGTGTATATGTCTATGTGTGTATGTGTCTATGTGTGTGTATGTATCTATGCATGTGCATTATGTATGCATGTAAGTATGTATCTACATTGTATGCATATGCATATGCATTATGTATGCATATATATGCATGTATGTGTATATGTGTGTATGTCTCTCTATGTGTGTGTGTATATGCATATATATGTGTGTATGTGTGTGTATATGTGTCTGTAATATGTATGTGTGTATGCATGTGTATGTGTGTGTATGCATGTGTATGTGTGTATGTGTGTGTATGTGTGTGTGTGTATATGTGTGTGTATGTGTGTGTGTCTATGTGTATGTGTGTGTATCTATGAGTGTGTATGTGTTTATATGTGTATGTGTCTATGTGTGTGTATGTGTCTATGTCTGTATGTGTATGCATGTATGTATGCATATGTATGTGTATGCATGTGTATGTGTGTGTATGCATCATTATGTGTGTATGTGTCTATGTGTGTATGTGTTTGTGTATATGTGTGTGTCTATGTGTATGTGACGCTACGCATCTATGAGTGTGTATGCATTATGTATGCATTATGTATGTGTATGTATGCATATGCATTATGTATGCATATGTATGCATATGTATGCATATGTATGCATGTATGTGTATGTGTGTGTATGTCTCTCTATGTGTGTGTATGCATATATGTGTGTGTATGTGTGTATGTGTGTATATGTGTGTCTATGTGTGTATGCATGCATATGTATGTGAATGCATCATTATGTGTGTATGTGTGTATGTGTGTATGTGTGTGTGTGTATATGTGTGTGTATGTGTATGCGCGTCTATGTGTATGTGTGTGTCTATGAGTGTGTATGTGTTTATGTGTGTGTATGTGTCTATGTGTGTGTATGTGTCTATGTGTGTATGTGTATGCATTATGTATGTGTATGTATGCATGTGAATTATGCATGCATATGTGTGTGTATGCATGTACACATATGCATATGCATTATGTATGCATATGTGTGTGTATGCATGTAAGTATGTATGGATGTACGCATATGCATATGCATTATGTATGCATGTATGTGTATGTGTGTGCATGTCTCTCTATGTGTGTGTGTGTATGCATATATGTGTGTATGTGTGTGTATGTGTGTGTGTATGTGTGTATGTGTGTATGTGTGTGTATATGTATGTGTATATGTATGTGTATATGTGTGTGCATGTGTATGCATTATGTGTGCATGTGTGTATGCAACATTATTTGTGTATGTGTGTATATGTTAGTGTATTTGTGTGTATGTGCGTGTGTGTCTATGTGTATGTGTGTGTGTCTATGTGTGTATATGTGTGTGTATGCATATGTATGTGTGTGTAAGTGTGTGTGTGTGTGCGCATATCTTCCTTCAAGTAGATGTGTCTCTCTCTCTCTTGCGCGCGCGCTCTCTCTCTCTCTCTCTGGCTCTCGGTGTCTTCTTGCTCTCGCGTCCAAATCCCGGCACAAATGTGCCGGGAGAATTGAATTTTTTTTTTAACATTGCAGAGCGTCGCATATGCGACGCTCTGCAGTTTGCCAACGTCGTTAATAGCGTCGCTAACCAGCGATGCTACTAGCGACGCTTGTGGTTTAGCGTCGCATAAGCGACGCTATCGTCGCTTATGCGACGAGACTCGACGAAAAAAAAAATTCTAAGTATTTATCGTCGCTTATGCGATGATTTCATCGCATAAGCGACGGTTTTTGTCTTTATCGTCGCATAATCTGAAAGGGGGGCGTCGCTACGCCCCCCTTTTTCTTGTAGTGTTAGAATGAGAAAAATCAACATAGTTCGAGAAGCTTGAATAAAACATATTCCTGTATAAGCATCTTTCTCATGGGGAATAGTGCAAACAGATGCTATCTCTTTTTCATATGTATTGCGTGACTTCTTCCAAAGCTCCTCTGCACATTCATAGTCTAAAACTGTGAAGTAAACATTATCTTCCATGTGCAAGTGAATCGTAGACCTGGCCATTTCATGTAACTCATCCCAATCATCTTCATCCATGTCTGTAGGCTTCTTTGAAATTCCATGTACTGGCTTCCATTGCCTCCTTTCAATCAACACATCTTTAATCTGATTCTTCCATAGAGCAAAGTTTGTGCCATCAAATTTTCAAATCTCAAAATGGCCTTTGCCCTCCAAGTTATAGATCCTCCTGAGAACACTAGGACGAGAACCTTATCCACGAGATGTGCATGAGACCTCTGATGCCATGATGGTAGAGAACTGAATGGAATGATATTGGAGTTAGAAGAGTCCAAACACCAATGAATAAGTGTATCAAGGAGTAAATCGACCACTATATAGTTGACCAAACACCAATGAATAAGTGTATCAAGGAGTAAATCGACCACTATATAGTTGACAAAACCAAAAATCTTGAAAACTTTGCCACAATATCCTCTACAGAATGAGCATATGACCAATGTCAAAATATCATAAAACTACAAGTACTGACATGTTTGCGTGCACAATGAATCAATGACTCCACTCCACAAAATGAGTTACCCAATAGAAGCCAACTAGGCTTATCAAGCACCTCCGTACAACTATCATACATCTCCTATGGCGAGGTTTGGTAAGTCTTCCACCTACATCATCGAAGAGATCTTGACATCTGGGTGTCTCCTAGTTAAGAAAACCTCGCCATGACCCTCTTTATCAAACGTAAAAGGCTTTATGCAAAGAACATAACCGCTATATCAATGACCACATGGACATACATAAGCGGTGTCCATAGAAGCATATATAATGTGTATGTGCTCAATATATGCAGTAAAATGACACTAAAAGGCTGAATGTGAAAATAGGCTTTGAAAGCAAAGAATTAAGCTTTGAGGGAGCAAAACATGTTCAAGGTAATGTCAACCTCAGTCTTTTCCCTTCTTCAGACACCACAACTGTGGAGCTTAGTGGCAAGAGATTGCCACGGTTAAGCGAGCTCCGGGGGGAACAATACTGAGATGGGTCACCTCTCGAGAAGTACCATGAACCTCTATATTCCTTGATCGTTGAGGTCATCCCTCGTGCGTAGCCAAGGGCGTGAACAGTGACTTTGGTGACTCCGATGACAAGGTATGCCAAGGTCTATGCCTTGGTCACCGCCTTGGTGGTAAGCCTTTGAGAAATCCAGGGGGAGGGTGTGCTCACTTTGCTCGCACAAAAGGAATAAATCTTTTGCCTCGAACTGCTCTCATACCAGTGAACTAGTTCAATGGCGATGCACCGCAGTGTGCTCTCCTTCTCACGAACTCCACAATGATATCCTCAAAGTAGAAAACCAAGCTCCTAAGGTGGCACACGATACTCTGCATAGAGACTACAAAATACGCAGAAAAACACAGTACATAGGGAGCACGAAGATAGACTTTTTAGGTCTTACAAATGCGGTCAAACTTAATGTCTGTGACTGACCACGCCACTACATGTTTTATTAAAAAACATATACAATGAACTGTCCAGTTGCCATTTGGCATTTCACATGGACGGTAACGGTAACCGTTTTAGCATCACAATTGAACCAAAATTTTCTAGCTTAGGGGAATGGTGATGCTGAACTAGAGCCTATAAGTTGGATTTAGGTACCGAGATGTGAGAAACGCTAGGTTTTGCCTTCAAAAGTTTCTTGTCAATTGGAATTTATTTGATCCTTGGTCCACTCTTTGCACTATCATTGACTATTCTGGAAGCTTTTTATCATCCTCTTGCTAGAGAGCTAGAAGTAGGTGTGAATACTTCTCCTTTCTTGACCTATATGTTTTTGGAGTTGGTTGTTTTCTTTGTCTATGGAATCTTTATAAATTTTCTATTGTTGCATGACACAGTTGGGTTGCCTCCAGCATGAGGAGACTAGCTGCAACTTAATAATAAGAACATACTATTTCAGAAAAAGAGAGGGCTCCAATACATACCTCTTGTGACCTAATGGGTTGGAATCACAATGTTGTATAGGTTTAGGGTCACATAAACTATGTGTGGATTGGGAGCAAGAATTTTTGTGTTCTTCTAGTTCAAACTTGAGACATTATTTTTAGATCCAAACGAACAAGTGCCATTTTGTGAGGTCCAAATTGAGAGCATGATTGTAAATCAAGTCTTGGACCAAAACTCAATATTTGTTTAGATCGTCATCATGACATACTAAGAGGTTGAAAGTTAGGGGGACCTCTCTTAGAAGAACTAGAACTTCCCCTTGTCTAAACATGAAGCTTCTATGCCCACCAAGAATAGAAGATATGACTCTACTAGATTTACTTGTTAGCCTATACTTGGAGAAGAAGAGTTTCTAATGACACTTGTGGCTACTTCAGAGACAATCAAGGATCTGATCATTCTAGCTGTAATGTCCTATCCTAGCTCAACTAATATGAAGTCTCTTAGATCCATGATGCTATCATTAGCTTGTGTTCATGTTTCATACATATCCATGTGATATCTTGGGGAATTACAATTGGTTTCAATGCCATGCATTTACTATGTTCTAGTGCCTCCACTTGTGCCTCTTCTCTAGTTGCTTTTTCTTCATCTCTATAATTTTTGGCTTCATTCAACCTTAAGAATGTTTTCTTTGATAGCTTCTCGATAGTGTTTCACTCAATAACCACTAATATAATTGGGCATTGCTTCTCCTTCTCGGGTTGGTAATTGCATTTGGTTGCTTGTAGAAATTTGATTGACAATCATTGGTCGATAACTATGTTTTTCTAGCTTATGTGTGTGTTGTTTGAGTTTTTGTATCATCACCAATTCACCAACTTCTAACCCTTTCCTGTTTACATGTGCATAAAAGTAAGCTTCCTATCCCCTTTTTTGTTGCATATGATCATGTTGCTACCCTCAATCTCGTCTCTCCTCAACATTCTAAATCATGTTTCCTAGAGGATAGATCCTCTGAAAGGGGGTCAAATTGAGTATCATTTTGTAAGCCACTCGATTACATAAGTTCGCATTCATACTCACAACCTTTACATTCTCTTGGGGATGGTAAGAAACTTATCTTTTGTGAACTACAATGAGTTTTTGTAGTAGATATTCAATCACTGAATTCAAAAAATATATTTCCCTATCAATTGCTTAGGCAGTCCATATCTCATGAAAAGATTCTAAAATAAGAACCTAGCCATGCTCTATATGTCATTCTTCCAAGTGGCCTTTACCATGGCCACTCGAGTAGCTAGTGTGTGGAAACTATGATGTATTCAACATAAGAAATTCTAGCCAGAGCATTAACTCGTCCTACAAATTCTACTCCCCACTTAGAAAATGCATCTCCTCCCATCATGGGTCTTAGTGGCATCTCATCCTTTTACTATGGGTTATTGATATCCTTGTCAAGTGTCAAAATGTTTCACTTAGGTATAATCTTCCTTCTGTGGTACTAGAGCATGGAGAAGATCTCAAACAACGAAAGGGGCCTTCTAAGGAAAGGTGAAGAGAAAATTGGAGATTCATGGAACGAGAAAGGAGTACACATTATGAAAGCAAGGAGGACAAACCTACGATGAGAACTTCAAGGCTATAACGGAGAAACTTAAGGTGGTTAGAGAGGTAATTTGATAGTAAACACACTTCATTTTCATAGAAGGTGAGTAGAAGACCAATATCTAAGGATATGACTCACATTAGAAATCAAATTGCGAACTTAGATAAATGCAAATATCAGCCTTGTAGCTTTAGGATTAGTAATTATCTAATTGGCAAAAGCTTTATGCGCTTTTGTTATTAGTAATGATTCAAGTCCACTTGTTGATGAAGAAAAATCTACTCCTCATAGAAAAGAATCCAAGAAGAGGGAATAATAGAATAGAAGAGTAATGATCACATTGTCTCAAACCATAGGGAACACCATGATAGTCACATAAAAAATTTAACATGCCCAAGGAGATATGGGAGTGTCTTGATAGACTATAATCCAAAAGAACAAATCAAGGAAGGTTTATTGAAAAATGATCTCAAAAACCTTAGGAAGACTCAAAACGAGTCCATTAATGAATATTTCTTCAAAGTGAAGGAGATTTCACATTTTTTAGCTTACATTTCCTACACCATTGATAAAGATGATCTAGTTGTCCATACCATAAATGGGTTCAACGAGCATGAGATCTATGTATGTAAGGGATAATGTGCCTATCATTGATCAATTAATATCATAAATGGTGAAAGAGGAGCGCAATCATTGTGGAAGCAAAGCCAAGGATGTGATAACTCAACATTCTTGATGCATGTAGAGACAAAGGTAGATTCCGAAGAGGTACAAATATAGGTAGATGAGGGAACAATAATCAAGAAGGAGACTGAGACAAAAAAAAAGGCTCTAATGAACAAGAAATGGTAGAGGAAAAGGAGGATCAAGAGGTTCATGAGGAAGGCATAACAATACTTATAATTGAATATGCATCTACACATTATGGAGGTCATAAGAACCATGCCAATTGAAAAAATAATAAGGAGAACAGTTAGTTTCTTGTATTGAGGTATCATTAAGAAACAGATAGATTATAGATGAGAAATGGTATTTAGACGTTCCTTGAGGCAACCATATGTCATCTAGAGAATAAAATTTTGTAACTTGCAAGTACCAAAGAAAGGGATGTGTGGAAACACGTGATAAATAATATCATATGACAAAAGGTATTCGAGATATCAGGTTTGAAGGAAAACACAATTGGTATTGCTTATGAGAGGGTAGATGGTGGAAAAGGGATAAGTCAAGTTTAAGCACAAAGGGTGTTTCATTCAGGGTATAAATAAAGGATACCATCTTAATAGAAAATGGAAGAAGAGATGGAAGAATGTCTAAAATGGGCATCACACAAACAATTCACAAACATATGTTCATATCATGCGGTGAGTAGAGAGTTGTACATATAGGTTTACAACACAAAATGATAGGGAACGTTTAGATACAAAAGGTGAAGGATCTGGTCAAAGAAAAAGTTTTAAGATGTATTCGTAACTTTACATCAAGATCATTACATGTTGTTTATGCATATTGACAAATGGAGAAGCAAACAAGAGCTCCATTCAAAAAGAGAAACTACACAACATCAAATCTACTTGAGTGTAGAGGGGGTGTTTTCTAACCTCACAAAGAGGTAAGCCTTGGAGGAAAAAGTTAGTTTTTTTCTTTCTTGATAATTATAGAAGGAAATTATGGCTTTATTTAAGAAATAAAAATAAGATGTGTTTTATATGTTTAAAATTTTCAAAGCTCAAGTCGAGAATAAGACATGAAGATAAATAAGAACTCTAATATTGGATGGAGGGGAGAATACTTATCCCAGGACTTTAATAATTTCTTACAAGTTGAAGGGATCAAATGCTAATATACTAATAAATGTGAAATGAAATCATGTTAACTACAATCGTCATGTAGAAGATTCACGAGTTTGTTAATAATAGTACCCTACATGCAAAGTTAAGAATGAATAGAGATATCATTACCCAACTCACTTTAATCCTTCTCCGACACATCATCTATCCAAAAAAAAGGAACTTCTTCATTGACAGCCTCCATATGAAGAGGTTGCAAATGGCACTTCATTCTTTTATTTCCAGGTTTACCACAATTCTAGCAGGTGATGCATGGTTGCTTCTGTTGGGCATCCACTATTGAAGTTTGCAAGGTGGGTGGTTTGGTAGGTTGGAGAGATGAAGCAACAGGTGCAGTTGAGTAGTTGGATTATGGAGGACTTCGAAAACTAGAGTAAGATGGGGTATTGAAATTACACATTGGATCTCTATGTTGTAACTGAATTAGGATTTACTAAGCAAGTGTCTAAGAGGAAATTTCTAGAAGAGGTTCTCTAACTTCCACTATGCATATTATAGGGACATTTTTCCACATTTAGTATTAGAGATTTTATGTGAAAGCATTTGTAGTGGTGGAAATTGCTTCATAAAGGAGATAACTTAAAAAAGACTCAAAGAAAGTGAATGAGAGCTTGGAGCTATGAGCCTACAATTCTACATGGATTGCGCAACACTCCCTTGGTATGGAGATGAAGCTTTTGAATGTAAGAAAATTTTGTTGCTTTGTGTTACTTAAATTCATACACTCGCTTTTCATACTCTCAATGCATATTCGTGATCATTAAACTTGATAAAAGTGATACTAACCAGTTGAAGGAAGCTTTATGAACAACCTATAGAAGAAGAGGAAGATTCAAGCAAAGAATCTTGGATGCACAACTACGTATAGTTGTATATGAACATTGTACGCATGATTTTGATATTGCATTCAATTGAATAAAGTGAAAGATTCTATTATGGACAAAGCTCAAGATTGAAGACCATATGTAAGCTCGTGGATGGAAATAGTGGCTTGTTACTTGGTGGAAGAAGTACATGCAATGAACATGCTTATGTATGCACAGTTATTAAGTTTTTGCCTAAGATAGTTTTTAAGTTTTGGACAACCATGCTTCTGCTAAATATAATGTGAGTTTAGAAACGATGATTGATGTTTACTATGGAAGAATGTATAGATATGTGGTCAACAAAAATATATATGCATGTTTCATGATGTGTGGATGAGTAATAGGATGTTTTCTAAAGCCTATACAAGATGAATATTTTCAGGTTTATGTAACCATATGAACTCGCATTAGAGGGTTGAATGAATGCTTAATTGAATGGCGATTTGTATACATGCTTATGTGGATTTATTATCATGATATCGAAGCATTTACGTTTTCTCATGTTCATCCAAACATGAGCTCAAAATATATATGTTTAGATGCAAATAAGGTTGATGAAACCAAAGGCTACTATATATGAAGCTTGTAGATGCATTGTATTGCGAATAAAACCCTTTGATGAAATGATGCAAAAGAAAATATTTATGCTCATGTTATTATAACTAAAAGCATTTGATTTTTTGGTTGCTACAAGAAGTGAAATCAATTCCCCAATTTTACTAAGCCAAAGGAAAGTGGGAAAAGCTTGAATAAACCTTGGACACAAATCTTGAGCCAAATTTAAGGAATGCGTTAACTTTGGCTTCAAGATAAGCCAAATATTGAGGAGAGAGCTCTTACATGGACCAATAGATGGATTAGGAGGTGCACGTTTGAAAACCTAAACCTACATTTCACTTCTTGTACTTCATTTTGTTTGAATAAGAAAAATAAAGGAGAAGCTCCATCGGTAAGGTGCAAAGACGTGATATGGGGGTTTGTAGTGCAGGTCATGTTGCTAGTAAATTTAATTGTGTCCACTTTCAGAATTATGAGCTTGGAAGGTTTTTCTTTCTTTTAAAAGATACATTTTCTACACATAGGCTCTTTGGTGATTAGGCAAGTACCTTTTTGTGAGCCCTCAATGGTAACTTGGATGAGGCCAAAGATTAGGCATGGGGTGAGGAGAATAGCAAAGGTACACACCCAAGTCAATTTGGCCAGCTCCTTTTAACCATAGTATAGGGGAATCTTACATCTCGTGTAGATTAAGAAGTGTAGAAAGCATCCACTTGGAGATAGGTCAATGTCTTTGGCTACCACTACTTGAGCATGGTAAGCAATGGGGTGACTACTCCTACAGAAATCTAAGCGACCACCATTTGTGGAGCCAGGAACGATCATTCAAAAATTATGTTATCCCCAATATTGGGCAACACCATTTTTGTGCAACACACTATGGAAGGGGCAACCTCTTATTTTTGGAAACCCTCGAGGATAAGGCTGATGCCGCTTATATGCACATCAAAGAAAATGGATGACTCCTATTAAGTGTACACCAAATAATTGAGGGACACTAGTTCTATGCACACCAAAGTGCAACAACCTCCTTTTCAGTACTTCGCAATAGTTGGGAAACATCTTAAGTTCCTCTCCTCACCAACAAGGTGACTTCCTCCACTATGGCTGGCACCAAAACTCTCCTGTGACATCGCACATTGGTGACGTCCTACTTATGCATAACTTGTGCGACTTTCTATAGAATGGGTGATGCTAGAATTTTCTTGTTACATCCAACATGGGAGACACAAGATTTGGGAATACTCATAGATTTGGTGAATACCTATAGTAATCCTTCAAGGTCACTCATCAAGGGGTGAGTTCCCTATTTGGAGACCATAGATGAAGGTGACTACCAACTTGATGAATTGATGTTCGCATAAGAATAAAGGTTTGCATCCAATTAGTTAGCAAAATGCAAAGAAGGTAATTAGGTGTTACATTCACTAAATTGAAGATATTTGAAGGCTAGAAATATAGGAGTATATGCCTCAGGTGGCCCTAAAATATCACATGTCCAAAATAGGGCACCACCACCTCCTCTTTCGGATATTGTCAAAATTTTGCATCTATCCCACCTAATTTTAGAAGGGCTACCATGGGTGACAAGGGATGAAATAACTTTTGTCAATGAAGTGTTATAGTGTAAATTAATGCATAGAATACTACCATGCACTGTTGGAGGGTATGATTGGGGGACTAAAGGTGGTTGGATACCTAAGCCATAATGGGCCCACTCCTCCACCACTTTGGTGTGTGCAGCACATAAGGTGGAGGCTCAACAGGTGCACTCCTTTTGCCACTCCATTGTACATAAAGAGGTTTTTGGCACTCAATTTGGGCATGTGTTGTACCATTGGATTCTTGGATCTCATACTAGTATTCCCTTGCTAGTTCGGGCTACTTCTTGGCCACTCTCTACACTTTGCTGCAACTAAGTCACTATTTTTGAGGCCACTCTGTGGTGATTATATAGAGTGTTGGTCTCCTAGTCTTGTTTGCTATTAGCATTAGACAGTGATTGAGTAGCCTTGACTAGTACCTCTTAGTTAGAGCCGTTAGCAATTTCTTTGTAGATATTATTTGGGTGCCTCAATACCTCTTTGTTGTTGATTTCTTCTATTCTCAAAAGTGGCTCCTAGCCTATTGTAACAATTGTTCAGACTATTTTCTTCTCATTGTAACCATTTGGAGTGTGAGAAATTGAGCTTCAAGGATGCATGTGTTTTATGCAAGTAATCAAAGGATCAAAGGAAGATGAAGACAAGGCAGGGGCAAAGGTAGGTTTGGAGGAAGGTAAGGCCACTAAAGAAATCAAGGACATCACTATTATGAATTATGGATTGTGGTGAATAAGGAATTTTTGGAGTGCAAATTATTAATATATTAATTTGGTTTGGTGTTTTTGATATAAAAGCAAAAGGTTTGTGAGGGGCATGAAAGGACAGATATCAATAATCGCATTTATATTTTATATAGTTTGTAAATTAACCCAAGTAGATGGTTTGGTTTTTAAAAATATTTAGTAAAACTAGTGGTTAGGATAAGGATCGCTATAGACCGTGATTTCTATAAATAAAAGCAAAGGTTCTCTACAAAAGAGACCAAATTTTACTTTCATGCATGCTTTTTGAAGCCACTCTGATGTAACCACTAGTTTCAACATAATCCAAAGTCCTATAAATGCATGCACTCTGTGGACTGTTGAAACAAAGTGCATGGAGGCGATTGCATCCTATACTACAATCTATCTCATCTCATGCATATCCATTTTTTGATGTGTTTTCAGCATTCATAATCTCTGTGTGCACATAGTAAGATCCTTATACTAGTGGTATTAGAGCTCTACGGGCATCACTATGGAGGGGTCTAATTCTATTCATTTTGGCCTGTGTTCACTGTTCATTGTCCTTTCCATTTCCATTTCCCATGTTTTATTTTGATTCTGATTCTCACTCTAATTTTGATTTTAGTTTTCGATTCTGATTCCACTTTCTATTAGTTGTTTTAGCTTCAATTTCAGTTCCACATTCAAAAACCAAGGAGGGAGGATTTGAACCACAACCTCACCCTCACAAGAGAGTGTTTTACCACTACACTACCTCCTTGTGTTGTCACTCTAGTTCTCTTTTCTTATAGTCAACACAACTTTCATCTCTTTCTTACTTTTTTAATTCTTAGGAACAACCCTTCCTTTTATGCTTTAATTCAAGCAATTGTAAATTTTTTTCTACATATCTAGCAAGAGATTTTTGTTCTCTACATACTTGTGGATCCTATGAACACCATGGAGGATTTTGGTGAGTCACCTCTACTTGAAGTAACACCTAAGCAACAACTCGAGTTCGTGCAGCATAAACTTTGACGCAGTCTTGATGAGATCTAACAATGCAATGAAATACTTTAGAACATGCAATCTGATGAAGATAACCTTATGAGGGTAGTGAAATCTATTGTCTTTGCCGAATTGGATAGCACACATTCCAAGATTGGTGTTTAAAGTTACTAGTCTCTAGGGTTTTATGGCCATAAGGATGGCCCTTTAGTTCTTTCATGGTTATCACAGTTTGATGATTTTTATTCTGATGAAATATATGTTGAAAGTGAAAAAGTCAAATTTGCCACTAACTATTTAGTAGGAAAAGCTCAGCCTTAGTGGAATGTCCTTCGTCACAGTAAAGATGGTCCAACCACATGGAATGTTTTCCAAGACTCAGCCATAAGGCATGTGAGCCACACACATTCAATAGTTTCTATGAAAGCTACCCTATACTTAGCCTCACAGTTGGAAGTGGCCATAGTAGGCTCGTTCTTGCTCAACCAAGATATACATGAACTACGAAGCATGAAGCAAAAGCCACTAGTGGAGACACGAGTGTCATAGAGACCAACCCAGTGAGAATCAGAAAAAGCATGTAAATCTGGCGGTAGGCATCCCTCTTGGGATAAAACAATCCAAGTAGTCACGTACCACTCAAGTAGCAAAAGATATGCTTAACCACCTACCAATGCTTGACACCTGGGCAATGCATAAATATTCTCATTTGTGAGATACCAAACTAGATATTTGGTCGAGTAATGCATAAGTAAATCAAGCATCCAAGAGGATGCTGATAGAGACCAACATTAAATGCATCTCCAACATCATGAAGACTCAATACAAAACCTGTCTCCATAGGATTGGCAATAGGTTTATAGTCTTCAATGCCAAAATGTTGCAATAATGTGTAAATATATTTTGTTTGACACAAAGGTATTCCACTATAAATAGATCAACCTTAAAATGAACAATATGCTTCTCATGAGAACCACTGAGCAGTATGTCATAAACGTACACAACAATGATCACAAACACATCATTTGCACTCTTAACATATAAGTTGCTTTCACTTTTAATCCCAAGCAAAAGCCAAGTTAAAGATATGAATATATATCTTGCTCCTCTCATTGACGATCTCCAATAGTTATGGAGAGGTATTAATGTGATTCATGTATCGAAAAGCATCAATGAAAGACATATTATGGTTCGTGGTATTGTGGCTTGGACTATTTAGGATTTTCTAGGAATTGGTGTTTGTTCAGGCGTTGATGTATTTTTTTAATTCAATACGCATATAAACAAATGTGATTTAATATAATCATATTTTTATCGTTTTCATGATGCAGGAATATCTACTAAGGGTTATAAAGCTTGTCCATATTGTGGTGATTGGTTGAGATCAATCTATAGTAAGAATCTCAACAAAAATATTTATCTTTGACATCGATGATTCTTGCATCATGATCATCTATTAAGATCTAAAAGAGAAGTGATACATTCTAATGGAAAGCTTGAAACAAGTTAGTGTCCAAAACATATGACACCTATGGATTGATATAAAAAATGGACACATGGACCTCTGATAGATCCAGAATCAGAAATCTTTAGTGATGATGAAGATAATGAGTATGTGAAGAGAGGTAAACGAAAATTGGCACTCGTAGAGAAGATATCAATATGGTATTCTTTGGAGTATTGGAAAGAGTTAAAAGTATGTCATCTTCTTGATCCTATGCAAATATTCAAGAATATTGGTTATTCACTATGGCAGCATCTTCTTGGATTAAAAGATACCATGGCATCAAGGAATGATTTGAAAGATCAAAACTCAAAACCAAAGTTAGGGCCAGTTTTTGATAGACATTGACAGGAAACCACTTATGCACCTGCGCCTTGGGTACTTACAACAAAAGAGATATAGACTATCAACAATAGGATTCAATTGATTAGGACTCCTACATGATATGGAGCATCTTTCAAAAACATGTTTACTATGGATGATAAGAGCTTATCTGGGTTAAAGACCCATGACTCATAACGTTTTGAAACATATTTTACGTATGGTTATCAATGGATGTACAATGAAAGGAGTACGAGATGTGATATATCATCTTGGATTGCTTATAAGGTAATTATGATACTTTTATATTTAATACGCATGAATATTGGATATCTTTTATTTTTGAATTAACTTCTTTATAATTTTTTTAATGATATGTATAGGTGGATTACATCAAAAGAGATTGACAAAAACTCGATCCCACGAAAAAAAATGTGAATGCAAAGAGCTACTATGTTTGATGGAGAAAGAGCTTCCTACTTTATTTTTTTATATTCAGGTTCATTTATTAGTCCATCTTGTAGATGAAATAGAGATTGTAGGTGTTGTCAACACTTGATGGATGTTTTGGGTCGAGCGATTCATGGGAATATTAAAAGGTTATGTGCAACAAAGAGGGAAACCAAAAGGATCCATGGCAAAGGGTTGGATGCTTGAAGAGTGAATGTATTACGTTAGTGAGTACCTTGAACGAGTTTGTGAAGAAGCTCCACATCCATGGACCAACGATTCTTCTTCAAAAATAACAGATGAGGTATTATTAGGTAAGGGAGTTCTATTTTTATTCACATTTCAAGAAAAAAAAGATTTTTCTAATTTTGTAGCATATAATAGCAAATGCATGCAAGCATTCCTTAGGGAGTACGAATAAGAAGTTAAAAATCTCCGAAGTAAAAGTAGAAGAAACAAAATATATAGACATAATCTAGATAATAATGAGATTAAAAATATATCTTCTTTCACGGATTGGCTATATAGTCGTTTGCAACGCGTCAATGCAAATAATGAAGAAATCTTAGATGAGCAGAAAGAGTTAATGATAGGTTGTGAACGAAAGGTGATTTAAGTTTAGTATCATTTTGTTTTTTTTTCATATATGTATATAAGTTTTTATCTTAATTTCTTTTGTTGGCTAGAATGATCACTAATATGTGGGCTGTTGGACAACATATTAGAATTAAAGCCATTGATTCTTTACATAAAATAGAGGATTCTAGTATTGTTGCATCTTTCAAACATCTATCATGTGGTAGGTCAAAAGAAACAAACCTTATAGATGGCAAACTTGGTTACGTGGGAACTGTTGTTTGTATCTACGTAATTTCATTTCGTACATTCAAATAGGTAGAAAAAAGTATATTTTTTAATGATAGAGTTAGTTATTTTTTTAAGCACATAATAATGGATTTTTGTTTTTATATATTTTGATAGCTTATTTTGAAGGTTGACTACTTTCGAGCTGAGTATAAA
This sequence comes from Ceratopteris richardii, assembly GCA_020310875.1. Lineage (NCBI taxonomy): Eukaryota > Viridiplantae > Streptophyta > Polypodiopsida > Polypodiales > Pteridaceae > Ceratopteris > Ceratopteris richardii. Next base: position 60,914,045 of record CM035420.1, on the reverse strand, counting down.
GGTAGTAATTCCACATTAGGAAAGGAAATATCTAGATTTTGGGTAATTGATTCTTCCAAGGTAATGCGATCTACTAAAGAACCATATATTCTTCCTAGGCATATTGAACAAGGATTTTTATAAAAACCTAGATGCTCACCCTTGGTGGCAAGTCATTCATGTTCAACCTAGAGGTAGGTCATTGCTTGAACAATTTATTGTTAGAGAGATCGAAGAAAGTCCTTTGACGATTCACCATCAGATACTGATACATCAACATCTGAAAGAGAAACTAGAATCATTATATGTGATAATGATACTAATCTTTTTCATGAAGAGGATAATACTCTACATGCTGATTCTATTGATGAGGAAAAGGAATTATAAACTTGAATATCAATGAATCCTATTAGAGAGATGAAATCATGTTCTTTTAAGTTAGAACATGAAGCTTTGGGATATGCCTAATTATTATATATATAGCTTTATCTTCGAGGACCAAATTTGTATCATGTATGTATGCATATGTGTGTGTATTCATGTGTATTATATGTATACATGTTTTACTATGCATATATATGTATTTCATGTATATATATGTGTGTGCATGTGTGTGATATATGTATACATGTGTTAGTATGCATACGTGTATATATGCATATGCATTTGTGTAAAATATTCATGTATTCATATAATATATGCAAGTGTTTATAATTGTGTATGCACGTTGTGTTTGAGATTTGAATTCAAGATAAAAAAATAACTAGGAACCACTTCGACTATGTTGTATTTGATATGTTTCATTGAAAGAATTCTTTGCATGGAGAATGTATTATGTTTGCACACCTTGAAAAATGTATTCGGTTCACAGCCAACTCTCATTTTGAAGAATCGAAAACACATTACTCACGTGCGCTTGCAAAAATTCAATAATTAGAAACATCAAGTCTTGATGCAAAAAAATAATTCGTGAAGCAAGGTCGAGTGTTGATTGCTCAGCGATAGCTAGAGACTCCTTTTCTGAAAATAAGTTGATCAAGAAGGTTGGAGAAGGGAAGAATCCATTTCTTCTTTAGGCAGTGACACTTTCTTTTGCGGTAGCATATCGCTAAAAGGGTAATGAATGGAATAGGCTACAGCTCGCGGGGAGAGACCAGAACAAGGGGTGGCCATAGAGGCAGCGGGCATATTTGAGGAGATAGAGAACAGGGCCCAGACATGAAGGTTATGAAGGGAGCGCGCCTTCAAGAAGATTTCAATGGCAGAAGCAAGCATAAAAGGAGTGATTTCTCGAAAGGAGAAAAAGGCTCAGACATGATCAATTTATGAAAAGAATGATTTCGAGGACAATCACACGACATGGATCATTCCATCCATCATTTGTGCATCCATCCATGCGAAATATTTTGGAAACTTCAGCAACTATGCTTTCTGTAGAGATGAAGAAAAGATATTAAGTGATCTCGTGCACTAGGAATCAAAAGATGATGCATTAACTGTGGAAAGGAAGTAGAGATCATAGGGAAGGAGAATGTGCGCTAGGAAAGTTTCAAAAGAGCTGCTGTGGGAGGTTTATGGAGGAAAATGCAAATGAACAGAATTGTTTCCATGCGTGGTCTGAAAATGAGGCCTTCGAGCTCAGAAAAAGAAACATATGCAAAGTTTTGATTTATAGAGTGTTTTCTGCTTTTGACATAAGCCTCAAGAACAATTGATAGACAGATTCTCTGAACACATATGAACTGAGAGGAGAAAAGTAATGGCTTTATGGTCACACACATTCAGAATGGATGCAATTAACATATTTATCATATGCAACAATATCGGATATGATTGCAGTGAACCTTTTGGTGATAGGTGAAGAGTTATATGCTACAGACACGAAGGGGAAAACAACAAAGAAGTAAGCAATGATTTGAGTTTTTATATGCATGTTGAACTATATCAGCAGTCAAGCTATTCTCTTCTCATAGAGTTTTTTTTACTTAATTACTATATGTCAATTGTCTCTTTCTTCGCTTAAATGTTCATACGGAATATAATCGCCATTTTTGCACATAACGGCTATAAAGCAGAACGTTTGTATTTCAAACTATTTGTATGTTGCTGCTTTGATACTGGTCCGTAAAAGATGTGATGTAAAACTCTGACTCATGTATTAGTAAGCGACCATATCAGTTTTGACATACTGATGTGATTATGATCTGAAGGTGTTGCATCGCGTTAAGGATATATGTTCTAATATCATTACAGATTCTTGTGAAAGGATATAAATTCTCTTCTTCCATATAATAGATGTTCAAAGAATTTATTTTCTGTGGAGATAGTCGGAAGTTATGAATTAATCTAGCTTCGAATTCTTGATGTAAGGACATTGTAAAATTGCAGTAACATTCTGTTTAGATGCTTTCATCGGCAAGAGATTTTGTGTTGTCACATATGCGCTTGCTGAAAGTTGACGAAAGTCTGTTTAGATTTTTTTCGGGCAAAGGTTTCATATAAAACTCGTAGCTGTCGATGGATGGGCATGATGATTTTCGCATGTTTAGATTTGTTTGCAACGAATTCTATGAAGAATAGTAGGAGTGTGATATGATGTTGTGATTCATTAAAAAACTTAGCGTCAATTAAGTTAAAACGCTTTCTATCTTTCCTTCATGCACGAAAATTTAAAGTTCACGTACAAAAGCTTCAAAGTTCGACGGAGAATTGCTTCAATGGCATACGTTTTAATTGGAATTTGAATATTAGATTTTGTTGAATTTCATATTCTCACATAACTATTCGAAGTTGGATATAAAAATAATGGAATGGCTTTTCATGGCAAAGAATAGGTGGATAACACAAACCCGTTTCATTGACAATGTATGTTTCAAAACCCATGCATAGATTTGCATAGAAATGGACTGATTGTATTCATCTTATAAATGTTTCCTCCTTGATAGAATTGGAAGTATTGTGAACTTCATCACATTGAAAAACTTGCCTCCTTTTGTGGCATTGTATACCTAAAATAATTGTTGAAGGGGAAGATTAGTTAGAGAAACCACATCAATAGCTAAGATCCCATCATTGTACTGCGCCCTCCTTTCTATGAAACCCCGCGACATACCTGGTGAACCCGACGTGAAAGGAGGGGATGAATAAAATATAGAGCTAGTGCACTGAAGAATTGAGTTACCATATGAAAATTAAGGAATCTAGCACTTCTGACATGGAAGATCTCCTAGCTCAATTCCTACGTTTTCAGGAAGAGGATAGGCATCAAAAAGCCATCCAGTCGCTTCATGACTGTTTAATCAAGCCATGCGGATTTTTCAATGGCAAAAACATATCCAAGTTCTGCAAAGAATACGAACTTTGACCTCTAATATTACAAGGTGCCAAGAGCATGTAGGCTTCTCTACAATGATTACATCTTCAAGTGCCATATACGCACAAACTCTAGTGATGGGAGGAACAAAGGGGCATGTGGAAGCCAACCAAATCCAAATTAAACAAACACCAAATACAAACAAAATCAAAATTCAAAAAAAGTCAACAAGAAATCATGATGAGTCTTCTCTTGACCTCCTAGGCTCCTCACATCCATTAGAGGATAACCAAATAAATGTAGAAATAATCCAAGATATAAATAAAGAGTTAGAAGAATCTACAAGGCTTAAAGGTGACCAAGAGGTGATAAAAGATGAAGTACAAGAAGAAAATATAATATATCTATTTAAAGATCAAGCTTTAGATGCATCATCAAGCGATGATTCTAAACAAGATTTGGGATCTGATTCGATGCTAGTTGATAGCGATATTCAAGTATATGAGTCAAATATAATAAATTATTGAATAACTAAATTGTGTGAAGAGACTCCAAGCGAGCATGATGCTAATTGGGAGGACATACAAATCAAGAGTCCTATAGATAGTGATATGTATGCAAATGCTAATAAGCATGATGCTAAGTCTATGGGAAGTCCAAATAAAGATCAAGATTATGGAAAATCCTTAATTGATGCCACATTGAATGGGCATTCAAAAATAGATCAAAGTGGTTGTATCCATGAGAGTAATAATGAGTTACTGAGTGAGCTTCAGTATAATGATATGCATGTGAATAATGTTGCACTCCATCAAAAGGGAGATATGCATGACTACCAACAGGATGAGGATACTCTATTAATTGATCCTCTATATAGTCATATGAATTTCAAAGAGGATCATGATGTGTTGAGTCCATGCACCGAAGAAACTGTGCATGAAGAGATGGAAGTAGCACTTATTGAAGTATATGAAAAATTTCATGATAGCATGCTACCTAAGGAGAATGATTGTGAGAAGATTGATTCAAATGACTCTAAAAATTGTAAAATGAGTAAAGATCTAATTGAATCAAGCTTAGGTACTAAAGTGCTCGTGTATGATGAGACATTTGAGCAAGAATCAATAGCTGATGAAGTCTATGATGAATATGACCTAAGTTCATCTTCTGAAGAAAATGAACAAGAATCCATGAAGATGAATGCAGAATTTTATGATGGCATTGCAAATAGAGAAATTGAGTTTCCATGAAACTATATGCATAGTCTTAGAAGGAGTTCAAATTGTGATGACTCTGACCTCGATATTCAAGATTCTAGTGACACTCCTCGATATTCAAGATTCTAGTGACACTGAAAATGAAAGCTTTATTGATTATGAAGATATAGAGTCCCTTCACCTTGAAGGAGAAATAAATTGGGATCATGACAAAGATGACGACGAAGAGTTTCTGTATAGGATGGAAGAAGAAGCAGACCTTATAATCTCTCGAACTTGGGTAGAACAGGATGATCTCATTAAAGATTTCAAAGATGAATATCGTTCATTGTCCGAATGTGATGAACACTTCCATCGGAAGTGGGATTCAAATGAGTTGATCCATGAACCCCATCATGATAAAGATGGGAATACAATAGAGGATGACGAGAAGGATGAAATTGCTTCAAATGATTTCAAATATGAAAAAGATCAAAATGTGTGTTTACAAGAATGTTTTAATGATGAAAGAAATATGTTAAAATTTCAAACTCCTTATACATGTATTTTTGATTCTACATATGATGAATTTGAAAGTATCTTGCACAAACAATCCTATGGTCAAGCAATTGAAACATGGATTCTTAGATTACAAAATGCTATGCATGTCGATCAAGCTGCCAAGAGGTAGATAAGCAATTAAGGTGGCTTGTGTACATATCCACCATATTTGTGAATGCGGCTCTGATCGATGTGATTCAGAGATGGCTAATCTTCAAACATAGCTTCTTTGGAGAGCATTTATCTGTGAATAGGTATTGAAAATGAATATCTTGAATTTACAAGAAATTCAAAAGTGACTTTTGTAAAAATAAGTATGTAAATACTTAATAACTATGTTTTGATTATTTGAGATGGATAAAAGTGAATATAAAAATAAATAAATAAACAAATAAATACAAGTAAATACACGAATAGATAAATAAAAACATAAGTAAATAAATAAACAAATAAATAAATATAAAAATAAATAAATAAATACCTAAATAAATAAGTAAATATATAAACAAGCAGAAGAAGTAAGTGGATCTAGTATTCAATTTGATGAATTTTTCTCAAATAATCTTTTAGAATATGATGCTACTGATGTGTTTTTGTGAGTTTATGCATACAGGTGAAGATTTGGAGCCGATTGCGAATCACGAATTTGAATGGATCATGAAAAGAGGAACAGGTGTTGAATTGCTTCTACATACCGTATTAAAAAAATAGATATTTGTGAAGCGTTATCATGGATTGCATGTGTATATATGAATATATTTTTATTTGATATGTGCTATCACATGTTCAATGTTTGAATGCAGGAGAAGATCAAAGGAAGGCGATGGAAACGGGAAGTGAAGCGAAGATCAAAAAGCCTTGTCTTTTTTCTTAGCTGTCCTCTTAACCAAAATCTTTTTTCACATCCTTTTTTTAGTTGCATTGCACATAAAGTATGCATATTTTAATTTGAAAAGAGCACATGTTATTGAATCCCATAGATGCACGTTCATTTGCACATGAAATTGATTTGCAAGTACCATGAAAGAGAGTAGGATTGAGCTATGAGTGAAAATCAGGGAAGAGAGTCATTGTCTTTGTGAGAAAAATTATGAGTGGTGAGGAGCTTTGTTTAGAATATGTGACAAGCATTTCCATACTCATACCATAATTGTCAATTCTTGCACCTAAAGTATGCATGCATAAATAAATATGTGCACAAAATTTTAAAGCCCATAGATGCACATCTAAATGCACATAAACTAATTTGTACATGCATGGTCGAAATTCAGTTTGAGTTCGAATGGGAAAACCTCACCATCGAAAGCATGATATCTCTTATTTGCACCATGTCGCTTTTTCTTCATGCACCTAGAGTATACATATGTAGGGCCCATTACATGGCCGTGCATAGGCACATTTGTTTTAACCCGTGTACTTGAATTTTCACAATGAATTTCCGATACCGAGATCGATGTTGGCGCATCCAGAGGATGCATAGGTTCAAAGGGGGTGGATGGGGTTGAGATTTGAATTCAAGATAAAAAATTAACTAGGAACCACTTCGACTATGTTGTATTTGATCTGTTTTATTCAAAGAATCCTTTTCGTGGAGAATGTATTATGTTTGCAAACCTTGAAAAATGATTTCGGTTCACAGCCAACTCTCATTTTGAAGAATCAGAAAACAGATTACTCGCCTGCGCTTGCAACAATTCAATAATTAGAAACATCAAGTCTTGATGCAAAAAAAAAATCATGAAGGAAGGTCGAGTGTTGATTGCTCAACGATAGCTGGAGACTCGTTTTCTGAAAATAAGCTGATCAAGAAGGTTGGAGAAGGGAAGAATCGATTTCTTCTTTAGGCAGTGATCTTCACTTTCTTTTGCAGTAGCATATTGCTAAAAGGGTGATTAACCGAATAGGCTATAGCTCGCGAGGACAAACCAGAACAAGGGGTGGCCATGCAGGCAGCGAGCATATTTGAGGAGATAGAGAACAGGGCCCAGACATGAAGGCTATGAAGGGAACGCGCCTTTGGGAAGATTTCAATGGCAGAAGCAAACATAAAAGGAGAAAAAGGCTCACATGCCATCAGTTTATGAAAAGAACGATTTGGAGGACAATCGTACGACATGGAGCATTCCATCCATCATCTGTGCATCCATCCATGCGAAGTATTTTGGAAACTTCAGCAACTATGCTTTCTGTAGAGATGAAGAAAAGATATTAAGTGATCTTGTACTAGGAATCAAGGGATTATGCATTAACTGTGGAAAGAAAGTAGAGATCAAAGCGAAGGAGAATTTGCGCTTTCCAATAAGGCAAGTTTCGAAAGAGCTTCTGTGGGAGCTTTATGGACGAAAATGCAAATGAACAGAATTGTTTCCATGCGTGGTCTGAAGATGAGGCCTTCGAGCTCAGAAAAATAAAAATATGCAAAATTTGGATGTATAGAGTGTTTTCTGCTTTTGACATAAGCCTCACGAACAATGGATAGACAGATTCTCTGAACACATATGAACTGATAGGAGAAAAGTAATGGCTTTATGGTCACACACATTGGGAATGGATGCAATTAACATATTTATCATATGCAACAATATCGGATTGGATTGCAGTGAACCTTTTGGTGATAGGTGAAGACTTATATGCTACAGACACGAAGGGGAAAACAACAAAGAAGTAAGCAACGATTTGAGCTTTTTATGCATGTTGAACTATATCAGCAGTCAGGCTATTCTCTTCTCATAGAGTTTTCTTTACTTAATTACTATATGTCATTTGTCTCTTTCTTCGCTTAAATGTTCATACGTCGTCATTTTCGCACATAAGGGCTATAAACCAGAACGTTTGTATTTCAAACTATTTGTATGTTGCTGCTTTGACACTGGTCCGTAAAAGATGTGATGTAAAACTCTGACTTCTGTATTACTAAGCAACCATATCAGTTTTGACATACTGATGTGATTATGCTCTGAAGGTGTTGCATCTCGTTAAGGATATATGTTCTAATATCGTTACAGATTCTTGTCAAAGGATATAAATTCTCTTCTTCCATATAATAGATTTTTAAAGAATTTATTTTCTGTGGAGATAGTCGAAAGTTATGAATTAATCTGGCTTCGAATTCTTGATGTAAGGACATTGTAAAATCGCAGTAACATTCTGTTTAGATGCTTTCATCGGTAAGATCTTTTGTGTTGTCACATATGCGCTTGCTGAAAGTTGAAGAAAGTCTGTTTAGATTTTTTTTTTGGCAAAGGTTTCATATAAAACTCGTAGTTGTCGATGGATGGGCATGATGATTTTCGCATGTTTAGATTTGTTTGCAACGAATTCTATGAAGAATAGTAGGTTTGTGTTGTCACATATGCGCTTGCTGAAAGTTGAAGAAAGTCTGTTAAGATTTTTTTTGGGCAAAGGTTTCATATAAAACTCGTAGCTGTCGATGGATGGGCATGATGATTTTCGCATGTTTAGATTTGTTTGTTCTATGAGGAATAGTAGGAGTCTGATATGATGTTGTGATTCATTAAGAAACTTAGCGTCAATTAAGTTAAAAGGCATCACATCTTTCCTTCGTGCACGAAAATTTAAAGTTCACGTACACAAGCTTCAAAGTTCGACGGAGAATTGCTTCAATGACATACGTTTTACTTGGAATTCGAATCATAGATTTTGTTGAATTTCATATTCTCACATAGCTTTACGAAGTTGGATATAAAAATAATGGAATGGCTTTCCATGGCAAAGAATAGGTGGATAAAGCAAACCCGTTTCATTGAGAATGTATGTTTCAAAACCCATGCATAGATTTGCGTACAAACGGACTGATTGTATTCATCTTATAAATGTTTCGTGCTTGATATAATTGGAAGTACTCTCAACTTCAGCACATTGAAAAACTTGCCTCGTTTTGTGGCACTGTATACCTAAAATAATTGTTGAAGGGGAAGATTAGTTAGAGAAACCATGTCAATAGCTAAGATCCCATCATTGTACTGCACCCTCCTTTCTATGAAACCCCGCGACAACGTTTAAGTATACATTTGTTCATGTAGTCATGTTTATGTGATGTCTACATGTATATATGTATATGTGTCTATGTGTAAATGTGTACATGTAAATATTTATGCATATATATAAATTTATGGGTGCATTTAGGCATGTATGTGTTGTTAACGAAAGAATGGAAATCATCTCCGTTAATAGATGAACATGCGATGGATCACGACTAGACTACAGCCATATGCTACCCGCGTTTATACAGAAAGAGGAGACTAATAGAAATGTAGAGAGAGAACAAGACATACCTAGCACTTAGAGAGACCACGAGTCCCAAAACATGCACATTCTCTTTTATTAAGCCAAGTGATATATTTATACAACTTCTCACACCCATTTGCATGGGGTTTCATGCCTTTTCATTTTCACTCCTCGAGATCATAGATGATCGTACGACAAGGCTCGGGGGTGGAAATAAGATCCAAAGCCAACACAAAAAGTCAATTAACGAGGAGGCTTAGTGGCGCACAGCTTCTAGTGCAAAGCGATGACCATTAACCAATGGAACCGAGGGGGACCGAGAAAAGCGGGAGTGGGAAATCATTAGAGAAGTCACCATTATCATTCAATCAATCAAAGGTCTGTGGGCCAACATCCCACTAGGCGTGCTAGTGTTAATGAGAGAATGGCAATCATCTCCTTTAACAGATGCACATGTGATGGATAAGGACTAGACTACAGCCATATGCTACCCACATGTATACAGAAAGAATAGACTAACAGAAATGTAGAGAGAGAAGAAGACATACCCAGCAATCAGAGAGACCACGAGTCCCAAAACATGTGCATTCTCTTTTATTAAGCCAAGTGATATATTTATACAACTTCTCACACCCATTTGCATGGGGTTTCATGCCTTTTCATCACAACCCTTCGTAGACCCTTCAATTTGAGCCTTAATTATACTATAAAATGCGAACATGTACATGCCACTCTAACAGTGTGATGCATAATGTATCTACTCCATTTTATATTTATGTATGTGTATCGACATGATGTGTATATATCTTTATATATATTATGTTCCTCGTTGATTCCATTAGCTATATATATAGGCATAAGGTTGGGAGGAGAGACATCTCTCTAGTAGGACGTCGGAGGAATAGATGCAATGCGTACATATGCCTCAATCATATGGCTAAAACAATGAATTAGATTTTCTAAATTAGGCGTTTTAAAACCCGAATGTCAAAATTAGTGTTTTTGAATTAGGAGGTTTGAAATAGGATTTTCTAATTAGAATATTTATAATAGGGTTTTTGAATTAGGATATATATATATATATATATATGTATATATATATATATATATATATATATATATATATATATATATATATATATATATATATATATATATATATATATATATATATATATATATATATATATATATACATACATACATACACATATATATATATATATACATATATATATATATATATATATATATATATATATATATATATATATATATATATATATATACATACATACATACACATACATATATATATATATATATATATATATATATATATATATATATATATATATATATATATATATATATATATATATATATATATATATATATATATATATATATATATATATATATATATATATATGCATGTGGTTGTATATATGTGTATCTATATGTGTGTATGCATATGTGTGTATGTATGTGTATCTATATGTGCATATGCATGTGTTGTGCATGTGTGTGTATGCATGTGTATATGTATATATGCACGTAAATATGCTTATGTGAGTCTATGTGTGTGTATCCAGCTCATCATTAGGCATCTCTGAGTACTCATGCATGATGATCCCTAGAGTATCATGCTGAACTCTTGCTCTCATAAGACTTTTTATGAGAGTGAGTTTTGCCCTTCTCTCTGTACTAGGATCCATAATACAGGTACATATAAAAAAAATGGGTTAGAAATCAATATATATATACGTGTACATATGTATGTGTGTACATGTGTATGTAGGTGTATATGTTAGTGTGTGTATGCATGTAAGCATGTATGTATGCATATGCATGTGCATTATGTATGAAAATGTATGCATTTCTATGTATGTGTGTGGGTGTATGCATGTATGCATATGCATTATGTATGCGTATGTATGCATGCATGTGTATGTTTGTGTGTATGTGTCTCTATGTGTGTGTATGCATATGTATGTGTGTATGTATCTATGTGTTTGTCTATGCATATATATGTGTGTATCTGTCCATGTGTGTATATGTGTGTCTGTCTATGTGTGTCTGAGTGTATATATGTCTGTATCTATATATATGTATCTATGCATGTGTATGTATGTGTGTAAATGTGTGTGGATGTGTGTATGTGTCTGTGTAAGTGTGTTCATATTTCTGGGTCTATGTGTGTATGTGTGTGTCTATGTATGTATATATCTGTGTATCTATAGATATATGTCTATATGCATCTGTATTTCTGTGTGTAAATGTGTGTGGATGTGTGTGTGTAAGCCTATATGTGTCTATGTGTGTATGTGTTTGTTTGTACATGTGTCTGTGTATATCTGTGTGTGTAAGTTTCTATGTGTGTATGTGTGAGTGTCTATGTGTGTAAGTGTGTGTGTGTGTGTCTATGTGTGTATGTCTATGTGTATGCATGTTTAAGTGGGCCTGTGTATGTGTGTGTGTGTAAATCCGTGTGTATATGTGTGTGTATGTGTATATGTGTGTAGGGATCCATGTGTGTGTATGTATATATGTGTGTATGTGTGTATGTGTATATGTGTATGTGCCTATCCCATAGGTTACCCTTCTCAAAGAAAGGCTACATGCATAAGGACTACTTGGAGCTTGTCCATACAGATGTATGGTGACCAAGTAAGGATCCCTCAATTTTTGGATCAAGGTATTATGCATCTTTCATTCATTATTTACATAGGTGGACTATCTTATATTTTATGAAGCACAAAGATGAAGTGTTCAGTTGCTTTAAGAAGTATCTTACACTTGTGGAAAACCAAAGAGGAAGAAGTCGAAAAAGACTAAGGTCAAATGGAGGAGGTGAGTATTTCCCAAAAGAGTTTGATGCATTATTGCAGGATAGAGGAATGAAAAGGGAGATCACAACAAGGTATACCCCTGAGCAAAATGGGGTGGCAAAGAGGAGAAATAGATTAATTGTTGAAACAGCTAGATCAATGCTAAATGAGGAAAAATAAACTAATTATTTGTGGGCAAAGAGTGTATCTACTGACACTTATCTTGTAAACAGGTTGCCATCCAAAACACTTGATGGGATGACCCCATATGAAGCATGGTATGGTAGAAGGCCATCACTTGATCATTGCAGGATCTTTGGATGTGTTGCTTATGTACACATCCCATCTCAAATTAGAGGTAAGCTAGACCCTAAGTCAGAGAAGTGCATCTTCATTGGGTATGATTTAAATCAGAAAGGGTACATGTTTTATAACCCATGCAACAAAGGTTTTATGGTCAGTAGATATGTTGTGTTTGATGAGAATGATTCTTGGTTTGAAAGTGAATGCAAGAAAGTAAAGTTCTCTTATGACTTGGAAGAGGAGTTTCAAAGCCTCACTAAGGAAGAGCCAAATCATATTGAAGGCATCAAATCAAACGATGAGGACATCATGCACCTAGAAGAATTCAAGGTATGCAAATCCAAAGGCAAAGTCAAGACGAAGGAAATACTTGAATCATCCAACCAAGTAATCAAAAGATCACCAAGGGAGAGCAAGAAGCCAATCAAATATGGGTATGACACTTCTTTAGTTACTAAGCATTCTATCTATCTTGCCAAATATTTATCACTTGAAGAGCCATCATCGTATGAAGAGGAAAAGGCCAAGGTAGAATGGAAGCAAGCTATGGATGAAAAAAGTGAAGCACTCAAGGAGAATGATACTTGGGAGCTAGTGCCAAAGAAGGATTCTATGAAGGTAATTGGTTCTAGATGGATCTACAAGATCAAGAGAAATTCAGATGTATCAATAAGCATGTACAAAGCTAGACTTGTGGCTAAGGGTTTTGCACAAACCGAAGGAGTTTATTATGAAGAGAAGTTCTCACCTTTGGCCAAAATGCCAACCATCAAGGTATTGGTAATTGTGGCAGCATCAAGGAATTGGAATATGTACCAATTAGATGTAAAAAATGCTTTTCTTAATGGCTGGATTTCAGAGCAGTTGTACATGTCTCAACCTCCTGGTTATAAGGACCCAAAAAAGGTAAATTATGTGTGTAAAGGGAACATGAATCAAGCACCTAGGGCATGGAACCATAGATTCACTACCTACCATCAAGGATTCCTCATGAGCAAAGCAGATACTTCTCTGTTTGTCAAGAGAAGTAATTCAAAGGTGGTATACCTATGTGTGTATGTTGATGATATCATACTTACAGGTAATGATGCCAATGGCATGAAGGAGACCAAGAATCAAATGGTGCAGGAGTTCAAAATCAGTGATTCTAGATTAGTAAAGTATTTTCTTGGACTTGAGGTAGTTTATACAAGCTGTGGAATTTACATCACTCAAAGAAACTATGTGCGGGATATGTTGAAGAAGTTTTACTTGGAGAATGCCAATATAGCACGCACTCCTATGGAGGTAAACCAAAAATTAAGTGCTCGTGATGGTGATGTGCTTAAGAATGTTGCAGGATACCAAAGCATAGTTGGAAGCCTAAACTATGCTACATTGACAAGGATTGATATTGCTTATGGAGTAAGTGTCTTAAGTAAATTTATGCACAAAACCTAGAGCACCTTACTTGGAAGCTGCCAAGAGGATTTTTAAGTACCTTAAGGGTAATCAAAATCAAGGTTTATACTTTCCTTATACTCCAGATTTGGACATCAAAATATACTCAGATGCAGATAGGGCAGGTTGCAAGGATGACAGGAGGAGTAGCTCAAGTTATCTCTCTTTTGTAGATGATAAGCCCATTTCATGGTCTTCAAAGAAGCAACCTACTATTGCTTTATCTTCAACAGAGGCAGAATATAGAGGATTGGCCAATTCCAGTCAAGAAGCCATATGGATTAGATTTCTATATGCAGACTTGGGATAACATGCTAACTCTCTAATGATTTCTGGTGACAATACAAGTTCTTTACATCTTGCAGCAAATCCTATTTATCATGCTAGGACCAAGCATATAGAAGTCCACTATCATTATGTGAGAGAGAAGCTATTGAGCAAGGAAATTTTGTTGGCATATGTATCAACTAATATGCAATGTGCACACTTATTCACTGAAGCACTTCATGGTACTAAACTTTGCAAGTTTAAAGCTATGATTGGATTGTAGGACATTCAAGAGGATTGATCAAGAAGAAAAAGCCCAAATGTTTGTCTTGAGGGGGATATATTGGTGCAAATGCCAAGCCCTCACACTTGGCTAGGCATTGGAAGAAGCTATGTGTACTTCTTGCAAATCTACATGAACCATTGCTTATGGATTGTTACCATTAACCCCCTGTAAAAGTCATATAAATTGGAAGAAGCTTGTAAAGCCTACAAACTCATGGAGTTTAGAAGAGACAAAGTTACGAATCAATTTGGGGAAATCTCTCCTAACTTAAAGCAAAACTTTTAGGTAAAAGCCAAGTTTGAATTTGAATTCAAATTTGGAGGCAAGCCAGCTATAAAAAATGATTGTAAAATCTCATGGGATAACCCACTCGATTATAGTTCCTTAGTTGATCATATTGTAGAGAGTGTGTGCCTCTTACTATAGCCTACACTTCTCACTATCATTGGGCATTATTCTTGATGCCAATGATCATTCACAACATTGTCATATAATACAATATATCATTGATCATCTCTGTTGGCCTCTCTATCATTGCCACTCATTACTCCATCCTTTTCAATGTTCTATGGGTCGTTGGAATTAGTGCTAAGTCTACTATAGGGGAACAAATTTGGAAGACATTTCATTTAGCGGATTTTAAGGAAAGCGCATTGAAGTGGTCACTAGTGTAATAGGCCTCTTTTCTAGTGAAATAATTCATTTTGGACTTTGTGAAATTCATTATGGGGATAATGCTTAGAATGAATAATTATGTCATTTTATGCATGTAGGAAAAATTTTGGGTTGACAAGTTTCATTCTCTCTCTTGACCTTATTCGCATCATGTTTTCTAGTAGAATTTTGAAGGTGAAGGTGATAGAATTAAGGAAAACTCTCTATGAGAGAAAGGTCGAGCAAGTATAAGAGTATACAAGTGCCTATGTTAAATGTTTGTGAATCATGTTTTAAGTACCTCGTTCAAGATCCTACATTTAGTTCATTGTAAGAAAATGCCTTGATTTTACTCTCTTTCTCTAGAATTTTGAAACTTGCAAGGCTCAAAAGTGTCATTTGGAGGTGGATTTGGACCTTGGACATCTCTAACACTATTGTGCAGATTGCAAAATTGAATAAAAGTTTCTCTTACAAGCTTAAGCTAATTCCTCACCATTTTTGAGTTACAGGGCTTTGAATCCAAATTTGTGATTCTGATGCTCACATGTCACCATGTCTAATTATGGATATTTTTTGATATGTCTTCTTGGTGGTTTTTCTCCTTTTTTTGACAGGTACACTAAAGAAAGAAAGCACACTATGATCGCATGGCTTTTTGTGAAAGTTTTGGAGAAACTCGACTTTTTCTAAATTTGGTGGATCACACACTTCTTTGGCAAGGTAGCGATCAAACTCTGATATAGGGAGACCAGCGCATCAACACGGGGGACACACACAGAAATCAGAGAATTACCTTGTGATTGAGAGTGAGAGTGAGAGTGTGAGTGTGATTGAGAGTGCGAGTGTGAATGCGATTGTGATAGCTTGGGGGCGGTCGGGAGGTAGAGGCTTCCTCAAGAAGCTATTGTAACCATTGAATTACATCTATAATATCACGATTCTTCCTTCTGTGCATCGTATTTGTTTCTACTCTTCTACATCAGATTTTCTCTTACCTTGTGCAATCTGTGCACTCTTCTCTCCTCTATTAATTTTGAGTGATCGAAATATTGTAATTGGGGATAGATTGTGATTCAGGAAACACTACACTGGTCATTCTCTACAGAGGTCCTAAAAAGTCGAGGGTAATGTTTCACTTGCTAAATTGATTGCTCTGTATATAGTCAATCATTTAAAGTGATTCCACTTGCAATCATAAGATCTTTAGGTCAATTAGATATCCCCGTAAGGAAATTTCCTAATAGCTAATTGTTGAGAATGAGTTCTCCTATGCGCAACAGAAGTGTGTAGTGAACCCTTGTATGTCGAGCACTTGGACAAACATCTGCACCTTAGATAGCTTGTTGCTCTCAATACAAAACTCAAATGGACTTGAGACTTTAGGCAATCAAAGTCGACAAAGAGGGATTTCTAACAAGCTCTAAATGACTTAATTTGGACAAGTTTTTATTAGGAAACACAATTTTCAAGGATGAACTACCTGTCCACACAAGTCTGCTGAAGAACTGAGCTTCACTCTTGGAGAGATAGCTCTCCGAATATATATCCTTTGAGCATGATATTTGGTATAGATAAAAAAGGAACAAATAGATTTCCAAAAAACTAAAAATCAAGTGATTTGGATGAGTTTTGACCAGGAAACTCAACTCACCAAGATAGACCACTTGCACACATAAGTACACTATAAAACTAGACTTTACTATATGATAGATATCTCACAGATTATGAGTGATCTGAATTAGATATTTGTGAGAATGAAAGTAGATGCCAAGAGCTTTTCAACAAGATATAAAGCATGAAATTTGGATATGTTTTGGTTGGGAAAGTAAACCGACCAAAATAGACTACCTATCTACACAGGTATACTGAAAAATTGGACTTCACTCTTTCAATTATATCTCACATATTACATAATGTTTCAAAGAGATATTTTACATGATGAAACTACACAAGATGATCTTTCCAATGAATGTTTAAACACACAAAATGGTTACATATGCACGGAGATATGAGCTCTACAACAGAGCTATGTACAAACTGACGTGTGTCTAGAAGGAGTCTAAGGAAAAACCAAAATGACAAAATGGCTAGATCCGACTACTGGGAGTTCTTGCCTCTTTCTCTCCTTGTTTTTAATGTGCTCCCACTTCACTTTTATAACCAATGAGCATGTGAAGAAGTTTGTGCCTTCTTCTTAACTCACCACTTTCTCCACTACATGCTACTAACTACAAGGCAAGATATTGTATCTCTTACTCATCATGAATTTTGACTAGAATTTTTCTTTTATTATTTTTTCATTTTTTCCCTCCACTTTTTCTTTATCTTTATATTTGGTAAATTTATCCAAGCATGACTTATATGAAAATGAGCTTGTACATTTATCTTCAACACTCCCCCTCAAGCTCATTTGAGAGTTATCTTCATCCATGTCCTTTAATTTTATCGCATCCTTGAAACCTTTGAATTTAGAAGCATCCAAGAACTTTGTAAATATATCTGCAACCTGCTCTTTGGTTTTGATGAACTTCACCTCCACATCTTTGCTCAACACCTTCTCCCTTACATAGTGGTAGTGGACCTCTATGTGCTTGCTTCTTGCATGAAACATAGGATTGCTTGCCAAGTAAATACTTGACATGTTATCACTGTATATAGGGATGGTTCCAACTTGCACTCCAAGATCAGCCAAAAGCTTTTTAATCCACATTGCTTCACATGTGGCAAAAGCTAATCCTGTATATTCAGCCTCCATAGATGAAAGTGCAACAGTAGATTGTTTCTTTGAGCTCCATGTGATAGGTTTTCTTCCTATCATGAACACATAACCTGAGGTTGATCTTCTATCTTCCATTAAGCTTGCCCAATCAGCATCACTAAAGCCTTTGACCTGCAATTCTTCATCAAACTTGTAAAACAAAGCATGATTAACTGTATGCTTTATGTATCTCAACAATCTCTTGGATGAATTTAAGTGTTCACTTGTCGGGGCTTGCATAAACTGAGAAAGTACACCAACAACATAAGATAAATCAGGTCGTAATTTTTGCATAGATCAATGATCCTACAATGCTTGTGTATGTCGTTACATCTTCCAATGGTTCTCCATCATTTGAACAAATCTTTGTATTTGTGTTCATGGGTTGAGTGAGTGGTTTGCATTCACTCATTCCAAATCTGAAAAGAACATCCAACAGGTACTTCCTTTGCATCAAGTAGATGCCACTCTTTCCATAAACAACTTCAATTCCTAAAAAATATTACAGCTCCCCAAGATCTGAAATTTTAAACTCCTTACCAAGCTTCCTTTTGATATCTTTAATCCCTGTAACATCGTTTCCTGTTATGATGAGGTCATCGACATATATGGAAATATATACCTCTCTATTTTCTTCCTTCTTCATGTACAACGAAGGATCTGCACTACTTGGGTTGTATCCACACTTAGTTAGATACTCTACCAATCTCTGATTCCATGCTCTTGGTTCTTGCTTCAAGCCATAAAGTGCCTTCTTCAACTTGCAAACAAAATCTGGATGGTTTTCATCTTCAAATCCAACCGGTTGACTCATGTATACCGCTTCTTGTAGTTCTCCGTTGAGAAAGGCATTTTTGATGTCGAGTTGATATAATGGCCATCTCCTTGAAGCACCAATTGCTATTAGGGTTCTGATAGTTCCCATCTTTGCAACAAGGCTAAAAACTTCATCATAATCTATGCCTTGTGTTTGTTTAAATCCTTTGGCAACTAATCTCGCTTTATATCTAGCTAGTGAACCATCAGCATTCCTCTTTACTTTAAACACCCATTTGTTTGGAACAATCTTCATACCTTCTTTCTTTGGCACTAGCTCCCATGTGTGATAATCTTTGAGAGCTTTGATCTCCTCTTTCATAGCTTGCTTCCGTTCCTTTTGTGTGCAAGCTTCTTCACATGTCTCAGGCTCTTTGTCTTTGATAACCTGCATCATGTATACAAAATGTGTCGCCATAAAACTATCATAACTCAACCTTTGAGTTGGATACCTTGTCCTTGAAGATATTCTTTCATTGCCTTTAGAAAGTTGTTTCTTTAACCTATTCAACTTTACCATCGGAGTGATTACCTCTTCATATTCTTCTTCACTTGCATCTACCTCACTGTTTGGAGTACCACTTGCTTCTTCGGCTCTACTATGAGCTGAATTTGGAGACAAAGAATGACTCCCCCTCCATGTTGAACATTCTTCATTTGATGTAGATGCCTCTAGACCTGAAGCCTTTGTGCTTGATTGTTGAGCTTCTCTTTGATTTGTTCCTGCATAATCATCACAATCTTCTTCAAGAACCTTTTCCTTTCCTTTATCTTCATACGATGGTCTTAGTTCATCAAAGACCACATCTTGCGAGACTCTTAATTCCTTTGTTCTAGGGTTGTAGCACTTGTATCCTTTTTGCTCCATCGAGTAGCCGATGAAAATGCATTTTTCTGACCTTGGTTCCATCTTTGTTCTAACTTCTTGTGGAATGTGAACAAAGCAAACACATCCAAACACTTTGAGGTGTGTAAGATCAGGTTTCTTACCGGAATATACCTCTTCTGGAGTCAAGTGATGTATTCCTGATGTTGTGCACCTATTCATCAAGTAAATGGCGGTTGTGGTAGCTTCAGCCCAATAGTACAATGGTACCTTCATCTCGTTGAGCATGCATCTTGCAATTTTAGCAATTTGCCTATTTTTCCTCTCAGCTAGTCCATTTTGTTGTGGTGTATACCTACAAGTGAATTGTCTTTTGATCCCATTCTCTTGTAGAAAATCTGAAAATTCTTTGGAGAAGTATTCTCCTCCACCATCGGACCTTAAGGTTTTGATAGACCTTCCTATTTCCTTTTCAACTTCAACTTTGAATTTTTGGAATATAGAAAACACCTCTGATTTTTGCTTCATACAAAACAGCCATGCCTTTCTTGAGTGATCATCAATGAAGGTGACAAAAAGTCTATTACCATCCATTGATGCCTTTTGGGTTGGTCCCCATACATCCGTATGTATCAAGTCCAAGACATTTGGAGCCACATAATTGCTTCTCTTGAATGGCTGCCTCGTTTGCTTTCCTAGTTGACAAGCTTCACATAACTCATGTAGTCCAATGCTATTACGTTTTGGAAGACCTCTTACCACCTCATGTTTGCTCATGTCCGTCAGCTTTGGAATGTTGATGTGTCCTATTCTTTTGTGCCATAAGTCCAGCTCTGAAATCTTCTTGTTCCCACATTGAATGTACATGACCTTTCCATGTGGATGTTGGACGTCCAAAGTGAACATCCTTCCTTCTCTTCTACCTCGAGCAATGACCTTGAAGCCTTCCTTTGGATTCTTTATGAAGCACCCATTCTCATTGAATATGACATGATAACCCTTCTCTACCATTTGTCCTACTGAAATCAAGTTCTTTGAAATTGTGGGAACATGAAGAACATTAGATAGTACCTTTGCTCTGCTTGTATCTCCAAGCCTTATATCTCCAATGTGTTCAATCATGTGTTGAGTATCATCACCTGTTTCAACACATCCTTTTCCACTTGGTACCTGTAGATTAGTGAACAAACTTCCTTAGCATGACATATGGTTACTACAACCTGAATCAATGTACCATTTTTTGTCATCTTCACAAGAGCTTCTATACTCATGTCTCATTGCAAGTAGTGTGTCCTTGCTTCCTTCACTTGAGGTGCTTTCATAGTTGCTTTGGTTCCTTTGATTGCCTCCATTTGGTCTTCTATTCTTCAGCCAACAATCACTGGCATAGTGTCCTACTTTACGACAATGATAGCATGTTATACCTTTATGAGAATTGTAGGAGCTTCGGCCTCTTCCTCTACTTCTACCTCGACCTCTTCCTTGTGTGTTGGCATTTGATGCATCCTTGTTGTCTTCCAAATAGTTTTGATTGTAGTTGGAGTGGTTGTGACCTCTTCATCTTCCTCTTGAGTTTCTTCCTTTACCTCGACCTGCAAATAACATTTGGTTGTGGCAATCCTTTCCTTTGGGACCACCGAAGCTAAGCTCTTGTGTGACAAGATGAGGGATTAGTTGTTCAAAACCTCGATATGCATCTTTCAATTTAATGGAAGTTATAAAAGGCTTCCATCTTTCATCTTCTCTCAACCCATTGAGAGTATAACACACAAGATCTTCATCTTCAACCGTTGTGCCAATAGAAGCTAAAGCATCGCTTAGCTCCTTAATCTTCAAAGTATATTCAGCTATGGATTGACTCGAGCTTTTCTTGATTGTGTTCAACTCATTCTTGAGTTGAAGTTTCCTAGCTTTGGTATTTGTTTAATACATCCTTTCAAGAGCTTCCCAAGCATCCTTAACTTTCTCTAGATGTTGAATATGACCTACCATGGCATTATTAATGACTTGTGAAATGAGGAACATGACTCTCCTATTCCTCTCTTCCCATTCTTTTGCTTCGCTCCTTTGGACTTTGGTGGCCATAGCTTGATTGATTTGAGGTTAAGCATCATCACCGCTCACAATACCCCATAAGCCTTTGCCCATTAGGTAGTTGGTCATTCTAAAGCTCCACACGGGATAGTTATCCTTATCCAACTTCTCTACTTGTTGACCCAAGTTGGCCATTGAAGAGTATCAAAGACTTTGAGAGTTACCTCGAATAGTTATAGTCCTTTGCTCTTGCGTTTGTGAAGCTCCTTCTTGTTTTGTAGCTCCTCTTTTGCTTCACTTCACCTCCAGCTCTGTTGATGAAGTTTCAACACCAAGTTTGATCTGATACCAACTGTTGAGAATGAGTTCTCCTATGCGCAACAGAAGTGTGTAGTGAACCCTTGTATGTCCAGCACTTGGACAAACATCTGCACCTTAGATAGCTTGCTGCTTTCAATACAAAACTCAAATGGACTTGAGACATTAGGCAATCAAAGTAGACAAAGAGGGATCTCTAACAAGCTATAAATTACTTAATTTGGACAAGTTTTGATTGGGAAACACAACTATCACGTATGAACTACCTGTCCACACAGGTATGCTAAAGAACTGAGCTTCACTCTCAGACTGATAGCTCTCTGAATATATATCCTTTTGGTATAGAGAAAGTAGACACAAATAGCTTTCCAACAAGCTAAAAATCAAGTAATTTGGATGGGTTTTGATCAAGAAACACAACTCACCAAGACAGACCTTCCTGCACACATAAGTACACTATAAAACTTGACTTTACTCTATGATAAATATCTCATAGAGTATGAATGATCTGAATGCCATATTTGAGAAGTGAAAGCAGATGCCAAGAGCTTTCCAACAAGACAAAAAATACGAAATTTGGATATGTTTTGGTCAGGAAACTGAACCGACCAAAATAGACTACCTATCTACACAGGTATACTGAAAAACTAGAATTCCCTCTTTCCCTGATATCTCACAAATTACATAAGATTTCAAAGAGATATTTAATATCAAGAAACTACACATAATAAGCTTTCCAATGAATTATTAGATGCACAAAATGGTTACATATGCACGGAGATATGAGCTCTGCAATAGAGCTGTGTACAACCTGACGTGCGGCTGGAAGGAGTCTAAGGGAAAACCAAAATGACAAAATGGCTAGATCCGACTACCGGGAGCTCTTGCCTCTTTCTCTCCTTGTTTTGAATGTTCTCCCACTTCACTTTTATAACCAATGAGCATGTGAAGAAGTTTGTGCCTTCTTCTTAACTCACCACTACATGCTACTAACTACAAGGCAAGATATTGTATCTCTTACTCATCATGAATTTTGACTAGACTTTTTCTTTTTTTTATTTTTATTTTTTTCCTCCAGTTTTTCTTTATCTTTATATTTGGTAAATTTATCCAAGCATGGCTCATATGAAAATGAGCTTGTACATTTATCTTCAACACTAATGTGCTCGGAGCACTGAGCTTAACAAGCAGCAAGCGTGTGAACCAAAATAGAAAGGTTTTGGTGACTTGCGACTTGTGAAGTTATGTATTTTGTATTAATCATTACATGGAGCATCTCCAAAGTACATAGGCACTTATTTAGTGTCATTGGAAAGCTAAAAAGGTCTACAACTCAACTTTGAAGTGAAAGAGGCCAGGTACAAAGCAAGGATTAGTAGTACCAACTCATTTCTTGGAGTGTCCATCCATCTTTTCCAACACATATCAAATCCTTGCTCAATTCAAAAAGTAGAAACATAAATCAAGTTTTGTATTCCTACTTTGGCTAAATAGAATCACGTCATAATTTGACAAACCAAATACCAGATCATATGATTATATTTTCTCATGAATGCATATGATATGCATAGACTAAATAAATAAGAGGTTTAAATCATAGAGTAACACCACCTGGAATTTAGGCTTCATCATCAATCTTCAATCTCCATATTCATCATAAATTTCTCATAAAAAACCTTCAATTTTTTTCCTCAAATTATCAGCAAATCCTATTGGTAATAATAAATCTAGAAACTAGAATATAATTAACTTTCATAATCAATCATGTTTCATCATAAAATAATATATTCATAATATTTTATCATACTTTTGTCATAAGGAAATCATCTTTTCCATCATAATTTTGGTAAAAGAAAGTCATATTGTTTATCATATTCATCATCATAATTTTGAAAACATAGACTTCATATTTTTTTAAAACATATTTTTGTTGTTTTTAAAAGCAAATCATATTTTCATCATATTTCTTAATTTTTTATAAAAAATATATCATATTTTCAAAATCTTGATTTTCATCATAGTTTTCATTATATTTTCCATCATATGTTTATAAATATTTTTGGCAAAAGAGAAAACATATTGTTCATCATCATTTGCAAACATATTTTTCATATACTTTCAAACATAGTTTTCATATAATTTCAAACATATTTTTTGTTCAAAGAAAATCTTAATGCAATTAAAAAATATTGTTAATATATTCTCCAACATATTCATAGCCCTATGGGTGGATCGCTTATGATAAAACATATGGTTTTTACTTGCACTTTTGTAGATAGGATTTGAGTTTCATGTTCATGCTTGCATTTGCATCTAGGTAATTCATTTACTTGCTTAGTCAATTCATCAATTCACTCTTCAAACTTCTAACTTCATTTTTAATAAATGCCTATAAAATTCCACACATCACATGAATTGAATTGGAAGAATCACTAAGCTTATCAATTATTAAAAAAAACTTGTTCAAATTTGGCTTGATTTGACAACTTTAACTTATACCCTAGTTCTTTAATTCTAAATCATATTCCAAAATCTTATTCTTAATTATATCTTCCATATTTAATTCCTTATCATGTGTAATTACTTGAACTACCTTCTTGTTGCCCATTGGAATTTACCAAAAAGTAAGTATCAAGCGATAGATCAAATAACTCGAATATGGCTCGAAGAAGAGACTCAAAGTGCAATGTATGTAAATTTATAAAATTTATTCTGATCAAATTCTAATACACCCAATATCTAATGAATTAATATGTGCAAACATCTTCGCTTCAAATGTTGATGTGAGGGATGGCAAGAAGTGGATAACCACTTGCCAATTTCCATGGAGGTTCTCATACCAAATATGATCATCCCTCAGTACCCAGGAAAATGCAAGGTTTACGAATAAGTTTGTTGCTCACTATTCATAAATTCCGGTAGTGATATGTGTGAACACTCTAGGACTGACGTGGCACTTTTTTCCCTCTTTAGGAGGTTTTCTTCCCTCGGCTTGTATATATGCCTATTGCCCTAACGGGCTACTTATCTTTGTACATTCTAGTGGTAATGCATTCAGCATTGGGTGTTGTGCTCCAAGCTTCTTCTTCTTCCTTGTGTTGTTTGCATGCTTCTGCAAACATCTAACTCCAACATTTGGTATCACAGCAGGTCGCGCTTCATCTAGGGCGTTGTCTACACCTCTCTGGTTTCAATCTTAGAATCTCATGAAAGCTAGTAAGCATACTTAGAGTGTTTCAAAGATCAAATTAGTTTTGCTTTATGGTGTCAAAATCACAATCTGAGCTTGTTTCGTCCTTCGAATGCATTATCATAATGCTTGTGAAGGCTATTTCGTTTTTTTGTGCCAAAGGTATATACCAATTTTGGTTCACCAATATAAGCGTCTTGAAGTCTGATATAGGTTTAGCAGAATTCATGTGGGCAGTTCTGTTCATCTTTTTGAGATAGAGTCAATTTGTTGCATCAAAGTATTTTAGTCACCGGTGTCGTCGAGATTTTTCTCCTCTCTCACTCATGAAGGCCTACAGGAAACACATTCGGTGAAGGTAGCCAAGATTTCCCTGAGAAGTCCAAGATGCATCAAGGATGTGAAAGGGAGTTCACATGCAAACTTTGGAAGAAATCGAGCAAATCTAGGGTAGCGATCAAAGCTCGTCAAACTTTGGAAATTAGGGCAAAAATTTCAATATCTCCAAATCACATGAAAATTCATATACTTGTAAAGCCTATCAAAGGTAGTATATAGCCCGAATTTCACATATAAATGGATTTTCTAGTGCATTGATATGCCATGTGCATTTTGTAAAAAATATAATTTTTTCCACTTGGACCCTACAAACTCTTGTATAGGAATTTTTGTTAGCCATATGGTTTGGCATGTATAAAGACCATATTGGGTTACATATTTGTACAAATTTTCAACGCTATGAGAATTTCCTAGACACCTTAATGCCACCTTGTAAGCTTCCAAATGTAGTCAAACTTGTATAAGGGAGATTTAGATAAAAGTTTTTTCTGCATATTCCTAAAGAAGGTCTTTGGAAACATAGCCCTACAAAGTTTCATCTTCATCAAAACCTTTTTGGAGGGTCAAAGAGCACAAAGTCCAGTTTTCCAGGTCACCACAGTTTTCTAGTTTAAGCAAATTGAAGGGTTGAAGGGCTGCCACATGGTGAAAGCTGATCGAGCCATGTTGTACGATCAAGATAAGCTCATATGCAAGGTTAGAGATGAACTTATGCTTAAAGCAAGGAGAATCCACGAGCTTTTTTCATCAAAGAATACTTTTTTGACAGTTAAAGATTAATAATTCAACTTTTCTCTAAAAATATTAGCATATCTTATGCGAATTGATGTCAGCACTGATCCGACAGTCCATATCATCCCCAGATCTAATGCTGGAGAATGAAGGTGCCTAAATTTCACTCCTTTACACTAGATTTGATAGAAAGAACAATTCCAAGCCATTGATTTGATTAATCAAATGGTCATTAATCAAACGATTGTCATCGAAAGTAGTGATCCTAGAGTTGAGAGTTGATTTCTCTTGATCCAAGGGCCCAAATTCATTCAAAAAACTATATAAAGCCCCCTCCAAACTCCTAGAGCATCTTTGTTAGGCATCCCTAGGGCTCTTGCTAGCTTAAGGTTTCCTTGAAACCATCACCCTCGGTTGAGCGAGTGAGGATCCAAGGTGGGCTACTATGAGTATAGTACCTAGTTTCAAATTTAAGTTAGAACTCGAATCTAGGATAGACTCTTGAAACTAGCATCTCTATCTTGACTCACCCTCGGTGGAGCATGTGTGTGAGTTAGAGCTGGTTTTAATGAGTCTTAGACTTCTTTAGTTAGACGTTACGAGCCTACACATACATAGGATCAATGAGTGGAACTCATCTTTTTATGTGTGACATTCGGTTGAAGTGTCACAGTTTGAGGATCGAAACCGCCTTTGATGAGTAGACTTGTTAGCTTATCATATCACGAAGATCTTATACATGTATCTTAATTCAAATCCTTTTAATTCATGTCACTTGTCACTTGTCTCTTGTCTTTTTTCACTTTCATGTCACTTGTCACTTGTCACTTGGCATCAACATAACAAGCTACTTAGATTTGTTTGAAGAGAAAGCTATGATTTTTAGTCTTCCCGAAGATCTTTTGATATCATTCTTTGAACAAATTGTTGATAGCTCTCATAAACCGTGTCACTCAATATGATACTTTTCCTTGTAGGGATTTCAGAAAGGAGATGCTCAAAGAATTATATCTTGAAGATTATAGCAAACATAATCGGGATGGATTCTTACGATGGGTCAATTCGACAAAGCCTAGTAGCTCTATTACTCACTCAAAAAATGAGTATATTAGATGTTATGAACAACTTCCTGATTATGATAAGATAACTTTGGAACCTGATCTTGTGATCAATTTTCTTAAGCTTCTTCATCCTAAAACTTGTAGAGAAGTTGAACGACGATTAGAAGAGCTATGGTCTTACTGAAAATTGGCAAAAAGTGCGTAAAGTAGTAGAGGTTGTAGCCCATAGACATCAAACACAATCCATGCTTTATGATCAAACTAGTCTTCTTCAAGCTAGCCTTCCACAAAATAAGGAGCAAGTTAGAGAAAAATCCCATGCTATGCTTCTTGACTGTACTCCTATTTCTCAAATGATGGAGCCTACTCAAGGTTTTAAAGTAGAGCCAAATAAAAGTGTAGTTGAACAATCTCAAGTGGAAATTCTCACTAAGTAAATGGAAAGTCTTATTCCTACATAATCCAATTTGGCCAAGACTATAGATGCTTTACAATCTAATTACACCAAAACTTTCCAAAATCAAATGAACCCAATGTCTTTTCAAGATCCTAATCAACATGTTATAGCTTCCAATCAAAATCCACAAGTAGCTCCTACTCAAGCATATCAAGTTCCTCTAATGCATAATCCTTCAATGCAAAATCCTCATCCTCATGTACAAAATCCTCAAATGTATCAAAACATGTATCCTCAAGCTTCTCAAAGAGCTTTTCAAAATCGTCAAAATCAAAATTTTCAAAATCATCAACCATATACTATCGAAGCTCCTCTTGCACCTCAAGTACCACATGTTGCTCCCCAAGCTCCTGAAATACATCAATTACCTTATCAAAATCCTAATTATCCCATTCAAGCAATACCTTATCAACAAAATCTTCAATTTCAAAATTTCCCACCACATAATCAAAATCCTCAAAATCAAAATGGTTTTGTGTGTGGCCCTCGTAGGTGTCCTTGGTGTGATTCATTAGAGAACTTTTTGAGAGATTGTGAACTATTGAAGGCTGCTAAAGAGCAATGACTAGTAATAGACATAGACAAGAAAATCTGTGACTATCGATCTAGGCTACCTTTGCAAGGAAATTATGGTAAGGGAGGAATGAAAAAAAACTATGAAAATATAACCATAACGGACGTAGGAACTAGAGGAGTGAAACTAGAAGCTCTTGATGAACAACAAGTAGAATCAAGTAAACCCACAAAGGAAGGTGACTTTTCCATAGAGGCTTTACTAAGAGCACGAGATGAGATTAGGAGAATAATGGCTTGGGAGTCACCAATAGAAGATCAATCTCTTATTTCTCACATATCCAATGTAGAAGAAAAACAAAAAGAGATGAAGTTGAGCGTAGTGAAAGAAGAGTGACTCGAAAAGAAACCTTAGAGGGAATAGAAACAATCATAGAGCAAGGAGAAACATCACAATCCAAAGATAAAAAACAAGAACCACAACCCAATGAACAAAAAAAAGAGGAGAAAGAAAAAGGGAAGAAGAAAAAGCAAACAAAAACAAAACCAAAGCCTTTAGATAAACAAGAACAAAAAACAAAGTGAAGAACAAACATTAGAACATGAACAAAAACAAGATCCTGAGCAAAAACAAAAGAAACCAAAGAGAAAACCCAAAGCCATCTTGATTTCAGAAATTGAGAGAAAAATAGATCCTATGGAGATTTTAGATGACATTTTTCTTAAGAGTCAAGTGACTATGTCTTTAGAACAAGTTTTCTCTATTGCAAAGCTTGTTTTTAAAGATAACTTTATCGGCCTAATTAAAAGGGAGAGGTTTACGCTTAATCTAGATACTGAGATGCAAGATTATCTAGATCAAGATCAAGCTATGAATGAAGCCTTAAACTTTGATGAATCTGATGAAGAGGGCTTTGATGATGATGAAGTAAATGTTAATAAAAATTTCTTTGGTCCTATTCAACCTCACCATGAAAATCATGAAAACAATCTTGAAAGTCACTTTAAAAGAAAATTTTGGTTTAGAGATACATCAGAGATGCATGTTAAAATAGGAAATGATAAGAATACTATCATTGTAAATGCATTAGTAGATTTCGGTTCCGAAATCAATGTGATTTCAAGAGAAGTCTATGATAAGTTTCGACGGCCCATAGATAAAGATTGTGGATGGCGTTGTCGGGAAGATTTGCATCTTCCAGTTGATAACCAGAGGAAATAAAAGCAACTTAATTGGTGAATTCTAAACCTCTTTTTCACTGATTCCATTGATTCCAAAGGGTTTCAATAGGTTTCTAATAGGTTTCAAGTAGATTTTCTAGGGTTTTAGTATATTTAAAGGGTTAGAATAG
This sequence comes from Ceratopteris richardii, assembly GCA_020310875.1. NCBI lineage: Eukaryota > Viridiplantae > Streptophyta > Polypodiopsida > Polypodiales > Pteridaceae > Ceratopteris > Ceratopteris richardii. The sequence continues at coordinate 60,884,568 of CM035420.1, read as the reverse complement.
TTGTTATTTAAAAACATTAAGCTATAAATTAAATATTTAAGTATTAAGAATTAAACTATGATATAATTAATTACTTTAATCATGAGTGAACATTTAAATATTAAGGTATTAATTAATTAAATTTATAACCTAAGCTTAATTTACATAAATTATTTAATTAAGAAAATTTAGGATAATAGAATTAAAATGAAAACTAGTGGATAATTAATGAGTGGTGAATATGAGTGCTGTTTAAAGAATGGTGTGAAATCAGTGTGTAATTAAAGTGGATAAAGTGAGTGGTTAAAAGTGTGGTAATTATGTGGGCAAAATCAAAGAGTGGTCTAAATTAAGTATGCATTTAAAGTGCAAAAAGTATTTGATGAAAAGAATGGTATAAGTAGAGTGTGTATTTAAAGTGGAGAAAAGTCAACTGAAAGAGTGGTGATAAGTGTGAGTTAAAGAATGGATGAGAGAGAAAGTAGGAATTCAAAAGAGTGGTAAGCTCATAACTTCTCTGAGTATATATATGTATGTTTTGATCATGAATTGCTAATGTTTTGTTTCAGGTAATTTTCCTCTTCTTCTTCTGGCTCCAGTCCTTCACCTCCATTGTATGTGCATCTCATCATAGAGAGAGAAAGAGTTCAGTGACCACAGTTATAGAGTCTTGACCATGATTCAGTTTTAGGCATGCCTTGTCCAACTGTATTGACCTTAATATCCACATATTCAGAGTCTATAGAACTGATCCATGGTTAGGGTCGTGTCGTGATAGTGAGCTAATCAAGCGGGTAGAGAGAGATGGTCTCTGGTGGCCGGCTGCGCACGTAGGCAGAGAGAGAGAGTGAATTAAAACTCTGCCTGGCGGTGCACTGTGCACAGAGAGATAGGAGAGAGAGAAATTAATCTCTCCCTTCCCCTCCACTGTCTGCACGCGGCAGCGCCACTCAGAGAGAGATAGGAGAGAGAGAAAGAGAAACGCTCTCCCTCCCCTCCTCTGTCTGAGCGCGACAGCGCGCAGACAGAGAAGGAGAGAGAGAGAGGAAAGAGAAAGAGAGAGAGAGAGAGAGAGAGAGAAAGAGAGAGAGATCGGGAGAGAGAGAGAGAGGCACACAGAGAGAGAGAGAGAAGGAGAGAGAGAGAGAGAGAGAGAGAGAGAAAGAGAGAGAGAGAGAGAGTGAGAGAGAGAGAGAGAAACGCTCTCCCTCCCCTCCTCTGTCTGAGCGCGACAGCGCGCAGACAGAGAAGGAGAGAGAGAGAGGAAAGAGAAAGAGAGAGAGAGAGAGAGAGAGAGAGAGAGAGAGAGAGAGAGAGAAAGAGAGAGAGATCGGGAGAGAGAGAGAGAGAGGCACAGAGAGAGAGAGAGAGAGAGAGAGAGAAACGCTCTCCCTCCCCTCCTCTGTCTGGGCGCGACAGCGCGCACACAGAGAAGGAGAGAGAGAGAGGAAAGAGAAAGAGAGAGAGAGAGAGAGAGAGAGAGAGAGAGAGAGAGAGAGAGAGAGAGAGAGAGAGAGAGAGAGACAGAGAGAGAGAGAGAGAGAAAGGAGGAAGAGAGGTTTAAATTTAATTGTTAGATGTTAGTTTCATTTATTTGTTTGTTTGTTAGATTAATGAATAATTAAAAGTAATTATCTATATTTGGTTTGTATAGTTTATTATTAAGTTATTAACTTATGCATAAAAAGAATTAATACTATTGATGCATGAGTATGTTAATATTTAGGTTAATGAAAAGTATAAATGCACATGTATACATTACCTAACTAATCGTATTTAAGTTTATAAGATAAGGTAGATGTATGTATGTACATTAGCATTAGCATGAATATGAAAACATGTGTTTGTTTTAAGTTAACATGTTAATGTTTAAGTTAATGAGGGTATCTACGTATAAGAATTTATGGTAGGGTGCATTAGCATACATTAGTATGTGTATGAGATTAAATGATTAATGTGATAAGCATATATGTGTTAGTGCGTATACATATGAATTAATGGATGTGTGCATGACAATGATTGTTAATACATGATTAAATGCATTTAGAAGTGAGAGGGAATGTGGGCATTTTGTTATCATAATTAGAATGCATTGGGATGAAAGGTATAATGCATTAAATTACCTAGCTAGTTGTGCATGAGTAAGCTTATGCTATTATGAAAGTATGTGTTTAGATGTAAGTATATGGGTTCTTTTAAACGTAAGCATAAATGTGTTTATATTTGCACCATATCAACATGTTAGTATGTCTAAGCTAAATGTTAGCATGAACAAGAATGTATGTTAGAATCCATGAGCATGAGTATGCTTTAATGTATGTGAAGTATGTCTTTTATGTTTTATTAATTTCTTGTTAGATTACTAATATTCCTAATGTTTTGTTTCAGAAACATTGCAGATTACAATCAGTTGAAGTGAAGTACAAGCAGTTGAAGTGAACCGGCAGATTGAAGATCCATTTAAACCTTATATCTCCATTTAGTCATTTACCCAATTGCTTGGACATTTATCCAATTATCTACACTTTACATTTGTATTAGCTTATTAATTCATTTATTCAAATCAGTTTAGCATCCTATCGTTTCTATTAGTTCTTTCATGTCTTCCGGTTTATACCATGAATCTGAACACAGTAGTAATGATATCATTGAACATACAACCGAATCCATAGAATTAGTGTCAGAAGAACTTATTAAGAACAATATTACTTCGGAATCATTAGTGTCTTTATCTTATGATCAATGTTTAACTACATTCCTAGCCTTTTCTTCCATTGCATCTTCTGAATCACAAAGTGGTGAAGATTTATTTCCACCAACTTTAGTTAGACAAACTCATCCAAAACCATTAGAAGCTACAGTAGAAGAGATAGTTAAAGATCAGATAACCGAAGAGTCATTATTTTTAACACTCAAACAGATAGCTATTGCCAGATATAAAGCAGCTTGTCCCTATGGTCCTTAGCCTGAGTTTGCTACAGACACCCTGCGTGTGTCGAACGATTTAGGCGGATGACTTGATCCACCATCCGAGCATCCCTCACGACCCGACATTGGTGAACCTGACGTGAAGATCGGCTTGCGACTCAGACAGGTATTATCAGTTTGCATTGCATATACATTCATACGAGTTTACATCAGTGTAGCTGCGTCTTCATCCCTAGAAGCTGTGGCATTTACATGAGCTTGCAATCTTCTTGGTGTCGAGGGCTGGTCTGGTGACCTGAGCGCCTCCACAAAGATTGGCAAGTAGGAGAACCTCGTCGCGCCACCCCTTTCATCAACAATTGAAGCACAAAACGTTTGCACCCATTTTTAGCAAACTATGTATTTAGGTTTTGATTCAAATCAATAAACGTATTGAATTTCACAAAAAGCACTTTTTGAGCCTCATCTTTGAGCAGTTGGTATAATTTCTTTACTCTTACATTCTTGCATACATAATTGTATTTAAGGTTAAATTATTGGTCTAGGTTGAAGGCAACTGTTTGTTAATCATAGGTTAAGCGTTAATCATAGCTTTGCTTGAAGCATATTGGCATAGTATAAACTTAACAAACTGGACTCTAACGGAATTTCAGAATTAGTAGCTGAACATAAGGAAAGAGTAACAAAAGAAGTTCAGGATATAGTTAGAATTGTTCAAGCTAGGTCAAAACAAACTTCAAAAACGGACGAGCTATTTCAAACTATGATGCACGAGATGCAAGGACAAAAGGTAGTTGAAACGTTATTAAAGGATAAAGGGAAATTTACTGGTATGAATGTTACAAATTATTTAGACACGTTTGAGGAATTAGCTAAGTTACACGGTTTACCTGAAACAAAGTGGAAATCCTATCTTGGACGTCTGGCCATAGATACTGTAAAAGCTATTATGGATATACATGACAATAAGGAATGGGATGAGTTTAGAAAAGAGCTGCATAAGGAATTCTACTTAGAAGACTACAGTCAACATAGTAGAGAAGGATTTATGAAATGGATTAGTTCACCTAAGCCTCACATTTCGTTAACTCAACTCCATAGTGAATTTATGAAAAGATTCTCTCAATTACCTGAACAGGATAGAGTTGCCCTTACCCCAGATATCATTTTATATTTCCTTAAAATCTTCACTCCAGATATAAGGGTAGAGGTTGAGCGTAGGCTTGAAGAACCGGGAAAGAAATATGGGCTTACAGATGACTGGGGTGTAGTGAAAACTGTAGTTGAGGCGGTTACTCACATGATCCAACGTAAAACACTCCTTTATGAATCGATGTCTCAACCATCTTCTAGTTTTCCTCCGATTCAGGCAACTAGGGATACACATATAGATTCAAAAGCTGAGCCTACAACATCCACATCTAGAGTGCCAACCGAGTTGCAATTTGAGATTTTGTTTAACAAGTTGGACAATATGATGCATATGCACGAGAATATGTCTAAAGAGGTAGCGGCTTTGCAGAATGTGGTGTATGCTTTAAACCTTCAAGATAAACCTGCAATGCAAGCTCATCCGACTATTTATCCTCAACCCGTAACTGCTCCAAATCCACCATTAGTAGCTCCGAATCATCCATTAGTACCTCCTAATCCACTTTTTATACCTCCTAATCCTCCAGTTGTACCCCAACCAATTCCTCAACCGATTCCTCAAGCATTTAACCAAAGAAATTTCAATGAAAGGAGAAATGCCAATGTGAGGAGATGTATCTGGTGCGATGCCACAGATCATTTGACTTACACATGTGAAGCATTGAAAGATGCGAAAGAGAAAAGACTTGTAATTGATATTGACAAACGATTATGTGACTATAGAACACATTTACCCTTAGCTGCCAATTGGGGAAAGGGAGGGATGCAGAAGCTGTATGAAAACCTTTCTGAGTCTTCGAAATCTGCTTCTGCTGTTAAACTAGAATATGTTGATAGTGACTCTGATTCCGAACAAACAAGGGAAACGAGGAACTACTCAATTGAAGCTTTGATAAAGGCGAGAGATGATATTATGCAGAAAACTGCGTGGAACTCTCCTGTCGATCAATTCTCGATATATTCGCATATTGCGAATGTTGAAGAGAAAATAAAGAGGGATGATGAGCAAGATACAAATGATTCAGGTAGACGAATGACTAGAAGTAAGATGAGAGATGATTCGAAGCCTAAGAAAGTTCAGTTTGAACAAGGTGAAAGTTCTAAAACAAATGAGGAGCGAAGAAAAGAAATTAGGGAGGGTAAACAACCTGTGTTTAGTGAGCCAATACAAACATCAGACAAAGTAGAGCAAATTCCTAGAACTGAAACAAAACCTGAAGAGAAACTAGAAAAGAAACCAAAACGAGTACCGAAAGCTATTCTTATTTCTGAACTTGAACAAAAAGTTGATTCGAAAGAAATATTGTATGAAATCTTATTAAAAAGTGCAGTAACAATGACTTTAGAACAAATCTTCTCAATAGCAAAAAATTGAATTTAAGGAAAATTTTATTAAACTAATTAAAAGGAAGAGATTCCCTCTATCACAAGAGGTAGAGATGCAAGATGTTGCCGATGTAACTCACTTGATTCATGAATCTCTTTCTTTAGACTCAGAGGATGAAAAAGATAATACCTGTAATGTGAACAAAAATTTCTTAGGGCCGATTGTACCAGATGACGAAACAAAAAACTCAGAGAGTGATTTTAGAAAAAGTTTTTGGGCGAGAGGCACACCGGAGATTAAAGTTAACTTAGGAGATCAGAAGAGATCATATTCTGCTTTAGCCCTAATTGACTCCGGGTCTGAAATCAATGTGATTTCGAAAGGATTATATGATAAGTTGAAATGGCCTATTGATAAAAATCACGGCTGGATAATGCGAACCGCGGATAATGGTTGTGGATCACTCCTAGGAGCATGTGCCAACATATCTCTAATGATAGGTGGAATCTCTAAGACATTCCACTTTTTCATTCAGGACAACTGCTCTTATGAAATGATCTTAGGTCAACCATTTATATGTGAAGCCAGAATGGAGACTAAAGTAATAGATGACGGCTTAGCATACGCAAGAATTAGATCTAAAGATGATCTACAATCGCTCCAAGTTATGATAGTCAGCCCAAACCATGTACGAAATAGGGAGCAAATTAGGAAGACGCCCATCCGTTCTCATGTAAAGATACGTGAAGATCATATGCCTCTTCGTGAGTTTGGAACTTATTATGATCAAAATTTTGCCTAGATGCCACTGTTGAGCGAGACAACGGAGGTTCTTGGTTTGATGTCTCGCACCCATCTGTAGATACTTTAGATAGTTTTTCTTTGTATTTCCCTTCATCATATTTGCAATTCAGTCATTATAAACAAATTCCTAAAAAAATTATAAAATATTATGAAAAATTTTATAAAGAGAAAGGATTCATTTCATCTGATGAACACATTGAAACCGTAATTGAAACTTTATCTTCAAGCTCATTGATTGAAGAACTTCAAAATATTTTGCATGAAAAAGAAAATTTTAGATTTGTACTTTTAAATTCTATTGAAGAATATGATTTGATTATTGAATTTGTCATGATTAATGAAAAGGAAGCAAAAGTAAATACAAAATACAAAACCGTTGATAAAAAAATTAAACCGATTGCCCAATCATTACCACGAGAGAGTGAAGAGAAGTTTAGGAAAGTTACCAATGATCCTTATTTAAGAGAGCGCACAAATATAGGTCATACTTTCACAGAAGAAACTTTAAAGCTAATCAAGATAGGAAATGATGAAAATTTTTTGTTACCCGAGGAACGTGAACTATTTCAAAGAGTGATTAGAAAGCATGGAAAGGCATTTTCTTTATATTCCCATGAGATAGGTTGTGCAGACCCAAAAATTGTACCACCAATGATCATCTTTACAGTGCCTCACATTCCATGGAATCTTCGACCCATACCTGTTCCGAAAGCCCATTTACCAGAGTTAATGCGACTTCTTAAGGAAAAGATTCACATGCGAATTTTAGAGCCATCGTCTGCACCCTACTCAAATAGGTGGTTTACTGTTCCAAAGAAAAATGGCAAGTTACGATTCATTCAAGATTTACAACCTGTTAACAAGGTTACTATTAGGAATGTAGGTACTGGGCCCATTGTAGGAGAATTCGCTGAAGCCTTCGCTGGTCATGCCATTTACTCAATGGGAGACTTGTATTCTGGCTACGATCAATTTCAGCTTGCTATTGAAAGTAGAGACATTACGACCATGAAAACTCCTTTAGGCTTAGTTCGCATGTGCACTTTGCCGCAAGGAGCTACTAATTCAGTAGCGCATATGATGAACGCCATGAATTCAGTATTACATGACCTCATTCCTAATATAGCCATGCCATTTATTGATGACATTCCTATAAAAGGATGTATTGAGAATGCGAAAGATGAAACTTTAGATTCCTCTGGCTGCAGGAAGTTTGTAGTAGATCATATCTCTGACTGTGAAAGGATTTTCCAGAGATTTGAAGAGGTTGGTCTCACATTCTCCATTGAGAAATCTGTTTTTGGTGTCAATGAAGTACTTATAGTTGGGCATTTATGTGGACATTACGGTCGGAGGCCATATCCACCTAAAGTCGATGCTATAAACAAGATTTCTGAAACCTGTAGTAATATTAGTGAGGTAAGACGATTCCTTGGTGCTTGTGTGTTTTATGCCATCTGGATCCCACACTATGCACATGTTGCAAACTGTCTTTATGCTTTGCTACGGAAGAATCGAAAGTTTCTTTGGACTGAAGAACACTCAAAAGCTATGAAAAAGTTAAAGAAATTACTTCTTGAAGCTCCTATTTTAAAGCGAGTAGATTATACTAATCAAAAGCCTATCATTTTAACTGTTGATACGAGCCCTATAGGAATAGGATGGGTTATTGGTCAGGACGATGAAGAGGGCAATAGATATGCTGTGAGATTTGGAGCAAAGATTTTACACGATATGCAAAGAAATTATCCGCAAATTAAACGAGAACTATGGGGTTTAGTCACGACATTAAAATCTGATAAAGAATATTTTATAGGTGCAAATGTAATAGTTGAGATAGATTGTCTACCTCTGATTGGAATGATTACAAACTGTTCATCACCCGACATTGCCATGCTTAGATGGATTTCATACATCAAGTTTATAAATCCTGTTTTGATACATATTGCAGGTAAATCTAATTCTGTGGCTGATATGCTTTCTCGAGCTAGATTTCATAATGAGGAAGAAACAGAATTAGAAATAAATGCAATTAATTATGATTCTAAAGCATACGCATATGAACAGTTTAATATTGAAGATACGAAGGAGAGTGGCAGGATATTGGAAAGTATTTATGTACTTTGGTTAGGGCACCTTCATGGTCTTCCAATAGATTTCAGAATATTAGGAAAAGAGCTTACAACTTTTTCTTGAAAGATGGTTTCATTTGGAGACATGCGAGGGGAAAAATTAGATTGCCACAACGAGTACTAGGTACTAAGGATCTTCAGTTACAAGTCATGAAGAGTATGCATGATACTTTATGGGCATGACATAAAGGTTTTGTTGCTACGTATGAAAAAATTAGAGAAGGATACTGGTGGCCAGGAATTCATGTTATTGTTAAAAATTATGTTACTTCATGTGACGTATGTCAGATTCATTCCTTAGTCAAACATAGGGATCCGTTGCATCCTACCTATCAACCATGCATCCATTATAAATGGGTTGTAGACTTAGTTACCATGCCCAAAGGTTTCAATAAGATGAGATATATAGTCTTAGCACATGAAGATCTTACGAATCATGTAGAAGGCCGAGCTTTAAGATCTAAGACAACCTTGAATGTATGCAATTTTCTTCTTGAGGATGTCATTTCACGATTTGGTTATTTAGAAAAGGTAGTGGCTGATAAGGGAGAGTTAGATGCGCAGGAGGCTAGAGAATTCTTTGCTAGGCATGGAATTCGCTTAGCCCTTACTACTGCTTACAACCCTGAAGCTAATGGGAAGATTGAGCGAGGGCATTCTCCTATTATTAAAGCAATTTCCAAAGCTTGTAATGGAGAAATTAAGAATTGGCCAACTTATCTGCCATTTGCGTTGTGGGCCGATAGAATGACCTGCACTAGAACGACGGGGTATATGCCGGCAGAGTTGATGTATTGCCAGAAACCAATATTCCGTGTGCATACACAAATTGTTACTTGGACTACTTTATCATGGGAAGATAATCTATCGACAGAAGATTTATTAGCTCTGCGAATCCAGCAGTTAGAGCAAGGGAATGAACGTTTAGAAGAGGCTATAGTTAAACTAAAAGATTCTCGTCTGAAAAATAAGAAGTATTTTGATAAATCACATAGGTTAAGGCCAAAGCCGGTTCAAGCTAATGATTGGGTTTTACTGTATGATAGTACGTTTGATTCTCAATATGATGCCCGTAGGAAACTTAAAAGACGATGGTTTGGACCTTATGTGGTAGTCAAAACCTATGATAATGGAACGTATGCCTTACGTGAATTAGATGGCACTCCTCTCAAAAACTTAATTGCTGGCAAAAGAATTAAATTATTTAAACAAAGAGATAATGAAATGTATGAAGTAATGTTTGATGATGAGCATGATTAATTATGTATGAATGAATTTCTTTAGTGTGGGTTTCTTTTGCAGGAAAACCAAGAGAAGATTTGAATATGAAATTTATTAATTTTGCGTGTCTAGCTGTTGCTGGTTGAGTTTTAACAGGTCTGTGAAGAACAAATTAAGATGCATAAAGATGAGCAAATTGAAGATGAAGCAGATTAAAGATAAAATTGATTTTAGGTCGTATTTTTCTTTGTCTTAAAATTTTGTTTTACGTATTTTATTTGCATTCATATAAAACTAATTGTTAAAATCTGGAATGAAGAATATTAAGTTATAAAGGAATCTATTTAACCATATTAGGAAAATAGACATAATTTCTATTTCTACATTTATAGATTAAGTAAGATTTGTTAAAAAATACAAGGATTTGTAGTTCATTTAGATAACGAAAGTAGTTGTATATATGTAGGAGCATATTGTTGCATGATACATGTCTGTGAAAACCTAGATCTTTCTTGTCCATGCAGCTAGATCCTTAGCTCGGATTAAGGGGTTAAGCCTTTCCCCTTTAAAACAAAAAAGTAGCGAAAAAAAAAAAAGAAAATTGACATGGAAGTTATACCTTCTTCCATCCCAAAAAGGTATTTACATTTATTATCGATATGAATTTTACATCATATTTATATGAAGAGAACTAGTTGTGAAAAAACACATCTAGTGATTAAAATTGGGCATACAAGGCGGCTGTCTGTCCAAGTAGATTTAGTAGATTTCTTTGGCATGCTTGATTGCTCATATGTGAATGCATATATATGACAAAACCTGCATTTGAATGAATGAAAATGAATTCTATTTTATAAATCTTTACATAGTTTATAAATGAATGAAATGAAAATTAATGTTTGTTGACTGAACAGGTTACTAGTTTACCTTTATGCTTTAATATGTTTTCATTGCCAGATGTAATTGAAAGAAACTTCATGTGCATGTTGAAAAGATTAAAAATTTGATAATTAAAAATATGTTAATAAAAAGAATTGATGCTTTTCTATGATTTACTTTCAGGATAATCATTGAAAATGCGCTTTCCTTAATCTGCAAGTTGGCCCATCGAGGACGATGTGCAGGTTTGGTGGCGGTGGATGTCGGGAAGATTTGCATCTTCCAGTTGATAAGCAGAGGAAATAAAAGCAACTTAATTGGTGAATTCTAAACCTCTTTTTCACTGATTCCATTGATTCCAAAGGGTTTCAATAGGTTTCTAATAGGTTTCAAGTAGATTTTCTAGGGTTTTAGTATATTTAAAGGGTTAGAATAGTTGTTATTTAAAAACATTAAGCTATAAATTAAATATTTAAGTATTAAGAATTAAACTATGATATAATTAATTACTTTAATCATGAGTGTACATTTAAATATTAAGGTATTAATTAATTAAATTTATAACCTAAGCTTAATTTACATAAATTATTTAATTAAGAAAATTTAGGATAATAGAATTAAAATGAAAACTAGTGGATAATTAATGAGTGGTGAATATGAGTGCTGTTTAAAGAATGGTGTGAAATCAGTGTGTAATTAAAGTGGATAAAGTGAGTGGTTAAAAGTGTGGTAATTATGTGGGCAAAATCAAAGAGTGGTCTAAATTAAGTATGCATTTAAAGTGCAAAAAGTATTTGATGAAAAGAATAGTATAAGTAGAGTGTGTATTTAAAGTGGAGAAAAGTCAAATGAAAGAGTGGTGATAAGTGTGAGTTAAAGAATGGATGAGAGAGAAAGCAGGAATTCAAAAGAGTGGTAAGCTCATAACTTCTCTGAGTATATATATGTATGTTTTGATCATGAATTGCTAATGTTTTGTTTCAGGTAATTTTCCTCTTCTTCTTCTGGCTCCAGTCCTTCACCTCCATTGTATGTGCATCTCATCATAGAGAGAGAAAGAGTTCAGCGACCACAGTTATAGAGTCTTGACCATGATTCAGTTTTAGGCATGCCTTGTCCAACTGTATTGACCTTAATATCCACATATTCAGAGTCTATAGAACTGATCCATGGTTAGCGTCGTGTCCTGATAGTGAGCTAATCAAGCGGGCAGAGAGAGATGGTCTCTAGTGGGCGGCTGCGCACGTAGGCAGAGAGAGAGAGAGAGTGAATTAAAACTCTACCGGGCAGTGCGCTGTGCACAGAGAGATAGGAGAGAGAGAAATTAATCTCTCCCTTCCCCTCCACTGTATGCACGCGGCAGCGCTGCTCAGAGAGAGATAGGAGAGAGAGAGAGAAACGCTCTCCCTCCCCTCCTCTGTCTGAGCGCGACAGCGCGCAGACAAAGAAGGAGAGAGAGAGAGAGAGAGGAAAGAGAAAGAGAGAGAGAGAGAGAGAGAGAGAGAGAGAGAGAGAAAGAGAGAGAGATCGGGAGAGAGAGAGAGAGGCGCAGAGAGAGAGAGAAGGAGAGAGAGAGAGAGAGAGAGAGAGAGAGAGAGAGAGAGAGAGAGAGAGAGAGAGAGAGAGAGAAAGAGAGAGAGAGAGAGAAACGCTCTCCCTCCCCTCCTCTGTCTGAGCGCGACAGCGCGTAGACAGAGAAGGAGAGAGAGATAGAGGAAAGAGAAAGAGAGAGAGAGAGAGAGAGAGAGAGAGAGAGAGAGAGAGAGAGAGAGAGAGGTGCAGAGAGAGAGAGAGAAACGCTCTCCCTCCCCTCCTCTGTCTGAGCGCGACAGCGCGCAGACAGAGAAGGAGAGAGAGAGAGAGGAAAGAGAAAGAGAGAGAGAGAGAGAGAGAGAGAGAGAGAGGGAGAGAGAGAAAGGAGGAAGAGAGGTTTAAATTTAATTGTTAGATGTTAGTTTCATTTATTTGTTTGTTTGTTAGATTAATGAATAATTAAAAGTAATTATCTATATTTGGTTTGTATAGTTTATTATTAAGTTATTAACTTATGCATAAAAAGAATTAATACTATTGATGCATGAGTATGTTAATATTTAGGTTAATGAAAAGTATAAATGCACATGTATACATTACCTAACTAATCGTATTTAAGTTTATAAGATAAGGTAGATGTATGTATGTACATTAGCATTAGCATGAATATGAAAACAGGTGTTTGTTTTAAGTAAACATGTTAATGTTTAAGTTAATGAGGGTATCTACGTATAAGAATTTATGGTAGGGTGCATTAGCATACATTAGTATGTGTATGAGATTAAATGATTAATGTGATAAGCATATATGTGTTAGTGCGTATACATATGAATTAATGGATGTGTGCATGACAATGATTGTTAATACATGTTTAAATGCATTTAGAAGTGAGAGGGAATGTGGGCATTTTGTTATCATAATTAGAATGCATTGGGATGAAAGGTATAATGCATTAAATTACCTAGCTAGTTGTGCATGAGTAAGTTTATGCTATTATGAAAGTATGTGTTTAGATGTAAGTATATGGGTTCTTTTAAACGTAAGCATAAATGTGTTTATATTTGCATCATATCAACATGTTAGTATGTCTAAGCTAAATGTTAGCATGAACAAGAATGTATGTTAGAATCCATGAGCATGAGTATGCTTTAATGTATGTGAAGTATGTCTTTTATGTTTTATTAATTTCTTGTTAGATTACTAATATTCCTAATGTTTTGTTTCAGAAACATTGCAGATTACAATCAGTTGAAGTGAAGTACAAGCAGTTGAAGTGAACCAGCAGATTGAAGATCCATTTAAACCTTATATCTCCATTTAGTCATTTACCCGATTGCTTGGACATTTATCCAATTATCTAGACTTTACATTTGTATTAGCTTATTAATTCATTTATTCAAATCCGTTTAGCATCATATCGTTTCTACTAGTTCTTTCATGTCTTCCGGTTTATACCATGAATCTGAACACAGTAGTAATGATATCATTGAACATACAACCGAATCCATAGAATTAGTGTCAGAAGAACTTATTAAGAACAATATTACTTCGGAATCATTAGTGTCTTTATCTTATGATCAATGTTTAACTACATTCCTAGCCTTTTCTTCCGTTGCATCTTCTGAATCACAAAGTCGTGAAGATTTATTTCCACCAACTTTAGTTAGACAAACTCATCCAAAACCATTAGAAGCTACAGTAGAAGAGATAGTTAAAGATCAGATAACCGAAGAGTCATTATTTTTAACACTCAAACAGATAGCTATTGCCAGATATAAAGCAGCTTGTCCCTATGGTCCTTAGCCTGAGTTTGCTACAGACACCCCGCGTGTGTCGAACGATTTAGGCGGATGACTTGATCCACCATCCGAGCATCCCTCACGACCCGACAGCGTATGAGAACTGCAGATAATGGTGTACGTACCCTATATGGAGCTTGTGCTAGTGTGCCCATATCCATAGGAGGAATTACAGAAGAGTTTCACTTTTTTATTCAAGATAATTGCTCTTATGAAGTTCTCTTAGGTCAACCCTTTATTTGTGAGAGTCGTATGGAAACTAAAGCCATGGATGATGGGTCTACCTATGCTAGAATTAAGTCTAAGGATGGAATGCAATCACTTCAAGTCATGACGATAGGAGTGAATCATCCAAGGAGTAGATTGTCAATTAGAAAGAAACATATTGTTACTCAGGGTCATGAGCATGCTTGTAGTGAATGTGCACCTTGATTCATGTTTGGAGCTACATATGATCAAAATTTCAGATAGAATCCATTGTTGAGCAGGACAACAGTGGATATTGGTTTGACATCTCACATCCAATCAACATGTACAATAGTTTGTCACTTTGTTTTCCACATTCTAGATTAGCATTTCTTCATAAGAGTCAATTGTCCAAGTCTTTTATCCAAAAAACCCAAAAAAATTATAAAAACAACAAAATCATAGAACATGATGAGAACATTGAGCATGTGATTGAAATATCTCATTGTTTCTCTATTCTTGAGGAGTTAGAGTTATGCCTTCATCAAAATTCTAATTCCCATATTATTCTTCTTTCTTCCCTTGATGAGTATGCTCTAATCCAAGAGTATGCTCTCAATGTTGACACGTGCTCAAAATTTAACCAAACACATGATGCCTTAGTTGAAACGAAGTATACAAAACTGTAGACAAAAATATCAAACCTATCGCTCAACCATTACCTCAAGGAAGTAATGAAAAACTTCTTGATGTGAAAAATGATCCAAGTCTTCGGGATAAGAAAAACATAGGACATACATTCACGGATGAGGCAATCAAACAGGTGAAAATTCGTAGAGATGATGGCTTTCGTTTGCCAATAGAGAGAGATAAAATTGAGAGAGTCATACGTAACCATGGAAAAGCCTTTACTATGTATCCTCATGAGATTGGTTGTGTAGATCCTATGCTAGTTGCACCCATGATAATCTTTACTATTCCACATATTCCATGGAATCTTCATCCTATACCAGTTCCAAAGGCTCACTTACTTGAGCTAATGAAACTACTTAAGGAGAAGATAAACATGAGAATTTTAGAGCCATCTTTTGCACCTTACTCAAACAGATGGTTCATTGTGCCTAAAAAGAATGGGAAACTACGTTTTATTCAAGATCTCCAACCTGTCAATAAAGTCACCATAAGGAATGTAGGAACAGGACCCATTGTAGATGAGTTTGGTGAATCATTTTTAGGACATTCTATCTATTCAAGGGGTGATTTATATTCGGGATATGACCAATTCCAATTAGCAATTGACAGTCATGACATAACCACAATGAAATCTCCTTTACTCTTAGTGCGAATGTGTATTTTACCTTAAGGAGCGACCAATTTTGTGGCTCATATGATGATTGCTATGAATATGGTCTTATATGATTTCATCCCTCATATAACTATGCCATTCATTGATGATATTCCAATTAAAGGGAGTGAGGAACGTGTAAAGGACATTACTTGAGACTCATCTAAATGTCGTAAATTTGTTCTTGACCATATCTCTGATTGTGAAAGAATATTTCAATGATTTGAAGAGGTAGGTCTCACATTTTCCATAGAGAAATCTGTTTTTGGTGCCAACAAGGTCCTTATTGTTGGACATTTATGTTGCCATTATGGTCAAAAGCCATACCCACAAAAAGTTGATGCCATTAGCAAGATTTCTCAAACATGTAACAACATGAGTGAGGTATGTAGATTTCTTGGTGCTTGCATCTTTTATGTTATTTGGATCCACACTTTGCTCATGTTGCTGATTGTCTCTATGAATTGTTGAGGAAGAAACGAAAATTTATTTGGACTGACAAACACACTCAAGCTATGCATAAATTGAAGAAATTATTGCGTGAAGCTCTCATCCTTAAGCGTGTAGACTATTGTGCTAACAAACCTATTATATTGATTGTTGATACTAGTCCTATTGGTATAGGTTGGGTCATAAGTCAAGATGATAGTGAAGGGAATAGATATGCAATTAGGTTTGATGCAAAAATTTTACATGAAATACAACGAAAATATCCACAGAACAAACGAGAACTATGGGGTATGGTAACAACTTTGAAAATAGACAAAGAATATTTCATTGGTGCAAATGTCAAAGTTGAGACTGATTGTTTAGCTCTCATTGGAACTATAGCCAATTGTTCATCCCATGATATAGCCATGCTTAGATGGATCTCATATATTAAGTTCATAAATCCTAAGTTAGTTCATATTTCAGGTAAGTCAAATTCAGTTGTTGATATGTTATCGAGAGCTAGATTTGATAATCTTGAAAGTGATCTAATAAAGAATGTGAACTTAATTGATTATGTTCCATATATATACGAGTTTGAGAAATTTCATGAGTCTGAGTATGAAGATCAATGGAGAGACATAGGAAAGTATCTGAGTACACTACAACCATTACCTAGTTGGACTACGAAGAGATTCCGTAACATTAGGAAACAAGCTTATAACTTTTTCCTATGTTATGGTTATCTTTGGAGACATGCTAAGGGTAAGGTTAAGAATACACAATCAGTCCTAGGAAAACGAGGTCCTCAGTTGCAAGTAATGAAGGAAATGCATGAGACATTATGGGCAGGTCATAAAGGATTTTTTGGAACATATGAAAAAATTAGAAGTACCTATTATTGTCCTAGGATGTATGTTGACATTAGTAGCTATGTTTTTACATGTTCTACTTGTCAACTTCATTCATCACTCAAACATAGAGCTCCGTTGCATGCTACTTATCCACCCTGTATTCCCTTCAAGTGGGTAGTAGATATTCTAACTATGCCTAAAGGTATTGACAAAATGCGTTACATTGTACTTGCAAGAGAAGACTTAACTAATCATGTAGAGGGACGTGCACTACAATCTAAGACCACTTACAATGTTTGCAAATTCTTGCTTGAAGATGTCATAAGTTGCTTTGGGTACATAGAGAAAGTAGTTGCCGATCGTGGAGAGTTAAATGCGACAATGAGCATAATTGTTGTATCGAAAGCATAATTGTTGAAATCCTAGCTCCTGCTACTGCATGTTTCTACATCCTTAGTCCATCTCACAACACTTGTATCAGAGTTTAAATGACTATTCTCTGTCATAAAAAATGGTTGTACCTTGTATTGGGGTTTCATTTTCCCCATCATAAAAAAAAAGCTGCTACATGTTACTAGGGAGTTTATAGTTTCTTCTACCCCAAAACAGTGATTGTAACCATACAGCTGCCAAATCATCATCATCATTAAAAAAAACAAGAGCAAGCCAAAGGAAGATAAAGAGGCATAATAGAATAAATCACGGATTATATAGGCAGATTTATGCATTAGTGGAGTTTAGTTAGATTTCCTTGCATGTTATTAGAGAAAGATCATATTCATATTTATGTAGGAAATAAGTTGATCTAAAATAAGCTAAAGATGAAAGATGTCTCTCGAAAATCCTAAATCTTTGTTTATAATTGTATTTAAGGTAGATTACTTTATGAAAAAGGTACAAATTTTTCTTCAAGATGAGAGGAACTGATGCTTAAAAAAACTTAATACATCCACTTCCACTTCATATTGATGCTTGATTGTTTTTTTCTTGTTGTCAATGTTTCTTTTTCATTTGCATATATTTTGCCTATTTGTTCATGCATATTCATGTTGCCTGTTTCAATTCTTTCTTTCATGCAAATTTTGCTGCACGTCACGTTACCTACTCATTCATGCATATAATCAATTCTCCTTCCATGTTTCTTATGTTGCCTGTAAAAGAATTTGATGCTTGGAACATTTTGTTTGTTACAGATGCTAGAGTGGTGCTTCCGGAGGAATCGCAGGTTTAGTGGGGGTGAATGTCATCAAGATTTTCTCTCCTCTCTCACTCATGAAGGCCTATAGGAAACACATTCGGTGAAGGTAGCCAGAATTACCTGAGAAGTCCAAGATGCATCAAGGATGTCAAAGGGAGTTCACATGCAAACTTTGGAAGAAATCAAGCAAATCTAGGGTAGCGGTCAAAGCTAGTCAAACTTTGGAAATTACGGCAAAAATTTCAATATCTCCAAATGACATGAAAATTCATATACTTGTAAAGCCTATCAAAGGCAGTGTATAGCCCAAATTTCACATGTAAATGGATTTTCTAGCACATTGATATGCCATGTGCATTGTAAGAAATGTAATTTTTCCACTTAGACCCTAAAAACTCTTGTATAGGAATTTTTGTTAGCCATATGGCTTGGCATCTATAAAGAACATATGTGGTTACATATTTTTACAAAGTTTCAAGGCTATCAGAGTTTCCTAAACACCTTAATGTCACCTTGCAAGCTTCCAAATGTAGTCAAACTTATATAAGGGAAATTTAGATAAACGTTTTTTCTACATATTCTTGAAGGAGATCTTTGGAAACATAGTCCTAAAAAGTTTCATATTCATCAAAGCCTTTTTGGAGGGTCAAAGAGCACAAAGTCCAGTTTTCAAGGTCACCACAATTTTCTAGTTTAAGCAAAATGAAGGGTTGAAGGGCTGCCACATGGTGAAAGCTGATTGAGCCATGTTGTAGGATCAAGATGAGCTCATATTCAAGGGTGGAAATGAGATTATGCTTAAATCAAGGAGAATCCACGAGTTTTTCATGAAAGAAAACTTTTTTGATAGTTAAAGATCAATAATTCAACTTTTCGCTAAAAATAGTGGCATATCTTATCCTAATTGATGTCATCACTGATCCGATGGTCCAGATCATCCCCAGATCCAATGGTCGAGAATGAAGGTGCCTAAATTTCACTCCTTTATACTAGATTTAAATAGAAAGAATAATTCCAAGCCATTGATTTGATTAATCAAACCGTTGTAATCGAAAGTATTGATCCTAGAGTTGAGAGTTGATTTCTCTAGATCCAAGGGCCAAATTGCGTTCAAAAAACTATATAAACCCCCCTCCAAACTCCTAGAGCATCATTGTTAGGCATCCATAGGGCTCTTGCTAGCTTAAGGCTTCCTTGAGATGATCACCCTCGGTTGAGCGAGTGAGGATCCAAGGTGGGCTAGTATGAGTATAATACCTAGTTTCAAATTTAAGTTAGAACTCCAATCTATTAGGCTCTAGAAACCAGCATCTCTATCTTGACTCACCCTCGATGGAGTATGTGAGTGATTTAGAGCTCTTTTTAATGAGTCTTAGACTTCTTTAGTTAGACGTCACGAGCCTAGACATACATAGGGTCAATGAAGTGGAACTCATCTTCTTAGGTATGAGATTCAGTTGAACTGTCATGGTTTGAGGGTTGGAACCACCTTTGATAAGTAGATTGCTTAGCTTGACGTATCACGACGATCTTATACATCTATCTTAATTCAAATCCTTTTAATTCATGTCACTTCTCACTTGTCCCTTGTCTCTTGTCTATCAATGTCTTAAGTATTTTTACATGTCTTCTATTTTCTTCTATGTGTGAGTAGGTTCCGTAGTATTGCGTTGAACTAGTGAGGATGTTTCATTGAGCTTGTGATTAAACTCTATCATTATAATTCACTTGCATGCATATAATCGATACATACCCATACATATTGATTAGTTTCTAAAAGTGTATAAGAAGGTCCAATATTGGACCATTCTTCCTTTCAAAACTGGTTTATGTGTAAGGATTCCATCTATTCTCGTCATGCATACATATCATCCAAAGAAGACTATGCATATGGATTAGAATTAGGAAGTGTTTAAGAAGATCCTTCAATGGACCATTCTTCCTTCCAAATTTGATTCGTGTGTATGGTTCTCTTTCATTCTTATCATTCATGTTCATAAATCTAACTTGCACTCCTACATTCCCATTCCCATAATCATTACAAGATCTCTCTATTCTCCATACTCAATAGTAATTTCACTTTCACGTCCTTAAAACTTCCAACATTCATTAGTTTCATACACCCTGTGTGTGCCATGACCGGACCAGATCCACCCAGATTGCGATCACCTCCACACTGGCCATGGTTGAAAGCAGTGATGTATTCCGTATGTTGACTGTTGAGGATCCGTTGGATGGTACCAACTACCCATTGTGGGCTTATATGATGCATCATGTATTGGTCACGAAAGGACTATGGAATATTATGTAGGGTGTTGAAATACGTCCTCTTACACTTGTGAATATAGGTACTGAAAATACAAGTGCTAGAGCTAATGCAGATGATGTCGAAGATGATGATATTCTACAGATTCCTATTCATGCTGCTTTTTCTATTGCACCTACTATAGAGTAGATTTTGTGGGAGGGCAGAGATGCTCAAGCACATGCATTGATAGATTTGTCTATTAAATGTGCCATTATTCCTCACATTTGCTCTTACAAAATAGCTAAGGATGCTTGGGATACACTTACCACACTGTAGCAAGCTAGGAATGAGGCTCATGTTGCTTACCTCCGAAAAAAATTGGGGAGTGACCAGATGAATGAAGGTGATTCTATGGATAATTTTCTCACAAAGATCAAGGATTTGAAAGAACAGTTGATTTTTGCTGATGAATTTATACCAGATAGCTCACTTGTGCAGTCCGTTTTGAATGGTCTTCCTGACTCATATAAGAGTTTTGCTTATGCTCTTCATTTGATGATGAAAGGCAATCCAAATGCCTTTACATTTGAGGAGTTAGTCTCTGTTCTATTGTAGGAAGACAGGTCTAGTGAGAATAGGTCTATTATGCATGTTGCAGATCAAGCTTTTCTGGCTAGTAAGAAGGGCAAAGGTAAATGGAGCTCTTCTACTAGTAAGCAGAAATCTGCAAATGCTGCACATTTGAAGAAGGGAGCCAAAGATGAGAAGAAATCAAAAAAGCCAAAATTGTTTTGCAAATACTATAAAGCAAATGATCATGTCATCAAGAGCTATCCCAAACTAGCTACTAAAGAGCCAAAGAAGAAAGAGACTAGAATGGTTGTTGCAGAGGCCTCTACACTTGTGTAGGAAGAAGAATGGTTGTTTACTACTATTTGTAGTTTTAACCGATCTTCTCATGAGCAATCCATGTCTGTAGTAGACTCAGATGTTTGGTACTTTGATGGTGGGGCAACCCAAAATATTACCTCGCAGTACAATTTCTTCTCTTCATTCAAGCCTACTCCTACAAGGAATACTATTACATGTGCGAACAACTCCTATCCTATTATGGGAGTTGGTCAGATCATTTTGACTACTACTTGTTAGTATATGATCAATGTCTACCCCTCATGATTGTATGCACATTTTGTAAGGCCCCTGTTATGAGGAGAAGCCAAGCGTGCATTACCCAAATGATGGGAATCCCAACTTGCATGTTGGATGAAGGTCATATTGGATCATGTAAGGTATTGTAAGGAAAGGGAGTTACCAGGGTCCCCAATTGGGGGGTCTCGGGCAGCGGGGAGCAGCCCCGACTGGGGGGTCCAAGGGGGCCAGGAGGCCCCTTGGCTGGGGGGTCCCAGGGGCCCAGTGGGCCCCCTGTTGGGGATCGGGGGGCAGCGCCCCGGGCGTGATGATAAAGGGAATATTCCATAGAATATTCCCTGTCGGAGTCAGAAATCATTTATATTTGTTAGGTGGATTCAACCGGTCTAAGCCGTGTATGGCAACGCGGGCGGTGGCCGCCCACGCTCTACCGCCCATGTATTGCCGTCCACAGAAGGCCACCCATGATCCTATATATACATGACTTTTGCACTACCTGAGACATCAAGTTCAGCCAGCATACCTCTACCTTGTATCTCCCTATCTAGAGTTGTCTAGATCGCCATTTAAGCTCTACCTTGAGAGTGCATGGGTGGACAATGCCATCATCTTTGTACTTGCTGTTAGTAGAAAATTGTTGAGATTCTCCTATATCTGTTATCTTCTCTGCTACTGCTCCTGTGTTATATTGTGTAACTATTGTCTTACACTACTGATGGTAGTTCTTTCAATTTGTCAGATGCTTTGTTTATGCCAGGGATCAAGAAAAATCTGTTATCAATTTTTGCATTAGCCAAGATTGTCTTGGTTGTGAAATTTCTTGATGACAAGTGTACACTTAATGACCTATCAAATGGTGATGTCATGATTGCTTCTGCATTTTATGTCGTGGGATGTATAAGCTCATAGACTATGAAAGATCTATAGATAATATGGCATGTGAAGTACATGATTCTTGGGCTATGTCTGATGCAAAGCTTTGGCATGCACGCTTTGGTCATCTAAATTTTGCTAGTTTGCTATGCCTGTAAAAAATCTGAAATGATGTCCTTTTTGTCCAGACTTGAGGCACTCGGTAAACATGTATGTGAAGGCTATATTTTGGGCAAAATGCAACATTCTTCCCTTCCAAAAGATGGTTCAGTTGGGGCTACTCAGAAATTGCAGCTTGTACATAGTGATGTCTATGGTCCTATGCAGCCACCTTCTTTTGGGAACTATCTGTACTTCGTGACTTTCATTGATGATTTTCATGCATGGATATATCCATTGAAAGCAAAGAGTGTTTATGTGCTTCAACAATTTCTGGTTTTGGATGAAAATCTATTAGCATGTAAAATGGGCACCCTCCGTTCTGATCGAGGGGAGGAATATATGTCTTGTGACTTTAATGCATTTTTGGTTGAACATGGGATAAAACACCAGTGTATAGTGCTGTATACACCTCAATAGAATGGAGGTTCTGAAGGAAAGAACATGTCACTCATGGAGATGAAAAGGTGTATGTTCAAGAGTCAAGCTTTACCACATAGGTTCTGGCCTCAGGTTATTATTTATGCACAATATATACTAAACAAGTGTCCCAATAAAGCATTATAGTCTATTACTCCATATGAGGAATGGCATGGTCGCAAGCCATCTGTTGCTCATCTGCCTGTTTTTGGTTGTCTCACATTTGCATTAGTGCCTGAACAACATCATAGAAAATTGGATGATAAAGTAGTAAAATGTATTTTTGTTGGGTAGAGTTCTGAACGTAAAGGCTATTGTTTGTATCATCCGTAGATTAAATGCATTCTGATTAGCCGTAACGTTGTTTTTGTGGAAGATGCTATTCAACCATTGCTTTCATGTACTAAGGAGACATTTGTTAGCTCCAAATACATGTATGATACTTTGCTACCTCTTTTTATAGGTGAAGAATCTAGTGTTGTTCCTAATGAGGCAACTTCTCAGCCTTTAAAGGTTTGATGTGATGATATAGATCATTCCATTTCTAATGCAGATCTACATGATGCACTTGTTGACGAGAGAGCTGATATTGAGCAGACAAAAACTATGCCAAAATGGTTGGTGGAAACCTTGCATGATAGCAAATTACATGCACCTCTATCATATCATACTCGGTAAGGCTCTCATAGTGCCTCTTCTGATCAGATTGCTATGCTATGGTTGCCTCTAGTCTTTGTGATGAGACTAAACCTATTTGGATTGATGAAGCACAAAATTCTGAACATTGGATGGTTGCAATGCAATCTGAATATGATGCTATCATGAAAAATGGTACTTGGTCTTTATGTGACTTTCCTCCTTGCAAGAAGGCCATTGTCACTAAATGGGTATACAAGTTGAAGCGTAAAACTGATGGAGCAATTGACAGGTATAAAGCTAGGCTTGTTGTAAAGGATTATGCGTAGGAAAGGAGGCATTGATTTTGATGAAGCCTTTGCTCCTACTTGCCGAATGACTACTGTTTGTAGCATCTGTGCACTTGCAACTCATCATGGTTGGAATGTACATCATTTAGACATTAAATCAACATTTCTGAAGTGACTTGCATGAAGATGTGTATGTTTTTCAGCCCCATGGCTTTGTGGAGAAAGGGCATGAAAATCAAGTCTTTCGATTGAAGAAGGCATTATATGGTTTTGGAAATAGTCCAACTGAAAGAACCTTATATGTTAAGCGTGCTAATGATGTGCTTATGATCATTGTGGTATATGTTGATGACATGCTTCTCACTTGTCCTCATGACATGCATATTGCCGATTTTAAGGCTGATTTGCATGCCTCATTTGAGATGTCTAAATTGGGCCATTTGCATCACTATTTGGGCATTCACTTTATGCAAGTTGATGGTGGAACGTCTTTGTATCAAAAAAAAAATATTGAAACATTATTGGAGCATTGTAGCCTTGAAGATTGTAAGCATATTGCCATTCCTATGGAGACATGTTTACAATTCAGACTTCATGATCTTGGAAACGCATCTGATGCTGTTCTCTATCAGCAAGTTGTTGGATGCTTGATTTACTTATGCATTACTTGGCCTTATGTTCAGTTTTTTGTCTCACAAATGAGCAGGTTTATGCATTTCCTAGGTGTCAAGCATTGGCAAGCAGTTAAGCGCATCTTTAATTGCTTGAGTGGTAGCCGAAAACTTGGATTGTTTTATCCCAAGGGGAGATCACTATCGCTAGATTTGCATGCTTTTTTTGACAGTGATTGGGCTGGTTGCTATGACACTCGTGTGTCCACTAGTGGTTTTTGCTTCATTCTTGGTAGCTCATGTATATCTTGGTTGAGCAAGAAGCAGCCTCTTGTGGCCACTTCCATTTGTGAGGATGAGTATAGGGAAGCTTTCATAGCGATTGTTGAGTGTGTCTTCTGCCACCACCATCTTCACTGATAGTGAGAGTGCATTGGTAGTTTTATGGTTCCCATGTTCCATGCTTGCACTAAGCACATTGAGGTGCATTATCATTATGTCTGGGAGAGGTTCTCTGTTGGAGAGATCATCTTGGCATATGTGCCCATGTAGGAGAACATTGTAGACCTTTTTATGAAGGATCTGCGTAGGGAGAAGTGTGAAGCTTTCCACAAAGCTTTGGGCTTACTTCATTTTGTGGATTGATTCCACATAGCTTGGCACTTCCTTATACATGAGTGCCAGCTCCTTGTTCACCACATCACTCCTAGGGGTGATTTATTGATATATTTAGCTAATGATGTATTTGAACACTCTAGGACCGTTGATGCACTTTTTTCCCTCTTTAGGAGGATATACGCCTGATCATAACATGATGCATATAAAGAATTTGGAACATAACATATCTCAACATTCACTAGTCTTCTCACAATTGATATCGTCAAAGAAGGATGCCCGAATTTTCCAAAATACATATATACTCTATGAACATAGTTAGTAGGTGAATAGAACGTAACAACACATTAATTTACCATTGCAAATCACACAAGTTGAATACGTGGGATCTGATTCATCTGTATAACAATGAAGAAATCAAAGTGCTAGAAGATCTTTTTTTTATCATGAAGGTAAACTTTCAGAGTCTCAGTGGTCCACATTACTTGCACCATGTCACTTTCTCTCCTGTCCGCTCCTAACTGTATACCCACAGGGCATATTCTTGATCATAAACGTCAATAGCAACTAAATAGATTAAATTAGTCCATCATTAGCGATAGATGCTATTGCTAATCTCGTGTTCGAAGGAGATGAAAAGAAGCGGTATGAGCTAGCAATCCGTGCATATATCATGGACTACGTAGCTTCTTCATGCGTGCACTTGATGATCAATATAATAGTCATTTCAAATTGGCCTTCACCAATAGAATCATGTGGCCATAGATCAATCCACGTTGCATAAAATTAGCCTTCTTTTGATAAATCATGCCAGTCTCATCCTTATTCTCCTCGTGAACTACATCCGATATAACTTTTCCTTAAGAAAATCGCATGTGTATTGGCCCTTGTGTGCACCTTGTTGCAACAGATCAGATGTCATCAAATTAGTGTTGGATCAATGACTTCTTCATATGAAGCAGTTTGACTAAGCCACAAGCGCATATGCATTTCATTTTGTATCGTAATATTCTTATTTCTTTACAAGGTTTCGAAGGCCACAAGTTGCGAAGGTTGACCATCAATGGTCACAATATCAATCATTTCTTTTGATTTGATCATTAACATTTTCACATGCTAAAGGGCCATTGTTATGCTTGAGAATGAAGGACGATCCATAGAGAGTTGATCCCTTTAATTATGTTAATGGTCAATACTCAAAAGAGTAAATCTCTCGGACAACGGTGCTTTGGATGCATTAGATAGAGGCATGTCTATCATGCTTATGTTGGCCAAAATAGCATATGTTTTTTCACCATTCAAGATTTTGATGTATGAGTTATTATGCTCGAGGTAAAACATTTAAGTTGCTATTGAAGAATTTTTGCTTGGATTTGTCAGTCCTTTGATGATTGACACAACCATAAAGTGACTGGCAGCTTTGCAAGAACTTTAGTTCTTGCATCAGTGTGACATCAGATCGACTCTTGTCAATACGAGTCTAGAGGAGTTGGAGGTGTGTGGATACACCTTGTTGAAGGTAGTTGGTGTAGGTTGATTGGTATGGGTTGAGATCTAGAATCCTCTTGTACATTATTGTATAGTCTTAAATCATTCTTTGTATTTGTTTCCATTATGGTCATATTGACGGTTGGGTGGGAGATTTTTGGGTGTGTAAGGTTCATGTGAGCTTACCCCCATATTCATGTATTTATAGAGAGTTGCCTTAGAGAGATCATTATATGGGTTTGAGGCTCCAAGACATGTGTGCATGTCTCTCTTCTATGCTCTCTCCCTACATCTCCTCCTTGCTACTCTTGTTCAACACACTAAAGCTCTTCAGTATTCAGCCCTCTACAACAACCAATTGCTTGAAAGAAGTAGGAGGTTGGTCTCTCACAATAGCTATGCACGGTCACAAATGAGGATCATTACTGATCAAAGGCTAAGAGACTTGGCCACAACTAAGGCCCTAACTTTGGGACTCCCTAAGAAGTGTCAAGAGATCCTCCAATCTTAGGTAAAAGGGGAAGATACTCTCAATGAAGGCCACAAATACCATGTGCTTCCCTAGGAATGTGTTGGGCTTTTATGAAGCCGTAGAGAAGGTGTTTTACCACCACTAAATCGCTTAGATGTCTATTTTTGAGGAATCTTTACCTGCCCTTAGCTCGCGAACATGTGCCAATGCACTCCTTTTTCGATCCCTAGTAGGATCGCCAAAATGGTGAGTCCTAATGCCCATGTGAAATATGCTTATAAAAGCCTTTATTCTGCTCAAACCTCTCGAAATCGGTACACTTAGATTACCTGGATCCTACAATTATCTCTCGATTGATACTTTCACACTCTTCTCACACGACCTCGCACACACTCGTACATACACACTCACTCTTCCAAGCTTGCTTCCTCTCAAGCATACATCTATACACATGTAATTTACCGCACTCTCACATGCCCACACTTGCTCCCACAAACACACTCTCAATCTCTTTTTCTTTCTCTCCTTCACTCACTTTCTCACACACACTCTCACTTTCTCTTGTTCTCTTGTCTCCGTCTCTTCCTATATAACTCCTCTTCCTCTCCTTACCTCTCTCTCTCACGTACGTGCAATCTTTTCCTTCTTCACCTTCTAACACTTCCACACTATCAAACGCATTCTCCTATTCTCTCATTGCCTCCCAATTGCTCACCATCCCATGGATTTCACTTTTGCAAGTAGTCTTATTTACTCGGTATGAAAAGCATAAAGAAACACCTCCTCTCCTTCTATGCTTCAGGACTGAGGAAGCTGGGATTTATTATGAGGGGAATGCATTCAGCACTTCAACGAGAAAAAAACGTGCTACACATAATGCACATACGAGGATATATCACAAAATCATGCGAAGTCCAAAGGAACGCTCGATCCTCTCACATACATTAACAGTATGCAGCATATCTATCAGCCAGTTGAGTTGCACTTACTCTCTTCTTTACTTTTCTGCTCACAATCAACAAGCATGTCGTGCTTGATCAGGATATCCCTTCCCTTAAACAAATTAGGTGCAGCTTCTTCCTTATCAGAAACACCTCAAACAAGATAATGACAGAGTACATGTATTTATTCACAAACTGTTGGACCATTGATACTTCACTGTAATAGACACTACTTTGAATTGATCCTATCCTGCTCTGTGTCCTAACTTTAGACGAGCATGGCTGAACACTTATAAGTCAGCCTTGACATCCTCTAAGAGTACCGAAGACAGAGGCTTCTTTTCACTACTCCATGACCCTTGACATCACTACTGATTCTGGAATGCACATGTTAAAAATGAAAACTCATGTGAAACATGCACCTGCTATAGCTATTGTGGAAGCTTCTTGTCCTTGTACCCTTCGAGTTGTCCTCAACTTGTAATACCTGAGTGGAATCTGTACTTCAGCATGTGTGATTCACCATGCTCTTCTCCAGGTGTATGCCAATGTTCAAATGAGAACATGCGGAACAAGACTCCTTGTAAAGATGCTTCAATAGAGAAAACCGATGTCAGACACACAAGCCAGAAAGCACTTAGTATCATTTATTGCATCCCTCTCTGAACTAAGGCAACCGAACCTCTCCTGAGCAACTGAGAGCTCTCGTACCTGCAAAAAAATGAGAGAACAAAACAGGTGGCCCCCCTAAGATGTCCTCTTCTGGAATATTCTCTAGCCTTGGAGGATTTTCCTAAATGTACACTTCTATAACTATAGACATCCACAAGAAAAACTAGAATGCTCTCTAACAGGGGATCACATTACTCATCCTCTTGCCGAAAATATCCTTTAGAGTGGCAACAGATTATGTGGATTACAATGGTCGCTCCACAGCTCCACAACAGCATTCATGTCCTTCGAACTCAAAGTTTGCAATGTATCAGCAACCCAATGCAACACTCTTAGCATGCTATCATGAGCAAGCGCGGTCCTGAAACCTTGTTGGTTTTGATCACCTCTATCATCAGCAGTTGTAGCCTGTCTGCTGCTCTTCCTTCTACCATGTGCTAATATATGATGTACTCTAGAAAATACCTCTTGATCTTCCCAACAAAATCAGTTGCTGCTTTGGGAATGACTCCTCCACTAGGGCCAATCTCCAGCCACTCTTATTGCTTCTGCACCTTCTAGGCAATCAATGATCTCAACCAGACAATTCCATAATCTTGTTTGTAAGGTCTTGAAGATCTGTGCTTAAGAAAATAGGAGCACCCTGTGTCAACACCTAAGTGAAATGGCATGTCGTCCAGCTCCTTGCAGATTTAATGGTTTCCTTCAAGGTAGGAACAATGGCTTCTGTCACCTTCTACTCTCCATGTCTAAGGGTATTGGCTCAATCCATTCCATAGAATCATGTGAAGTGAAGTACTACTAATCGGGGATCACCACCTGCAGAACGCTTCTTTAGAAGTTCAGCCACAGATGTACATCATGTCGCTTTCATTGCATGCACAAGGATTCATGGCAAAAGGCAAATGCAATTATTGTTCGGATATGACTGAAGCAGCATCAGATTTTGTAGATGTTTGGGCATCATATGATGAGAGCAGTGATGTTTCCTTGGAAATGGAAGCTTCAAAACATCAGTGATCGTTCATGTTCTCAAGTATCAATCTGCTCCTTTGTGTTTCGTTGGATAAGGTTTCCACCGACACTTCTTTACGATCAGCAACAACAAAACATTAGCAACATCAACTTATCTAATTAGTGCAGCCGCGATGTTAACCAACATTCATTTCAATAATAATATCTGGAGGGAAAAAACTCAGCAAGAAAAGCTTCTACAATTGCCAGGGAGAACATCAGACGATTTTGATAAAGACTTTTAGAAGTGATCATCATCCTCCTCCTCCGAAAAAGTAACTCTACTGCCAAAGTTTCAGAGGTCTTTTTCCCTAAAGAGAAATCGAACCTCCATGCAAAAAACATTGATCACCAAATCTACCAGTTCATCTGCCCCGGCTAACACAAGTTTAGACCTTAAATCTTCACATTCATTAGATGATATATGGATTGATTGTAGTTCAGATATCTATTCATAGATTAAAACATAAATCTTCACATTCTTCAGGTCATATATTTGTTCATCAAGAAATTTCTATCAGCGCTATGAATCCATCCTTATGAATCTGTAAATACCTATCTTCGCATTCACATGACTACTCTCTGAATCGTCATAAGCAGTGTTCAAAAGCACCCACTGTTGCATATCATCAATCATCGATTGGGGAGCTCACAAGTGCCAATACAAACCATCAGAATGGCTCAGAATCAAGGCAAGTTGAAACATCGACAACCATTTTCCCTCTTGATCCCCGCGTCAGACCATATGCCCCCCTCTTTCTTTTCCCGCCGAAGACCGAACAGGTGCCCGCAGATAAACTCCCCTTCTTTTTCTTCGGTACTTGCATGCACCAACATCCGAAAAACTAAAATAGAGAGAGAGGGAGAATTCTTTTTTTTTTCTTTCTTCTCCACTCCCCCCACTAACCCACCACTCTGACATACCACTACCCCTCCATACACGCACACCTGCACACATTTTTTTCTCATTATTTTATTATTTTATTGTTTTACATTTTTTTTTCTCTTTTCCCAAAACAGATATGAGATAAAAAATGTATACATACAAATACACAATAATTACACAAGTAACAAAAATGTAGATGACTCATTGCAATGGAACACATTAGCCAATGAAAATACAGTAATCAAAGAGTTCAAAAATTTGAAATTTTGCGTCTTTCGACATATGGGTTCTTCACTGCCATCTCTGCTCGCAAATTTGAATTCATTTCATAATTGAATACCAAATTCTCATACCATTACCTCCTCTGAGCCACATCAATTAGTTTATTACCATCGATAAACAACTTTCCTTGCAAAAAACACCTGCAATCAAAAGGGTTACTCTGCAAAATGGAAGCATATTTGTGCCCAAAAAACCAACAATATATACAGCTAACATACTCCCCTCCACTTAGTTGTGACGTCGTCCTCGACGAGCGATATGAGATGCTTCTATGTTCTTGCAAAAACAATCAAGTTATGTGCACAAAAAACTTTGATCCAATTAACCTTACCTTTTTTTTTTGGCTTCCACTCCTCTCTTCGAAGCATCTGCTTACTGCAAGAAATCTGCTACTCAACAAAAATATTAGTGATACCAGAAAAACATCAACCAAAAAGCATGTGAACACAACACAGCAATGATCATGCAGACCAGAATAACGTGTCAATGCACACTTGGTTCTACTGTGATTTCCCATTTTATCATGCTATCGAGTCTCGATCTCTCCAATTTTTTGTATTTGACTTCCCCATGATTCATATCGTTTCTTTCTAAGATTTTATGTCTCTCTCGTGTTTACCATTCCCTTTTCACCTAAACTTTCTTCTCTCATTTTCCTTTTTCTTTGCTCTCTTCTTTACTTGTCAATTGTGTCCAACTTTTCAACTTTCTAGTAGTCCATTCACTTCTCCTTGAAGATATTTTGACCATGCAAGCACATCAGCAAGGACCACTCAGGTCTAACCTGGGTTTACTTGCACAAAACTGCTCATCCTCGATGTGATTCAAGAACTCACAAGTTGTTGCACAACCTAAGGTTCGAAGTGCACGACCTTCAAGAGGCTCACAAACAAACAAGATAACTAGCATGATTAGATCTATGAAGTCCAAGTCTTCTATAGACGTGCAACGAACTAAATTCCAGCCAAGCTTGAGCTTCAATTTGACATGCTTCATCAGGAGTCCGCATCAGCCCATATCCACACCAGACATATATACATATTCCCATCTGAGCATCATGCTCTCTCCTCTCTTCTATCCCCCCTCGAGAGAGGAATCTTCTTTTCCCCTTTTTTTTTTAATTATTTACACACGATGCACAATGCTAGCCCTATGTGAAACCGACGTCAGCTCGTGGCTTTGACCATCCGGCCAAAGTGACTCCACCCGCCTATCGGCCCACATAGGTGCATAACCACATATAGGTCAGGCCTACAGCAAAACTAGTGTCAGCTCGTGGCCTCGATCACCCGATCAAAGTTATTCCACCCGCCTACTAGCCCACTATAGCACACCGACAACACACACATATACATGATTATTTCTTTTTTTTTTCGATTCCAAAGTCTTGAGAATTAGGAGACAGAAGGAAGGGCTTTATTTCCCGACCATCCCAACACATCACGTATATACATATAACCCCCCATGGACATCCTAATGAAGCATATCATCTCTCTACTGCTACTCGAGCTAAAATCCAGCCACTACACTCTATGGTCAACTCTTTCTCTTAAGGCCCGCACGTACTAACCATCTCATCAATTTGGAACCTTAGAAAGTGCCACTTCATCTCCTACGTTTGCAACACAACTCGATCTATCTATCCTCACACCTCAGACTTGCAATTCTAATGAAGCCAACCCTAGTTAGACCTCAGTTATCCTTGTCAATGGCATGCCTAGTCAAACACATACTACCATGAATCCACTTTTCTTTTTCTCTCAAGTTCTTCACTCAGTCTCTTTCGATTCTTAAGCTTTTCACTCTCTAAATGAACTCTCCCCTCCACTTGTATTCATTCTCGATTTTTCTATTTCTCTCTCTTCTTCTACTTTTTCACCTAGTCTCATCTCTTTGACTCACATTTGACCTCCTCCATCATTACCTCATCATCACCGCTTCTTCCTTTTCGCATTCCTCCCAATAGAACATTGGCTTGCAAACACTAGATAGGATCCCACCCCTTTCAAGCTTCATCTCCCTCTTGGTCAGAAACCACCCCTTGCCCTAACTTCTCCTCGAATCCACCCCGTTCTGAGCCTCCCTAAAACCACCCCTAACCCAAAATCCTCGCTTCACAAGCCGCTCATATCTATACCTTATCAACTCAATCCATCCTCCTCTAGTGTTGCAACACCAACATGGTGCTGAGGAAAAGACACACTCAAAACTTATTATCAATATTCTTCATTATCTTTTTATTTAGTCCCATGATCTCAATCCTTGTCACTTAACCTCCCCAAATCATAACTCCCTACAAATGCTCATGTGCTTGAAAGTGATCGTCTTTTTCAAAACAAGGGTTCATCCGACACAACCACATATACCTCAATGTCTGCTTTTCCAAGTTGTTGTCTACATCATGTGGATCATGACATTCTTGCTCACATTTTGCTACACTCTTATGGTCTCTCTCTATCTCTTCATATAAAGCATTCACCCATTTTGAAAACTTTTTCTTGCTCGCAACCCCTCGATCCATTGTGAGAGCATCTCCCTCACCAATTTCCTTATCACCTTGCTTCACACATTTTCTCTCATTATGATCTATTTTTTTTGCAAGAATCCTCAAATTTCCTTTACATTTCTCCTTTTCATAACCTAATGTGCCCTTGCATTTTCTCCCCAAGTCACTAGTTTCATTTTTCTTCAGGATCCTCTTCGCTATTGGTGTCTTCATGTCTTGCTCGTTGTTCTCTGTAGATGTGGTAGTTTTCTTTCTTGTCTCAATTCCATTTTCCTTTCCCTTTTGGCTCACCTCCACTTGCACTCCACTAACTCTCACTTTTCTCTACTTCTTTCTTAGTCCCACATCCTTCAATATCAACATGTCGAAAACCTAATCTCTCTTCTTTTCCTTTTGATGCTATTTTGCCTATTTTTTCCTTTCCTTGTGCGAGCTCGCTCTCTAGGTGGGAAACTACATCTCTTAGCTTCTCAAGCTCGCATTCTAATTTTTGCACTTTGCATTGCAATCCCACATCCTTTACGGCTTCACATTCTACTTCAGCAACAATTTGAGACATTATGATTGCATCATTCTTATGCTCATCTTTATCCCTTACATGCATGGGTTCTTGCTTCTTGGGCTTTCCATCTCCAGCCTTTCTTCCTTCAGATCTAGTTATTTGAGCGCGAGGTACCACTCCTACCATAGGAACATCTTGGTTAACAATAATCTCTCTTTGTGGCTTTGATTGCACTTTGGATCTATACTCCTTAGGGAATTCAACTCTCATAAAGTATGGAATAAGACAAGGGCTTGTGGATACATCAACATTACTAGATTCTGACACATTTGTAGTGTTCTCATCCTTTAGATGTTCCTTTATACCATCATATCTATTCATAAGCACATCACTCCTCGACCCTTGTAAACTTGGGCATTCTCTAGCCCTATGTCCCATTTGATTGCAACTCCAACAAACTAATTTTCTTAAGTCAAGTTGCACTCTTTTGGTATGTGCTCATGGTCTCCAATTCAATGTACTTTTCAATGTCCCATATTCTTGACGAGCTTGGAGTGCACCACCATTCCAATCATGTGCACCACGCATTTTCTCTCTTCTCCACTCATCACCTTGTTGTTGTTTCTTCGACTCTTGAGGACACTCAAATGCTCGCACATACATAGGCAAGTAAGTGGGCTTGAATCTTGCAAATGTATCAGCTTTTAGCTTTTCTAAGAGCCCAACTTCCTTCTTCTCATTGATATCAATAAACATAGTTCTCTCTTTGGTTTCTTCTATGCTTCTTGAATGCGAACTCAATCCATCTCTATACAATTGAAGCATACTTTGGACCTCTTCCCAAGCCCTCGCCTCATGCTTTGTCTCATCTAGACTAGCACGCCTCTTCAACCTAATATATTGTTCGACTTTCTCATCATGCAAGCCCACTAGGAACCTTCTTTTTAAGGTCTCTGCATCAGGTGCACTATTTCCCAGCTTCCTCACAATGGTATTCATTCGATCAATATATTTATCAATACTCTTGTTAGGCACTTGTCGTTAGTGCTCTAGTTCTTCAGCTAGTTTGTGTTCAAAACCCAAACCTCTAAACTTTCTCAAGAAGTTAGTTCTCAGGTCATCATAAGTCGTTCTCTTGTGCATACCCAATTTTGCATACCACTCACTTGCATCTCCTCTCAATGTCGTCGGAAAGATACATAATTTTCTGCTATCTTCCACTATTTCATGAGCACCACAAATTACCTCAAATAATTGAACATGGCCAGCGGGATCTTCATCAGAGGCACCTAAAAAACATGGAAAGTCACCAAGAGGAGTTGCGTGTCTATGAGCCATTTCTTTATCAAGAGCCAAGGAAATTGTGGGGCCGGATGGTTGTGCCCCATGAGCGGGGCACCAAGCGAACCCGTAGCAATCTCTATGAGATGTGCTAAGCCAAGTCCCACCATGCGTGCCAAATGTTGGGCTTTTATGAAGCCGTAGAGAAGGTGTTTTTCCACCACTCCTTTTTTGATCCCTAGTAGGATCACCAAAATGGTGAGTCCTAATGCCCACATGAAATATGCTTATAAAAGCCTTTATTGTGCTCAAACCTCTTGAAATCGGTACACTTAGATTACTGGATCCTACAATTATCTCTCGATTGATACTTTCACACTCTTCTCACACTACCTCGCACACACTCGTACATACACACTCACTCTTCCAAGCTTTCTTCCTCTCAAGCATACATCTATACATATGTAATTTACCGTACTCTCACATGCCCACGCTTGCTCCCACAAACACACTCTCAATCTCTTTTTCTTTCTCTCCTTCACTCACTTTCTCACACACACTCTCACTTTCTCTTGTTCTCTTGTCTTCGTCTCTTCCTATATAACTCCTCTTCCTCTCCTTACCTCTCTCTCTCTCACGTACATGCAATCTTTTCCTTCTTCACCTTCTAACACTTCCACACTATCAGATGCATTCTCCTATTCTCTCATTGCCTCCCAATTGCTCACCATCCCATGGATTTCACTTTTGCCAGTAGTCTTATTTACTCAGTATCAAAAGCATAAAGAAACACCTCCTGTCCTTCTATGCTTTAGGACTGAGGAAGGGATTTATTATGAGGGGAATGCATTCAGCACTTCAACGAGAAAAAAACGTGCTACACATAATGCAATACGGGGATATATCACAAAATCATGCTAAGTCCAAAGGAACGCTCGATTTTCACATACATTAACAGTATGCAGCATATCTATCAGCTAGTTGAGTTGCACTTACTCTCTTCTTTACTTTTTTGCTCACAATCAACAAGCATGCCGTGCTTGATCAGGATATCCCTTCCCTTAAACAAATTAGGTGCAGCTTCTTCCTTATCAGAAACACCTCAAACAAGATAATGACAGAGTACATGTATTTCTTCACAAAACAGAGTTAAACATCTGCCAATGTTTCATTCATGATAAACATAGAAACCAATACCTCTGTAATGGGACAACTTATAGATACTATGACGTGTTGAAAATGTCAGAAAAAATAAAAAACTCATGTGCAATTGATTTCGCTTGCATCGACGTCTTCATGAAACAAGTGAATATTCCTACTTGTTGTAGAACATTTTTTGTTACCATATCTACAACTTGCAGAGACGTATGCATAGTAGATAATTGTGGCATCAAGTTTTTGCATCGACATACCTTCAAAATTATGCGATTTATGACTCTGATCCTTGCGGATGCAATATTAAAACCAACACACAGACAACATAAGGAGAACTGTACTCACCACTCTTCACAAGAATGGACGCAATCTACTGCTGCCTTCCCATCCATCTTCCACCATCTTTCAGCACATATCTTCGTGAACTTCAGACCCTCAAGCTCTTCAGCGTTCTATAGTTATCTACCTTCCTCCCTCTCCTTCAAATGCAGTTGGAGATGCCCTCTTCTCCCTATTACCTGCACACTCCGCATAAAAGCAAGACTTCAATCTCGAAGCCCACGAGATGGCAATGTGACTTCGGCTGCAGAGCTCACAACAACGCTTTCTAGTCGCCCTCCTCTCCGATGCGAAGTACACCTGCACAACCACCAAAAGACATGCAACCCCTAAACTTCCCCCACCCTCAACTCTTAGTCGGAGTCATGCGGGCCTTAGTACATAGGCCTTGATGGATATCCCCCTTGAGCACCGAAGAACTACCCTTCAGCAGCTAGGTGTTGTCCTTCCCTCAGAGCAGTTCTCTATGCCTCTAGCTTAAACTCATTTTTCTTGAATCTACCACCAAAAATCCTTGCCCAAGGACTAGCAGCAATTAACATCAGACAACCTTCGTATCTGAGTCCATAGAGTTTTATGCAACTTCCTCTTCAAATTAAACTTCAACCCTTTTTTATGATAGGGGTCAACAACTCTTTCCTTTTAGCAAACTATTAGCTACTCGAACGGAAGCTGTTGGACTATTGATACTTCACCGTAATAGACACTACTTTGAATTGATCCTATCCTACTTTGTGTCCTAACTTTAGACGAGCATGGCTGAACACTTATAAGTCAGCCTTGACATCCTCTGAGAGTATCAAAGACAGAGGCTTCTTTTCACTACTCCATGATCCTTGACATCACTACTGATTCTGGAATGCACATGTTAAAAATGAAAACTCATGTGAAACATGCACCTGCTATAGCTCTTGTGGAAGCTTCTTGTCCTTGTACCCTTCAAGTTGTCCTCAACTTGTAATACCTGAGTGGAATTTGTACTTCAGCATGTGTGACTCATCATGGTCTTCTCCAGGTGTATGCCAATGTTCAAATGAGAGCATGCAGAACAAGACTCCTTGTAAAGATGCTTCAATAGAGAAAACCGATGTCAGACACACAAGCCAGAGAGTAGTTAGTATCACTTATTGCATCCCTCTCTGAACTAAGGCAACCGAACCTCTCCTGAGCATGCACTAACATCCGAAAAACTAAAATAGAGAGAGAGAGGGAGAATTCTTTTTTTTTTCTTTCTTCTCCACTCCCCCCACTAACCCACCACTCTGACATACCACTACCCCTCCATAAACGCACACCTGCACACATTTTTTTCTCATTAGTTTATTATTTTATTGTTTTACATTTTTTTTTCTCTTTTCCCAAAACAGATATGAGATAAGAAATGTATACATACAAATACACGAGAATTACACAAGTAAGAAAAATTTAGATGACTCAGTGCAATGGAACAGATTAGCCAATGAAAATACAGTAATCAAAGAGATCAAAAATTTGAAATTTTGTGTCTTTCGACATATGGGTTCTTCGCTGCCATCTCTGCTCGGAAAGCTGAATTCATTTCATAATTGAATACCAAATTCTCATACCATTACCTCCTCCGAGCCACATCAATTAGTTTATTACCATCGATAAATAACTTTCCTTGCAAAAAACACCTGCAATCAAAAGGGTTACTCTACAAAATGGAAGCATATTTGTGCCCAAAAAACCAACAATATATACAGCTAATAGAATGCAAGCCGATGAAGAAGCTATCCATGGATCAAACCCATGTGCCCTATGATAGACATAATCTTGGCCACCCCAAACTATTATCAAGGATAAAATGATTCATCTGAGCAAATGCCTCGAGAAACTAAAGCTGCACTTGATTAAATCTATGAACTAGGGTTTGAATATCAAGTAACTTGCCAACTTTGGAAAGTAAGCTACTCTGAAGAAGGTCCTTGAGTTCTCCATGAGTGGATAGATTGAATGATCTAACAAATGATTGAGAAATCCTAGAGGCATAAAAATTTTGAGGCTAATTTTGCTCTATCCTCATTTTTAAGAGAGATTAGAATTGGTTGAAAAGTGGAGATGGGAATGGGGCTTCATGTAATCCCCTCTATGGGGTGAACTCAGAGGCTATTTGTGTGTCTCATAGGCAAAAGGAAGGCAAGATGGGGAAGAACAAGGCCTGCAAGATGACCTCAGTGACACCTTTTCATGAGCAGAGAAGGGTGGGAAAGTACCAAGACCCATTGGGGGGACGAGGAGAGGGAGCACCGGTTCGTGGGGGAAGTGATGATAGGAGGAGGGAGAAGGAGGGGTTGAAGGCAAAGAGGTAGGATTTAGGAGAGGGGTGGAGAGGAAAAAGGGAAATGGGGAAAGTAGAGGGGGAAGGTGTGCTATGGCAATCTAAGGAGTGGGCTTTTGTACCTAAAGAGGAAGGTGGCTGAGAAGGACAGGGAGGGAGATCAAAAAGGGGGGAAGGAGGTTGAGACATCCTGGATAGTCCCAAACACCCAAGGCCAAAAAGAGGACCGAAGTCATGCATAAGAGTACATGTACACAAAAAACCAAGATGTTTTCCATGAAAGTAGTTTGAATTACTTTCATGAAAGACTAGAACGGGATGGCAAAGAGAGATCGAATGGGGAGGTGGCACCAAGGTGCAGTAATACCCTTTATAGTTGTGCACAATTTTGTGCCATAGGGCAAACCTTCGAGGCACAAAAATGGCCTTGATAGAAAAAAAGGGATTGTGATAGTCTCCACTGACTTGAAGAGCTTGTTGCCGTCAAGAAGTGAGTTTGGAGTTACAAAATTACTGGGTTGATACAATTTAGAATGACACAAAAATTAGGGACCATTACAATGTGCTATGGTGCCAAAGTTTTGCCTAAGGTGTGTGATAAGATGACACAAAATTTAGGGAACATTACAATGTGCTAAAGGGCCAAAGTTTGCCTAAGGTGTGAACAAGGGGATGGTCTAGAGTGAATGTGTTTTTTGAGATCCAATCCACATCCACAAAGGGGCGATGTCGAAGGGATTTCCACATCCAAATAAACATTCAAAAAAATTAAACAATTGTGTTTCTAGATTGATTAATTGTTATCTCTCTCAAATCTTTCGGATGCATTTCTTTGATTTGACTGATATTTATTTTGAGTACCTGCAGGCAAAAGAAGATGAGAATGTGTTCTCAACACTCAATGAAGGGATATTTGAACCCTTCATTTTTATGACCATACATATGTTTATGTGAACACTAAGTGCGTTTTATGTGTGTCCATGATCATATGAAGATATCTATGTGTGAATGGTAGTGAACTTAAGTATGGATACGTACATGTGTCTATGCTTAAGTATGTATGGGGTTATATATGTGTGTTTGTGTGTGCGATTGCACTTAATTATGTATGTGTTCATGTGTCTAAGAGTGTGAGTGTGCATATGCATACATAATGCATATGCATATGCATACATAATGCATAT
Organism: Ceratopteris richardii; assembly: GCA_020310875.1. NCBI lineage: Eukaryota > Viridiplantae > Streptophyta > Polypodiopsida > Polypodiales > Pteridaceae > Ceratopteris > Ceratopteris richardii. The sequence goes on along the minus strand of CM035420.1, from coordinate 60,844,780 downwards.
GCATATGCATACATAATGCATATGCATATGCATACATAATGCATATGCATATGCATACATAATGCATATGCATATGCATACATACATACTTATATGCATACACAGACATACACACATATACACACACATATGCATACATACATACTTATATGCATACAGAAACATACAAACATACACACACACACACTAATGCATACATATTCATACATAATGCACATGCATATGCATACAAATGCACATGCATATGCATAGATATATGCTTACATGCATACACATACACACATACACACATACACACACATGGACACATACACACATATACACATACAAACATATATACACACACATTTACACACACACACACAGACACACACATACACAGACACACTTACACATGCATACACATAGACATACACACATAGACACACACACACACACATACTTACACACAGAGACACACACACACATACATACAAACTTACACACACAGAGATACACACACACATATATAAACAAACACATACATACATAGACACATACAGACTTACACACACACATACACACATCCACACACATTTACACACGCACATACACATGCATACACACACACACACACACACACACATATATATATATATATATATATATATATATATATATATATATATATATATATATATATATATATATATATATATATATATATATATATACATACACACACACATATATATACACACATAGATACACACATATACACACACATACACACATAGACACATACACACATCCTCACACATTTACACACATACATGCAAATGCATAGACACAAATATATAGATACACACGTATATACACTGACACATTTTGGACACACACACATAGACACACACACATGGACACATACACACACATATATGCATAGACAGACACATAGAGACATACACACATATATATGCATACACACACATAGAGACACATACACACACACATACACATGCATGCATACATATACATACATAATGCATATGCATACATACATACTTACATGCATACACACACATACACACACATGCATACATTTGCATACATAATGCACATGCATATGCATACATACATGTTTATATGCATACGCACACTCACATATACACAATACACATATACACAGATACATATGTACACGTATATATATATTGATTTCTAACCCATTTTGTTTTATATGTTAAGTATTATGGATCCTAGAAGAGAGAGAAAGGCAAAACTCACTCTCATAAAAAGTCTTATGAGAGCAAAAGTTGCATCTCATACTCTAGGGGTCATCATGCATGAGTACTCAGAGATGCCTGATGATGATCTAGATTATATGATCCAAATGCTTACCCAGCGATCAGAGGAGAGCTCTTCTGAGGCTCCACATGCAAGAAGATAGCTATATGCTCATAGGTATGTTTTTTTTTCATAAACTATTTTAATGATATTATAACACATTTTTATTTATTTTTATCTATCTATTTTCAAGACACCTATAACACCTCGAGATCATGATAGCAAAGCAGAGTTGCCTATGAGGACATGCATATGCACTTTAGGGCTAGAGTGCGATATAGAGCTAGAGGGGAGCATTGTGTAAATAGGGAATGGATTGGAGTTCAAGAGAAGAATGCAGGCATTATGCGACTCTTACCTGTGCCTTGTCCACTTACTGTGGAAGTAAGTATAAATTTTACATATAAATTGAAATAAATATCTTATGTTTTATTTACATGATTTTTTTATTTTTGTAGTGAGCATGATGAGAGGGATAAAAATACGTACTTAGTTCACTTGAGATAGAGTTTGGGACAGAATGGTCGCATAAGTGGTGTCTAAAAGAGATGCGAACACTTATGGCTCATCATCGCGCTAATGCACGGTACGCATTGCTTTTATGTATATATAGGTGGATATGAGTATGTGTGTTTATGTATTTATGTATGTATATGAGAGAAAGGAGAGAGAAAAGAGTGAGACTAGAGGTACAAATACATGCATACTACACATATACATCATACATGCACATTTACACACATATACACATATATGCACATTTATACATACACACAAATAAATGCACATTTTTAGACACACATACACATGCATGAAGTTACACACATATACTGAATACACATAGACACATACACATACTCACATACTCACATACACATACACATACACATGCATAATCAGATGTACACACACAGACTCATATAATAATATTTACATGCATATATCGATATACACATGCATATACACACACACACAACACATGCATACATACATATAGATACACATACATACACATGCATACGCACATATAGAAACACATACATACACACATACATGCACACTGATATATATATATATATATATATATATATATATATACTTAGACATCTATATATAAATAAATCAATAAATACATAGATCCTATTTCAAAAATCCTAATTTTAAAACACTTATTCTGATAGTAGGGTTTTAAAACCCCTAATTTAAAAACTCTAATTCGGCCTTTTAGCCATATGATTGAAGTATATGTACACATTGCATCTATTCATCGGATGTCCTACTAGAGACATGTCTCTCCTCCCAATCTTATGCCTCTATATATAGCTACTTGAATCAACAGGGATCATAATATATATAAAGATATATACACATCATGTAGATACACATACATAAATATAAAATGGAGTAGATACATTATGCAGCACACATACATGCTTAAATGCACACATAAATATATATATACATGCATACATATTTACATGTACACATTTACACAGACACATATACATATATACATGTACACATCACATATACATGCCTACATGCACAAATGTATACTTTATACATGCATACACAATTATAAACATTTGCATATATTACATGAATACATGAATATTTTAAATAAATTCATATGCATATATACACATATGCATACTACACATGTATACATATATGACACACATGCACACACATACATATACATGAAATACATATATATGCATACAAACAAATGTATACATATAATATACATGAATATACATCCATATGCATACATGATAAAACTTTGATCCTCAAAGATAAAGCAATATATAAAATAATTAGGCATACCCCCAAACTTCATGTTCTAACTTAAAAGAATATGATTTCATCTCTCTAGTAGGATTCATCGATATTCAAGTTGAATAAAAAATATATTATCTAATATCCATTAAGAAGCTTCAGGTTATTGATCAATAACTAAAGTAGATTCTACTATCTAAAATGCTCATATGTTTTCATTATTGCCATCATTTTGATAAAACATCAATATAGTCTCATCTTCATTATCCTTATTGATTTCAGATATTTCTGTATTATTAAATCTGTGTTCTCATGAGTCACATCATCTGTTCATGGATTAATATCGATTTCTTGTAAATTCTCTTCCTCATCAGTAGAATCAACATGCAGAGTATTATCCTCTTCATCAAAAAGATTAGTTTCATTATCACGTATAATGATTCTAATTTCTCTTTCAGATGTTGATGTATCAATATCTGATGTTGAATCATCAAGAGGACTTTCTTCGATCTCTCTAACAATAAACTGTTCAAACAATGACCTACCTCTAGGTTGAACATGAATGACTTTCCACCAAGGGTGAGCATCTGGGTTTTTATAAAGAAATGCTTGTTCAATATGCCTAGGAAGAATATATGGTTCTTTAGTAGATCACATTAACTTGGGAGAGTCAATTGCTCAAAACCCAGATAATTCCTTTCTTAATGTGGAATTACTACCTTTATACTCGGGTCAAAATCACTCAACCTTCAAAATGACCTATCAAAATATATAAAAACAGAAACCCATTATTAAGTGCTACAGAAATAACTAAATCTATCATAAAAAATATAAACTTTTTTCTATGTGTTTGAATGTACAAAATGAAATTTCGTAGATACCAACAATAATTCCTATGTAACCAAGTTTGCCATCTATAAGGTTCGTGTCTTTTGAGCTAGCTGTTTTACGTAAAGAATCAATGGCTTTGGTTCTAATATGCTCTCCAATAGCCCACATATTAGTGAGCATTCGAGCCTGCAAAAGAATTAAAATTTGTAAATAGAAACTAATATACATATATGAAAAAAATAAAATATTATTAAAATAAAATTATCTTTCGTTCACAACCTATCATTAACTCTCTATGCTCATCTGAGATTTCTTCATTATTTGCGTTGGCACATTGCAAACGACTATATAGCCAATCCGTGAAAGAAAATATATCTATAATTTGATTATTGTCGAGATTACGTCTATATCTTTTGTTTCCTCGCCTTTTACTTCAGAGATTTTGAAGTTCCTGTTCGTACTCGCTTAGGAATGCTTGCGTGCATTTGCTATTATATGCTACAAAAGTAGAACCATCATTTTTTTCGTGAAATGTAAGTAAAAATGGAACTCCCTTAGGTGATAATACCTCATCTGCACATGGAGCTCCCTTACCTGATAGTACATGCACATGGAGCTTCTTCATGAACTCTTTCAAGGTACTCACTAACGTAGTACATGCACTCTTCAAGCATCCAACCCTTTGCCATGGATCCATTAGGTTTCGCTCTTTGTCACACATAACCTTTTAATATTCCCATAAATCGCTCGACCCAAAACATCCATCGAGTGTTGAAAACACCTGCAATCTCTATTTCGTCTTCAAGATGGACTAATAAATGAACCTGAATAACAAAAAATGAAGTAGGAAGTTCTTTCTCCATCAAACATAGTAACTCTTTGCATTCACATTTTTTTTGTGGGATCGAGTTTTTGTCAATCTCTTTTGATGTAATCCACCTATACATATCATTAAAAAAATTATAACGAAGTTAATTAAAAAATTAAAGATATCCAATATTCATACATATTAAATATTAAAGTATCATAATTACTTTATAAGCGATCCAAGATGATAGATCACATCTCATACTCCTTTCGTTGTACATCCATCGATAACCAAAAGTAAAATATTTCAGAAAGTTATGCCAATCATGGGTCTTTGACCTAGATAAGCTCTTATCATCCATAGTAAAAATGTTTTGAAAAGATGCTCCATATCCTGTAAGATTCTTAATCAATTGAATTTTATTGTTGATAGTCTATATCTCTTTTGTTTTAAGTACCCAAAGAGTGGGTGCGTAAGTCATTTCCTATCGATGTCTATCAAAAACTGGCCATAACTTTGGTTTTGATTTTTTATCTTTCAAATCATTCCTTGATGCTATGGTATCTTTTAGTCCAAGAAGATGTTGCCATAGTGAATAACCAATAATCTTGAATATATGCATACGATCAAGAAGATGACATACTTTTAACTCTTTCCAATACTCCAAAGAATACCATATTGATATGTTCTCTGCGAGTGCCAATTTTCCTTTACCTCTCTTCACATACTCATTATCTTCATCATCACTGAAGATTTCTGATTCTCGATCTACCAGAGGTCCATCTATCCATTTTTTATACCAATCCATAGGCATCATAGGTTTTGGACACTAACCTGTTTCAAACTTTCCATTAAAATGTATCGCTTCTCTTTTAGATCTTAATGGATGATCATCAGGCAAGAATCATCGATATAACCCTTAGTAGATATTCGTGCATCATGAAAACAATAAAAATATAATCAAATTAAATCATATTTATTTATATGCATATTGAATAAAAAAATTACATCAATACCTGAACAAACACCATATCTTGGAGAATCGTTAATAGTCCAAGCCACAATACCACAAACCTTAATATGTCTTTCATTGATGCTTTTCGATACATTAATTACATTAATACCTTTCCATAAATCTTGGAGATTGTCAATGAGAGGAGCAAGATATATATTCATATCTTTAACTTGTCTTTTGCTTGAGATTAAAAGTGAAAGCATTAAATGTTCCTTTTTAATGCTAAGATATGGTAGAAGATTGTAGTTTAGGACTACCACTGGCCATGTTGACCATCTACTAGATTTCATGGAGAATGGATTAACCCCATCTAATGCAACTCCTATCTTTAGATTCTATGGATTTTGTGCAAATTCAGGCCATGTAGAATCAATATGTTGAAAAGCAACACTATCATGAGGAATTCTGATTATTCCATCTGTACTTTTATGATCATGTCCCTATGTCAAAATCTTTGATAATTCGGGGCTTTGAAACATATGTCTAATCCATTGAGCCAATGGAAAATGTCTCAATACCTTTTTTGGGATTTTACCTTCTTCACCCTTTATCAAGGAGATTGACATTTCGGACATGTCAAAGAGTCTGCACATTCACCTCTATATAAAATACAATCCTTAGGACATGCATGTATACATTCATAATCTATATCAAGATTGTTGATTATTTTCTTCATTTCATCATGTGAGGTAGGAAGAATATTCTGACTTGGTAAAAACTTTTCAGATAATAACCTGTAAGTTCATCAAAAAAAGATATATATATATATATATATATATATATATATATATATATATATATATATATATATATATATATATATATATATATATATATATATATATATATATATATATATATATATATATATATATATATATATATATATGTATGTATGTATGTATGTATGTATGTATATATATATATATATATATATATATATATATATATATATATATATATATATATATATATATATATATATATATATATATGTATGTGGATGTGTATATGCATGTGCATGTGTATACATATGTGTATGTGTATATGTATATATGTATGTATATGTGTTTTATAGGTGTATATGTATGTAGATATACATATGTGTATATGTATGTATATATACATATGTGTATATGTATGCATATATGTATATGGATGTGTGTATACATGTGTATGTATGTATGTATGTATGTGTATATATGTATGAATTTGTATGTGTGTATGTATGTATATATACGTATGCATGCGTAGCTGTGTATATTTGATTTCATTTTTAATTGTTTTTTGTATATTGTGGTTTGTAGATTTTCATATCTAGACCATTGAATCGTCTGGTGGTTTCCCATTTTATAGTCAATCTATTACCTATCTTGCTAAGTTGTTTACAAATATTAAGTATTAGTTACCCATGAAGGTATTAAGTCGTAAGTAAACTGGGAGGATCAAATTTATCACAAATATTTTAAAAGATGCATTAATAGTTTTAAAGGATGGGCAGACAAAAAAATTTCATTCAATGCAAGTTCTTGTTCTTACCTTAGCTAAAGTAAGAATAAAAACCTGCATTGAATGAATAGTTTTTTTCTGCCCATCCTTTAAAATTATTTTTCCATCCTTCAAAATCTTTAAGATAAATTTGGTTCTCCCATTTTACTGACTACTTAATACGTGCATAGCTAATAGATACTTAATATTTGTATGCAAAAGAGTGAGCAGCACAGGTATTAGGTCGACTAAAATAGGAGAAACATGTGTCAAGAAGATTCTAAAGATTGGGTGGATAATTCTAAAGGGAAGATGGACAAAACATCTTCATTTGATACAGATATGTATAATTTGACCTTACTGTCATAACATGTGTATGGCTGTATATGTTTTTAATTGTTTTTTTGTATATTGTGGTTTGTAGATTTTCATATCTAGACCATTGAATCATCTGGCGATTTCCCATTTTATAGTCAATCTATTACCTATCTTGCTAAGTTGTTTACAAATATTCTATATCAGTTACCTATGAAGGTATTAAGTCATATGTAAAATGGGAGGATCAAATTTATCATGAATATTTTGAAAGATGCATTAATAGTTTTAGAGAATGGGTAGACAAAAAGTGTCCATTCAATGCAAGTTCTTGTTCTTACCTTATCCAAAATAAGACTAAAAACCTGCATTGAATGGACACTTTTTGTCTGCCCATTCTTTAAAATTATTTTTCCATCTTTTAAAATCTTTGAGATAAATTTGTTCCTCCCATTTTACATATGACTTAATGCCTACATAGTTAGCTGATACTTAATATTTGTATTCAAAAGAGTTAGCAGCACAGGTATCAAGTCGACTAAATTAGGAGAAACATATGTGTCAAGAAGATTGTAAAGGTTGCATGTACAATTATAAAGGCTAGATGGACAAAACATTTTCATTCGATACAGGTATGTATAATTTGACCTTACTCTCATAACATGTGTATGTGTGTATATATGTGTGTGTATGTTTATATGTGTGTATACATTCATGTATATTATGTGTATGATTATATATGCATATATATATATATATATATATATATATATATATATATATATATATATATATATATATATATATATATATATATAGAAAATTGAAAATTATACCTTAATAGTGTTAAAATAATACATTACTCCATCCAAAACGATTTTGAAGATTGAGAACAAGTAAGCTCGCACTTAGTTGTGTCAAATGACTTCCTTCATATACATGCTTTAGAAATTTCTCTCGAAGATAGTTCTCATTTTTAGAAATATCAATGCTCTCATTGTCATTTTGATACCAATCCTCAATAAAATGTGACATGCCATCATCTTCATCACTGTCGCACAAATCTTGTACTTTATCTTCTTTTGAATATAGATCTTTCAACCTTTCATATTCCATAGGATCACTTTTGCATAGTCTCCTCATAGAAGCTTCTAATAAATGAATGGTGAATGGCAATTGTGAATGGTGTGGAGGAATATCATCAACATCATACATTGGAATCTACGCATATGAATAAAATCCATTAGTTTTCCATAAATGAATAAAAAGTAAACTTAAAACTTAAAATTAAAGATATAAGTAAATATGGATGGAAAAATTTTATTCTATCTAGCTAAAAGGTGCTCTTGGAGGTCTACGCCATCCATAATTCACTAATAGTTCATCATCAGCATGTAATATAGTGATAGCATTGATAATTATGTATCTTGATACATCTCTACTCATGTATGGTGATTCATGACTATTTTCACGCTCCTCAAATGTGCAATTAGTACTTGAACTATTATGTAACCCTCTACTACTATTTATCAAACTTGCAATATTTCCATGTGTGTAAGGTCTTCCATCAATATATAATCTTTCATTTTCTAAATGTAAAATCCTTCTACTAGTAAGGGAAGCTGTGTTTAAGCATAGTCCATAAGTACTGATGCTTTGAACATAACGTGAAAGTCGATGCCAATCTCCCCATCCATATATAGGACCACAAAATGACATAAGAGTGACTTGAGAATGACCACAAATCCTCTACAATAAAGAGACCACGACCAGCATTAGTAATAGTGAATGGAGAAATCATATTGCGATTAACCCAAAAGTTGAAAACCTCTCCATCTAAAGGAAGTGGTCCTCTATTCCATCCTCCATATGTTCTTCTATCATATGTTTGTACTAGAGAACAATCACGAGTTGGCAATGGATAATCTCTAGCCATTTCAATCTCAGTCCATGATGTGTACAAAGTATATTAACATTATGAGAAAAATTATCATCATCATCGTCATCGAGCAAGTATTCCTATATACAAATAGTAATTTCCTTTTGTATATGGTTTTTAAATAAAATAATGACATTAATTTATATATAAAATACATACCCAAGCATTATCACATTGACCAAGTGATGGTGCATGCTCAAAAGTACCATGCTCTGCCTCATGTTCAATAAACTCCAATTGTGGTCTTCCATACGTGCCATTACAAGGGTTACACCAACATATAATATGCTCTTGATAGTAAAACACATCATAATTCCTATTGGAGGACACATGTGAAGTCGTTGCATGGGTAGGAGGTGCTGGAGTACCCTCTGATTGATTACAATTTCATTATAATAAGAAACAAGAAAATATATGAGCTCGGGATCCATTAAATTTATTTAAAATTAAATGTTTGATATACCTACAGTATATAGTCGTTGCATGATAAGGAGACGGTGGTGGATTGATTAGAATCTACAAATAATGGTTTTTGATATTAATAATCTCATTATTTACATACATAAACATTCACATATACATATTTATACATACACACATATACACATTTACACATACACACATACACATATACACAAATACACATTATTGTGGGATAAATGCATGTATTTTGTATGAATGAGTGTATATGTATGCATGTGTGTGTACATATATATGTGGATATGTATATGTGTTTTTATGTTATATGTATGTATATGTATATATGTATGCGTATATGTTTGCATGTATATGTGTATGTGGGTATGTGTATGTGTATGTGTGTGTATATATGTGTATGTATTTCATTTTTCTTTCTGTTTGAAATTAAATTAACAAGAGATATTGTATGGTGGAAACAAATAAGAGGCAACCTAACATACCACGTGAGGCATGGCAATTTTTTCATAGATATCTATGTCTTCAAGAGTCATTTCCTCAGCAGAAGGTATACAAATTAATAGTTTATATTTATAATTTTCATATATTTTAGTAATTTTCTACATTTAATTTATGTATTTCTTTTTTCTTAAATAAACAGGCTACTGCAAAGAAGAGAGTTGAGTCCCACCACACATCGAAGCTACGCCAAGTGGGCCATCATGGTTTTGTAGCTACATTTGTAAGTATATGTGTTATTGTGAGTATATTTTTTATTTTAGATAAAATGCAAGAAACTAATCTTTTTTATTTGTTTCAATGCAACGAAAGGATTATGGCCGATATCCTACAAAACATGAGATCGAGTATGCTACACATTTTAGATATCGGCATTTCAGCGAGTATATGCGAGATCATCCAGATGCCTTTGTGAGTATTATTAAATTCTATATAATTATTTTATTTTTATGAATAGTTTAATTGTTTTAAATTTTTATGTTTGTTATATGTAATACAGGAGTATTATGGAGAGGAAGATATGGATGAGGTGGAGAGACACACAAAGGAGGGACGATCTCGATCGTCACAGGATGATCATGATGATGAGGATGAGGATGATCAGGATGATCATGATGCTTCTGATGATGATGATGATTAGGATTCTTGATTATGACATTGGATTGTATGTATTTAAATTTATATATATATATATATATATATATATATATATATATATATATATATATATATATATATATATATATATATATATATATATATAATCTATATATTTTTCATTTCAGTTATGTTTTGAATTGTGTGTATGGTATTAAGTAATGAAAAGTTTTGTTCGATTGATTGTTATTATTGTTTATATTAAGCATCTGTTTTAGTAATTTTATTATATAATTCATTCATATGTGTGTACTTAAGTGTATATGTATGTGTGTGTATATGAATATGTATGTATGTGCATGTGTATGTGTGTGTATATGTATGTATGTGCATGTGCATGTGTAAGTGTATATGTGTGTATATGAGTATGTGCATGTGCATGTGTATGTGTGTGTATATGTATGTGCATGCATATGTGTAACTCTATGTGTATATGTGTGTATGTGAATGTATATCTATATATGTATGTATGTGCATGTGTGTGTGCATGTGTATATGTGTGTGTACATATGTGCATATATCTCTGTATATATGTGTATGTATGTGTATATATACATATGTGCATATGTATTTGTATGTGTATAAACATATAGAAATGTATGTATATGCATGTGTATATGTATGAAACATGCATGTGTGTGGATGCACATGTGCATGCATGTGAATGTGCATGCATGTGGATGTGCATATACATGCATACTCCCCTCCACTTATTTGCGACGTCGTCCTCGACGAGCGATATGAGATGCTTCCGTGTTCTTGAAAAAACAATCAAGTTATGTGCACAAAAATTTTTGATCCAATTAACCTTACATTGTTTTTTTGTGGCTTCCACTCCTCTCTTCAAGTCATCAGCTTACTGCAAGAAATCTGCTACTCAACAAAAATATTAGTGATACCAAAAAAACATCAACCAAAAAGCATGTCAACACAACACAACAATGATCATGCAGACCAGAATAACATGTCAATGCACACTTGGTTCTATTGTGATTTCCCATTTTATCATGCTATCGAGTCTCAATCTCTCCAATTTTTTGTATTTGACTTCCCCCTGATTCATATCGTTTCATTCCAGGCTTTTATATCTCTCTCGTGTTTACCATTCCCTTTTCACCTAAACTTTCTTCTCTCATTTTCCTTTTTCTTTGCTCTCTTCTTTACTTGTCAATTGAGTCCAACTTTTCAACTTTCTAGTAGTCCATTCACTTCTCTCTGAAGATATTTTAACCATACAAGCACATCAGCAAGGACCACTCAGGTCTAACCTGGGTTTACTTGCACAAAACTGCTCATCCTCAATGTGATTCAAGAATTCACAAGTTTTTGCACAACCTAAGGTTCGAAGTGCACGACCTTCAAGAGGCTCACAAACAAACAAGATAACTAGCATGATTAGATCTGTCAAGTCCAAGTCTTCTATAGACGTGCAAGGAACTAAATTCTAGCCAAGCTTGAGCTTCAATTTGTCATGCTTCATCAGGAGTCCGCATCAGCCCATATCCCCACCAGACATATATACATATTCCCATCCGAGCATCATGCTCTCTCCTCTCTTCTGTCCCCCCTCGAGAGAGGAATCTTCTTTTCCCCCCCTTTTTTTTTATTATTTGCACGGGAAGCACAACGCTAGCCCTATGTGAAACCGACGTCAGCTCGTGGCTTTGACCACCCGGCCAAAGTGACTCCACCCGCCTATCGGCCCACATAGGTGCATAACCACATATAGGTCGGGCCTACAGCGAAACTAGCGTTGGCTCGTGGCCTCGATCACCCGATCAAGGTTATTCCACCCTCCTAGTAGCCCACTATAGCGCACCGACAACACACACATATACATGATTATTTCTTTTTCTTTTTCGATTCCAAAGTCTTGAGAATTAGGAGATAGAAGGACATCACGTATATACATATAACCCCCCATGGACATCCTAATGAAGCATATCATCTCTCTACTGCTACTCGAGCTAAAATCCAGCCACTACACTCTATGGTCAACTCTTTCTCTTAAGGCCCACATATACAAACCATCTCATCAATTTGGAACCTCAGAAAGTGCCACTTCATCTCCTATGTTTGCAACACAACTCGATATATCTATCCTCACACCTCAGACTTGCAATTCTAATGAAGCCAACCCTGGTCAGACCTAAACTATCCTCGTCAATGGTATGCCTAGTCAAACACATACTTCCATGAATCCACTTTTCTTTTTCTCTCAAGTTCTTCACTCAGTCTCTTTCAATTCTTAAGCTTTTCACTCTCTAAATGAACTCTCCCCTCCACTTGTATTCATTCCCAATTTTTCTATTTCTCTCTCTTCTTCTACTTTTTCACCTAGTCTCATCTCTTTGACTCACATTTGACCTCCTCAATCATTACCTCATCATCATCACTTCTTCCTTTTCGCATTCCTCCCAATAGGACATTGGCTTGCAAACACTAGATAGGATCCCACCCCTTTCAAGCTTCATCTCCCTCTTCATCAGAAACCACCCCTTACCTTAACTTCTCCTCGAATCCACCCCGTTCCGAGCCTCCCTAAAACCACCCTTAACCCAAAATCCTCGCTTCACAAGCCGCTCATATCTATACCTTATCAACTCAATCCATCCTCCTCTAGTGTTGCAACACCAACATGCTGCTGAGGAAAAGACACACTCAAAACTTATTATCAATATTTTTCATTCTCTTTTTATTTGGTCCCATCATCTCAATCCTTGTCACTTAACCTCCCCAAATCATAACTCCCTACAAATGCTCATCTGCTTCAAAGTGATCGTCTTTTTCAAAACAAGGGTTCATCCGACACAACCACATATACCTCAATGTCTGCTTTTCCAAGTTGCTGTCTACATCATGTGGATCATGACATTCTTGCTCACATTTTGCTACACCCTTATGGTCTCTATCTATCTCTTCATATAAAGAATTCACCCATTTTGAAAACTTTTTCGTCCTTGCAACCCCTGATCCATTGTGAGAGCATCTCCCTCACCAATTTCCTTATCACCTTGCTTCACACGTTTTCTATCATTATGATCTATTTTCTTCGCAAGAGACCTCAAATTTCCTTTACATTTCTCCCTGTCATAACCTAATGTGCCCTTGCATTTTCTCCCCAAGTCACTAGTTTCATTTTTCTTCAGGATCATGTTCACTATTAGTGTACTCATGTTTTGCTCGTTGCTCTCTGTAGATGTGGTAGTTTTCTTTTTCGTCTCAATTCAATTTTCCTTTTCCTTTTGGCTCACCTCCACTCGCTCTCCACTAACTCTCACTTTGGTCTCTACTTCTTTCTTAGTCCACATCCTTCAATCTCAACATGTCGAAAACCTAATCTCTCTTCTTTTCCTTTTGATGCTATTTTGCCTATTTTTGCCTTCTCCAAGGTTTCTAGCCTTCCCATCAACACTTCAACTTTCCTTTCTAATTCTCCACGTCTCTCCATTTCATTCACTATTTTCTCTCTTTGGATTTTTCGATCAATTTCCCACCTCTTGATCAACTCTCGAAATCCTTCATTTTCTTGCATTAATTGATCTATCCTTTTATTTTCCTTATCCCTTATGTCTTGTGTATCCTTAAACCACTCATGAGCCACTCTCTCTACGTCCTTTACTTTTTCTACTTGTTGCATCCTGTTTGCCTTTTCTTGTGCGAGCTCGCTTTCTAGGTGGGAAACTACATCTCTTAGCTTCTCAAGCTTGCATTCTAATTTTTGCACTTTGAATTGCAATCCCACATCCTTTAGGGCTTCACATTCTACTTCAGCAACAATTTGAGACATTATGATTGCATCATTCTTATGCTCATCTTTATCCCTTACATGCATCGGTTCTTGCTTCTTGAGCTTTTCATCTCCACCCTTTCTTCCTTCAGATCTAATTATTTGAGCGCGAGGTACCACTCCTACCGTAGGAACACCTTGGTTAACAATAATCTTTCTTCGTGGCTTTGATTGCACTTTGGATCTATACTCCTTAGGGAATTCAACTCTCATAAAGTATGGAATAAGACAAGGGCTTGTGGATACATCACCATTACTAGATTCTGACACATTTGTAGTGTTCTCATCCTTTACATGTTCCTTTATCCTATCATATTTATTCATAAGCACATCACTCCTCGACCCTTGTAAACTTGGGCATTCTCTAGCCCTATGTCCCATTTGATTGCAACTCCAACAAACTAATTTTTCTTAAGTCAAGTTGCACTCTTTGGTATGTGCTCGTGGTCTCCAATTCAATGTACTTTTCAATGTCCCATATTCTTGACGAGCTTGGAGTGCACCACCATTCCAATCATGTGCACCACGCATTTTCTCTCTTCTCCACTCATCACCTTGTTGTCGTGTCTTCGACTCTTGAGGACACTCAAATGCTCGCACATACATAGGCAAGTAAGTGGGCTTGACTCTTGCAAATGTATCAGCTTTTAGCTTGTCTAAGAGCCCAACTTCCTTCTTCTCATTGATATCAATAAACATAGTGCTCTCTTTGCTTTCTTCTATGCTTCTTGAATGCAAACTCAATCCATCTCTATACAATCGGAGCATACTTTGGACCTCTTCCCAAGCCCTCGCCGCATGCTTTTTCTCATCTAGACTAGCACGCCTCTTCAACCTAATATATTGTTCGACTTTCTCATCATGCAAGCCCACTAGGAACCTTCTTTTTAAGGTCTCCGCATCAGGTGCACTATTTCCCAGCTTCCTCACAATGGTATTCATTCGATCAATATATTTATCAATACTCTTGTTGGGTCCTTGTCGTAAGTGCTCTAGTTCTTCAGCTAGTTTCTCTTCAAAACCCAAACCTCTAAACTTTCTCAAGAAGTTAGTTTTCAGGTCATCATAAGTCGTTCTCTTGTGCATACCCAAGTTTGCATACCACTCACTTGCATCTCCTCTCAATGTCGTCGGAAAGATACGTAATTTTTTTCTATCTTCCACTATTTCATGAGCACCACAAATTACCTCAAATAATTGAACATGGCCATCGAGATCTTCATCGGAGGTGCCTAAAAAACATGGAAAGTCGCCAAGAGGAGTTGCGTGTCTATGAGCCATTTCTTTATCAAGAACCAAGGCAATTGTGGGGCCGGATGGCTGTGCCACACGAGTAGGGCACCAAGCGAACCCGTAGCAATCTCTATGAGATGTGCTAAACCAAGTCCCACCGTGCGTGCCAAATGTTGGGCTTTTATGAAGCCGCAGAGAAGGTGTTTTTCCACCACTAAATCACTTAGATGTCTATTTTTGAGGAATCTTTACTTGCCCTTAGATCGCGAACATGCGCCAATGCACTCCTTTTTCGATCCTTAGTAGGATCGCCAAAATGGTGAGTCCTAATGCCCACGTGCAATATGCTTATAAAAGCCTTTATTTTGCTCAAACCTCTTGAAATCGGTACACTTAGATTACCTGGATCCTACAATTATCTCTCGATTGATACTTTCAACCTCTTCTCACACTACCTCGCACACACTCATACATACACACTCACTCTTCCAAGCTTGCTTCCTCTCAAGCATACATCTATACACATGTAATTTATGGTACTCTCACATGCCCACACTTGCTCCCACAAACACCCTCTCAATCTCTTTTTCTTTCTCTCCTTCACTCAGTTTCTCACACACACTCTCACTGTCTCTTGTCTTTTGTCTCCGTCTCTTCCTATATAACTCCTCTTCCTCTCCTTACCTCTCTCTCTCACGTACGTGCAATCTTTTCCTTCTTCACCTTCTAACACTTCCACACTATCAGACGCATTCTCCTATTCTCTCATTGCCTCCCAATTACTCACCATCCCATGGATTTCACTTTTGCCAGTAGTCTTACTTACTCGGTATCAAAAGCATAAAGAAACACCTCCTGTCCTTCTATGCTTCCGGACTGAGGAAGGGATTTATTATGATGGGAATGCATTCAGCACTTCAACGAGAAAAAACATGCTACACATAATGCACATACAGGGATATATCACAAAATCATGCTAAGTCCAAAGGAACGCTGGATCCTCTCACATACATTAACACTATGCAGCATATCTATCTGCCAGTTGAGTTGCACTTACTCTCTTCTTTACTTGTGTGCTCACAATCAACAAGCATGTCATGCTTGATCAGGATATCCCTTCCCTTAAACAAATTAGGTGCAACTTCTTCCTTATCAGAAACACCTCAAACAAGATAATGACAGAGTACATGTATTTCTTCACAAAATAGAGTTAAACATCTGCCAATGTTTCATTCATGATAAACATAGAAACCACTAACTCTTTAATGGGACAACTTATAGATACTATGACGTGTTGAAAACGTTAGAAAAAATAAAAAACTCATGTGCAATTGATTTGGCTTGCATCGTCGTCTTCATGAAACAAGTGAATATTCCTACTTGTTGTAGAATGGTTTTTGTTACCATATCTACAACTTGCAGAGACGTATGCACAGTAGATAATTGTGGCATCAAGTTTTTGCATCGATATACCTTCAAAATTATGCGATTTATGACTCTGATCTTTGCGGATGCAATATTAAAACCAACATACAGACAACATAAGGAGAACTGTACTCACCACTCTTCACAAGAATGGACGCAATCTACCACTACCTTCCCATCCATCTTCCACCATCTTTCAGCACATATCTTCGTGAACTTCAAACCCTCAAGCTCTTGAGCATTCTATAATTATCTACCTTCCTCCCTCTCCTTCAAATGCAGTTGGAGATGCCCTCTTCTCCCTATTACGTGCACACTTCGCATAAAAGCAAGACTTCAATCTGGAAGCCCACGAGATGGCGATGTGACTTTGGCTGCAGAGCTTGCAACAACGCTTGTTGGAGTTGGACGTCTGCGGAAGCACGCGAACAGCACAAGGAAGAAGAAGAAGCTTGGAGCACAACACACAAGACTGAATGTATTACTAGAGAATGTACAAAGATAAGTAGCCCATTAGGGCAATAGGCGTATATACAAGCGGAGGGAAAAAAACCTCCTAAAGAGGGAAAAAAGTGCCCCGGCAGTCCTAGAGTGTTCACACACATCACTACCTAAATATATCAACAAATCCCCCCTGGGAGTGATGCGGTGAACAAGGAGCTGGCACTCATGTATAAGGAAGTGCCAAGCTATGTGGAAATCACTCCACAAAAGGAAGTAAGCCCAAAGCTTTGCGGAAAGCTTCAAACTTCTCCCTAGGCAGAGCCTTCGTGAAAAGGTCTGCAATGTTCTCCTGCGTGGGCACATATGCCAAGCTGATCTCCCCAGCAGAGAACCTCTCCCTGACATAGTGATAATGCACCTCAATGTGCTTAGTGCGAGCATGGAACACAGGGTTCTTCGCAACTGCCAATGCGCTCTGACTGTCAGTGAAGATGGTGGTGGCAGAAGACTGGCCAACACCCAAATCAGCCATAAGGCGTCTGAGCCACACACACTCAACAGTCGCTGTGAAAGCTGCCCTATACTCAGCCTCACAACTGGAAGTGGCCACAGTAGGCTGCTTCTTGCTCAACCAAGATATACATGAGCTACCAAGCATGAAGCAAAAACCACTGGTGGACACACGAGTGTCATAGCAACCAGCCCAATCTGAGTCAGAAAAAGCATGCAAATCTGGCGGTAGTGATCCCCCCTTAGGATAAAACAACCCAAGTAGCCGAGTACCACTCAAGTAGCGAAAGATGCGCTTAACCGCTTTCCAATGCGTGACTCCTGGGCAATGCATAAACCTGCTCATCTGTGAGACAGCAAACTGAATATCTGGCCGAGTAATGCATAAGTAAATCAAGCATCCAACAGCCTGCTGATAGAGAACAGCATCAAATGCATCTCCAGCATCATGAAGACTCAATCGTAAACCTGTCTCCATAGGAGTGGCAATAGGCTTACAGTCTTCAAGGCCAAAACGCTGCAATAATGTGTCAATATATTTCGTTTGACACAAAGCCATTCCACCATCAACGTGCATAAACTGAATGCCCAAATAGTGATGCAAATGCCCCAAATCAGACATCTCAAATGAGGCATGCAAATCAGCCTTAAAATCAGCAATATGTGTCTCAATAGGACCAGTGAGCAGCATGTCATCAACATAGACAACAATGATCAGAAGCACATCATTAGCACGTTTAACATATAAGGTGCTTTCAGTTGGACTGTTCTCAAAACCATGTGCAATCAGATAGGCATGTATCTTCTCATACCAAGCACGTGGTGCTTGCTTTAAACCATATAACGCCTTCTTTAACCTGCACACCTGGTTTTCATGCCCTTTCTGCACAAAGCCACGGGGCTGAAAAACATACACTTCTTCATGCAAGTCACCATTCAGAAATGCTGTTTTAATGTCCAACTGATGTACATTCCAACCATGATGGGCTGCAAGTGCACAAATGCTCCGAACAGTAGTCATACGGCATGTAGGTGCAAAGGTCTCATCAAAATCAATGCCTCTTTCCTGCGCATAACCCTTTGCAACAAGCCTAGCCTTATACCTGTCAACTGTACCATCAGGTTTACGCTTTAGCTTGTATACCCACTTAGTGCCAATGGCCTTCTTGCCAGGAGGCAAGTCACATAAAGACCATGTACCATTCTTCATTATAGCATCATATTCAGATTGCATAGCAGCCATCCAATTTTCTGAATTTTGTGCTTCATCAAAAGAAACAGGCTCATTCTCATCACAGAGACTAGATGCAGCCATAGCATAGCAATCTGATGCAAAGGAGGCACTATGAGAGCCTGAACGAGTACGATATGACAAAGGTGCATCTAATTTGCTGTCACGCAAAGTCTGCACCAGCCATTTTGGCATAGTTTTTGCCTGCTCAATATCAGCTCTCTCATCAACAAGTGCATCATGTAAATCTGCATCAGAAATGGAATGATCTGCATCATCATATGAAACCTGCAAAGGCTGAGAAGTTGCCTCATTAGGACCAGCACTAGCCTGTCCACCTGTAAACAGAGGCATCAAAGTATCATACATGTCTTTGGAGCTAACAGATGTCTCCTTAGTACATGAAAGCAATGGCTGAATAGCATCTTCCACAAAGACAACATCACGGCTAACCAGAATGCGTTTAGTCTGTGGATGATACAGACGATAGCCTTTACTTTCAGAACTGTACCCAACAAAAATACATTTTACTGCCTTATCATCCAATTTTCTGCGATGTTGTTCAGGCACTAATGCATATGCCAAACAACCAAAAACATGCAGATGAGCAACAGATGGCTTGCGGTCATGCCAAGCCTCATATGGAGTGATAGACTGCAACGCTTTAGTGGGACACCTGTTCAGTACATATGCTGCACACATGACAGCCTCAAGCCAGAAACTATGTGGTAAAGCCTGACTTTTGACCATGCACCTCGCCATCTCCATGAGTGACCTGTTCTTTCGTTCAGCAACTCCATTCTGTTGAGGTGTATATGGCACTGTACACTGGTGTTTTATCCCACGTTCAGCCAGAAATGCATTAAAATCTGAAGACATATACTCCCCCCCTCGATCAGAACGGAGGGTGCCCATTTTACATGCTGACAGATTTTCAGCCAAAACCAAAAACTGTTTGAAGCACATGAACACTTCAGACTTTGCTTTGAGTGGATATACCCATGCATGCCTGGAAAAATCATCAATGAAAGTCACGAAGTAAAGGTAATTTCCAAAAGAGGGTGTCTGCATAGGACCACAGACATCACTATGTACAAGCTGCAATTTCTGCGTAGCCCGAACTGAACCATCTTTTGGAAAGGAAGAACGCTGCATTTTGCCCAAAATACAGCCTTCACAAACATGTTTTCCAGGTGCCTCAAGTTTGGGCAAAGAGGACACCATTTCAGATTTCTGCAGGCGTAACAAACTAGCAAAATTCAGATGACCAAAGCGTGCATGCCAAAGCTTTGCATCTGACATAGCCTGAGAATCATGAACTGCACATGCCGAATCATTCACAGATCTTTCATAGTCTATGAGCTTATACAGCCCACGACATAAAATGCCAGAAGCAATAATCACATCGCCATTTGAGAGATCATGGACTGTACACCTGTCATCAACAAATTTCACAACCAAGCCAATCTTGGCTAATGCAGAAACTGATAACAGATTCTTTTTGATCCCTGGCACAAATAAAGCATCTGACAAAGTGAAAGAACTACCATCAGCAGTAGTCAGAATGATCTTACCAACTCCCATAACAGGATAAGAGGAGTTATTGGCGCATGTGACAGTATTCCCTGTAGGAGCAGGCTCAAGTGAAGAGAAGAAACTGCGCTGCGAGGTAATATGTTTGGTCGCCCCACTGTCAAAATACCAAACATCTGAGTCTACTACAGACATGCACTGATCATGAGAAGATGGGTCAAAACTGCAGACAGTGGTAAACGCCCATTCTTCTTCCTGCACAAGATTTGCAGACTCTGTTTTTGGTGTAGAGGCCTCTGCAACAACCATTCCAGCCTCTTTCTTCTTTGCCTCTTTAGCAGCCAATTTTGGACAGTTCTTTATAATATGATCATTTCCTTTACAGTACTTGCAGAACAATTTCTACTTTTCTGATTTCTTTTCATCTTTATCCTGGTTCTTCGATTGTGCAGCATTTGCAGATTTCTGCTTACTAGTAGAAGAGCTCCATTTTCCTTTGCCCTTCTGACTAGCCAGGAAAGCTTGATCTGCAACACGCATAATGGACCTGTTCTGCCTGGACTGATCTTCCTGCAACAGAACAGAGACTAATTCCTCAAATGACAAGGCATTCGGATTGCCTTTCATCATCAACCGAAGAGTAGAGGCAAAGCTCTGATATGAATCAGGAAGACCATTCAGAACGGTCTGCACAAGTGAGCTATCTGGTATAACCTCATCAGCAGAAATCAATTGTTCCTTCAGGTCTTTGATCTTTGTAAGAAAACTGTCCATAGAATCACCTTCATTCATGTGCTCACTCTCCAACTGTTTTCGGAGGTAAGCAACACGAGCCTCATTCCTAGCCTGGTACAAAGTGGTAAGTGTATCCCAAGCATCCTTTGCTGTTCTGCAAGAGCGAATGTGAGGAATAATGGCACGTTTGACAGACAAAGCTATCAATGCATGTGCCTGGGCATCTCTGCCATCCCAACGAATCTGCTCTGCAGTAGGTGCAACAGAAACAGCACACGAACAGGAATCTGCGGAATATCATCTTCGACACCATCTTCATCAGCTCCAACACCTGTATTTGCAGTACCTGTCGTTACAGGTGTAACTGGACGTCTTTCAACACCCTGCACAATGTTCCACAATCCTTTTGCAACCAGTACATGTCGCATCATATAAGCCCATAATGGGTAGTTGGTACCATCCAACTTATCCTCAACAGCCAACATACGGAATACATCACTGCTTTCAGCCATGGCCGGTGACTAAAATACCTTGATGCAGAAAATTGACTGTATCTAAAAAAAGTTGAACGGAACTGCCCAAACGAGTTCTACTAGACCTGTAGCAGACTTCGAGACGCTTAAACTGGCGAACAGAAACTGGTATATACCTTTGGCACAAAAGGACGAAATAGCCTGCACAAGCGCTGCGATAGTGCGTTCGGAGGCCGAAACGTTCAGAGACCCTGAGTATGCTCACCAAATTTCGTGCGAATCTGAGACTGCAAACGGAGGAGTGTCGACGGCGCCCTAGAAGAAGCGACGACCTGCTCTGATACCAATTGTTGGAGTTGGACGTCTGCGGAAGCACGCGAACAGCACAAGGAAGAAGAAGAAGCTTGGAGCACAACACACAAGACTGAATGTATTACTAGAGAATGTACAAAGATAAGTAGCCCATTAGGGCAATAGGCGTATATACAAGCCGAGGGAAAAAAACCTCCTAAAGAGGGAAAAAAGTGCCCCGGCAGTCCTAGAGTGTTCACACACATCACTACCTAAATATATCAACAACGCTTTCTAGTCGCCCTCCTCTCCGATGCGAAGTACACCTAGACAACCACCAAAAGACATGCAGCCCCTAAACTTCCCCGACCCTCAACTGTTAGTCGGAGTCATGCGGGCCTCAATACATAGGCCTTGATGGATATCCCCCTTGAGCATCGAAGAACTACCCTTCAACAGCTAGGTGTTGTCCTTCCCTCAGAGCAGTTCTCTATGCCTCTAGCTTAAACTCATTTTTCTTGAATCTGCCACAAAAAATCCTTGCCCAAGGACTAGTAGCAATTAACATCAGACAACCTTCATATCTGAGTCCATAGAGTTTTGTGCAACTTCCTCTTCAAATTAAACTTCAACCCTTTTTTATGATACGGGTCAACAACTCTTTCCTTTTAGCAAACTATTAGCTGCTCGAACAGAAGCTGTTGGACTATTGAGACTTCAGCGTAATAGACACTACTTTGAATTGATCCTATCCTGCTCTGTGTCCTAACTTTAGACTAGCATGGCTGAACACTTATAAGTCAGCCTTGACATCCTCTGAGAGTACCGAAGACAGAGGCTTCTTTTCACTACTCCATGATCCTTGACATCACTACTGATTCTGGAATGCACATGTTAAAAATGAAAACTCATGTGAAACATGCACCTGCTATAGCTGTTGTGGAAGCTTCTTGTCCTTGTACCCTTCGAGTTGTCCTCAACTTGTAATACCTTAGTGGAATCTGTACTTCAGCATGTGTGATTCACCTTGCTCTTCTCCAGGTGTATGCCAATGTTCAAATATGAACATGCGGAACAAGACTCCATGTAAAGATGCTTCAATAGAGAAAACCGATGTCAGACACACAAGCCAGAGAGCACTTAGTATCACTTATTGCATCCCTCTCTGAAAAAAGGCAACTGAACCTCTCCTGAGCAACTGAGAGCTCTCGTACCTGCGAAAAAATGAGAGAACAAAACAGGTGCCCCCCCTAAGATGTCCTCTTCTGGAATATTCTCTAGCCTTGGAGGATCTGCCTAAATGTACACTTCTGTAACTATAGACATCCACAAGAAAAACTAGAATGCTCTCTAACAAGGGATCACATTACTCATCCTCTTGCCGAAAAAATCCTTTAGAGTGGCAACAGATTGTCTGGATTACAATGGTCGCTCCACAGCTCCACAGCAGCATTCGTGTCCTTCGAACTCGAAGTTTGCAATGTATCAGCGACCCAATGCAACACTCTTAGCATGGTATCATGAGCAAGCGCGGTCCTGAAACCTTCTTGGTTTTGATCACCTCTATCATCAGCAATTCTAGCCTTTCTGTTGCTCTTCCTTCTACCATGTGCTACTATATGCTGTACTCTAGAAAATACCTCTTGATCTTTCCAACAAAATTAGATGCTTCTTTGGGAATGACTCCTCCACTAGGGCCAATCTCGAGCCACTCTTATCGCTTCTGCCCCTTCTAGGCAATCAGTGATCTCAACCAGACAATTCCATAATCTTGTTTGTAAGGTCTTGAAGATTTGTGCTTAAGAAAATAGGAGCACCCTGTGTCAACACCTAAATGAAATGGCATGTCATCCAGCTCCTTGCAGATTTAATGGTTTCCTTCAAGGTAGGAACAATGGCTTTTGTCACCTTCTACTCTCCATGTCTAAGGGTATTGGCTCAATCCATTCCATAGAATCATGTGAAGTGAAGTACTACTAATCGGGGATCACCACCAGCAGAACGCTTCTTTAGAAGTTCAGCCACATATGTACATCATGTCGCTTTTATTGCATGCACAAGGATTCATGGCAAAAGGCAAATGCAATTATTGTTCGGATATGACTGAAGCAGCATCAGATTTTGTATATGTTTGGGCATCATTGATCAGAGCAGTGATGTGTCCTTGGAAATGGAAGCTTCAAAACATCAGTGATTGTTCATGTTTCAAGTATCAATCTGCTCCTTCATCTTTCGTTGGATAAGGTTTCCACTGGCACATCTTTACGATCAACAACAACAAAACATTAGCAACATCAACTTATCTAATCACTACAGTCGCGATGTCAACCAGCATTGATTTCAATAATAATATCAGGAGGGAAAAAACTCAACAAGAAAAGCTTCTACAATTGCCAGGGAGAACATCAGACGATTTTGATAAAGACTTTTAGAAGTGATCATCATCCTCGTCCTCCGAAAAAGTAACTCCACAGCCAAAGTTTTGGACATCTTTTTCCATAAAGAGAAATCGAACCTCCATGCAAAAAACATTGATCACCAAATCTACCAGGTCATCGGCCCCGGCTAACACAAGTTTAGACCTTAAATCTTCACATTCATTAGATGATATATGGATTGATTGTAGTTCAAATATCTATTCATAGATTAAAACATAAATCTTCACATTCGTCAGGTCATATATTTGTTCATCAAGAAATTACTATCAGCGCTATGAATCCATCCTTATGAATCTATAAATACCTATCTTTGCATTCACATGGCTACTCTCTGAATCGTCATCAGCAATGTTCAGAAGCACCCACTGTTGCATATCATCAATCATCGATTTGGGAGCTCACAAGTGCCAATACAAACCATCAAAATTGCTCAGAATCAAGGCAAGTTGAAACATCGACAACTGTTTTCCCTCTTGATCCCCGCGTCAGACCATATGCCCCCCTCTTTCTTTTCCTGCCAAAGACCCAACAGGTGCCCGCAGATAAACTCCCCTTCTTTTTCTTCGGTACCTGCATGCACTAACATCCGAAAAACTAAAATAGAGAGAGAGAGGGAGAATTCTTTTTTTTCTTTCTTTCTTCTCCACTCCCCCCACTAACCCACCACTCTGACATACCACTACCCCTCCATACACGCACACCTGCACACATTTTTTTCTTATTAGTTTATTATTTTATTGTTTTACATTTTTTTTTCTCTTTTCCCAAAACGGATATGAGATAAAAAACGTATACATACAAATACACGATAATTACACAAGTAACAAAAATGTAGATGACTCATTGCAATGGAACAGATTAGCCAATGAAAATAAAGTAATCAAAGAGTTAAAAAATTTGAAATTTTGCGTCTCTCGACATATGGGTTCTTCGCTGCCATCTCTACTCGCAAAGCTGAATTCATTTCATAATTGAATACCGAATTCTCATACCATTACCTCCTCCGAGCCACATCAATTAGTTTATTACCATTGATAAACAACTTTCCTTGCAAAAAAGACCTGCAATCAAAAGGGTTACTCTGCAAAATGGAAGCGTATTTGTGCCCAAAAAACCAACAATATATATGCTAACAGAATGCAAGCCGATGAAGAAGCTATCCATGGATCAAATCCATGTGCCCTATGATAGACATGCTCTTGGCCACCCCAAACTATTATCAAGGATAAAATGATTCATCCGAGCAAATGCCTCGAGAAACTAAAGCTCCACTTGATTAAATCTATGAACCAGGGTTTGAATATCAAGTAACTTGCCAACTTTGGAAAGTAAGCTACTCTCAACAAGGTCCTTGAGTTCTCCATGAGTGGATAGATTGAATGATCTATCAAATGATTGAGAAATCCTAGAGGCATAAAAATTTTGAGGCTAATTTCACTCTATCCTCATTTTTAAGAGAGATTAGAATTGGTTGAAAAGTGGAGGCGGGAATGGGGCTTCATGGAATTCCCTCTATAAGGTGAACTCAGAGGCTATTTGTGTGTCTCATAGGCAAAAGGAAGGCAAGATGGGGAAGAACAAGGCCTGCAAGATGACCTCAGTGACACCTTTTCATGAGCAGAGAAGGGTGGGAAAGTACCAAGACCCATTGGGGGGACGAGGAGAGGGAGCACTAGTTCGTGGGGGAAGTGATGATAGGAGGAGGGAGAAGGAGCGGTTGAAGGCAAAGAGGTAGGATTTAGGAGAGGGGTGCAGAGGAAAAAGGGAAATGGGGAAAGTAGAGGGGGAAGGTGTGCTATGGCAATCTAAGGGGTGGGCTTTTGTACTTAAAGAGGAAGGTGGGTGAGAAGGACAGGGAGGGAGATCAAAAAGGGGGGAGGGAGGTTGAGACATCCTCGACAGTCCCAAACACCCAAGACCAAAAAGAGGACCGAAGTCATGCATAAGAGTACATGTACACAAAAAACCAAGATGTTTGCCATGAAAGTAGTTTGAATTACTTTCATGAAAGACTAGAACGGGATGGCAAAGAGAGATTGAATGGGGAGGTGGCACCAAGGTGCACTAATACCCTTTATAGTTGTGCACAATTTTGTGCCATAGGGCAAACCTTCGAGGCACAAAAATGGCCTCGATAGAAAAAAAGGGATTGTGATAT
The DNA here is from genome assembly GCA_020310875.1 of Ceratopteris richardii. NCBI lineage: Eukaryota > Viridiplantae > Streptophyta > Polypodiopsida > Polypodiales > Pteridaceae > Ceratopteris > Ceratopteris richardii. Next base: position 60,817,425 of record CM035420.1, on the reverse strand, counting down.
CCTCCACTGACTTGAAGAGCTTGTTTCCGTCAAGAAGTGAGTTTGGAGTTACAAAATTATTGGGTTGATACAATTTAGAATGACACAAAAATTAGGGACCATTACAATGTGCTATGGTGCCAAAGTTTGCCTAAGGTGTGTGATAAGATCACACAAAATTTAGGGAACATTACAATGTGCTAAAGGGCCAAAGTTTTCCTAAGGTGTGAACAAGGGGATGGTCTAGAGTGAATGTGTTTTTCGAGATCCAATCCACATCCACAAAGGGGCGATGTCGGAGGGATTTCCACATCCAAATAAACATTCAAAAAAATTAAACAATTGTGTTTCTAGATTGATTAATTGTTATCTCTCTCAAATCTTTTGGATGCATTTCTTTGATTTGACTGATATTTATTTTGAGTACCTACAGGCAAAAGAAGACGAGAATGTGTTTTCAACACTCAATGAAGGGATATTTGAACCCTCATTTGAACCCTCATTTGAACCCTTCATTTTTATGACCATACATATGTTTATGTGAACACTAACTGCGTTTTATGTGTGTCCATGATCATATGAAGATATCTATGTGTGAATGGTAGTGAACTTAAGTATGGATACGTACATGTGTCTATCCTTAAGTATGTATGGGGTTATATATATGTGTGTGTGTGTGTGAATGCACTTAATTATGTATGTGTTCATGTGTCTAAGAGTGTGCGTGTGCATATGCATACATAATGCATATGCATATGCATACATAATGCATATGCATACATAATGCATATGCATACATAATGCATATGCATACATAATGCATATGCATACATAATGCATATGCATACATAATGCATATGCATGTGCATACATACATACTTATATGCATACACAGATATACACACATATACACACACATATGCATACATACATACTTATATGCATACACAAACATACAAACATACACACACATACACTAATGCATACATATTCATACATAATGCACATGCATATGCATACAAATGCACATGCATATGCATAGATATATGCTTACATGCATACACATACACACATACACACACATAGATACATACACACACATGGACACATACACACATATACACATACAAACATATATACACACACATTTACACACACACACACACATAGAAACACACATACACATACACACTTGCACATGCATACACACAGACATACACACATACACACACAGACACACACATACTTACACACATAGACACACACACACATACATACAAACTTACACACACAGAGATACACACACACATATATAAACAAACACATACATACATAGACACATATAGACTTACACACACACATACACATGCACACACACACACACATATATATATATATATATATATATATATATATATATATATACACACATATATATACACACATAGAGACACACATATACACACACATACACACATAGACACATACACACTTACAAAGACACATACACACGTCCTCACACATTTAGACACATACATGCAAATGCATAGACACAAATATACAGATACACACGTATATACACTGACACATTTCGGACACACACACATAGACACACACACATGGACACATACACACACATATATGCATAGACAGACACATAGAGACATACACACATATATATGCATACACACACATAGAGACACATACACACACACATACACATGCATGCATACATATACATACATAATGCATATGCATACATACATACTTACATGCATACACACACATACACACACATGCATACATTTGCATACATAATGCACATGCATATGCATACATACATGTTTATATGCATACGCACACTCACATATACACAATACACATATACACACATACATATGTACACGTATATATATTGATTTCTAACCGATTTTGTTTTATATGTTAAGTATTATGGATCCTAGTAGAGAGAGAAAGGCAAAACGCACTCTCATAAAAAGTCTTATGAGAGCAAAAGTTCCATCTCATACTCTAGGGGTCATCATGCATGAGTACTCAGAGATGCCTGATGATGAGCTAGATTATATGATCCAAATGCTTAGCCAGCGATCAGAGGAGGGCTCTTCTACGGCTCCACATGCAGGAAGATAGCTATATTCTCATAGGTATGTTTTTTTTTCATAAACTTTTTTAATGATATTATAACACAGTTTTATTTATTTTTATGTATCTATTTTCAAGACACCTATACCACCTCGAGATCATGATAGCAAAGCAGAGTTGCCTATGAGGACATGCATATGCACTTTAGGGCTAGAGTGCGATATAGAGCTAGAGGGGAGCATTGTGTACATAGGGAATGGATTGGAGTTCAAGAGAAGAATGCAGGCATTATGCGACTCTTACATGTGCCTTGTCCACTTACTGTGGAAGTAAGTATAAATTTTACATATAAATTGAAATAAATATCTTATGTTTTATTTACATGATTTTTTTTATTTTTGTGGTGAGCATGATGAGAGGGATAAAAATACATACTTAGTTCACTTGAGATAGAGTTTTGGAGAGGATTGGCGCATAACTGGTGTCTAAAAGAGATGCGAACACTTATGGCTCATCATCGCGATAATGCACGGTACGCATTGCTTTTATGTATATATAGGTGGATATGAGTATGTGTGTTTATGTATTTATGTATGTATATGAGAGAGAGGAGAGCGAAAAGAGTGAGACTAGAGGTACAAATACATGCATACTAAAAATATACATCATACATGCACATTTACACACATATACACATATATGCACATTTATACATACACACAAATACATCCACATTTTTACACGCACATATACATGCATGCAGTTACACACATATACTGAATACACATAGACACATACACATACTCACATACACATACACATACACATGCATAATCATATGTACACACACAGACTCATATAATCATATTTACATGCATATATCGATATACACATGCATATACACACACACACAACACATGCATACATACATATAGATACATACATACACATGCATATGCACATATAGATCCTATTTCAAAAATCCTAATTTGAAAACACTAATTTTGATAGTAGGGTTTTAAAACCCCTAATTTAAAAACTCTAATTCGGCCTTTTAGCCATATGATTGAAGTATATGTACACATTGCATCTATTCATCGGATGTCCTACTAGAGACATGTCTCTCCTCCCAATCTTATGCCTCTATATATAGCTACTCAAATCAACGAGGATCATAACATATATAAAGATATATACACATCATGTAGATACACATACATAAATATAAAATAGAGTAGATACATTATGCAACACACATACATGCTTAAATGCACACATAAATATACATATACATGCATACATATTTACATGTACACATTTACACAAACACATATACATATATACATGTACACATCACCTATACATGCCTACATGCACAAATGCATACTTATACATGCATACACAATTATAAACATTTGCATATATTACATGAATACATGAATATTTTACATAAATGCATATGCATATATACACATATGCATACTACACATGTATACATATATCACACACATGCACACACATACATATACATGAAATACATGTATATGCATACAAACAAATGTATACATATAATATACATGAATACACATCCATATGCATACATGATAAAACTTTGCTCCTCAAAGATAAAGCAACATATAAAATAATTAGGCATACCCCCAAACTTCATGTTCTAACTTAAAAGAACATGATTTCATCTCTCTAGTAGGATTCATCGATATTCAAGTTGAATAAAAAATCTATTATCTAATATCCATTAAGAAGCTTCAGGTTATTGATCAATAACTAAAGTAGAATCTATTATCTAAAATGCTCATATGTTTTCATTATTGCCATCATTTTGATAAAACATCAATATAGTCTCATCTTCATTATCCTTATTGATTTCAGTTATTTCTCTATTATTAAATCTGTGTTCTCATGAGTCACATCATCTATTCATGGATTAATATCGATTTCTGGTAATTTCTCTTCCTCATCAGTAGAATCAACATGCAGAGTATTATCCTCTTCATCAAAAAGATTAGTTTCATTATCACGTATAATGATTCTGATTTCTCTTTCAGATGTTGATGTATCAATATCTGATGTTGAATCATCAAGAGGACTTTCTTCGATCTCTCTAACAATAAATTGCTCAAACAATGACCTACCTCTAGGTTGAACATGAATGAGTTTCCACCAAGGGTGAGTTTTTGGGTTTTTATAAAAAAAAGCTTGTTCAATATGCCTAGGAAGAATATATGGTTCTTTATTAGATCGCATTACCTTGGGAGAGTCAATTGCCCAAAACCCAGATAATTTCTTTCTTAATGTGGAATTACTACCTTTATACTCGGGTCGAAATCACTCAACCTTCAAAATGACCTATCAAAATATATAAAAACAAAAACCCATTATTAAGTGCTACAAAAATAACTAAATCTATCATAAAAAATATAAGCTTTTTTCTATGTGTTTGAATGTACAAAATGAAATTTCGTAGATACCAACAATAATTCCTACGTAACCAAGTTTGCCATCTATAAGGTTCGTGTCTTTTGAGCTAGCTGTTTTACGTAAAGAATTAATGGCTTTGGTTCTAATATGCTCTCCAGAAGCCCACATATTAGTGAGCGTTCGAGCCTACAAAAGAATTAAAATTTGTAAATAGAAACTAATATACATATATGAAAAAAAAAAATATTATTAAAATAAAATTATCTTTCGTTCACAACCTATCATTAACTCTCTATGCTCATCTGAGATTTCTTCATTATTTGCGTTGGCACATTACAAACGACTATATAGCCAATCCGTGAAAGAAGATATATCTGTAATCTGATTATTGTCAAGATTACGTCTATATCTTTTGTTTCCTCGCCTTTTACTTCAGAGATTTTTAAGTTCTTGTTCGTACTCGCTAAGGAATGCTTGCGTGCATTTGCTATTATATGCTACAAAAGTAGAACCATCATTTTTTTCTTGAAATGTAAGTAAAAATGGAACTCCCTTAGGTGATAATACCTCATCTGCACATGGAGCTCCCTTACCTGATAGTACATGCACATGGAGCTTCTTCATGAACTCTTTCAAGGTACTCACTAATGTAGTACATGGACTCTTCAAGCATCCAACCCTTTGCCATGGATCCATTAGGTGTCGCTCTTTGTCACACATAACCTTTTAATATTCCCATAAATCGCTCGACCCAAAACATCCATCGAGTGTTGAAAACACCTGCAATCTCTATTTCGTCTTCAAGATGGACTAATAAATGGACCTGAATATCAAAAAATGAAGTAGGAAGTTCTTTCTCCATCAAACATAGTAACTCTTTGCATTCACGTTTTTTTTGTGGGATCGAGTTTTTGTCAATCTCTTTTGATGTAATCCACCTATACATATCATTAAAAAAATTATAAAGAAGTTAATTAAAAAATTAAATATATCCAATATTCATACATATTAAATATAAAAGTATCATAATTACCTTATAAGCGATCCAAGATGATAGATCACATCTCATACTCCTTTCATTGTACATCCATCGATAACCAAAGGTAGAATATGTTTCAGAAAGTTATGCCAGTCATGGGTCTTTGACCCAGATAAGCTCTTATCATCCATAGTAAAAATGTTTTGAAAAGATGCTCCATATCCTATAAGATTCTTAATCAATTGAACTTTATTGTTGATAGTCTATATCTCTTTTGTTGTAAGTACCCAAAGAGCAGGTGCGTAAGTCGTTTCCTATCGATGTCTATAAAAAACTGGCCATAACTTTGGTTTTGATTTTTGATCTTTCAAATCATTCCTTGATGCTATGGTATCTTTTAGTCCAAGAAGATGTTGCCATAGTGAATAACCAATAATCTTGAATATATGCATAGGATCAAGAAGATGACATACTTTTAACTCTTTCCAATACTCCAAAGAATACCATATTGATATGTTCTCTGCGAGTGCCAATTTTCCTTTACCTCTCTTCACATACTCATTATCTTCATCATCACTGAAGATTTCTGATTCTCGATCTACCACAGGTCCATCTACCCTTTTTTTATACCAATCCATAGGCGTCATAGGTTTTGGGCACTAACCTGTTTCAAACTTTCCATTAAAATGTATCGCTTCTCTTTTAGATCTTAATGGATGATCATCAGGCAAGAATCATCGATGTCGAAGAAAAATATTTTTGTTGTGATTCTTACTATAGATTGATCTCAAGCAATCACCAGATTATGGACAAGCTTTATAACCCTTAGTAGATATTCTTGCATCATGAAAACGATAAAAATATAATCAAATTAAATCATATTTATTTATATGCATATTGAATAAAAAAATTACATCAATACCTGTACAAACACCATATCTTAGAGAATCGTTAATAGTCCAAGCCACAATACCACTAACCGTAATATGTCTTTCATTGATGCTTTTCGATACATCAATGACATTAATACCTTTCCATAACTCTTGGAGATTGTCAATGAGAGGAGTAAGATATATATTCATATCTTTAACTTGTCTTTTGCTTGAGATTAAAAGTGAAAGCATTAAATGTTCCTTTTTAATGCAAAGATATGGTAGAAGATTGTAGTTTAGGACTACCACTAGCTATGTTGACCATCTACTAGATTTCATGGAGAATGGATTAACCCCATCTAATGCAACTCCTAACTTTAGATTCTATGGATTTTGTGCAAATTCAGGCCATGTAGAATCAATATGTTGAAAAGCAACACTATCATGAGGAATTCTGATTATTCCATCTGTACTTTTATGATCATGTCCCTATGTCAAAAGCTTTGATAATTCGGAGCTTTGAAATATATGTCTAATCCGTTGAGCCAATGGAAAATGTCTCAATACCTTTTTTGGGATTTTACCTTCTTCACCCTTTATCGAGGAGATTGACATTTTGGACATGTCAAAGAGTCTGCACATTTACCTCTATATAAAATACAATCCTTAGGACATGCATGTATACATTCATAATCTATACCAAGATTGTTGATTATCTTCTTCATTTGATCATGTGAGGTAGGAAGAATATTTTGACTTGGTAAAAACTTTTGAGATAATAACCTGTAAGTTCATCAAAAAAAGATATATTAATATATATATATATATATATATATATATATATATATATATATATATATATATATATATATATATATATATATATATATATATATATATATATATATATATATATAACTTTATATATGTGTATGTGGATGTGTATATGCATGTGCATGTGTATACATATGTGTATGTGTATATGTATATATGTATGTATATGTGTTTTATAGGTGTATATGTATGTAGATATACATATGTGTATATGTATGTATATATACATATGTGTATATGTATGCATATATGTATATGGATGTGTGTATACATGTGTATGTATGTATGTATGTATGTATGTGTATATATGTATGAATTTGTATGTGTGTATGTATGTATATATATGTATGCATGCATAACTGTGTATATTTGATTTCATTTTTAATTGTTTTCTATATATTATGGTTTGTAGATTTTTATATCTAGACCATTGAATCGTCTGGTGGTTTCCCATTTTATAGTCAATCTATTACCTATATTGCTAAGTTGTTTACAAATATTAAGTATTAGTTACCCATGAATGTATTAAGTCGTAAGTAAAATGGGAGGATCAAATTTATCGTAGATATTTTAAAAGATGCATTAATAGTTTTAAAGGATGGGCGGACAAAAAAATTTCATTCAATGCAAGTTCTTGTTCTTACCTTACCTAAAGTAAGAATAAAAACCTGCATTGAATGAATAGTTTTTTTCTGCCCATCCTGTAAAATTATTTTTCCATCCTTCAAAATCTTTAAGATAAATATGGTTCTCCCATTTTACTAACTACTTAATACCTGCATAGCTAATAGATACTTAATATTTGTATGCAAAAGAGTGAGCAGCACAGGTATTAGGTCGACTAAAATAGGAGAAACATGTGTCAAGAAGATTCTAAAGGTTGGGTGGATAATTCTAAAGGGAAGGTCGACAAAGCATCTTCATTTGATACTGATATGTATAATTTGATCTTACTCTCATAACATGTGTATGTGTGTATATGTTTTTAATTGTTTTTCTGTATATTGTGGTTTGTAGATTTTCATATCTAGACCATTGAATCATCTCACGGTTTCCCATTTTATAGTCAATCTATTACCTGTCTTGCTAAGCTGTTTACAAATATTAAGTATCAGTTACCTATGAAGGTATTAAGTCATATGTAAAATGGGAGGATCAAATTTATCATGAATATTTTGAAAGATGCATTAATAGTTTTAAACGATGGGTAGAAAAAAAGTCTCCGTTCAATGCAAGTTCTTGTTCTTACCTTATCCAAAATAATACTAAAAACCTGCATTGAATGGACACTTTTTGTTTGCCCATTCTTTAAAATTATTTTTCCATCTTTTAAAATCTTTGAGATAAATTTGTTCCTCCCATTTTACATATGACTTAATGCCTACATAGTTAGCTGATACTTAATATTTGTATTCAAAAGAGTTAGCAGCACAGGTATCAGGTCGACTAAGTTAGGAGAAACATATGTTTCAAGAAGATTGTAAAGGTTGTGTGTACAATTATAAAGGCTAGATGGACAAAACATTTTCATTCGATACAGGTATGTATAATTTGACCTTACTCTCATAACATGTGTATGTGTGTATATATGTGTGTATACATTCATGTATATTATGTGTATGATTATATATGCATATATATATATATATATATATATATATATATATATATATATATATATATATATATATATATATATATATATATATATATATATGTATATATATATATATAGAAAGTTGAAAATTATACCTTAATAGTGTTGAAACAATACATTACTCCATCCAACACCATTTTGAAGATTGAGAACAAGTAAGCTCGCACTTAGTTGTGTCAAATGACTTCCTTCATATACATGCTTTAGAAATTCCTCTCGAAGATAGTTCTCATTTTTAGAAATATCAATGCTCTCATTGTCATTTTGATACCAATCCTCAATAAAATGTGACATGCCATCATCTTCATTACTGTCGCACAAATCTTGTACTTTATCTTCTTTTGAATATAGATCTTTCAATCTTTCATATTCCATAGGATCACTTTTGCATAGTCTCCTCATAGAAGCTCCTAATAAATGAATTGTGAATGGAAATTGTGAATGGTGTGGAGGAATATCATCAACATCATACGTTGGAATCTACGCATATAAATAAAATTCATTAGTTTTCCATAAATGAATAAAAAGTAAACTTAAAACTTAAAATTAAAGATATAAGTAAATATGGATGGAAAATGTTTATTCTATCTAGCTAAAAGGTGCTCTTGGAGGTCTACGCCATCCATAATTCACTAATAGTTCATCATCAGCATGTAATATAGTGATAGCATTGATAATTATGTATCTTGATACATCTCTATTCATGTATGGTGATTCATGACTATTTTCACGCTCCTCAAATGTGCAATAAGTACTTGAACTATTATGTAACCCTCTACTACTACTTAATAAACCTGCTATATTTCCATGTGTGTAAGGTCTTCCATGAATATATAATCTTTCATTTTCTGAATGTAAAATCCTTCTACTAGTAAGGGAAGCTGTGTTCAAGCATAGTCCATAAGTACTCATGCTTTGAACATAACGTGAGACTCGATACCAATCTCCCCATCCATATAAAGGACCACAAAATGACATAAGAGTGACTTCAGAGTGACCAGAAATCCTCTACAATAAAGAGACCATCACCAGCATTAGGAATAGTGAATGGAGAAATCATATAGCGATTAACCCAAAAGTTGAAAACCTCTCCATCTAAAGGCAGTGGCCCTCTATTCCATCCTCCATATGTTCTTCTATCATATGTTTGTACTAGAGAACAATCACGAGTTGGCAATGGATAATCTCTAGCCATTTCAATCTTAGTCCATGATGTGTACAAAGTATATTAACATTATGAGAAAAATTATCATCATCATCGTCATCGAGCAAGTATTCCTATATACGAACAGTAATTTGCTTTTGTGTATGGTTTTTAAATAAAATAATGACATTAATTTATATATAAAATACATACCCAAGCATTATCACGTTGACCAAGTGATGGTGCATGCTCAAAAGTACCATACTCTGCCTCATGTTCAATAAACTCCAATTTTGGTCTTCCATACGTGCGATAACAAGAGTTACACCAACATATAATATGCTCTTGATAGTGAAACACATCATAATTCCTATTGGAGGACACATGTGAAGTCGTTGCATGGGTAGGAGGTGCTGGAGTACCCTCTGATTGATTAGAATTTCATTATAATAAGAAACAAGAAAATATATGAGTTTTGGATCCATCAAATATATTTAAAATTAAATGTTTGATATACCTACAGTATATAGTCGTTGCATGATAAGGAGATGGTGGTGGATTGATTAGAATCTACAAATAATGGTTTTTGATATTAATAATCTCATTATTTACATACATAAACATTCACATATACATATTTACACATACACACATATACACATTTACACATACACACGTTGTCGTCGAGATTTTCTCTCCTCTCTCAGTTGTGAAGGCCTACAAAAAAAACATATTTGGTGAAGGTAGCCAGAATTCCCCGAGAAGTCCAGGATGCATCAAGGATGTCAAAGGAAGGTCACATACAAAGTTTCAAAGAAATCAAGAAAGTCCATGGTAGCGGTCAAAGTTGGTCAAAGCTGGTCAAAGTTGGGAAATTAGGGCAAAAATTTCATTGTCACCAAATTAGATGAAAATCCATATACTTGTAAAGATTGTCAAAGGTAGTCTATAGCCCAAATTTCAGCAGAAAATGGATTTGGTAGCACATTGATATGCTATGTTCATTTTGTAAAAATATATTTTTTCTAGTTTGACCCTACAAATTCTTGTATAGAAATTTATGTTAGCCATATGGTTTGGCATGTATAAAGACCATATGTGGCTACATATTTGTATAAAGTTTCAAGGCTATCCGAGCTTCCTAGACACCTTAATGCCACCTTGCAAGCTTCCAAATGTAGTCAAACTTGTACAAGTTAGATTCAGATGGGAGTTTTTTCTGCATATTCCTGAAGGAGATCTTTGGAAACATAGTCCTACAATGTTTCATCTTCATCAAAGACTTTTTGGAGGGTCAAAGAGCACAAAGTCCAGTTTTCAAGGTCACCGCAGTTTTCTAGAATAAGAAAATTGAAGGCTTGAATGTCTGCCACATGTCAAAATATGATTGAACCATGTTGTACGGTCAAGATGAGCTCATATTCAAGGGTGGAGATGCACTAAAGCATAAAGGAAGGAGGATCCACGAATTTTTTCCATAAAAGAAGACCTTTTTTACAATCAAAGATCAATAATGCAGCATTTCTCCAAAAATAGTGGCTTATCTTATCCGAATTGATGTCAGCACTGATCCGACGGTCCAGATCATCCCCAGATCCAATGGTGGAGAATGAGGGTGCCTAAATTTCACTCCTTTACACTAGATTTGATAGAAAGAACAATTCCAAGCCATTGATTTGATTAATCAAATGGTTGTAATCAAAAGTAGTGATCCTAGAGTTGAGAATTGATTTCTCTAGATCCAAGGGCCCAAATTCATTCAAAAAACTATATAAACCCCCCTCCAAACTCCTAGAGCATCATTGTTAGGCATCCATAGGGCTCATGCTAGCTTACGGTTTCCTTGAGACGATCACCCTCGGTTGAGCGAGTGAGGATCCAAGGTGAGCTAGTATGAGTATAGAACCTAGTTTCAAATTTAAGTTAGAACTCCAATTTAGGATAGGCTCTTGAAACCAGCATCTCTATCTTGACTCACCCTCGGTGGAGCGTGTGAGTGAGTTAGAGCTGATTTTAATGAGTCTTAGACTTCTTTAGTTAGACGTTACGAGCCTAGACAGACATAGGGTCACTGGAGTGGAACTCACCTTCTTACGTGTGACATTCGGTTGAACTGTCATGGTTTGAGGGTCGGAACCACCTTTGATCAGTAGACTGCTTAGCATGACGTACGCAACGATCTTTTACATGTAACTTAATTCAAATTCTTTTAATTCATGTCACTTGTCACTTGTCTCTTGTCACCTCTCTCAGTCTCTTAAGTATTTTTTATGTCTTCTATTTCTTCTATGTGTGAGAAGGCTCCGCAGTATTGCGTTGAACCAGTGAGGATGTTTCTTTGAGCTTGTGAGTAAAATCCATCATCATAATTCACTTGCATGCATAAAATCCATACAAATCCATACATATTTATTAGTTTCTGAAAGTGTATAAGAAGCTCCAATATTGGACCATTCTTCCTTTCGAAACTGATTCATGTGTAAGGATTCCATCTATTCTCATCATGCATACATATCATCCAAAGAAGGCTATACATATGGATTAGAATTAGGAAGTGTTTAAGAAGCTCCTTCAATGGACCATTCTTCCTTCCAAATTTGATTCGTGTGTATGGTTCTCTTTCATTCTTATCATTCATGTCATCAATCTAACTTGCACACCTACATTCCCATTCCCATAATTATTTCAACATCTCTCTCTTCTCCATACTCAACATTAATTTCACCTTCACATCTTTAAACCTTCCAACATTCATTAGCTTCATACACCCTGTGTGTGCCACGACCGGACCCGATCCACCCGGATTGCGATCACCTCCACATTTGAACCCGACGTGAAACGCTTCGTGGCATTTGCTTCTGATCTTGTTGGGAGGTTGTGATCCATATCCTTTGTTTCATATTTTTCATCCTCATCATATCATCATCATCAGTCTTGAGTGTTGCACTGGATTTCTCACAGTATCGTGCACATCTTCGTCGTGAAGTAAACGCATTTGTGAGAGATCTAGAGCATCGTGCATCACTTGCTTATTCACATAAGATGGAGGAAGGATTCAAATCCCTTATTGTTGAGAAACAAGGCCAAAGAATAGTCTCTTCTATGTTGAGAGAGAAGGGAAAATTCAATGGCATCAACATCACAAGCTACTTAGATTTGTTTGAAGAGCAATCTATGATTTTTGGTCTTCCCGAAGATCTTTTGATATCATTCTTTGAACGAATTGTTGATAGCTCTATCATAAACCGTGTCACTCAATATGATAGTCTTCCTTGGAGTGATTTTAGAAAGGGGATGCTCAAAGAATTCTATCTTGAAGATTATAGCCAACATAATCGAGATGGATTCTTACGATGGGTCAATTCTCCAAAGCCTAGTAGCTCTATTACTCACTTACAAAATGAGTATATTAGACGCTATGAACAACTTCCTAATGAGGATAAGATAACTTTGGAACCTGATCTTGTGATCAATTTTCTTAAGCTTCTTCATCCTGAAACTCGTAGGGAAGTTGAACGGCGATTAGAAGAACCAGATAAGCGCTATGGTCTTACTAACAATTGGCAAAAAGTGCGTAAAGTAGTAGAGGCTGTAGCCCATAGACATCAAAGACAATCCATGCTTTATGAGCAAACTAGTCTTCCTCAAGCTAGCCTTCCACAAACTAAGGAGCAAGTTAGAGAACAATCCCATGCTATGCTTTTTGACTCTACTCCTATTCCTCAAATGATGGAGCCTACTCAAGGTTTTAAAGTAGAGCCAAATAAAAGTGTAGTTGAACTATCTCAAGTGGATATTCTCACTAAGCAAATGGAAAGTCTTATTGCTACACAATCCAATTTGGCCAAGACTATAGATGCTTTACAATCTAATTACACCAAAACTTTCCAAAATCAAATGAACCCAATGACTTTTCAAGAGCCTAATCAACATGTTATAGCTACCAAGCAAAATCCACAAGTAGCTCCTACTCAAGCATATCAAGTTCCTCCAATGCAAAATCCTCATCCTCATCCTCATGTGCAAAATCCTCAAATGTATCAAAACATGTATCCTCAAGCTTTACAAATAGCTTTTCAAAATCCTCAAAATCAAAATTTTCAAAATCATCAACCGTATAATATGGAAGCTCCTCTTGCACCTCAAGTACCACATGTTGCTCCCCAAGCTCCTCAAATACATCAATTGCATTTTCAAAATCCTAATTATCCTGTTCAAACAATACCTTATCAACAAAATCCTCAATTTCAAAATTTCCCACCACAAGTTAATCAAAATCCTCAAAATCAAAATGGTTTTGTGCGTGGCCCTCGTAGGTGTCCTTGGTGTGATTCGTTAGAGCACTTTTTGAGAGATTGTGAACTATTGAAGGCTGCTAAGGAGCAACGACTAGTAATAGACATAGATAAGAAAATCTGTGACTATCGATCTAGGCTACCTTTGCAAGGAAATTATGGTAAGGGAGGAATGAAAAAACACTATGAGAATATAACCATAACGGATGTAGGAACTAGAGGAGTGAAACTAGAAGCTCTTGATGAACAAGTGGAATCAAGTAAACCCACAAAGGAAGTTGACTTTTCCATAGAGGCTTTAGTAAGAGCACGAGATGAGATTAGGAGAATAACAGCTTGGGAATCACCAATAGAAGATCAATCTCTTATTTCTCACATATCCAATGTAGAAGAAAAACGAAAAAGAGATGAAGCTGAGCCTAGTGAAAGAAGAGTGACTCGAAAACAAACCTCAGAGGGAATAGAAACAATCATAGAGCAAGGAGAAACATCACAATCTAAAGATAAAAAACAAGAATCAGAACCCAATGAACAAAAACAAGAGGAGAAACAAAAAGGGAAGAAGACAAAGCAAAGAAAAACAGAACCAAAGCCTTTAGATAAACCAGAACAATCAAAACAAACTGAAGACCAAACACGAGAACATGAACAAAAACAAGATCCTGAGCAAAAACAAAAGAAACCAAAGAGAAAACCTAAAGCCATCTTGATTTCAGAAATTGAGAGAAAAATAGATCCTATGGAAATTTTAGATGACATTTTGCTTAAGAGTCAAGTGACTATGTCTTTAGAACAAGTTTTCTCTATTGCAAAGCCTGTTTTTAAAGATAACTTTATCGGCCTAATTAAAAGGAAGAGGTTTCCGCTTAATCTAGATACTGAGATGCAAGATTCTCTAGATCAAGATCAAGCTATGAATGAAGCCTTAAACTTTGATGAATCTGATGAAGAGAACTTTGATGATGATGAAGTAAATGTTAATAAAAATTTCTTAGGACCTATTCAACCTGACCATGAAAATCATGAAAACAATCCTGAAAGTCACTTTAAAAGAACATTTTGGTCTAGAGGTACATCAGAGATGCATGTTAAAATAGGAAATGATATGAACACTATCACTGTAAATGCATTAGTAGATTCCGGCTCCGAAATCAATGTGATTTCAAGAGAAGTCTATGATAAGTTTCGATGGCCCATAGATAAAGATTGTGGATGGCGTATGAGAACTGCAGATAATGGTGTAGGTACCCTGTATGGAGCTTGTGCTAGTGTGCCCATATCCATAGGAGGAATCACAGAAGAGTTTCACTTTTTTATTCAAGATAATTGCTCCTATGAAGTTCTCTTAGGTCAACCCTTTATTTGTGAGAGTCGTATGGAAACTAAAGCCATGGATGATGGGTCTACCTATGCTAGATTTAAGTCTAAGGATGGAATGCAATCACTTCAAGTCATGACAGTAGGAGTGAATCATCCTAGGAATCGATTGTCAATTAGAAAGAAACCTATTGTTACTCAGGGTCATGAGCATGCTTGTAGTGATTGTGCACCTCGATTCATGTTTGGAGCTACATATGATCAAAATTTCGGATAGAATCCATTGTTGAGCGGGACAACTGTGGATATTGGTTTGACATCTCGCATCCAACCAACATGTACAATAGTTTGTCACTTTGTTTTCCACATTCTAGATTAGATTTTCTTCATAAGAGTCAATTGTCCAAGTCTTTTATCCAAAAAACCCAAAAAAATTATAAAAACAACAAAATCATGGAACATGATGAGAACATTGAGCATGTGATTGAGACATCTCATTGTTTCTCTACTCTTGAGGAGTTAGAGTTATGTCTTCAACAAAATTCTAATTCCCATATTATTCTTCTTTCTTCCCTTGATGAGTATGCTCTAATCCAAGAGTATGCTCTCAATGTTGACAAGTGCTCAAAATTTAACCAAACACATGATGCCTTAGTTGAAACAAAGTACAAAACTGCAGACAAAAAAATCAAACCCATAGCTCAACCATTACCTCAAGGAAGTAATGAAAAAATTATTGATGTGAAAAATGATCCAATTCTTCGGGATAAGAAAAACATAGGACATACATTCACGGATGAGACAATCAAACAGGTGAAAATTGGTAGAGATGATGACTTTCTTTTGCCAGCAGAGAGAGATAAATTTGAGAGAGTCATACGTAGCCATGGAAAAGCCTTTACTATGTATCCTCATGAGATTGGTTGTGTAGATCCTAAGCTAGTTGCACCCATGATAATCTTTACTATTCCACATATTCCATGGAATCTTCGTCCTATACCTGTTCCAAAGGCTCACTTACCTGAGCTAATGAAACTACTTAAGGAGAAGATAAACATGAGAATTTTAGAGCCATCTTTTGCACCTTACTCAAACAGATGGTTCACTGTGCCTAAAAAGAATGGGAAACTACGTTTTATTCAAGATCTCCAACCCGTCAATAAAGTCACCATAAGGAATGTAGGAACAGGACCCATTGTAGATGAGTTTGCTGAATCATTTTCAGGACATTCTATCTATTCAATGGGTGATTTATATTCTGGATATGACCAATTCCAATTAGCAATTGATAGTCGTGACATAACCACAATGAAAACTCCTTTAGGCTTAGTGCGAATGTGTACTTTACCTCAAGGAGCGACTAATTCTGTGGCTCATATGATGAGTGCTATGAATATGGTCTTACATGATTTTATCCCTCATATAACTATGCCATTCATTGATGATATTCCAATTAAAGGGAGTGAGGAACGTGTAAAGGACATTACTTTAGATTCATCTGGATGTCGTAAATTTGTTCTTGACCATATCTCTGATTGTGAAAGAATATTTCAACGATTTGAAGAGGTAGGTCTCACATTTTCCATAGAGAAATCTGTTTTTGGTGTCAACGAGGTACTTATTGTTGGACATTTATGTGGCCATTATGGTCGAAAGCCATACCCACAAAAAGTTGATGCCATTAGCAAGATTTCTGAAACATGTAACAACGTGAGTGAGGTACGTAGATTTCTTGGTGCTTGCATCTTTTATGTTATTTGGATCCCTCACTTTGCTCATGTTGCTGATTGTCTTTATGACTTGTTGAGGAAGAAACGAAAATTTATTTGGACTGACAAACACACTCAAGCTATGCGTAAATTGAAGAAATTATTGCTTGAAGCTCCCATCCTTAAGCGTGTAGACTATTCTGCTAACAAACCTATTATATTGACTGTTGATACTAGTCCTATTGGTATAGGTTGGGTCATAAGTCAAGATGATAGTGAAGGGAATAGATATGCAATTAGGTTTGGTGCCAAAATTCTACATGAAACACAACGAAAATATCCACAGATCAAACGAGAACTATGGGGTATGGTAACATCTTTGAAAATAGACAAAGAATATTTCATTGGTGCAAATGTCAAAGTTGAGACTGATTGTTTGCCTCTCATTGGAATGATAGCCAATTGTTCATCTCCTGATATAGCCATGCTTAGATGGATCTCATATATTAAGTTCATAAATCCTGAGTTAGTTCATATTTCAGGTAAGTCAAACTCAGTTGCTGATATGTTATCGAGAGCTAGATTTGATGATGATCTTGAAAGTGATCTAATAAAGAATGTGAATTTAGTTGACTATGTTCCACATATATATGAGTATGAGAAATTTCATGAGTATGAGTACGAAGATGAATGGAGAGACATAGGAAAGTATCTCAGTACACTACAACCATTACCTAGTTGGACTACAAATAGATTCCGTAACATTAGGAAACGAGCTTATAACTTTTTCCTATGTAATGGTTATCTTTGGAGACATGCTAAGGGTAAGGTTAAGAATCCACAACGAGTCCTAGGAAAGAGAGGTCTTCAATTGCAAGTAATGAAGGAAATGCATGAGACATTATGGGCAGGTCATTAAGGATTTTTTGGAACATATGAAAAAATTAGAAGTACCTATTATTGGCCTAGGATGTATGTTGATATTAGTAGCTATGTTTCTACATGTTCTACTTGTCAACTTCATTCATCAGTCAAACATAGAGATCCATTGCATCCTACATATCCACCTTGTATTCACTACAAGTGGGTAGTAGATCTTGTAACTATGCCTAAAGGTATCGACAAAATGCGTTACATTGTACTTGCAAGAGAAGACTTAACTAATCATGTAGAGGGACGTGCACTACGATCTAAGACCACTTACAATGTTTGCAAATTCTTGCTTGAAGATGTCATAAGTCGCTTTGGGTACATAGAGAAAGTAGTTGCCGATCGTGGAGAGTTAAATGCGAGAGAAGCTAAAGAGTTCTTTGAGCGTCACGGTATTCGTTTGTCTCTCACTACTGCATATAATCCAGAGGCCAATGGTAAAATAGAGAGAGGGCATCCACCTATTGTGAAAGCCATATCTAAAGCATGTAACGGTGACATCAAACAATGGCCTAAATTCTTACCTTTTGCACTTTGGGCAGATAGAATGACATGCACACGTACTACTGGATATATGCCTGCTGAACTCATGTACTGTCAAAAACCATTGTTTCCAATTCAGTCTCATATTTCTGCATGGTCAAATTTGCCTTGGTCTGAAAACATGTCTACTGATGATTTTTTGAGTTTGCGTATTAAACAGTTAGAACAAGGTAAATTAAGACTTGATGATGCTGTTGAAAAATTAAGAGAATCTAGAATGAAGAACAAACATTATTTTGATAAAACTCATCGATTGCGTCCTAAGCCAATTGAAGTAGGAGATTGGGTGCTCATTTATGATAGTACATTTGACTCTCAATATGATGCACGCAAAAAGCTCACTCAACGGTGGTTTGGGCCATACATTGTATCAAAAGTCAACAACAATGGTACGTATGCTCTTTGTGAATTAAATGGTGTTGCACTAAAAGCTTTCATTGCAGGTAAAAGGATAAAGTTATTCAAGAAGCGTGATAATGACGAGTACATTTTGGATGAGGACATTGAAGAAGATGACAACAATGAGGCCGATTCATAAACAGGAGTATCCATGTTATTATTAAATTTAAAAAAAAAAAAAAAAAAAAACATCATTATTTTTTCAAGTTCATGTTGCTTTGTTTTTTTTCAAGTTCATTCTATTTTTTTTCCATGCTTGTTTCATGCATGTTTTTTTCAGTCTTTGCATCACATTGCATATCCACATCACTTGAGTCAAAAAAGGGCAAATGATGATTTCTCTACTTGTGTAAAATTGTATCTTAAGTAGTAACTTATCTACTAAGGAATTGATTATAATCTAGGATTGTGGAAAGATAGGGCATGTAGATTTGGAGGTTTATTTTGGTGACATGACTTTCATATATAAACATGCATATGTATCCTATATCGAAAGCATAATGGTTGAAATCCTAGCTCCTGCTATTGCATGTTTCTACATCCTTAGTCCATCTCACAACACTTGTATCGGAGTTTAAACGACTGTTCTCCGTCATCAAAAATGGTTGTACCTTGTATCGGGGTTTAATTTTTCCCCGTCATCAAAAAAAAAAAAAAAAAAAAAAAAGAAGTTGCTACATGTTACCAAGAAGTTTACACTTTCTTCCACCCCAAAAAAAGTGATCGTAACCATAAATTTGCCGAATCATCATCATCATCGAAAAAAAAAAAAAAAAGAGCAAGCCAAAGGAGGATAAAGAGGCATAGTAGAATAAATCACGGGCTATATAAGCAGATTTATGCATTAGTGGAGTTTAGTTAGATTTCCTTGCATGTTATTAGAGAAAGAGCATATTCATGTTTATGTAGGAAAGGAGTTGATCTAAAATAAGCTAAAGATGAAAGATGTCTCTTGAAAATCCTAAATCTTTGTTTATAATCATATTTAAGGTAGATTGCTTTATGAAAAAGGTACAAAATTTTCTTCAAGATGAGAGGAACTGATGCTTAAAACGACTCAATACAACCACTTCCACTTCATATTGATGCTTGTTTTTTTTTCTTTCTTGTTGCCAATGTTGCTTGTTCATTTGCATATATGTTGCCTATTTGTTCATGCATATTCATGTTTCCTGTTTCAATTATTTCTTTCATGCAAATTTTGCTTCATGTCACGTTACCTACTTATTCATGCATATAATCAATTTTCCTTCCATGTTTCTTATGTTGCCTATAAAAGAATTTGATGCCTGGAACATTTTGTTTTTCACAGATGCTAGAGTGGCGCTTCCGGAGGAATCGCAGGTTTAGTGGGGGCGAATGTCGTCGAGATTTTCTCTCCTCTCTCACTTGTGAAGGCCTACAAAAAAAACATATTTGGTGAAGGTAGCCAGAATTCCCCGAGAAGTCCAGGATGCATCAAGGATGTCAAAGGAAGGTCACATACAAAGTTTCAAAGAAATCAAGAAAGTCCATGGTAGCGGTCAAAGTTGGTCAAAGCTGGTCAAAGTTGGGAAATTAGGGCAAAAATTTCATTGTCACCAAATTAGATGAAAATACATATACTTGTAAAGATTGTCAAAGGCAGTCTATAGCCCAAATTTCAGCAGAAAATGGATTTGGTAGCACATTGATATGCTATGTTCATTTTGTAAAAATATATTTTTTCTAGTTTGACCCTACAAATTCTTGTATAGAAATTTATGTTAGCCATATGGTTTGGCATGTATAAAGACCATATGTGGCTACATATTTGTATAAAGTTTCAAGGCTATCCGAGCTTCCTAGACACCTTAATGCCACCTTGCAAGCTTCCAAATGTAGTCAAACTTGTACAAGTTAGATTCAGATGGGAGTTTTTTCTGCATATTCCTGAAGGAGATCTTTGGAAACATAGTCCTACAATGTTTCATCTTCATCAAAGACTTTTTGGAGGGTCAAAGAGCACAAAGTCCAGTTTTCAAGGTCACCGCAGTTTTCTAGAATAAGAAAATTGAAGGCTTGAATGTCTGCCACATGTCAAAATATGATTGAACCATGTTGTACGGTCAAGATGAGCTCATATTCAAGGGTGGAGATGCACTAAAGCATAAAGGAAGGAGGATCCACGAATTTTTTCCATAAAAGAAGACCTTTTTTACAATCAAAGATCAATAATGCAGCATTTCTCCAAAAATAGTGGCTTATCTTATCCGAATTGATGTCAGCACTGATCCGACGGTCCAGATCATCCCCAGATCCAATGGTGGAGAATGAGGGCGCCTAAATTTCACTCCTTTACACTAGATTTGATAGAAAGAACAATTCCAAGCCATTGATTTGATTAATCAAATGGTTGTAATCAAAAGTAGTGATCCTAGAGTTGAGAATTGATTTCTCTAGATCCAAGGGCCCAAATTCATTCAAAAAACTATATAAACCCCCCTCCAAACTCCTAGAGCATCATTGTTAGGCATCCATAGGGCTCATGCTAGCTTACGGTTTCCTTGAGACGATCACCCTCGGTTGAGCGAGTGAGGATCCAAGGTGAGCTAGTATGAGTATAGAACCTAGTTTCAAATTTAAGTTAGAACTCCAATTTAGGATAGGCTCTTGAAACCAGCATCTCTATCTTGACTCACCCTCGGTGGAGCGTGTGAGTGAGTTAGAGATGATTTTAATGAGTCTTAGACTTCTTTAGTTAGACGTTACGAGCCTAGACAGACATAGGGTCACTGGAGTGGAACTCACCTTCTTACGTGTGACATTCGGTTGAACTGTCATGGTTTGAGGGTCGGAACCACCTTTGATCAGTAGACTGCTTAGCATGACGTACGCGACGATCTTTTACATGTAACTTAATTCAAATTCTTTTAATTCATGTCACTTGTCACTTGTCTCTTGTCACCTCTCTCAGTCTCTTAAGTATTTTTTATGTCTTCTATTTCTTCTATGTGTGAGAAGGCTCCGCAGTATTGCGTTGAACCAGTGAGGATGTTTCTTTGAGCTTGTGAGTAAAATCCATCATCATAATTCACTTGCATGCATAAAATCCATACAAATCCATACATATTTATTAGTTTCTGAAAGTGTATAAGAAGCTCCAATATTGGACCATTCTTCCTTTCGAAACTGATTCATGTGTAAGGATTCCATCTATTCTCATCATGCATACATATCATCCAAAGAAGGCTATACATATGGATTAGAATTAGGAAGTGTTTAAGAAGCTCCTTCAATGGACCATTCTTCCTTCCAAATTTGATTCGTGTGTATGGTTCTCTTTCATTCTTATCATTCATGTCATCAATCTAACTTGCACACCTACATTCCCATTCCCATAATTATTTCAACATCTCTCTCTTCTCCATACTCAACATTAATTTCACCTTCACATCTTTAAACCTTCCAACATTCATTAGCTTCATACACCCTGTGTGTGCCACGACCGGACCCGATCCACCCGGATTGCGATCACCTCCACAACGTACACATATACACAAATACACATTATTGTGGGATAAATGCATGTATTTTGTATGAATGAGTGTATATGTATGCATGTGTGTGTACGTATATATGTGTATGTGTGTGTATATATACATATGTGCATATGTATTTGTATGTGTATAAACATATACAAATGTATGTATATGCATGTGTATATGTATGAAACATGCATGTGTGTGTGGATGCACATGTGCATGCATGTGGATGTGCATATACATGTATTTAAGTATATGTTAATGTGTGTATGTGTGTATATATATATATATATATATATATATATATATATATATATATATATATATATATATATATATATATGCAATAATGCATGCATGTTAGTCTTTTTATGCGGTTGTATAAATGTTTGTGCATATGCATGTGTATGTGTGTGTATGTGTAAGTGTATGTGCACATGTATCTGTGTGTATATATGTGTGTTTATGTGCATGTGTATATGTGTATATGTGTGAATGTGCATCTTCATCATGTATAAGTGTATATGTGCATATCAATAAGTGTGATTATGCTATCTAATGAAAATAACACAATTCAAATGATATACAAAGAATAGAAATTGTATCCACAATAGTTAGCCATACTTTTGGCTTGGTTAGCTTCTTGAATGACCTATAATAAAGAGAGAGAGAAGAGAGAGACAGAGAGAGAGAGAGACAGAGAATTCAAAGAGAGAAAGATGTAGAAAGAGAGAAACAGAGACAAAGAGAGACAATAAGATAGAGCTTAGGCAAAACAACAATTCTGCATATACTTGTTTCAGCTCATAAGCACAATGCAATTGCGAACGTTGGAGAGCTCTTCGATCAGATGCCTGAAAATGCCGATTGAAGAGCCTCCAAAAATTTTTCGTCAATAGACCATCATGTAAGTGATGGTAACACATCGTAGAAACCATTGGAATTGGCATCGCATAAGCGATATTTTTTAGCATCACTTATGTGACACAAAAATCATCGCTTATGCAAAACGTTTTTAAACCATCACATTAGCGACACTCTGTGTGACTGTCGCACACCCCGTCCTGCCAGAGGTCAAAAAACAACGTCGTTTATCTCTTCATTTAATCAATGGTCCATGCTCGATGCTCCTTGTTATGTATTTTACAAATTTATAGCGATGAAATTGTGTCGGCTTAACCGTCGCTATGTGCCCGTATTCCTTGTAGTGTTTGTGGATGAATTTTTTGCAACAAGTTTTATCTTCTCATATGTATGTTATGTGAAGTGAGTTGAATGCATGCATATGGCTGTGAGAGCTTGTATAGATGAAGTACATGAATGTGTGCATGAATTGTATGCATGAGTTGTGTGAGAATGCATGTGTTTACTTGTGCATAAATGCATGATAGGTATGAATGTCATTGCATTAGAAGTACATGATAGTGTATGAGTATGCATTTTAGAGTTAATGTTTGTGTGAAAGCATATGAAATAGATGTATGTATATGAGAATTTATGTGAGTGTGTAGTTACATATGCATAAGAGAGTTAATTAACATGTGTTAGCATAAGTTTAAGTTATTTTAAGTTCATATGAGTGTTAGGTTTATGTATTATAATTTACATAAATTAGTGAGTATGATCATACATGTAATAGTTTGTGTGAATGCATATGAAAATTAATGCATTTGTGCATAACAATAAGCTTAGAAGTATATGTTAGTATAAGTGCATATACATGTGAAAGAGTGCATGTATAGATAAATGCATGCATGTGAATGCAAAAACATGCATACAAATTAATGTAGATGCATGTGCATATATGGTGTGTGCATGTGTATGTAAGAGTTACATGAAATGCATGTGCATGTCTATGTGAATGAATGCATCTAAGTGTTAGTATGGATGAACATATGTGTTTGCATGTACATTTGCATAGTAATGTATGATAATCTATGCATATAAAAAGGAGTGTGTTAACATAAGTGAGAATGAGAATATAAAGAGTATGAGAATGATGTGATATACATCTTATAATGATGCATGAGATAGAATGACTATGTTAGGGTGTCTGAGCATGCAAGAGAATGTATGAGCATGATTGCATGTAAATACATGTGTACATGGATGTGTGTTTATGTTTTATATGCATGTGCATGAATGTAAGTAGAAATGTACATGATTAAGACATGCATTAGTAAATGCATTTGTACATGAGTGATGAGTTAGTATAGATATGTATCCATATGTGCTTAAGTATATGTATGTAGGTATGCATATAGGTATTTATACATATAAGATAAATGTAAGTTAACCTGTATACATATGATGCACAATGTTAAATGCATGTGCTTCAAGAATAGCAGTATGTGTATGCGCATAGATGTGAGTGTGTATTAAACGAGAGAAAGAGTTAGCATAAGTTAGAATGCACCTAAGTGTATGATAACTTGAAGAAAATGAATGTGTGTTAGCATAAGTAGATGTGAGTTAGCATACATGGACATGTGTGTTAGCATGTATATAAGATCATGTTAGTATGCATCTATTGATATAAAGAATATTTGAATGAATGAATATGATATATATAAGTGTGTTGTATGTTTAATGAGATATACTTATGTTTTTTTCCTCCTGCAGATCAATTGAAGAAGGAATTGACGAGCAAGAGGACAACAAAATTTACGAGCTTGGTGCTACATTTTTCCCATATCTTAGTTTATTTTATCACATTTGAAATATAAAAAACTTGTATTATGCTTTTTATATAAAGATTAAAAACTTGCATTAGGCTTTTTATATCTGTATTAGGACTTTTCTTAAGCACTTTTATAGGATTAGTTTTGGTTCTAAATTCTTAGCACTATTACTATACAATTCAATTATCAATCAAAATGTTACATTGCACTTTATTTCTTATGTCTGTTGATAATACATCTTCAAGTAGATCTTCTAGGAAACATAACATACATTCCTCTTTTATTTTAGAGACTCTTTTACCTGCTCCTATAGAAAATTCTACTACTTAATTCAACGAGAATGAAACGAACCATGAAATAGTAGAAGAAGTATTTAAAGATCGTGTTGTAGATGAAACTTTACACTCTTTAGAGTATGATCATTGCTTATCTAGAATTTTACCTTTGCTTTCAGTCATATTACCTGAAACAAAAAACGGTGAGGATTTGTTCCCTCCAACCTTAAAAAGAAATAATCACTCTAATAAAAAAGAAAACAATGTGGCTGAAATTATTAAAGATAGAATAAGTGATGAAGAATTAATCTTGCCATCATATCGAGACTTTGTTTCTAGGTATAGAACTGCACTTCCTACGGACCTTAGATTTATAGGATAAACTTAAATAGAGTATAAAACTATAGCTAATAACTCCCCACACACAAAAAACACATCCTAATTCCTCAAGTACACAAAGAAACACCTAGCATGTAGTCACTTAGAGAGGATAGCGCAAGTTAGTTCTGATGGGTGGATGCCTCCTTTCATACCCCTCGAGAGATTTGGTGAACTCGACGTGAAACATGATGCTAGTGTGCTCAGGATTTTTGGTTCTGTTTTCAGTTTTATTTAAAACAATTAACCTTTATTTGTTTCTTGTATGCAGGAAAGTGAAGGAAGAAGTTGCAAAGAAAATTGAAGATCCTCCTCCTACCTACTCTTTTCCTTGGTTGTTGAGGGATGTTCCTTAGGGAACTGAGTAGCTCCAAGGGAAGAAGGGTATTCTAGACCGAGGAGCTTCATCACTTCATCCCTCCCCTCCCCCCCCCCCTCCAAATCATTATACAAGAAGACCAGAAATACATGATCACTTTTAGTTTCTTTAAAAAATTTTGCAAAGAATTATCACACTGCATATTAGAACTTCTACATCAAGCCACTATAGGTAAGGTGTCTATTCAAGTTCCTTTATTTTTGTATAATTACATCAAAGAAAAAGAAGGCTTGTTTTCATTGCATTAGAAATTAGTCACATTACACTTGCATTTGTAAGCATTGAAACATCATTGCATTAAGAAAAATTAGTTTTGTTTAGCATTGCAAGCATCTACATATAAGAATATAGGATTGTTTATTTGATAACAAAAGATAGCTTTATAGAGTACTTGGAATGATTTACTTTACTACACCAAAACAGTTTTATTCTAAACAAAAAGACTGAGTTTGTTTACCTATTTCTTACTTTACTACACAAAAAGATTTTTATTTTAATAGATAGAGTTAGGTTTTTTTTTAAGTAGTTGTTAATATTTCTTTCTTACTCCATTAAAATACAAAAAACATAATTAAATAAAATTTATTTTAGTAATTAGTAGTATTTCTTGTTTTACCTACTACATTAAAATCCAAAACATTGAAACTTATAAAAACTATCTAAACATTTAATCTCCCTTAGAGTAACCTTTGGAATTAAAAATTCAAAGGTTTGAAAGTAAAAGTAAGTTTTTAAATTAAAAACTCACAAATTAAAAAATTATAAAACCAAAATATCCAGTTTAGAAATATTACAAGCTTAGGTTAAGCTTAGGTTAAAGTAAACAAACTGAAGATATTTTGATAACAAAAAATATTTTTAGTAAAGTCATTTTTCTTGGCTTTATCATCTAGGGATAGATTTAGAAAGTTTGGAGAGAGAGATTAGAGCCTCTTATTAGAGACCTACTACTCCATTCTAAGCACTATCAAGAACTCAAGATGGAGGAAATGTTTAAGAACACGATGATAGAGAAACAAGGAACATGCACTGCTGAAGCCATCTTAAGAGAAAAAGGTAAATTTACTTGCTTAAATATCACACAGTACCTCGATGCATATGAAGAGCAAGTGCAAATCCAAGGTTTACCTCATGACATTTTAGTAAAGTATTTTGGTCGTGTACTTTCTAGTTCCATACTAGAAAGCATTCAAGTACATGCTAATAAACCTTGGAAGGAATTCAGGAAAGAATTTCAAAAGATGTTTTATCTTGAGAATTTTAGCCAGCATAGCCGCGATGGATTTTTGCGATGGGTAAACTCTCCAAAGAGCAATGAATCTCTAACTCATCTTCATGGTGCGTTCATGAGAAAATTTGCCCAACTTCATGAGGAGGATAGAAACACATTAAATCTGGACCTAATTATACATTTCCTAAAGATATTGAGTTCTGAGGATAGAGCTGAGGTAGAGAGACGAACAGAAGAAGCATGCAAAAGATATGGTTTTACCGATGATTGGGAAAAAGTGAAACGAGAAATAGAGGTTGTCGCCCAAATGAAGCAATGCCAATCTATTTTGTATGCAAAACCTAATTCTACTCAGCCTAAGGAGATACCTACTACAGGGCAAACTGATATGCGAATGCATGCGACTATGGCTACGGCTAACGTTGCAGTTGCCCCTAAAGCTCCAATCAAATTTCAACTAGATATTTTATGTAAAGAGATGGAAAAATGTTATGAAAATGCAGGAATCTCTTTCCAAAGAGGTTGCCCAATCAGAAAATAAAGTATATTCCATGAGTTTCAATGACCATGGAGCTAGCAGTAGTGGTGTGGGCAAGCAACACCCATACAGCCAGTTATGCCACATTATATTCCTCCTCAGCCAACTTTTCAGCCAGCTCCACCTACTTAGTTTGCTACTCAGTCAGCTTTCCAAAAAAACACTAAAAGAAAAGGGACTGGCAAAAAATGGTGTGGGAGGTGTGATAGCCAGGAACATGCAACTTATGCATTTGACGAATTAAAGAGTGCAAAGGAAAATCAATTAGTATTAGAGATTGATAGGAAATTGTGTGACTTTAGGTCACGACTTCCTTTAGCCATCAATTGGGTCAAAAGAGATATGAAAAAGTTGTATGAAAATTTAATGATCTCTAATGCAACTTCCAGTACCTTGGCTGCTAGATTAGAGCCACCTCATGAAAGGCCTCTTTCTACGGCAAGCCAAAATCCTTATTGGATTGAGGTGCTGGTGAGGGTTAGAGATGAAATAATGTGTAAAACAGCATGGCGATCTTCTGTTGATCAAGCCTCTATGTATTCTCACATTGCCAATGTTGAGGAGAAAGAGAGACAAGATGAAATGCAGGATGATCTCGACGAGGTAGATAGCAGGGTGACCAGAAGGTAGACGAGAGAGAATGAAAAAAAAAATAACAAAAAGTTATAATTTGAAGATACAAATTTATCTCAGGAAGAGAAAAGAAAGATAATTAAAGAAGGGAAAAAGCCAACAGAGGAAAATACGCAATCATAGGAAAATCAGAATACACCAAGTAAGGGTGAAAAGAAGAAATCTAAAAATGAAAATAATCAAAATACTAAGAAAAAGATGAACAAAAAAAAAGTGAAGAGAAAGGAAAAAAGAAGGCAAGAAGAGCTCCACGAGCAATAATGATTGCGGAGATCGAAAAGAATAATGATGCTAGGGAAATCTTGAATGATATACTTCTAAAAAGTCAAGTAACAATGTCACTTGAACAAGTGTTTTCAATAGCCAAAGCTTAGTTCAAGGATAGTTTTATTAGACTAATTAGGAGGAGACGATTTCCACTACTGCAAGAGAAACATATGCAAGATGTGGCGGAAGAAACTCTAGTTATGAATGATGTTGTAAAATTAAGTGATAGTGATTATGAAGAAGAAGAAGAGTTTGTGACTGAGAGTGTGAATAGAAATTTTCCAGGACCAATTCAACCTAATGAGGCAATGTTGAAAAGTGAAAGTAAATTTAACACAACCTTCTGGGGAGGAGGAATGCGAGAAGTGAAAATGAGGATTTGAGAAGAAAAAGATTCATGTTTATCTCTAGCTCTAATTGACTTGGGGTCAGAGATAAACGTTATTTTCACGAAATTTTTTGATAAGTTTAGATGGCCAATTGAGAAAGAGCATGGCTGGAGGATAATAACAACCAACAATGGCTCTGGAATTTTATTAGGTGCATGCGCACATGTGCCTAGGATGATAGGTGGCATTTGAGAAGAATTTCACTTCTTTGTTCAAGATAATTGTTCATATGAAGTAAATCTCAGACAGCCATTTATAGCTAAGATGAGAATGGAAACAAAAGCCATGAATGACGGGTCAGTATACGCAAGAATTCAATCCAAATCTAGGACGGATTCTTTGCAAGTCATGACACACTTCCCAAATCATAAATAAATAGGAAGAACTTAAGAAGAAGCCCCATTGACTCGATCAGTCATGTATGTGAAGATTCACTGGGTTTTAGAGAATATGGTGCATATTATGACCAAAATTTCTGTTAGAATCCACTATTAAGTGGGACAATAGTGTACATTGTTTTCATGTCTCACCTAACGATGTATATAAATTCAAAAATCTTTTAGTTTGTACTCGTACGACTATTTTATAACATAGTACAAAAGAAAACCTTACGAAAACATTCAAAAAACAAAATGAAAAATATTTCAGAAAATTAGGATTAATTTTACCTCATGAGAAAATTGAGTGTATAATTGAACTTTCCAAAAGTACTAATTTGTTAGAGGAGCTTCAAACTGCTTCCCAAGGAAATCTAGAATCAAAATGGAATATTCTTAACACTATACAAGAATATGAGTTTATTTTTTATTTGATCCTAGAATATGAAGTTAACATTGAAACTAAATATAAGACAGTAGAAAAGAAAAATAAGCCTATAGCTCAAACCTTACCTAAGGATAGTCATGATATATCTCGATGAGTATCCGAGGACCCTATACTTAGAGGCTGATCTAAGATAGGACATACATTTACAAAAGAAACTAAGAAGTACAATAAATTTGGTGATGCATTTCTTTTGGAGATAGAAAAAGATCAGTTTAGGACGATGATAGTGCGCCATGGGAAAGTGTTTTCTTTATTTCCATAGTGTAGAGGAGGTAGTCGGTTATCCGCTTTTAACAAAGTAGAGAATGAAAATTAAACACGTCCAGTACATCACCTACTCAAGGGGGGTTCTCTTTAGGGAAATATACCCTTTAACATTTCTGTGAGCAGGTAGATAACACGGATTACACAGAGTGGTAAATACTTCAGAAAATATGGACAACCAATGACCAAGGAAGACCATATACTTCTTGATTTGAATAAGACGATTACAAGGTTGGGCAGAGTGATGCTCAAAAGTGCAAGCTTAGGGCTGACAAGCCACCCTAAAAGTATTAACTCCAATACAACAGATCAGCATAAGGGGCCACTGATATGCAGGCTACCTGAGAACAATACAAATGGTAGAATTTCACAAGAGAATGGGGATTAATCAACACACTGACTCACAGGAAAGAAAATAAATCCAAGCTACTCTCTTACACTATAGTGCTCATAGCCCTCCACTGAGAAGCCTACCCTCTGTATACACACTACAGAGTAGCTCCTACAATAGACTTGAAACCACCAAGTGTAAGAAAGGACTTCTGCACGTACGCACGAACTACTGTATCTCTAAAATTGTTGTACCCAGATGAGCAAAAATCCATTGCTTTTATAGGCCTCAGTAGGCCAAGAGAGCCCTGCCGAACCTTCATGTCCACTAATCGCGCCAGCGGAATGCCCAAAATTGGAGGGGTAGGTCAACTACTCCTTTGATTTGAATTGAGTCCCAGAAAATAGGTAGTCACTGCGAATGGTTGGCGACAACATCTGTTTATCACTTTTACTTTTAACAATTCACTTTTACCTCTTCACCTGCCATCTGAGATTCTCATTTTCTGGGAAATTCAATTGAAGCCGATTGGTCCAACCGCTTGTCCTCATGGAAAGGCCCATGAATAGCATCTAGGTCATGCCTTGAATTTGTGAATAGAAGGTCATATCTAGGTGTGATATAGACTCCCTTCTGAAAATCAAGAAGAGCCTCTGTATGAAGCTGTCAAGTGTGGCGCTCAGTTTTCACGAACAATGTCTTCATTTACTAGCAAAGAGCCAAGCCATTCATATGCTTCCATTATCTCATGATCTTCCGCATCTTCATAGCCTACTTGAAGAATTCTGGGTCCATTCTCAGAGGAACAGAAACACTCTTCTCTTTCTTTCTTGGTGATACCGGGCTGTTTGTGTGTGGGTGTGGGTGTGCGTGGGGGTGTGTGTGTGTGCCGCATGTGTGTATGCGTGAGTGCATGTGCTTGTGTGTGAGTGTGTGGGTGCGTGTGTGTGTGTGAGTGGGTGTGTGTGTGTGGGGTGGTTGTGTGTGGGCATAAATGTGTATATGGGTGTGTTTGTGTGGGTGCACATGTGTGTAATTGTGGACGTGTGCATGTAGGTGTGAGTGAGTATATGTGTATGTATGTGTGAGTGAGTATGTGTATGTATTTAAGTGTGCGCATGCGTGTGTTTGTGTATTGTGTGTAATTGTGGATGTGTGTATGTAGGTGTGAGTGAGTATATGTGTATGTATGTGTGAGTGAGTATATGTGTATGTATGTGTGAGTGAGGGGGTGGAGGGTATGGGAGTGAGCGGGGGCGGAGGGTGTGCGAGACAACGGGGTGAGGGGCGGGGGTGAGGTGAGGGGGCAGGGGGTGGCAGGGAGTGAGTGGGGCGGGGGGTGCGGGAGGCAGCGGGGTGGGCAGGTGTGCGGGGCTGCGGGTGGGCGGGGGGGTCAGCGGGGGTGGCGGGGAGGAGAGAGAGAGAGAGAGAGAGAGAGAGAGAGAGAGAGAGAGAGAGAGAGAGAGAGAGAGAGAGAGAGAGAGAGAGAGAGAGAGAGAGAGAGATTGAGAGAGAGAGAGAGAGATAGAAGGAGGGCAGGCGGGGGCGAGGGAGGAGAGACAAAAGAGAGAGAGAGAGAGAGAGAGAGAGAGAGAGAGAGAGAGAGAGAGAGAGAGAGAGAGAGAGAGAGAGAGAGAGAGAGAGAGAGAGAGAGAGAGAGAGAGAGAGAGAGAGAGAGAGAGAGAGAGAGAGAGAGAGAGAGAGAGAGAGAGAGACAGAAGGAGGGCACGCGGGGGCGGGGGAGGAGAGAGAAAATAGAGAGAGAGAGAGAGAGAGAGAGAGAGAGAGAGAGAGAGAGAGAGAGAGAGAGAGAGAGAGAGAGAGAGAGAGAGAGAGAGAGAGAGAGAGAGAGAGAGAGAGAGAAGGAGGGCACGCGGGGGCGGGGGAGGAGAGAGAAAATAGAGAGAGAGAGAGAGAGAGAGAGAGAGAGAGAGAGAGAGAGAGAGAGAGAGAGAGAGAGAGAGAGAGAGAGAGAGAGAGAGAGAGAGAGAGAGAGAGAGAGAGAGAGAGAGAGAGAGAGAGAGAGAGAGAGAGAGAGAGAGAGAGAGAGAGAGAGAGAGAGAGAGAGAGAGAGAGAGAGAGAGAGAGAGAGAAAGAGAGAGAGAGAGAGAGAGAGAGAGAGAGAGAGAGAGAGAGAGAGAGAGAGAGAGAGAGAGAGAGAGAGAGGGAGAGAGAGAGAGAGAAATAGAAGGAGGGCACACGGGGGCGGGAGAGGAGAGAGAAAAGAGAGAGAGAGAGAGAGAGAGAGAGAGAGAGAGAGAGAGAGAGAGAGAGAGAGAGAGAGAGAGAGAGAGAGAGAGAGAGAGAGAGAGAGAGAGAGAGAGAGAGAGAGAGAGAGAGAGAGAAAAGAAAGAAAAAAAAGGAGAAGGGGGAGAGGGACCGAGAGAAGGGAAAAGAGAGAGAGGAGGGGGAGAGAGGGAAAGAGAGAGAAAGAGAGAGAAAGAGAGAGAAAGAGATAGAGAGAGAGAGAGGAAGAAAGAAAGAAAGAAAGGAGAAGGGGGAGAGGGACCGAGAGAAGGGAAAAGAGAGAGAGGAGGGGGAGAGAGGGAAAGAGAGAGAAAGAGAGAGAAAGAGAGAGAAAGAGAGAGAAAGAGATAGAGAGAGAGAGAGGAAGAGAGAAAGAGAAGGACCGAGAGAGGGGGAAAGAGAGTAGAAAAACAAATCGATCGAGGAGGCACCCAAAGTGAAAGCGACGATGCTCAGAACTCAAATACGACCATGTAATGGAACAGAGCACTCCCTGAAGCTACAGCCCAAGTCATCTGAGAGCTCTCCTCTTCTTTCTCTTCTATCTTCTTAGGACTAGTGGGTTCTGACCCCTGTGCTTGGAGCCCACTGCCTCATGCCCCAAAGAGAGAGAGAGGGAACATGGAAGGGGCACTACAGACCCCCACATCAAGCTTTTGCACCATCCCTGGTGCAATTTCTCCCTTATTTTACTCATTTCAATGAGATCTAGTTATTTTGCAATTACTGAAAAGAAACATGGTATGTACAAGGGGTGGAATGCTTCCTTTTTGACCTAATTCAGATACTTCTTCACCCTGGAGATGTTGACCAGGGGAATCCTTTTACCCTGCAGATCTTCCAGATGCAGTGCGCCATGTGGCAATACCTCGATTACCTTATAAGGTCCTATCCACTTGGGTCCCAATTTAGTTTGAATTGGTGGAACCTGATGCACTAAAACCATAGACCCTTCCTGAACTTCATTGGATCTTAGATACCTGTCATGCAATCTCTTGCGCTCTACTTGTGTCACCAGAAGTTTCTGCATTGCTTCTTCTCTGTACTCTTCTAATGCCACCAATCTTTGAATGGGGGGTTCAATTCCAATGGTTTTGTTTCCTATTTCCTTTTTGATAATGAACTCAAATGGTGCCAACGCCTCTTTCCCATATACTAACCGAAATGGAGTCTCGCCTGTTGTTCCCCTCTTCGTGGTTCTGAAAGCCCAAATTGCTCCAATTAGTGCTAGCGGCCAAGAGCTTTGATGATCAAAAGATAATTTGCAAAGTAGTCCAATCAAAATCTTATTGGAACTCTCTGCTTGGCCATTTGCCCTTGGGTAATAGGCACAAGACTTTTTATGGAAGATTTTGTACTTGTCAAATATAAACTGCAGCAATTGATTTACAAAATGTGTGCCCCTATCACTAGTAATTTCCAGTGGGCAACCAAATCTTGAGAAAATACGTTTATACATAAATTTAGCTACTGTCAGAGCCGTGCAGTCCACAAAAGCTTTAGCCTCTATCCATTTAGTGGCATAACATGTGGCCATCAAAATATACTTTTTACCTCCTGGTTGCCCAGTTGGGCTAATTGGTCCTATGAAATCAAGACCCCATCGTTCAAATGGAAGCCATCTTGTAGATATGACCAATGGTTGGAAATTCAATCTGGTTGGCGCGGAAGCACACCTCTGGCAGATGTGGCATTCTTTAGAAAACTTGATTGCATCCTTGAAAATATGAGGCCACCATAAACCTTTGTGGATGATTCTATGAGCCAATTCTTCCCCCTATAAATGTCCTTCATTGTGTGCAGCTTCTAGCAGAAGATTTACCTCCTCTGGATAGACACACCTTCTCAATATATCATCTTGACAGTATTTATATAAATTTCCATTTATAAGAGAATATGCTTTAGTTTTCAGGAGCAATCTTCTCTTTTCTACAAGTGTCAAATGTTCTGGGATCTTTCCAGTAGTGAGAACATGGAGAATTTCATCATACCAACCAGTCCGAATTGCTACTAGAAAAAGATTGCTATCCACCAATTCATCATTAATACCTGTTGCCTTTTCGCTCATTGCCGTCCTGGACACTTGATCTGCCACGTAGTGCTCTTTTCCTGGCTTAATATGAATATCAAAATTAAATTCTTGAAATAGGAGTAACCATCTCCAGATCCTTCCAGCTACTCTAGGCTTGTTTATCAAATACTTCAAGGGCTGATGATCAGAAATAACAATGAAATGTACACCAAGGAGATAATGTCGGAACTTCTGAAGAGCAAATACGATAGCCAAACCTTCTCTTTCCGTTGTACTGTAATTTCTTTCAGCTTGGTTGAGTAATGTGCTTGCATAAGAGATAGGTTTATCCACTTTGTGAGATGATGGTTGAGCTAGAACTGCACCAACAGCATGAAGACTAGCATCTGTATGCACATGAAATTCCAGTGACCAATTAGGAACACTTAAAAGTGGAGCAATACATAGCCTCAACTTTAGTTCACAAAATGCTTTGTCGGCTTCAGCACTCCATGAGAAAGGGATCTTTTTACTGGTAAGCCTTGACAAGGGCTTATCAATTTCTGAATACATCCTAGTGAATCTTCTGTGATACCCTGCATGGCCTAAGAAACTTTGCACTTCCTTTGGGCTTTGTGGAATTGGCATGGAAAGAATAGCTGTAACCTTTGCAGGGTCAACAGTTATGCCTTCAGCAGATACTATGTGACCAAGAAGAGTGCCCTTAGTGACCAAAAAGTGACATTTATCAGGATTCAATTTCAAACCTATTTTGAGACATTGTTCAAAGATTTCTTTTAGATTTTCCAAATGGTCATGGAAATCTTGAATTGCTGCCCTTCTATCTGTACCTGAAAATACTGAAAAGTCATCCATGAAAATGCGTAGAAAGGTTGTTAACCATTTGCCCAATATCAGATACATTGTTCTATTAAATGAAGCTGGTGCATTCTTCAAACCAAAAGCCATTCGAGTATAGACATAAGTGCCCCAGGGAGTGACAAAGGTTGTTTTGTCCCTATCATCAGGATGGATCACTATCTGATTGTAGCCACTAAAACCATCCAAGAAACTATACAAAGTGTGACTACCTACTTCCTCAAGTACTTGCTCTGTGAAAGGCTGAGGAAATCCATCTTGAACAGTCACTTTATTCAAAGCACGAAAATCAACACATACTCTTATTTTTCCACTATTTTTCTTGGGTACAATAACCATGGAAGAAAGCCATCTGGAATGTTCTACTGGAACAATTATACCAGCTTCTTCTAGCTTTGTAATTTCTGCTTTTACAGCCTCTGCATATTTCGGATTGAGTCGATATGGTCTACTTCTTACTGGCGCGGCTCCCTCAACTAAGGGTATCCGATGTAACCCAAGATCTTCTGGTATTCCTGTTAGATCTTTGTAGGACCATGCAAAGACACTTTTATAGGCAAAAAGCAAAGCAGTTACCTTCTGTAGTAAAGGAGGATAGTGCCACAACCAGGATGCCAAGTGAACTACTTGAGGGTTCTCTTCATTTCCTAAATTTACTTCTTGAACCAATGTTTCAAGACTGGTCTTGTTTAAAAAATCAAGCTTGTATTTTCCTTCAATTGCTCATTTTCCAACACCTTGTGGTCTTCATTGCCTTTTTCTGTAATTTCCTTATCTGCAACTTCTTCCACAATTTCATTGATCTCCACTGTGCAACACTCTGCACTTCCCATCATCCAATTTAACAATGTATCATCTTCTTGGGTTAGAGAGGGCATTACCTGAGTGTCCACAGTATATCCAGTAGTCTTCCCGGAGTCAAATCCTTCCTCCAAGTGTAATTGTAGTTGGCTATTGGTGCTTGTTGAAATCCATAGTTTGTTTTTCCCCCAATCTTGCAAAGCTTTTGCTTGTCTCAGCCAAGGTCTCCCCAGGACTAAAGGGTAAG
Source organism: Ceratopteris richardii (assembly GCA_020310875.1). Classification (NCBI taxonomy): domain Eukaryota; kingdom Viridiplantae; phylum Streptophyta; class Polypodiopsida; order Polypodiales; family Pteridaceae; genus Ceratopteris; species Ceratopteris richardii. Next base: position 60,780,346 of record CM035420.1, on the reverse strand, counting down.
ACGTCTCCTGTGGAAGTGCAATAACAACAAAATTTAAAACAAAGTGGCAGCCCTGTACTACCATCAATACCTTTTCAATAATGCCAAGTGGCACAACCCGATGTTGATCTGCTAATGTAACCGTGAATGGTGCCAACTTGGTGGGGCTCAATTTCAGCTTCTTCATTGTAAAATCTGGCATTAAATTGATACCCGAGCCTCCATCTATGATCACACCTGTGAGAGCTTCATCCTTTATACAAACAGGTAATCTTGAGCTTTGGTAGTCTGCTAAGGGTGCAGGGGGAAAATCAACCATGAAACCATCTATACTAGGTGATGGGACCAAGTGAGCAGAGTGCATAATCTTCAGTACGTCACTTCTTATTTTTGGATCCGTCCTTATAAGTTCATATAGACTAACCTTGTGATGAATACCTTTCAAGATCTGTTCAATGTTTACCTCCTGAGTGTTTTCTTGCAGACTGGTTGGTTGGCCCTTTAGAGAAGTAGTCATCTTATCATAAGCTCCTTCAATTTCTACCTGGTCCTTCCATCCAGACTTCTTTTCCTCCTCTTTATCCTGAAATTCTTGTCGTTCATCACTATGGGTTGCAGCTGCTTGCCTAGCTCTGGTCATCATGGGCATTGCAGAGGATGAAACAGCATAAGATTGAGTGGTTTTTCCTTCTTCATGTGGAGAAACTGCAATCATGTGAATTGGAGCAGGACGACCTCTTGGGCAATCTTTGGTATAATGATCTTTGGCCTCTGGACAATGTTGACAAGGAGGTGCATCTTCTGGAAGAGAACACCTATTTTGCATGTGACCATACTCACCACAATGATAGCACATCAAAGGTCTATTATGTCTAGGCTTTGCAGGCCTATTCTCCTCTCTATTAGATGCATTTGAAGTACTAGCATAATATGAATCCAAATTTTGAGGGTTACCTCTCTGCTGTGTACCCTTGAGGTAGTAGCAATCCCTTGCTTCATGACCATCTTTTCCACAAAATTGACAGCTTACCTTAATAGGGCAATTAGCATTGGAATGTCCATTGTTATTACAGATTGTACACCAGATTTGTCTCCTTATATCCTGAGTGGTCTTCAAGTCTTCTAACTCTCGGTGAAGTTGGGCTACTTCATCATCAGTGCGACGCAGTGGTGGCAAGACCTTCTTTTCTTGTTGATTTTGTTGCATCTTCAATGCTTCCAATTCCCTTCTCAGTTGCTCAATAGGATCCAGATCTGCAGCATACTTTGGTTGTGTATCCCCTTCAAAATGTTGCCTTGCTTCTTCAATGCGTGATTCCGCTGCAACAAAATCATTGAGAGTGGCATCCAATCTAAGAGACTCACAAAGCTTCTGCTGAGATGACCTGGGTAGAGCCTTCTCTATCCACTTTTTAACCAAAAAGTCACCTAGAGCATGTGGCAGACGTGCAACAAGTGCTTTTGTTCTAGTGTGAAGTTCATGAAAAGATTCACCTGATCTTAGCTTCAAATTCTCTAGCTGATCCAGAGCTGTTTCTGAGGAATCACTTGGTCGGAATGTCTGTGAGAATGCCGCCTTCAGAGCCTCCCATGTAGTGAAATAGCCATCTGCATATTGACTATACCATTTATCTGCAAGACCCTCCAATGTGGATCGAAAAAGTGCCAACATTGCATCCTCTCTATTCTGCAGACCTCGTCCACGACATAAAGAGATGAATCTCCTCACATGATCATCAGCATCCTCATAAGCTTGTCCCTTGAAGGTAGGAAATTTGATGTTTAATCTGGAGAGCAAATGAGAGAGGTCCTCCATTTGTACTGGTGTTTCTTCGGACGTATCTGAGGAGAACTCTAGGGTTCTCCTATACCTCTCTTTTGACAATGGTGTCGTACCCAAATCAATAGATAAATTTAGGGAAGGCAGAGGGGAGGTAGACTCACTATCCGTGGTTATTGCTAACTTGTTAAGGCTCCTCCGAACACGAAGAGACTTCTTATCTGCTCATGTATGGGTCATGTACCTACTTGCCAATGTAATAGGGCAACAATACCTCTCACAGAAATGCAAAGGTCCCACCGTGCGTGCCAAACTGTACAGGAGGTACTGGGGTATTCGCTTTTAACAAAGTAGAGAATGAAAATTAAACACGTCCAGTACATCACGTACTCAAGGGGGGTTCTCTTTAGGGAAATATACCCTTTAACATTTCTGTGAGCAGGTAGATAACACGGATTACACAGAGTGGTAAATACTTCAGAAAATATGGACAACCAATGACCAAGGAAGACCATATACTTCTTGATTTGAATAAGACGATTACAAGGTTGGGCAAAGTGATGCTCAAAAGTGCAAGCTTAGGGCTGACAAGCCACCCTAAAAGTATTAACTCCAATACAACAGATCAACATAAGGGGCCACTGATATGCAGGCTAACTTAGAACAATACAAATGGTAGAATTTCACAAGAGAATGGGGATTAATCAACACACTGACTCACAGGAAAGAAAATAAATCCAAGCTACTCTCTTACACTATAGTGCTCATAGCCCTCCACTGAGAAGCCTACCCTCTGTATACACACTACAGAGTAGCTCCTACAATAGACTTGAAACCACCAAGTGTAAGAAAGGACGTCTACACGTACGCACGAACCACTGTATCTCTAAAATTGTTGTACCCAGATGAGCAAAAATCCATTGCTTTTATAGGCCTCAGTATGCCAAGAGAGCCCTGCCGAACCTTCACGTCCACTAATCGTGCCAGCGGAATGCCCAAAATTGGAGGGGTAGGTCAACTACTCCTTTGATTTGATATGAGTCCTAGAAAATAGGTAGTCACTGCGAATGGTTGGCGGCAACATCTGTTTATCACTTTTACTTTTAACAATTCACTTTTACCTCTTCACCTGCCATCTGATATTCTCATTTTCCGGGAAGTTCAATTGAAGCCGATTGGTCCAACCGCTTGTCCTCATGGAAAGACCCATGAATAGCATCTAGGTCATGCCTTGAATTTGTGAATAGAAGGTCATATCTAGGTGTGATATAGACTCCCTTCTGAAAATCAAGAAGAGCCTCTATATGAAGCTTTCAAGTGTGGCCCTCAGTTTTCACGAACAATGTCTTCATTTACTAGCAAAGAGCCAAGCCGTTCATATGCTTCCATTATCTCATGATCTTCCGCATCTTCATAGCCTACTTGAAGAATTCTGGGTCCATTCTCAGAGGAACAGAAACACTCTTCTCTTTCTTTCTTGGTGATACCGGGCCGTTTGTGTGTGGGTGTGGGTGTGCGTGGGGGTGTGTGTGTGTGTGCCGCATGTGTGTATGCGTGAGTGCATGTGCTTGTGTGTGAGTGTGTGGGTGCGTGTGTGTGTGAGTGGGTGTGTGTGTGTGGGGTGGTTGTGTGTGGGCATAAATGTGTATATGGGTGTGTTTGTGTGGGTGCACATGTGTGTAATTGTGGACGTGTGCATGTAGGTGTGAGTGAGTATATGTGTATGTATGTGTGAGTGAGTATGTGTATGTATTTAAGTGTGCGCATGCGTGTGTTTGTGTATTGTGTGTAATTGTGGATGTGTGTATGTAGGTGTGAGTGAGTATATGTGTATGTATGTGTGAGTGAGTATATGTGTATGTATGTGTGAGTGAGGGGGTGGAGGGTATGGGAGTGAGCGGGGGCGGAGGGTGTGCGAGACAACGGGGTGAGGGGCGGGGGTGAGGTGAGGGGGCAGGGGGTGGCAGGGAGTGAGCGGGGCGGGGGGTGTGGGAGGCAGCGGGGTGGGTGGGTGTGCGGGGCTGCGGGTCGGCGGGGCCACGGGGTTGCGGGTGGGCGGGTGTGTGGGGCTGCGGGTGGGCGGGTGTGCGGGGTTGCGGGTGGGCGGGGGGGTCACCGGGGTGGCGGGGGAGGGGAGAGAGAGAGAGAGAGAGAGAGAGAGAGAGAGAGAGAGAGAGAGAGAGAGAGAGAGAGAGAGAGAGAGAGAGAGAGAGAGAGAGAGAGAGAGAGAGAGAGAGAGAGAGAGAGAGAGAGAGAGAGAGAGAGAGAGAGAGAGAGAGAGAGAAATAGAAGGAGGGCACGCGGGGGCGGGGGAGGAGAGAAGAGAGAGAGAGAGAGAGAGAGAGAGAGAGAGAGAGAGAGAGAGAGAGAGAGAGAGAGAGAGAGAGAGAGAGAGAGAGAGAGAGAGAGAGAGAGAGAGAGAGAGAGAGAGAGAGAGAGAGAGAGAGAGAGAGAGAGAGAGAGAGAGAGAGAGAGAGAGAGAGAGAGAGAGAGAGAGAGAGAGAGAGAGAGAGAGAGAGAGAGAGAGAGAAATAGAAGGAGGGCACGCGGGGGCGGGGGAGGAGAGAGAAAAGAGAGAGAGAGAGTGAGAGAGTGAGAGAGAGAGAGAGAGAGAGAGAGAGAGAGAGAGAGAGAGAGAGAGAGAGAGAGAGAGAGAGAGAGAGAGAGAGAGAGAGAGAGAGAGAGAGAGAGAGAAAGAAAGAAAAAAAAGGAGAAGGGGGAGAGGGACCGAGAGAAGGGAAAAGAGAGAGAGGAGGGGGAGAGAGGGAAAGAGAGAGAAAGAGAGAGAAAGAAATAGAGAGAGAGAGAGGAAGAAAGAAAGAAAGAAAGGAGAAGGGGGAGAGGGACCAAGAGAAGGGAAAAGAGAGAGAGGAGGGGGAGAGAGGGAAAGAGAGAGAAAGAGAGAGAAAGAGATAGAGAGAGAGAGAGAGGAAGAGAGAAAGAGAAGGACCGAGAGAGGGGGAAAGAGAGTAGTAAAACAAATCGATCGAGGAGGCACCCAAAGTGAAAGCAACGATGCTCAGAACTCAAATACGACCGTGTAATGGAACAGAGCACTCCCTGAAGCTACAGCCCAAGTCATCTGAGAGCTCTCCTCTTCTTTCTCTTCTATCTTCTTAGGACTAGTGGGTTCTGACCCCTGTGCTTGGAGCCCACTGCCTCATGCCCCAAAGAGAGAGAGAGGGAACATAGAAGGGGCACTACACATAGGAACTAGGATTTTCAGATCCAAAGCTTGTAGCTTCAATGATTATTTTTACTGTACCACACATTCCTTGGAATCTTCGATTGATACCAGTTCCAAAGGCTCATTTACCTAAGCTAATGAGACTATTAAAGGAGAAGATTGCCATGAGAATCTTGCAACCATCATCGGCACCTTACCCTAGTAGCTGGTTCATAGTACCGAAAAAGAACGAGAAGCTACGCTTTATGCAGGATCTACAACAAATAAATTCACTATTAGGAATTTAGGAAAGGGTCCTATTGTAGATGAGTTTGCCAATGCATTTTCCGGTCATTACCTCTATTCAATGGGAGACTTGTACTCAGGATATGATCAGTTTCAATTAACTATTGAAAGTTGAAATGTGACCATGATGAAAACTCCTTTGGGTCTAGCACGTATGTGTACTTTACCACAAGCAGTGATGATTTCGGTGTCACACATGATGAATGCTATGAACTTGGTCTTACATGACTTTATCCCAAAAGTGACAATGCCTTTTATTGATGACATTGCAATAAAAGGATGTGTGGAAAAAGAGAAAGATGAGACTTTAGATTCATATGGTTGTAGAAAGTTTGTTTCCAACCACATTTCCGATTATGAAAAGATCTTTCAAAGGTTTAAAGACGTTGGATTGACTTTCTCTTTAGAGAAGTCTAGTTTTGGTGTTAACGAAGTGCTGATAGTTGGGCATTTATGTGGACATTATAGCCAACAAAAGTTGATGTCATTAGTAGAATTTATGAAAGGTGTCACAATGTTAGTGAAGTAAGGAGATTCCTAGGTGCATGTATTGACAAGAAACATCGATTGAGGCCAAAACCAATAGAAAGTGGGGATTGGGTGCTTCTATATAATAGTACTTTTGAGACTCAATATGGTGCATGCCATAAATTGACTAAAGGTTGGTTTGGGCTATATATTGTTGTTATTGTTTTTTATACAGGTACATATAAGATACAAGAATTTCATGGTACTGTTTGAAGAAATGTGATTGCAAGAAAGAGATAAAAGCTAGTTAAAATAAGGGCACGCAGTGAGTTTGAGTTGGATGAAGACTTCATGGAAGATGAAGATGAAGATGAAGCATAATTAGGTGAAATAATTCTAACTGTTCTTTATTTTTAATATAGAACTTTCTTTTTATGCATTTCATAATTAGGAAATGATTTGTTTCTGGTATAAATGGAAATTTGTTAAGATTATGTAGATAATGAAAAAGAAGTCAAAGTAGGAATGCTTATGCAAGTTGAAGGTCCAATTTAGGGAACTTCTTATTTCTTATGAGCATAGGAGAGAGGAACATTTGACCTGTGACCCTTAGTAAAGGTAACTTTACTTTATACAAGTAGACTTCTTTATTTTCTGAAATGGTCTAGCAAATGAGATCCTAGTTTAGACTCTAGCATGCTTCTAGATCCTCAGCTTTGATTAGGGGTTAATCCTTTCCCTTAAACCAAAACGTTGTGGAGAAAAAAGAAAAAAAAAAGAAAGAAAAGCAAATACATCAAGCAGTACATTAATGGCTCCTGCAAGATGAAAAAAGAAAAAGAAAAGAAGAAAAAAATATGAAAAAGAAAAAAGAAAAACAAAGAAAAAAGAAAAAGAAAAATAATTATGATTCACTTGTGGTCTCGAAATCACTTGTGAAATGTATTGTGGGCTATATGAGGTGGAGGTTTGCTATAGAAGAATTAGTTAGATATATCTGATGGCGGATGACTAAGAGATAAAATATAGAATACTTATATTAAATCTTACATGTGAATAGGATTAATGAAATGGTAAGTACTGCGACCGTCTAAATGACTATTATAAGATTTTCTAAGTTTTTCTTTTAATTGTATGCATTGATCAAAATGCTTTCCTATTCATATTTACATAATTTTATGAATTTTCTTTATTATCATAAACTTAATATAAATTTAAAAGAATTTTCTATCATCTTATTTAGAGTCAATTTATAAGTCCTTTCCAAAGGATTTGATGCTGCTTTCCATGAGCTCCACGTTGGCCCATTGGGACGATGTGCAAGTTTGGTGGGGGTAGATATCGGAGGGATTTTCACATCCAAATAAACATTGAGAAAAAATAAAAAGTTTTGTTTCTAGATTGATTAATTGTTATCTCTCTCAAATCCTTTTGATACATTTCTTTGATTTGAGTGATATTTCTACAGGCAAAAGAAGATGAGAATGTGTTCTGAACACAAAATGAAGGGATATTTGAACCCTTCATTTTTAGGACCATACATATGTTTATGTGAACACTAAGTGAGTTTTATGTGTGACCATGATCATATGAAGATATCTATGTGTGAATGGTAGTAAACTTAAGTATGGATATGTACATGTGTATATGTTTATGTATGTATGGGGTTGTATATATATATATATATATATATATATATATATATATATATATATATATATATATATATATATATATATATATATGAATGCACTTAGTTATATATGTGTTCATGTGTCTAATAGTGTGAGTGTGCCTACGTGTGAATGTGAGATTTATGCCCATATGCATGTGATTGTATATTTATATTTGAATGATAGGAATGTGTATACCTATGACTATGTGTTTCTGTGTTGTTGTCTACCTAAGCATGAGTATATATATATGGGTCCATGAAATATGTGGGTACAATTAAACCTATGAACTATGTGTCTAAATGTTATGTATATGGTGATGTGTGTGAGCATGAATGCTTATATAAGTTAAATACTTTTGGGTATCTCTATATAGTTAAATTTAACTAACCATCACTACATGTGAGTATGTGTTTAAGCTTTCGATAAGTGAGCATGTAAATTTGTTCCACAAACATAAAAAATAAATAGGTTAGTGTGTGTGTGTGTGTATATATATATATATATATATATATATATATATATATATATATATATATATATATATATATATATATATATATATATATAGTTAATAAATATTTATATATGTATATATGGTTAGTAAACATGTCTAATATATAAATTATGAAGTCTAAATTGATTCATAAATGAAAAATGAGATTAACTATTTAATAGTTAAAACACTATAATAAGAAAATGACTAATATATTTTTAATTAGTAATTTTAAATAGTATACTTAAGTATAGATAAGCGTGTGCGTATGTGGATGTTAGTAATAGTTCTAATTCTACGTGTGCACAGTGATATGTGTTAGTTAAAACTAGTTTGCATGATGTGAGTGAAGTGAACTAGAGTGTTATAGGTGCATGTGTGTGCACCCTTATGTGTTTATATATATAGATTGTTGGAATGATTTTTTTTTCCTAATGTTCCTTCTGTAGGTACGTGTGCGAGGGAGAGAGAGAGAGAGAGAGAGAGAGAGAGAGAGGTTTTTGTAGGTATTTTCTTCTCCCCTCCTTTGTGACTGATTGCATGCAACAAACACACACATAATCTATTATCCATGAGTTGCGAACTACTTCTAGGACTTATTTTTTATCAGTAGAGAAAAATGATAGTAACATCTTTCTATAACTCATGACTTGAAGGAGGAAGACGTTAGGTTGCCATGCTGCAGGAGACACCATAGAGGTGTAAGGTAGCAATGAGATTATCATTTGCTCATTCATGAGAGCTACTCCATGCTACTACTCAGAGAAGGCTCGCATTCCGCTTAGTATAAGTGCAAATACATGTGAATGAGTGCATGTATACATAAATACATGCATGTGAATGCAAAAACATGCATATGAATTAATGTAGACGCATGTGCATTTATAGTGTGCGCATGTGTATGTAAGAGGTACATGAAATGAATGTGCATGTGTGTGTGAATGAATGCCTCTAAGTGTTAGTATGCATGAACATATGTGTTTGCATGTAGATTTGCATAGTAATGTATGATAATATATGCATGTGAAAATGAGTGTGTTAACATAAGTGAGAATGAGAATATAAAGAGTATGAGAATGATGAGATATACATGTTATAATGATGCATGAGATAGAATGACTATGTTAGGGTGTGTGACTATGGAGGAATGTATGAGCATGATTGCATGTAAATGTATGTGTACATGAATGTGAGTTTATCTCGTGTATGCATGAGCATGAATCTTAGTAGAAATGTACATGATTAAGACATGCATAAATAGATTCATTTGTACATGGGTGATGAGTTAGTATAGATATATATCCATGTGTGCTTAAGTATATGTATGTAAGTATGCATATAGGTATTTATACATATAAGATAAATGTAAGTTAACATGTACACATATGAATGCATAATGTAAAATGCATATGCTTCAAGAATAGAAGTATGTGTATGCGCATAGATATTAGTGTGTATTAATATAGAAAAAACGAGCGAAAGAATTAGCATAAGTTAGCATGCACCTAAGTGTATAGTAACTTGAAGAAAATGAATGCGTGTTAGCACAAGTAAATGTGAGTTAGCATACATGAACATGTGCGTTGGCATGTATATAAGATCATGTTAGCATGCATCTATGAATATGAAGAATATTTGAATGAATGAATATGATATATATATATATATATATATATATATATATATATATATATATATATATATATATATATATATATATATATATATATATATATATATATTTATATATATATATATATACACACACACACACACACACACATATATATATATATATAGGTGTGTTTTATGTTTAATGAGACATACTCATGTTTTTTTCCTAATGTTCTTCCTGCAGATCAATTGAAGAAGGGATTGACGACCAAGATGACTTGACGAAAGTTACAAGCTTGGAGCTACATTTTTGTCACTTATCTTAGTTTTATTTTATCACATTTGGAATATAAAAAACTTGTATTAGGCTTGTTCTATAAAGATTTGTATAAGAGTATCTTCAATATCTCTATTAGGACTTTTTGTAAGCACTTGTATAGGATTACATTTGGTTCTAAAGTCTTAGCATTATTACTATACAATTCAATCATCAATCAAAATGTTACATTGCACTTTATTTCTTATGTCTGCTGATACTACATCTTCAAGTAATTCTTTTAGGAAACATAACATACATTCCTCCTTTATTTTGGACACTCTTTTACATGCTCCTATAGAGAATTCTACAACTTAATTCAATGATAAAGAAACGAACGATGAAATAGTAGAAGAATTAGTTAAAGATTGTGTTGTACATGAAACTTTACACGCTCTAGAATATGATCGTTGCTTATCTAGAATTTTACCTTTTCTTTAAATCGTATTACTTGAACCAGAGAAGAGTAAAGATTTATTCCCTCCAACCTTAAGAAGAAATAATCAATCTAATCAAACAGAAAACAACATGGCTTAAATTATTAAAGATAGAGTAACCGATGAAGAATTAATCTTGCCATCATATCTAGGTGTTGTTTCTAGGTATAGAACTGCACTTCCCTACGGACCTTAGATTTAAAGGATAAACTTAAATAGAGTATAAAACTATAGCTAATAACTTCCCACACAATAAAAACACATCGTAATTCCTAAAGTACACAAAGAAATGCTGGTGCAAGTTCCAAGCCTACACACTTGACTAGGCATGAGAAGACTTTATGCGTAAATGTTTGAAGACATATGAGAACCATTGCTATGGATTTTTATCTTTAACCAATTGTAAAAGTAAATTGACTTGGAAGATTCTTGTAAACCCACTAAACTCGTGGAGCTAGCTAGAATGAAAAGCTATGAATTACTTTGGAGAGAATATCTCCTAGATTAGAGGACCACTTTTCTAGAGATATCCAAATTTGAAGAAAAGCATTATAAAAAGACTTTGAATCTCGCGGCCATTACACTCCCTTAGAAAGCCATTCAATTGATCATTAGTAGAGGTTGAGTAGCATACCTCATTTCTCATTAACCTCACAATCATTTGGAAATACTCCCTTGCCAATGATGTTGTAGATTCATGTTTCATAATACATATACATCATTAAGTATATATGTTGGTCTCCCTATCATTGTCACTCAAAAAAGTGTTCTTGTCTTGCTCATATCGCAGTCATTACTCCACCATTTTGAATTCTCTATGGCTCCTTGGAATCCGCTCTAAGTCTCATACACGCTCACAAATTTTGAAGACATTCCATTTTGTGGATTGGGAGAAAACTGCCTCGAAGTGATCATTGGTCATTCTCTACAAAGGTCCTAAAAAATCTGGGGTAATGCTACACTTGCTACATTGATTGCTCTATGTATAGTCAATCATTTTAAGTGAATGCACTTGGAATCATTATCTCTTTAACCTAGTTAGATACCTCTAGAAGGAATTTTTCTAATTCCTATTGTGTTGGGAGCACTGAGCTTAACAAGTAGCATGTTTGTGAACCAAAATAGAAGGTTTTTGATTAGTTGTGAATATTGAAGTTATCTGTTTTAAATAAATCATTACAAGGATCATCTCGAAAGTGCATAGGCACTTATCTGGTGTCATTAGAAAGCTAAAAGGGCCTACAACTCAACTCCGAAGAGAAAGACGGCTGGTACAAAGCAACGATTAGTAGTACCAACTCATTTCTTGGAGTGTCCATAGATCTTTCCCAAGAGTGCTATCAGAGCAAAGCTAATGTAAAATGGGTGATGGTTTTCCTTCTTTCATTGATAAATTGGACAGGAACAACTACGAAGCATGGTCCTTGAGGATGAAGACAATGAGGAGATGCCCATTTTCAAAAGTAAAGGACAATGTGCAAGAGAGGAGCATGAAAGACTTAATTCATGGTGTGCCAAAGATGCACTAGCAAGGTCATACTTATTTAAGTCTATGTCTAACTTTCTTCTTCCACATATTAGGAACTGTAAGACATCCCAAGAGACTTTGGAGACATTATCGTCATATTTTTCTTCCAACACAAGGGCCAGGAAGAACCAATTGTGGATTGACTTTACCACTCAAAGAAAGCAACCCAAGCAAGGCATCTCAGAGTATGTGAGCAAAGTCAAGGATGCGGCTGACCAATTAGCAAGCATAGGAGAGGAGATTGAAGAGGATCAAATTGTGAGATGAGTAATCAATGGTATTAAGGTAGATGACAAATGCGAGAGCTTCAAAACTGCCATAGACTTGTACATGGACATGTAGATTCCATATCTTACCACACTCATGGGACATCTCTTTAGCCATGAAGCCAAGCTCAAAAAAATGGAGATTCATCAAGAGGTAATAACTCTTTTGCTCTATATACAGATAAAGGCAAATCTAAAGAGAAAGGGAAAAGCAAAAATATTGAGGACGAAGGTACAACCTCCCAAGCTAACTATGCAGGGAGAGGTAGAAACTCAAGAGGTAGAGGCAGAGGAGGTAAGCAATGTAGGGGGAGACCTTTCAACTCTTCCGCATGTAATATTTGTGATCTATCAAATCAAACTATAGATTAGTGTTATAGGAACTTCAAGAACTAGAGAGGTAGAGGTTTTCAAAGAGGTGGCTACACAAAATCAAGAGGAAGATTCAGCCATCATCAAGTCGACAATAACAACTACAACAATAATTACAATAACAACTACCAAGGATGCTACACATCAAGGAAAGACTACACCAATTATATAGAGGAACAAGAGGATTCCCTTCTAATTATGATTATGACTTCAAAGCAAGGTAGGAATGATGACAATCTCTTCTACATTGACTCAGGATGTTCAAACCATGTGGCATGACTCAGGATGTTCAAACCATGTGGCACACAATGTAGCTCTTGTCTTTGACCTTGAGCAACCTAAGGGGAAGCATCAAGTACAAATAGGTGATGACACCAAGCATTCAGTGGTCAAGGTAGGAAATGTTAAAACCTTGGATGGAAATAGAAATCTATTGAGCAAGGTTCTATATGTACCTGCAATCACCACGAACTTGATGAGTGTTGGGCACATTGTGGAAAAGGGTTTGCATGTTAGGTTCAACAAATATGGAGCATTCGTGGAGGATCCCCAACATGGGTTCAAAAGAATTCCCAAAGGAGAAAAGACAAGTAGGTTATTTACGTTTGAACTTGAAGATACAAAGAATAGTGCACTTTATAACTACAAAGATAAAACATTGTTAGAGCTTGATATCTGTCATAAGAGATTATGGCATATTGGTGAGAGAACCTTAAAGCAAATATGTAGAGATCAATGTGTTCTTGGGATACCTGATGTATCCAAGCAACACATGATCTATAGATGTGGTGCTTGTCAAATTGGAAAATATCACAGGTTATCCTTCTCAAAGAAATGCTACATGCATGAGGAATACTTGGAGCTTGTCCATACAGATGTATGGGGACCAAGTAAGGATCCCTCGATTTTTGGATCAAGGTATTATGTATCTTTCATTGATGATTTCAGTAGATGGACTATCTTATATTTTATGACACACAAAGATTAAGTATTCAATTGCTTTAAGACGTATCTTGCACATGTGGAAAACCAAATAGGAAGAAGCCTAAAAAGACTAAGGTCAGATGAGGAGGTGAGTACTTCTCAAATAAGTTTGATGCATTCTTGCAGGATAGATGAATTAAAAGGGAAATCAAAGCAAGGTATACTCCTAAGTAAAATCGAGTGGTAGAGAGGAGAAATAGATTAATTGTTGAATCAGCTAGGTCAATGCTAAATGAGAAAAAATTACCTAATTATTTGTGGGCAAAAAGTATATCTACTACCAATTATCTTGTAAATATGTTGTTATAATAAAGTAAGTTTATGATCTAGGGATCAAGTCGGTTCAGACGGATCGAAAATCGGACACCGTTTGGTCATCCGTGTGTATGACCAAAGATCTCGAGTTTAGACTTACTAGGAAGTCTTGTGCTCTTGTGAACAAATGATCCACTTAGCTTAGTGATTAAGTCTCAAGGATGTGAAGGAGGAGGTCTTGGGTTCAATCCCCATGGGGAAAATGGGGAGAGTAGTTTGCCCAAAGAGATCTAGAGCCTTCTAGAAGCATCCACTTGAGTTAACTCAAGTTGCCTGGGACACTTGGCACACATGCACTTACATGGCCAACACATGGCTGGTTAGTATCCACCTGCCCAAGAAGGCAGTCCCATGGAGAGAGCTATATATAGAGGCATGTGGTTGGGAGGAGAGTCATCTCTCTAGTATGTGGTGGTCGTAATTGTAGTCTTGTTGCATTGGTATCTTCCCGAAATCTTCGCGGTGGTACGCTTCAAATCTGAAGATTACAAAATAGAACGCATTTTTGTTCTTGAAGAAGTCTAAAGTTGGGATCGATCCCATGACCTCATCGAAAGGAGATGTTCCTTTAACCATGAGCACAGCCGTGTTGACTATAAGTGTTTGAAGAGAGCTTTATTTATAGTTTCATTAGGCGCAGCAGACCTCAAATCGTGAGCCAAAAGAGCAAAAGAAGATAATCCTTTGCATAGAGCACTGCAAGGATTGGATCTAGCAACCTCTCATGGAGCTCACATTGGTGTTAACCAAGAAGCGAATTTTGTTTTTGGATGAAGAACGGCACTCGCTACTCCTTATCCAAAGATATGGCGGTGAAAAAATGAGGCTCCAGTGGAGAAGATTACAAAAAGAACGTCTATTTTAAAAGTGATGTCACCGGCGGATTTATACGCACAACCTCTCTGAGTGAACTCCTCCCTTCTATCCACATCTGCAAGGCCTTTTCTTGCGATGTTTCTGCACCGAGTATTTTATAGTTGTATTTTCGCGCCACCGTCGCAAGCAAAAGCAGCATATAGTAGCTGGTAACTCTGCTCTGTCCGATGCACACTGGAATCAAACCGAGTATCTTTCGATTAGTCAAAATGCTCTATCCATCACAACCGCAAAGTTTTGATGTTACCACGAGCGACAAGGCATTATTTGATCCTGAACATGAGTTCCGTTGGGAGAAATCTAATTACTCGTAGTTCATTCTGTTGCGTGATTTCCGGCACAGCTTGACATTGTTGATATATTTAGGTAGTGATGTGTGTGAACACTCTAGGACCATCGAGGCACTTTTTTCCCTCTTTAGGAGGTTTTGTTCCCCGGCTTATATATATGCCTATTGCCCTAATGGGCTACTTATTTTTGTACATTCATTAGTAATACATTTAGTCTTGTGTGTTGAGCTACAAGCTTCTTCTTCTTCCTTGTGCTATTTGCATGCTTCCGCAGACGTCTAACTCCAATAATTGGTATCAGAGCAGATCGCCACTTCATCTAGGGCATCGTCTACACCTCTCTGGTTGCAATCTCAGATTCACACAAAATTTGGTGAGCATACTCAGGGTGTTTCAGAGATGAAAACTGCTTCACTTTGTGGTGCCGAAATCGCGATCTGAGCTCTTCTCGGCCTTCGAACGCACTATCGCAATGCTTGTGCAGGCTATCTTGTCTTTTTGTGCCAAAGCTATATAACAATTTCTATTCGCCAGCATAAGCATCTTGAAGTTTGCTACAGGTCTAGTAGAACTTGTCTGGGCAGTTCCGTTCAACTTTTTGAGATATAGTAAATTTTCTGCATCAAGGTATTTTAGTCACCGGCCATGGCTGAAAGCAGTGATGTATTCCGTATGTTGGCTGTTGAGGATAAGTTGGATGGTACCAACTACCCATTATGGGCTTATATGATGCGACATGTATTGGTTGAAAAAGGATTGTGGAATATTGTGTAGGGTGTTAAAAGGCGTCTTGTTACACCTGCGACTACAGGTACTCCGAATACAGGTGCTGAAGCTGATGGAGATGGTGTCGAAGATTATATTCTGTAGGTTCGTGTTCGTGCTGCTGTTTCTATTGCACCTACTATAGAGCAGATTCGTTGGGATGGCAGAGATGCCCATGCACATGCATTGATAGCTTTGTATATCAAACATGCCATTATTCCTAATATTCGCTCTTCCAGAACAGGAAAGGATGCTTGGGATACACTTACCACATTGTACTAGGCTAGGAATGAGGCTCGTGTTGCTTACCTCCGAAAACAGTTAGAGAGTGAGCACATGAATGAAGGTGATTCTATGGACAGTTTTTTGGCAAAGATCAAAGACCTCAAGGAACAATTAATTTCTTTTGATGAGATTATACCAGATAGCTCACTTGTGTAGACCATTCTGAATGGTCTTCATGATTCATATCAGAGTTTCGATTCTACTCTTCGATTGATGATGAAAGGCAATCCAAATGCGTTATGATTTGAGGAGTTAGTCTCTATTTTGTTGCAGGAAGATCAATCTAGGTGGAATAGGTCCATTATGCGTGCTGCAGATCAAGCTTTCTTGGCTAGTCAGAAGGGCAAAGGAAAATGGAGCTCTTGTACTAGTAAGCAAAAATCTACAAATGTTGCACATTCAAAGAACCAAGACAAAGATGAGAAAAAATCAGAAAAGCAGAAATTGTTTGTAAGTATTGTAAAGGGAATGATCATATCATAAAGAATTTTCCAAAGCTGGCTGCAAAAGACGCAAAGAAGAAAGAGGCTGGAATGGTTGTTGCAGATGCCTCTACACCAAAAACAGAGTCTGCTAATCTTGTGCAGCAAGAAGAATGGGTGTTTACTACGGTTTGTAGTTTTGACCCATCTTCTCATGACTAGTGCATGTCTACTGAAGACTCTGATGTTTGGTACTTTGACAGTGGGGCGACCAAACATATTACCTCGTAGCATAGTTTCTTCTCTTCACTCGAGCTTGCCCCTAGAGGGAATACTGTTACATGTGCTAACAAATCCTCTTATCCTATCATGGGAGTTGGTAAGATCATTCTGACTACTAGTGATGGTAGTTCTTTCACTTTGTTAGATGCTTTATTTGTGCCAGGGATAAAAAAGAATTTGTTATCAATTTCTGCATTAGCCAAGATCGGCTTGGTTGTGAAATTTATTGATGATAGATGTACAGTTCATGATCTATCAAATGGCGATGTTATTATTGCTTCTAGCATTTTATGTCGTGGGCTGTATAAGCTCATAGACTATGAAAGATCTATTAATGATTCGGCATGTGCAGTTCATGATTCTCAGGCTATGTCAGATGCAAAGCTTTGGCATGCACACTTTGGTCATTTGAATTTTGCTAGTTTGCTATGCCTGCAGAAATCAGATATGGTGTCTTCTTTGCCCAACCTTGAGGGACCTGGAAAACATGTATGTAAAGGCTGTATTTTGGGCAAAATATAGCATCCCTCCTTTCTAGAAGATGGTTCAGTCTTGGCTACGCAAAAATTGCAGTTTGTACATAGTGATGTCTGTGGTCCTATGTAGACACCTTCTTTTGGAAACTATCTTTACTTCGTGACTTTCATTGATTATTTTTCCAGGCATGCATGGTTATATCCATTGAAGGCAAAGTTGGAAGTGTTTTTGTGCTTCAAACAGTTTTTGTTTTTGGCTAAAAATCTATCAAGATGTAAAATGGGCACCCTCCGTTCTGATCGGGGAGGGGGGGAGATATATGTCTTCTAATTTTAATGCATTTTTGGCTAAACGTGGGATAAAACACCAGTGTACAATACCATATACACCTCAACAGAATGGAGTTGCTGAACGGAAAAACAGATCACTCATGCAGATGGCGAGGTGTATGGTCAAGAGTTAGGCTTTACCACAGTTTTTGGCTTGAGGCTATCATGTGTGCAACATATGTACTTAACAGGTGTCCCACTAAAGCACTGCAGTCTATCACTCCATATGAGGCTTGGCATGACTGCAAGCCATATGTTGCTCATCTGCGTGTTTTTGGTTGTTTGGCATATGCATTATTGCCTGAACAACATCGTAGAAAATTGGATGATAAGGCAGTAAAATGTATTTTTGTTGGGTATAGTTCTGAAAGTAAAGGCTATCATTTGTATCATCCACAGACCAAATGCATTTTGGTTAGCCGTGATGTTGTTTTTGTGGAAGATGCTATTCAACCATTGCTTTCATGTACCAAGGAGACATCTTTTAGCTCCAAAGACATGTATGATACGTTGATGCCTCTTTTTACTGGTGGATAGTCTAGTGCTGGTCCTAATGACGCAACTTCTCAACCTTTGCAGGTTTCATGTGATGATGTAGATAATTCCATTTCTGATGCAGATTTACATGATGCACTTGTTGATGAGAGAACTGATATTGAACAGGCAAAAACTATGCCAAAATGGATGGTATAGACTTTGCATGACAACAAGTTAGATGCACCTCTGTCATATCATACTCGTTCAAGCTCTCATAGTGACTCTTTTGCATCAGATTGCTATGCTATGGCTGCATCTAGTCTCTGTGATGAGAATGATCCTGTTTCATTTGATGACACAAAATTTAGAAAATTGGATGGCTGCTATGCAATCTGAATATGATGTTATAATGAAGAATGGTACTTGGTCTTTATGTAACTTGCCTCCTCGCAAGAAGGCCATTGGCACTAAGTGGGTATACAAGCTGAAGCATAAACTTGATGGTACAGTTGACAGATATAAGGCTAGGCTTGTAATTGCATAGGATTATGCACAGGAAAGAGGCATTGATTTTGATCAGACCTTTGGACCTACATGCCATATGACTACTGTTCGGAGCCTCGCATCATGGTTGGAATGTATATCAGTTGGACATTAAAACTGCATTTCTGAATGGTGACTTGCATGAAGAAGTGCATGTTTTTCAGCCCCGTGGCTTTGTGCAGAAAGGGCATAAAAACCAGGTGTGCAGGTTAAAGAAGGGATTATATGGTTTAAAGCAAGCACCATGTGCTTTGTATGAGAAGATACATGCTTATCTTATTGCACATGGTTTTGAGAAGAGTCCAACTGAAAGCACCTTATATATTAAGCGTGCTAATGATGTGGTTCTCATCATTGTTGTGTATGTGGATGACATGCTCCTCACTGGTCCTATTGAGAGCCATATTGCTGATTTTAAGGCTGATTTGCATGCCCCCATTTGAGATGTCTGATTTGGGTCATTGCTCCACTATTTGGGCATTCAACTTATGCAAGTTGATGGTGGAATGGCTTTGTGTCAAACGAAATATATTGACACATTATTGCAGTGTTTTGGCCTTGAGGACTGTAAGCTTATTGCCACTCCTGCGCACATGTTTACGATTGAGTCTTCATGATGCTGGAGATGCATTTATGTTGTCCTCTATCACCAAGCTGTTGGATGCCTGATTTACTTATGCATTAGTCAGCCAGATATTCAGTTGACTATCTCATAGATGAGCAGGTTTATGCATTGCCAAAGTGTTAAGCATTGGTAGGCGGCTAAGCGCATCTTTTTCTACTTGAGTGGTACTCGGCTACTTGGGTTGTTTTATCCCAAGGGGGGATGAGTACAACCAGATTTGCATGCTTTTTTAGACTCAGACTGGGCTGGTTGCTATCACACTCATGTGTCCACTAGTGGCTTTTGCTTCATGCTTGGTAGCTCATGTATATCTTGGTTGGGCAAGAAGCATCCTACTGTGGCCACTTCGAGTTGTGAGGCTGAGTATAGGGCAGCTTTCACAGCTACTATTGAGTGTGTGTGGCTCAGAAGCCTTATGGCTAATTTGGGTGTTGGTGAGTCCTCTGCCACCACCATCTTCACTGATAGTCAGAGCCCATTGGCAGTTGCGAGGAAACCTGTGTTCCATGCTCGCACTAAGCACATTGAGGTGCATTATCATTATGTCAGGGAGAGTTTCTCTGCTGGGGAGATCAGCTTGGCATATGTGCCCACGCAGGAGAACATTGCAGACCTTTTCACAAAGGCTGTGCCTAGGGAGAAGTTTGAAGCTTTCCATAAAGCTTTGGGCTTACTTCCTTTCGTGGAGTGATTTCCACATAGCTTGGCACTTCCTTATACATGAGTGCCATCTCCTTGTTCACCGCATCACTTCCAAGGGGGATTTGTTGATATATTTAGATAGTGATGTGTGTGAACACTATAGGACCACTGGGGCACTTTTTTCCATCTTTAGGAGGTTTTTTTCCCCCATCTTGTATAGATGCCTATTACCCTAATGGGCTAATTATCTTTGTACATTCTCTAGTAATACATTCAGTAGTGTGTGTTGAGCTCCAAGCTTCTTCTTTTTCCTTGTGTTGTTCGCATGCTTCCATAGACGTCTTAATCCAATAGACATCACCAAAAGAAAGGAAGAGGACAAAAGGAATTTTCTTATGCAAAGCCAACAGGGATCAAACTGTTCACTTCCTACAATGGAGTGAGAAGCCATGTCCCACCAGAATACGTCTCTTGAGAAGTTATTCCCGATCGAATCCGAATGAGAACTAGTCTTGATTCATTGTTTAAGTATGAGAAGAGCAGAGGATGGACAAGGCTATGATAAAAAATAAGTATTTTCTAGTTTCTACTTGGCCTTAATGATTCATTTATCTTCTTTGCATTATTCTACTCTTAATCCTAGATGCACATTGAGATAGCCAAATCAAATAAGTCTAGATTAAGATAATGAAACAATCTGCTTCTCATTCCAAGCATTATTTTGCATTAAGGAAAGACTTGGTTTAAAACAGGATCCTTGTGCATCAAAAAATGTATTTTGTTAGTTTAATTCCAGATTTCCTTTCCATTAAGTAAGATTTTTATTGCACTACGAGGATACGTTTTTATATCATAGTGCATTAGGACAAAGGAAAGGATATATATGCATCAATATTGAATGATATACATTCTTTGTACACGGAAAAAGCATGCATCAAGATCATGCATGGTTGTTGCATTATTTTTGCGGCATGCAAAGAACATGCATGCATACGCATGTCAGCATATGCATTTGCATGTAGGCACATGCATTTGCATGATAGAATGGGATGTTATTTGCAAGTAGATATGAAAATGTACTCTCTTAGTATTTAGCTTACTTTATAAAGCTCACGGCTTGACATTAGGGAAGATAGAAGACTAGTTAGTTGCAAAGACATGCTAGTTCTGGTTTGCAACTCAAGTAATTAGTGGATTCCTTCCCAAGCTGATACTCTGTTATCAAAAATAAATACTTAATGACAAATTAAGTATGTTTGATGTCTTACTAGGTATAAGTAGGCACTAGGAGAAAGTTAAATATTAAATTTTCTTGATGACCAAGAAAATTTAATTACTTGCAAACCCTTTTGCGATGTATGATGGCTCTAAGTCCGAGATGTACTTAGGAAGTCATGAAGATAAGTTTATAATGATTACTCTAAGTATAGGTGATATTTAGAAAGTCATGCGGATAAGCTTTAGTTGATTAGTTACGTAATTTATGTAAATTCTCAAACATCCCAAGATTGGATGATAACTTCAGCTATGTGTTTGTTCCATGTGCACTCTTCGATTTTATGGAACTCAACAACCAAATCAATGAACTTAAATATGAATTGAACTTTGAAGTTCAGTAGATTTGTGTTTCATTCATGTTTTGCATCTCTGGTAATGATGCATACGGCCACGAAAACATGGAAACTTTGGAAGCAGTCTTCTATTTAGAAGATTTTGAAAGTTCTAAGAAGTTTCTTTGTGGTTTCAAGATTTGTATCTTACGATGAAACCTCCGTAAGTGACTGTTAGGAATTGAGATATTTCCTAAAAGAGAAACACTAAAATGAAATAGTCAAGCTTTCTATTTCATGTGGATCATTCTCCTACCATGTTCGAGATGAATTTATTTTTGGAAGGTAGACATTCCAAGTAGAGGATCTTAATTGATTCATGAACTCCTCCCAAAATACACATAAATTCATAATATATGATAGGACCAAGGAATGATGATGTATAAATAGATAAATGTGCCAAGAAAAACCATGAAGATTTTACAAGTTTTCATTTTATTTCATTCCAAGGAGTGATGGAAATCAAAGGTTGAACCTCAACATCAATTGATCTTTGATGTCAATAAAAGGATGTTAGGTTCTATAGTTGCATCTCTGGTAAATGATGCAACTAACTAAGCAAACATGGAAACATAGAAGAACTCTTTTAGAGAGCTAAACTTTTGGTTTCTTGAAGCTTCAAGAGGAAATCAAAGTAAGCAATCTTTAGTAAATAAGATAAGTTCCTAAGGACTTGAAGCAAGTGTGAGCTTTTCATTTAGGAATAGAAAGTTCCAAGAAATGGATCTCCAATCCATGAAATTTTCATGAACAAGCTATAAAGTTTAGAGTTATGCGTTCATAGTAACATTACTATTGGATCAAACATCAATAGATGATTAGACTTTAAACATAATTTTGATTGGTGAAATATGTTTAAAGGATGCTAGTAACGTCTAAAGATTGACCAATAATAATGAATCTTATATCAAACTCAAGAATAGGAGCCAATATCACATAAATGAAAGTTCATCTTAAACTTTCATAGTGGCATGGGAAACCATATCCAAAAGATCATATTTAGTCTCTAGTCAGATACTCAGGACATGAATATAACTAAGTAAATTTTTTGGATATTGTTTGAAAGAACCCAGCATTGAAAAAGATTCCATAATGAATCATTTGCTCAAGATATTTGATTCCCTAGAAGGAATCTCAAGTCTTTGAAGAATAATGTTCTTCCAAGTAGTGAGAAGGAAATTCATTGAACTCTTTAGTCAGTAAGTAGTTCCCTAGCAATCCCAAACTGCAAGAATTATTACTTAAAGTCCAAATGGTTGATATCACTTGGATGTGTATCAAAGATTCTTAGCTTTAGAATTCGAAAAGCATTAGAACATGTTTGGACTTAAGTTAGGGAAAGATCTCTAAAAATCTTGTACGTAAGCCAAAAAGCTTAGAAAAGCTAAGGAGATCTTAATGATAAAGACAAAGTGTTTATTATTATTGCATGATCAACAAGACTTGATCAATTTTGGCCATGGTTGTCCAAGATAATTGTGATTGGAATTATTGTGAAGTTTGCCCAAGTATTGGCAATCGAAATAGTAAGTTGTTCCAAGTTTGAATACAGTAGAGATTCCAAGTATGTAGTCTAGAACCGTATCGACGATAATTAAGTCTATGGAAGGTAAAACATAATGTTTCCCTATCCTTAAAGGAATTTTTGGTAAAAATCCAAAGATCATGAGCGGATGCTTAAGACTTAAGCAATAGAGAGATTCCTATATAAAGTCTTTGGGGTAGGTACGTAAAGCATCAGTAAAGAAAGGAATCTAAAGAAAAGAAGTCGAAAGCTCTTGTCACTATAAAATTGTTCAAGGATAAACCAATTGAACTTGAATTTGAGAAAATTCAAGTACTTGGAATTTTAATTGGTTTTCATTTGAAAACCCTAACAAAGAAAAATTGATATTCCATCAAGAGGTTTTCAAGTTTCCAATGCAAAGCACATGATTGTGAGACGATCATGTGAAGGAATCAAAACCTAGAATATCTAGTTAGAGGTAATGCCTAAAACTTCAAAATTTTTATAAAGAATTGAAGCAATAAGGTACTCTATCAAGAGATGTTTTGACTTAAGGATAAGTATCACCCACACATTAATGTGAATATGAAATAGGGTGGTATGGGACACGAGATTTTATACTTAGATGTATGTAGGAAAGATGGTATGGGACATTGGACCGTGGGATGATAATTATCTTTTAGTCCTATTTTGGATCTTGAAGTTGAGTTTGATCCTCAAAACAATTAAGACTTCTAAGAAGAAGGTGAATTCAAGAAGGATAAAAGTAGTATCTTAAGATTGTTGGAGTTAGATGTCTGCAGAAGCACGCAAACAGCACAAGGAAGAAGAAGAAGCTTGGAGCAAAACACACAATACTGAATGTATTACTAGAGAATGTACAAAGATAAGTAGCCCATTAGGGAAATAGGTTTATATACAAGCCGGGGCAAAAAACCCTCCTAAAGAGGGAAAAAAGTGCCCGGGTGGTCCTAGAGTGTTCACTAACATCACTACCTAAATATATCAACAAATCCCCCCTGGGAGTGATGCGGTGAATAAGTAGCTGGCACTCATGTATAAGGAAGTGCCAAGCTATGTGGAAATCACTCCACAAATGGAAGTAAGCCCAAAGCTTTGCGGAAAGCTTCAAACATCTCCTTAGGCATAGCCTTTGTGAAAAGGTTTGCAATGTTCTCCTACATGGGCACATATGCCAAGCTGACCTCCCTAGTAGAGAACCTCTCCCTGACATAATGATAATGCACCTCAATTTGCTTAGTGAGAGCATGGAACACACGGTTCCTCACAACTCCCAATGCGCTCTAACTGTCCGTGAAGATGGTGGTGGCAGAAGACTTACCAACACCCAAATCAGCCATAAGGTGTCTAAGCCACACACACTCAACAGTCACTATGAAAGTTGCCCTATACTCAGCCTCACAACTGGAAGTGGCCATAGTAGGTTGCTTCTTGCTCAACCAAGATATACATGAGCTACCAAGCATGAAGGAAAAGCCACTAGTGGACACACAAGTGTCATAGCAACCAGCCCAATCATAGTCCAAAAAAGCATGCAAATCTGGTGGTAGTGATCCCCCTTGGGATGAAACAACCCAAGAAGTCAAGTACCACTCAAGTACCAAAAGATACGCTTAATCCCCTACCAATGTTTGACTCTTGGGCAATGCATAAGCCTGCTCATCTATGAGACAAAACACTAAATATTTGGCCAAGTAATGCATAAGTAAATCAAGCATCCATCAACCTGCTCATAGAGAACAACATCAAATGCATCTCGAGCATCATGAAGACTCAATCGTAAACCTGTCTCCATAGGAGTGGCAATAGGCTTATACTCTTCAAGGCCAAAATGCTGCAATAATGTGTCAATATATGTCCTTTGACACAAAGCCATTCCACCATCAACGTGCATAAACTGAATGCCCAAATAATGATGCAAATGCCCCAAATCAGACATCTCATATGAGGCATGAAAATCAGCCTTAAAATCAGGAATATGCTTCTCAATAGGACCAGTGAGCATCATGTCATCAACGTAGACAACAATGATCAAAAGCACATCATTAGCAGGCTTAACATATAAGGTGCTTTCAGTTGTATTGTTCTCAAAACCATGTGCAATCAGATAGGCATGTATCTTCTCATACCAAGCATGTGGTGCTTGCTTTAAACCATACAATGCCTTCTTTAACATGCACACCTAATTTTCATGCCCTTTCTGCACAAAGCCACAGGGCTAAGAAACATACACTTCTTCATGCAAGTCACCATTCAGAAATGTTGTTTTAATGTCCAACTGATTTACATTCCAACCATGATGGGCTACAAGTGCATAGATGCTCCGAACAGTAGTTATACGACATGTAGATGCAAAGGTCTCATCAAAATCAATGCCTCTTTCCTGTGCATAACCCTTTGCAACAAGCCTAGCCTTATACTTGTCAATTGTACCATCTGGTTTACGCTTCAGCTTGTATACCCACTTAGTGCCAATGCCCTTCTTGCCAAGAGGAAAGTCACATAAAGACCAAGTACCATTCTTCATTATTGCATCATATTCAGATTGTATAGCAGCCATCCATTTTTCTGAATTTTGTGCTTCATCAAATGAAACAGGCTCACTCTCATCACATATACTAGATGCAGCCATAGCATAGCAATGTGATGCAAAAGAGGCACTATGAGAGCTTGACCGAGTACGATATTATAGAGGTGCATCTAATTTTCTATCACACAAGGTCTGCACCAGCCATTTCGGCATAGTTCTTCCGTGCTCAATATCATCTCTCTCATCAATAAGTGCATCATGTAAATCTGCATTAGAAATGGAATGATCTGCATCATCACATGAAACTTGCAAAGGCTGAGAAGTTTCCTCATTAGGACTAGCACTACACTATCCACATGTAAAAATAGGTGGCAAAGTATCATACATGTCTTTGAAGCTAACACATGTCTCCTTAGTACATGAAAGCAATGGCTGAATAGCATTCTCCACAAAAACAACATCACGGCTACCCAGAATGCATTTAGTCTATGGATGATATAGATGATAGCCTTTATTTTTAGAACTGTTCCCTACAAAAAAATCATCGATGAAAGTCATGAAGTAAAGTTTATTACCAAAAGAAGGTGTCTGCATAAGACCACAAACATCACTATGTATAAGCTCCAATTTCTTAGTAGCCCGAACTGAACCATCTTTTGGAAAGGACGAACGCTGCATTTTTTCCAAAATACAGCCTTCACAAACATGTTTTCGAAGTGCCTCAAGTTTGGGCAAAGAGGACACCATTTCAGATTTCTACAGGCGTAGCAAACTAGCAAAATTCAGATGACCAAAGCGTGCATGCCAAAGCTTTGCATCTGACATAGCCTGAGAATCATTTATTGCACATGCCAAATCATTTACTCATCTTTCATAGTCTATAAGCTTATATAGCCCATGACATAAAATGCCAGAAGCAATAATCACATCGACATTTGACAGATCATGAACTCTACACCTGTCATCAACAAATTTCACAACCAAGCCAATCTTGGCTAATGCAGAAACTGATAACATGTTCTTCTTGATCCCTGGCACAAATAAAGCATCTGACAAAGTGAAAGAACTACCATCAGCAGTAGTCAAAATGATCTTACCAACTCCCATAATGGGATAAGAGGAGTTCGTTGCACATGTAACAGTATTCCCTGTAGGGGCAAGCTCGAGTGAAGAGAAGAAACTATGTTGCGAGGTAATATGTTTGGTCGCCCCAGTGTCAAAATACTAAACATGTGAGTCTACTCCAGACATGCACTGCTCATGAGAAGATGGGTCAAAACTGTAGACAGTAGTAAACGCCTATTCTTCTTCCTACACAAGATTAGCAGACTCTGTTTTTGGTGTAGTGGCCTCTGCAACAACCATTCTAGCCTCTTTCTTCTTTGCCTCTTTAGCAACCAGTTTTGGACAGTTCTTTATGATATGATCATTCCCTTTATAGTACTTACAAAAGAAGTTCTGCTTTTCTGATTTTTTCTCATCTTTATCTTCCTTCTTTGAATATGCAGAATTAGCAGATTTTTGCTTACTAGTTGAAGAACTCCATTTTCCTTTGCCCTTCTGACTAGCCAACTTAAAGCTTGATCTACAACGCGCATAATGGACCTGTTCTGCGTGGACTTATCTTCCTACAATAGAAGAGAGACTAACTCCTCAAATGATAAGGCATTCCGATTGCCTTTCATCATCAACCAAAGAGTAGAAGCAAAACTTTGATATGAATCAAGAAGACCATTCAAAACGGTCTGCACAAGTAAGCTATCTGGTATAACCTCATCAGCAAAAATCAACTGTTCTTTCAAGTCTTTGATCTTCATTAGGAAAATGTCCATAGAATGTCCTTTTTGAAGTTAAGCAACATGAGCCTCATTCCTAGCTTGGTACAATGTGGTAAGTGTATCCCAAGCATCCTTAGCTGTTCTGCAAGGGCGAATGTGAGGACTAATGGCATATTTGACAGACAAAGCTATCAATGCATGTGCTTGGGCATCTCTGCCATCCCAATGAATCTGCTCTACAGTAGGTGTAGCAGAAACCGTAGCACGAACAGCAATATGCAGAATATCATCATCTTCGACACCTTCCGCATCAACTTCAATACCTGCAGTTGTAACAGTTGCAGGTGTGATAGGACATTTTTCAACACCCCGCACAATATTCCACAGTCCTTTTGCAACCAACACATGTCGCATCATATAAGCCCATAACGGGTAGTTGGTACCATCCAACTTATCCTCAACAGCCAACATATGGAATACATTACTTCTTTCTGCCATGGCCGGTGACTAAAATACCTCGATGCAAAAAGTTGGTTGTATCTCAAAACGTTGAACAGAATTGCCTAGACGAATTCTGTTAGACCTGTAGTAGACTTCGAGATGCTTATATTGGCGAACAGAAACTGGTATATACCTTTGACATAAAAAGACAAAATAGCCTGCACAAGCACTCTAACAATGTAAATGTACCACACCCGACATGTCTGATATGCAAAGCATGAGCTTCAAGTATTGAGAGATATAGGGCCCGATGAACTTGTCTCATTGCTAGGTACAAAGTAGTTGGTAATGGCATTCTTGAACTGATGTTGTGGCCAAGTCCGATGATCTCAAGGTAGTTCTCCATTGCATCGATCGATGAGTTGATGGCGATAGAGTTGTGACTACTTTGGTATTTAGCACGAGGGTTCAATTTGAGCAAATCAAAGGAGTTCTAGTCATCAATGTCACTTGTTTCTAATTGGTTGAGGGGTGACAAGTTGATAGGCTCTGGGCTCAATTAGGGCTCTTGTTCAGAGTTTGGATGGGGGCTTGGTTTGGGTTTGGTTGGTTGGCTCGTAGGATTTTCTGCTCGAGTTGGTTAGCTAGCGAGACAAGTGAATCTTCCAATTAGTTGATTCAATTATTCACTTTGTTCGGATCTACTTTGGTTGTGTTTTGGATTTGGTTGAGGGTTGGTTTCTCCTTCTTGGAGGCATTCATGAAGTTCTACATTCGCAAGGAGAAGGTGGTTGATATCATCTTTGAGGGCCTCTCTTTGAGGAAACTATCCTCTATGTCATTCAACAACATTGTGGGTGCACTCTCCCTCCGAATTGATGCCCATCATGCCATATTTGAAATCGTGGAGGATTGGGACTGAGAGCTCTACAACAGTAATTGGGCGGAGGACGGAAGTAGGAGAGTGTAGGGGGATTGCGCGACAACACATCAATAGTAGGAGATTGTGACAACAACAGAGAGCATGATGGTGATGGGAGAGCATGATAGTGGTGGGAGAATACAATGGTGACAAAAGAACGTGATGGCAGTAGGAGAGCACAATGGTCGTAGGAGAGCAAGATAGCAATAGGAGAGTGGAACAATGGGGAAAGAGTGTGAGGGCATGGTGAGAGTGGGTGGCTACAATCGGACATGCTGATGGGAGGGTTGCGATGGTAGAAGCAAATATGCATTGTTGGGAGGGCATAGTGATGGTGGCACATGCACACATTGATAATGAGGCATAGCGATAATGGCACACGGACACACGAATGGCCAAATGTAGCGATAATGGCACATGCGCATGTCAACGACAGGGCATAGCAAGGATTGCACATAGGCACAGTGACTGTGGGGTGTAGTGATGGTGCCACTTAGAGGAAAAGGGGTGGGGGGAGGACGGGGGGAAGGGATGGTCACACTCGTGAAGAGGATGGGAGGGAAGGGAAATACGCATAGGAGATGTCAAGAGGTCTCACCCAAGATGGGTGCGGGAGATTGATGAAGTTGTTAGCACTGGTGTGATAGTCCACCCATCCAAAGGCTTCCCCTGGGATCATGCTCTAATACCACTTGAGACGTTGTGGACATCCCTAAACACCAAAGGCCCTAAAGAGGATCCAAGGCATGTGCAAGAGTACACATACATGGAAAGCCAATATGTTTGCGAAAGAAAGCACTTTGAATTTCTTTCACAAAAGATTACAACTAGATGGCAAAGAGAGCTTGGCTAGGGAGATGGCATATATAAAAATGCATTAGTACCCCTTATTATTGCACGCAGGGAAAACCCCCTAGGCACTAAAATGTCCTGGATAGAAAAACAAGGGCTATGACATGGGAAGGTGGGGTGGAGGGGGGCAAAGCCTGTAGGAGGCATGGATGGGAGGTTGCTGCAGAGCATAGGAAGGGATGTGGGAGGGAGGCGGCAGTGTAGAGAAGGAGATGGAAGGGGGGGGGGGGGGGGGGGGGGGGGGGGGAGGGGGGTGAAGAGGCATTCTGAGCGAGCTTGTGGCTCAGTAGATTCTTGTCGCAAATAAGCATGTATTGAAGAAGTGACTATTGGATGAATGACTCTATAGTTTACAGAATCGGACCCTCAAATGGAATAATTTATGAAGGATTAGAAATATTTATATGTGCATACATTACTCGTGTAATTTTTTTTCCCTTTTTTGTTCTTTTTCATGCAATAAGAGAGGTTCACTTTTCTAGCGCTACCGAGAAATTTGTTAGTAAGATCCCTAAAATATGAAGTCTGGAACGGAAAAGGAAAATCATACAGTCGAACCGAGCATCCATGAATTCTTAAATCAAAATAGAAATAGGAAGAAATAGTCGCACTTGATGTTTAATATCACAACTCAAGTATATTGCAAGTAAGATGTAATAACTTCAATAATGCTATCCGTTACTCAGACTAAATATCTGGAAATCTCTAAATAGTTATGTGCTATGTCAAAACCATCGTGTAACCACAATGCCACAAAACGTGCACCGGCTAATCTGATGTAAACTCAACATAGCATTAATTAGGATTAACACCACAGCGCCAGCAGACATGGAGAATTTTTGTGATCTCCTTTCGCACCTCAGTTTCGATGGGTTTTCAATATTATAGTTGTTGTTTATGTTTCACATCCACACGAACACGGACAAACAAGAGGAACTTCTTTCCGTTAAATTATTAAAGGTGTTCATGTACCGACAAATTTATGTTATTGGCTACCATATGCTTAACATAATAACAATAATGATCACATTAATTCTTATAGAATAATAGTACAAACAGCGAGAACTGTAACTTTTCTACCTTATGTAGTCAGTTAAGAACATAGCGGTGTTACTGTGCATTGGATGAAAGTACGATACAGCTTAAAAGCTGTTTTGTTTGTTTTCTATTTTTTCTTTCTTTTTGCTTGGTCTTGGATAGGATCTATGATGTTATGTTTCTTGCCATAATATATAAGTTAATGAGTCAGCTCTCTCTCTCTCTGTATATATATATATATATATATATATATATATATATATATATATATATATATATATATATATATATATATATATATATATGTAGTGTTGTGTGTGAACACACTTAGGACTATGAGAGTAATTTTTTCTCACTTTCAGAGGTGTTTTTCCCTCGTTCGTATATACACCTATAACCCTAATGGGTCACTTTTCTTTGTACATTCAGTTGGTAATACATTGAGTATTACATGTCGTCCTCCAAGCTTCTTGTTCTTCCTTGTGTTGTTCATGTGCTTCCACAGACATCAAACTTCGACAATTGGTATTAGAGTAGGTTGCCGCTTGTGGACACCCCTCTAGTCACAGTCTAGGAATTACACAAAATATGGTGAGCATACTTAGGGTGATTAGAAGTTCATTTTGGCCTGTAAACACACTATCATAGTTCTTATGCAAGCAATTTTATCCTTTTGTGCCAAACATATATACAGTAATTATAATACAATTATACAATAATTATAATACAATTATAATACCTTGATACTCCATTTATAATACAATTATGCTTAATATTAAAGTGTCAATTTTGAATACTCCAATCAAGAGATGAAAACATGTAGTGTGTGAATGACTCAAAGAGTAAAAGATTGGGTGACAAAGCAGTTTCTCAAAATCCTGTGTTATTCCCATTTTTCTTGCATAGGCTTCAATTTTTGTTTTGCTAGTAAAAATGCCTCAAAGTCTACTACAGGCATAGCATAGCTTGATTAAGTAATCCTGTTAAAATTTTTGAGATATAGTCATTTTTCTACATTAGGGTATTTAAGTCAAATGCCATTGTTGAATTCAATGATGTATTCTATATGTTGGCTATTGAGGACAAGTTGGATGGTATTGGTAACCCATTATCGGCATATATGATGCATCATGTGTTGTTCACAAAACAACTATGGAATATTGTGTAAGGTGTTGAAAAACACCCTACTACACCTACTAATATATTATTGCAGGTGATCGAGATGGCTTTGAAGATGAGGATCTTGAAATTCATATTCGTGTTGTGGTTCCTATTATAGCTGCTATAGAGCAACTTATTAGAATGGCGGAGATTGTCAGGCACATGCATTGAAAGCTTTGTGAGTCAAATATGCCATTATCCCTCATATTTTCTCTTTCAAACCAAGGAATGATGTTTGGGTTACACTTACCACTTTGTACAAGGAAAGAAATCAATCTTGTGTTGCTTAGTTGTGAAAGCACTTGGAGACTGAGCATATTAGTGAAGGAGAATCTATGAATAGTTTTTTTTTGACAAAGATCACAGATTTGAGGGCTTAGTTGATTTTTGTAGATGAGGTCTTGCTAGAAAGTTCACCTGTCCAAACCACTCTTAATGGTATTCTAGATTTATATTAGAGTTTTCTTTCTAGTTTTTAGTTGATGATGGAAGGAAATCCAAATGCCTTAACATTTAAGGAGTTGCTCTCTATTTTGTTTTAGGAAGATCAAACTAGGCAAAACAATTCCATTATCCATGTTGCAAATCAAGCTTTCTTAGCTAGTCATAAGGGCAAATGTAAATGGGTCTCATCTACAAGTACAAAAAAATTTACTAATTTTGGATAATAAAAAAAGCAAGACAAATATGAGAAGAAAATAGAAAAGTAGAAGCAGTTCTACAAATACTATAAAGGAAATGATCATTTCATAAAGGGTTGCCCGAAATAGGCTACAAAAGAGGCAAAGAAGAAAGAGGATAGAATGGTTGTTGTAGAGGCCTCTACCCCCAAAATAGATTATGCTAATCTTGTGTAAAATGAAGAATGAGCAATTAGTACTATTTGCATTTATTACCCATCTTCTCATTAGTAGTGTGTGTATGCAATAGACTCAGATGTTTGGTACTTTCATAGTTGGGCAACCGAACATATTATGAAGAAGCACATTTTCTTCAATTCAATTCATATCTGCCAACGATTCCTCTTTTCGAGTCATGGGATTTGGTAAGATCATTCCGACTACTAATGATGGTAGTTCTTTTACATTGTCAGATCAAGAAAAATCAATTATTAATTTAGCATTAGCCAAGATCAACTTGGTTGTCACATTTTTTTATGACAGATATACAATTCATGACCTCTCAAATGGTGATGTTATTATGCTTCTAGCATTTTATGTCATGGGTTGTATAAGCTTATAGGCTATGAATTATCTTTCAATGATTTAGCATGTGGAGTTCACGATTCTTAGGCTAACTCAGATGCAAAGCTTTGGCATGTAGGCTTTGATCATATAAATTTTTCTAGTTTGGTATGACTATAGAAATCTCAAATAGTGTCCTGTCTACCCAAACCTGAGGCACCTGGTAAACATGCCTATGAAGGCTTTATTTTAGAAAAAATGCAGCACTCCTTCCCAAAACATGGTTCATTTTGAGCTACTAAAAAATTGCACTTTCTTCACAATGATATATGTGGTCCTATGTAGACACATTCTTTTAGGAACTACCTTTACTTTGTGACTATTATTGATGATTTTTCTAGGAATGCATGGGTGTATCCACTGAAATCAAAGTCCAAAGTATTTATGGGCTTTAAAGAGTTTTTGGGTTTAGCTGAAAATATATGAGCATCTAAAGTAGGCACCCTCCAATTTGACCAAGGTGGAACACATTTCTTCTAATTTTAATGCATTTCTCACTGAACATGGGATACAATATTAGTGTAAAGTGTCCTATACATCTCTATAGAATAAAGTTTCTAAAAGAAAGAACAATTCCTTGATGGATATGGCAAAGTGTATGGTCAAAAGTCTAGCTTTAACACATTGCTTCTTGCTTGAGGTTGTCATGTGTGCACCATATGTACTTAACATGTGTACCACCAAAAAACTACACTCTAACACTCCATATTAGGCTCGACATTATTTATAGAAACATATTTAAAAATATAATAAAAGAAATCGAGTCTGCCAAGTGCAAATGATGGAACTTCCACCTCTCGGGTGAGGGGAGTGAGCTAAACCCCCACTCCACGCTCTTGTCCATACGTGGATAGATGATCAAATACTTTTGGGTAGATCGATTGGCCCTCCAGCACCTCCTTTTAGGCGTATTCAACTCAAGTGTTTCAAAACCTCTATACAGGCCTTTCAGCAAGTCAGACAAATCTTCTCATTGTGCCTTAGGGTCATCCCTCCCGAAACTCTACCCTAGTGGGCTTTGGAGCTTTTAAATCCCACTTCTACAAAGCTTTTTACTCCTCCATTGTGGGATATCGGGGGCTCCATGGGTATTATTCCTCCCTTCACTTATACTCTAAGTTAGCTGAAGCACCTCTACGAAATTAGCCCTGAAAGCCAATCATTCCTTCAAAAAATGAGAACAATGTATGATACCTCTTTTGCCAATAATTATCCATACCTAAATAAATAGCTCAAAATATCTAGTTAATTTGTTTCAAACACAATGCAAAAAAGAAAGAATGATACGTGGCAATGAATGAGGAGAGGTTTTCATTGAATAAAAACGAATCTAAATGCTTACAGGATTTCTAGAAGGAAATAAAGAACTTTCGATCAATGGGCTCACAAACT
Source organism: Ceratopteris richardii (assembly GCA_020310875.1). NCBI lineage: Eukaryota > Viridiplantae > Streptophyta > Polypodiopsida > Polypodiales > Pteridaceae > Ceratopteris > Ceratopteris richardii. Next base: position 60,746,137 of record CM035420.1, on the reverse strand, counting down.
AAGGTGAAAATGTATTGTTTCAATGACCGAGTGCTAAGCCTAGTTAGTTAAAAAGGTTATTCTTAGACATGATTTCTACTATGTATATTTATTTATATATTCACATTTTTTCTTTATTTTTTTTCTATATTTTCTCTTTATATAAATTTAATCGAGCTATATGTATGCCTAAACCCTAAAACCCTAATCTTAAAGATCTAGACCTAGAATATGTATATTTTTGTACACATGTGTATATAGATAGGTGTATAAGTATATGTGTGTATGTGTATGTGTATATATATTCACTCTAATTAAAATGATTAAGATTAAATCTATTTTTATATATTTAATCATATATATTTAATTTATTTCTTTAAAACACTAGTTCTTATCATACTTATTTATCTATATTATTATCCTATTTTATATACATATATTTATTTATATATTCATATTTTTTCCTTAATTCATTCTTTTTTTATATATTTAATTATATATATTTAATTAAATTATTTAAAACACTAGTTCTTTTTATATTTATTTATCTATATAATTATCCTATTTTATATATATATCTATTTTTATATTCAGATTTTTTCCTTAATTTTTTTCTATATTTTCTCTTTATATAAATTTAATTGAGTTATATGTATGCTTAAATCCTAAAACCATAATCTTAAAGATCTATACCTAAAATATGTATATTTCTATATGCATGTGTATCTACATGTATATATGTATTATATGTGTATGTGTATGTGTGTATATATGTTATGTAGGTGTTAAAATCCTAAAACCCTAATCAGAAAGACTTAGAGTTAAACCTAAAATACTAAAACCTAAATACTTAAACACCTATAAAAATCTAAACCCGTAATCCTAAAATCCTAATCCTATTTTATATATATGTTTATTTATATCTTCAAATTTTTTCTTATTTTTTTCTATATTTTTTCTTAATATAAATATAATTGAGTTATATGTATGCCTAAACCCTAAAACCCTAATCTTAAATATCTAGACCTAAAATATGTATATTTTTGTATGCACGTGTATATATATACATGTATATATGTATTATATGTGTATGTGTATGTGTATGTGTATGTATGTGTATGTATGTGTAAATAGCCTAAGAAACCTAATCGTATTTTTATATATTTGATGTAAAAAAAACTTCGAAATAAAAAAATTATATATTTAATTAAAACACTAGCTTATGTGGGGTATATATGTGCATGTGTGTATGTATGTGTGTGTGTGAATGTATGCATGTGTGTATATGTGTATGTGTGTCTATGTATGCATGTGTGAGTATATGTGTATGTGTGTGTATGTATGCATGCATGTGTGTATACGTGTGTATGTATGTGTATGCATATGTGTGTGTGTATGTATGTGTGTATGCATGTGTGTGTGTATATGTGTGTATGTATGCATGTCTGTACATATGTGTGTGTATGTATGCATGTGTGTACGTGTGTGTGTGTATGCATGTGTGTGTATATGTGTGTATGTATGCATGTGTGTACATATGTGTGTGTATGTATGCATGTGTGTACATGTGTGTGTATGTATGCATGCATGTGTGTATATGTGTGTATGTATGCATGTGTATACATATGTGGGTGTATGTATGCATGTGTGTGCATGTGTGTGCATGTGTGTGTATGCATGTGTGTATATGTGTATGTGTGTGTATGTATGCATGCATGTGTGTATATGTGTATGTGTGTGTATGTATGCATGCATGTGTGTATTTGTGTGTATGTATGTGATGTTGATATATTTAGGTAGTGATGTGTGTGAACACTCTAGGACCGCCAGGGCACTTTTTTCCCTCTTTAGGAGGTCTTTTTCCCCCGGCTTGTATATACGCCTATTGCCCTAATGGGCTACTAATCTTTGTACATTCTCTAGTATTACATTCAGTCTTGTGTGTTGTGCTCCAAGCTTCTTCTTCTTCCTTGTGCTGTTCGCGTGCTTCCGCAAACGTCTATCTCCAACAATTGGTATCAAAGCAGGTCGTCGCTTCTTCTAGGGCGCCGTCGACACTCCTCCGTTTGCAGTCTCAAATTCGCACGAAATTTGGTGAGCATACTCAGGGTGTTTTCGAGATCAAAACAGATTCGCTTTGTGGTGCCAAAATCGCGATCTGAGCTCGTTTCGGCCTCCCAACGCACTATCGCAGCGCTTGTGTAGGCTATTTCGTCCTTTTGTGCCAAAGGTATATACCAGTTTCTGTTCGCCAATTTAAGCGTCTCGAAGTCTGCTACAGGTCTAGCAGAACTCGTCTGGGCAGTTCTGTTCAACTTTTTGAGATACAGTCAATTTTCTGCATCAAGGTATTTTAGTCAGCGGCCATGGCTGAAAGCAGTGATGTATTCCGTATGTTGGCTGTTGAGGATAAGTTGGATGGTACCAACTACCCATTATGGGCTTATATGATGCGACATGTACTGGTTGCAAAAAGATTGTGGAACATTGTGCAGGGTGTTGAAAGACGTCTTGTTACACCTATAACGACAGGTACTGCAAATACAGGTGTTGAAGCTGATGAAGATGGTGTCGAAGATGATATTCCGCAGATTCCTATTCGTGCTGCTGTTTCTGTTGCACCTACTGCAGAGCAGATTCATTGGGATGGCAGAGATGCCCAGACACATGCATTGATAGCCTTTTCTATCAAACGTGCCATTACTCCTCACATTCGCTCTTGGAGAACAGCAAAGGATGCTTGGGATACACTTACCACTTTGTACCAGGCTAGGAATGAGGCTCGTGTTGCTTACCTCCGAAAACAGTTGGAGAGTGAGCACATGAATGAAGGTGATTCTATGGACAGTTTTCTTACAAAGATCAAAGACCTGAAGGAACAATTGATTTCTACTGACGAGGTTATACCAGATAGCTCACTTGTGCAGACCGTTCTGAATGGTCTTCCTGATTCATATCAGAGTTTTGCCTCTACTCTTCGGTTGATGATGAAAGGAAATCCAAATGCCTTGTCATTTGAGGAATTAGTCTCTGTTCTGTTACAGGAAGATCAGTCTAGGTAGAACAGGTCCATTATGCGTGTTGCAGATCAAGCTTTCCTGGCTAGTCAGAAGGGCAAAGGAAAATGGAGCTCTTCTACTAGTAAGCAAAAATCTGCAAATGCTGCATAATCCAAGAACCAGGATAAAGATGAAAAGAAATCAGAAAAGTAGAAATTGTTCTGCAAGTACTGTAAAGGAAATGATCATATTATAAAGAACTATCCAAAACTGGCTGCTAAAGAGGCAAAGAAGAAAGAGGCTGGAATGGTTGTTGCAGAGGCCTCTACACCAAAAACAGACTCTGCAAATCTTGTGCAGGAAGAAGAATGGGCGTTTACTACTGTCTGTAGTTTTGACCCATCTTCTCATGATCAGTGCATGTCTGTAGTAGACTCAGATGTTCGGTACTTTGACAGTGGGGCGACCAAACATATTACCTCGCAGCGCAGTTTCTTCTCTTCACTCGAGCCTGCCCCTACAGGGAATACTGTCACATGTGCCAATAACTCCTCTTATCCTGTTATGGGAGTTGGTAAGATCATTCTAACTACTGCTGATGGTAGTTCTTTCACTTTGTCAGATGCTTTATTTGTGCCAGGGATCAAAAAGAACCTGTTATCAGTTTCTGCATTAGCCAAGATTGGCTTGGTTGTGAAATTCGTTGATGACAGGTGTACAGTCCATGATCTCTCAAATGGCGATGTGATTATTGCTTCTGGCATTTTATGTCGTGGACTGTATAAGCTCATAGACTATGAAAGATCTGTGAATGATTCGGCATGTGTAGTTCATGATTCTCAGGCTATGACAGATGCAAAGCTTTGGCATGCACGATTTGGTCATCTGAATTTTGCTAGTTTGTTACGCCTGCAGAAATCTGAAATGGTGTCCTCTTTGCCCAAACTTGAGGCACCTGGAAAACATGTTTGTGAAGGCTGTATTTTGGGTAAAATGCAGCGTTCTTCCTTTCCAAAAGATGGTACAGTTCGGGCTACGCAGAAATTGCACCTTGTACATAGTGATGTCTGTGGTCCTATGCAGACATCCTCTTTTGGAAATTACCTTTACTTCGTGACTTTCATTGATGATTTTTCTAGCCATGCATGGGTATATCCACTCAAAGCAAAGTCTGAAGTGTTCATGTGCTTCAAACAGTTTTTGGTTTTGGTTGAAAATCTGTCAGCATGTAAAATCGGCACCCTCCGTTCTGATCGAGGGGGGGAATATATGTCTTTAGATTTTAATGCATTTCTGGCTGAACGTGGGATAAAACACCAGTGTACAATGCCGTATACACCTCAACAGAATGGAGTTGCTAAACGAAAGAACAGGTCAGGTCACTCATGGAGATGGCGAGGTGCCTGGTCAAAAGTCAAGCTTTACCACATAGTTTCTGGCTTGAGGCTGTCATGTGTGCAGCATATGTACTGAACAGGTGTCCCACTAAAGCATTGCAGTCTATCACTCCATATGAGGCTTGGCATGACCGCAAGCCATCTGTTGCTCATCTGCATGTTTTTGGTTGTTTGGCATATGCATTAGTGCCTGAACAACATCGCAGAAAATTGGATGATAAGGCAGTAAAATGTATTTTTGTTGGGTACAGTTCTGAAAGTAAAGGATATCGTCTGTATCATCCACAGACTAAACGCATTTTGGTTAGCCGTGATGTTGTCTTTGTGGAAGATGCTATTCAGCCATTGCTTTCATGTACTAAGGAGACATCTGTTAGCTCCAAAGACATGTATGGTACTTTGATGCCTCTTTTTACAGGTGGACAGGCTAGTGCTGGTCCTAATGAGGCAACTTCTCAACCTTTGCAGGTTTCATATGATGATGCAGATCATTCCATTTCTAATGCAGATTTACATGATGCACTTATTGATGAGAGAGCTGATATTGAGTAGGCAAAAACTATGCCAAAATGGCTAGTGCAGACTTTGCGTGACAGCAAATTAGATGCACCTTTGTCATATCGTACTCGTTTAGGCTCTCATAGTGCCTCCTTTGCATCAGATTGCTATGCTATGGCTGCATCTAGTCTCTGTGATGAGAATGAGCCTGTTTCTTTTGATGAAGCACAAAATTCAGAAAATTGGATGGCTGCTATGCAATCTGAATATGATGCTATAATGAAGAATGGTACATGGTCTTTATGTGACTTACCTCCTGGCAAGAAGGCCATTGGCACTAAGTGGGTATACAAGCTCAAGCGTAAACCTGATGGTACAGTTGACAGGTATAAGGCTAGGCTTGTTGCAAAGGGTTATGCATAGGAAAGAGGCATTGATTTTGATGAGACCTTTGCACCTACATGCCGTATGACTACTGTTCGCAGCATTTGTGCACTTGCAGCCCATCATGGTTGGAATGTACATCAGTTGGACATTAAAATAGCATTTCTGAATGGTGACTTGCATGAAGAAGTGTATGTTTTTCAGCCCCGTGGCTTTGTGCAGAAAGGGCATGAAAACCAGGTTTGCAGGTTAAAGAAAACATTATATGGTTTAAAGCAAGCACCACGTGCTTAGTATGAGAAGATACATGCCTATCTGATTGCACATGGTTTTGAGAATAGTCCAACTGAAAGCACCTTATATGTTAAGCGTGCTAATGATGTGCTTCTGATCATTGTTGTCTATGTTGATGACATGCTGCTCACTGGTCCTATTGAGACACATATTGCTGATTTTAAGGCTGATTTGCATGCCTCATTTGAGATGTCTGATTTGGGGCATTTGCATCACTATTTGGGCATTCAGTTTATGCATGTTGATGGTGGAATGGCTTTGTGTCAAACGAAATATATAGACACATTATTGCAGCATTTTGGCCTTGAAGACTGTAAGCCTATTGCCACTCCTATGGAGACAGGTTTACGATTGAGTCTTCATGATGCTGGAGATGCATTTGATGCTGTTGTCTATCAGCAGGCTGTTGGATGCTTGATTTACTTATGCATTACTCGGCCAGATATTCAGTTTGCTGTCTCACAGATGAGCAGGTTTATGCATTGCCCAGGAGTGACGCATTGGAAAGCGGTTAAGCGCATCTTTCGCTACTTGAGTGGTACTCGGCTACTTGGGTTGTTTTATCCCAAGGGGGGATCACTACCGCCAGATTTGCATGCTTATTTTGACTCAGATTGGGCTGGTTGCTATGACACTCGTGTGTCCACCAATGGTTTTTGCTTCATGCTTGGTAGCTCATGTATATCTTGGTTGAGCAAGAAGCAGCCTACTGTGGCCACTTCCAGTTGTGAGGCTGAGTATAGGGAAGCTTTCACAGCTACTGTTGAGTGTGTGTGGCTCAGATGCCTTATGGCTGATTTGGGTGTTGGCTAGTCTTTTGCCACCACCATCTTTACTGACAGTCAGAGCGCATTGGCAGTTGCGAGGAACCCTGTGTTCCATGCTCGCACTAAGCACATTGAGGTGCATTATCACTATGTCAGGGAGAGGTTCTCTGCTGGGGAGATGAGCTTGGCATATGTGCCCACGCACGAGAACATTGCACACCTTTTCACGAAGGCTCCGCCTAGGGAGAAGTTTGAAGCTTTTCGCAAAGCTTTGGGCTTACTTCCTTTTGTGGAGTGATTTCCACATAGCTTGGCACTTCCTTATACATGAGTGCCAGCTCCTTGTTCACCGCATCACTCCCAAGGGCGATTTGTTGATATATTTAGGTAGTGATGTGTGTGAACACTCAAGGACCGCCGGGGAACTTTTTTCCCTCTTTAGGAGGTTTTTTTCCCCCGGCTTGTATATATGCCTATTGCCCTAATGGGCTACTAATCTTTGTACATTCTCTAGTAATACATTCAGTCTTGTGTGTTGTGCTCCAAGCTTCTTCTTCTTCCTTGTGCTGTTCGCGTGCTTCCGCAGACGTCTATCTCCAACATGTGAGTATGCATATGTGTATATGTGTGTCTGTATGTATGTGTGTATGCATGTGTGTTTGTATGTATGCATGTGTGTATGTATGCATGTGTGTATGTTTGCATGTGTGTATATATGTGTATGTGTGTATGCATGCATGTGTGTATGTATGCATGCATGTGTGTATGCATATGTGTATATGTGTGTGTGTGTATGTATGTGTGTATGCATGTGTGTGTGTATGTATGCATGTGTGTATGTATGCATGTGTCTATATGTGTATATGTGTGTATGCATGTGTATGTGTATGCATGCATGTGTGTATGTATGTGTGTGTGTATGTATGTGTGTGTATGTATGTGTGTATATGTGTGTGTACATGTATGTATGCATATGTGTATATATGTGTGTGTATGTATGTGTGTGTATGTATGCATGTGTGTATATTTGTATGTGTGTGTATGCATGCATGTGTGTATATGTATGTGTATGTAAGCATGCATGTGTGTACATGCATGTGTGTATGTATGTATGTATGTATAAATGTGTAGATGTGTGTGTGTGTGTGTATGTATGCTCTATTTTCCTATCTCTATCTTCCTTTCCTTCATCATTCTTTATCTCTCACTCTCTCCCTCTTTATGTCTCTCTCTCTCTTCTCTCTCTCTCTCTATCTTTCTCTCTCTATCAATAGAGAATAAAACAATAACTTACAAGTATGTCCCTCTTTTCGATCATTGTCATCAAAGCGTAATGTATGTCGTCTATCGTCAAATTCCAAACAGTCAATGCCAAAGAACTTTTGCAAAATCAAAGAGAAGAGAAATTATAAGACCCAAAGCATAGAGAAAGACAAAGGATAATAGTACGTGCACCACTTACCAAGATGTGAGATCTAAACCGAGAGAGAGTGTGTGTGTAGAGAGAGAGATCTATGTGTGTGTGTGTGCACAAGACAATGCAGGTCGCAATTCGTTTCGCGCATGCAAGTTCGACAGAAGACAAAGAGTACTCAAACACGCGCAAAAATGTGAAGTTTTCCTCTTGGGTTGCCAATATGTTTAAAACTCGACGTCGGTATGGGCATCAGTATAGGCCTTAGTAACTTCCAATAAATTACCGACGCTTATACCGGTGCTTATACTGATGCCCATACCGATGCTTATACCTACGGCTGCGGGACGCACTGACGATCCATTTAAAATGGTCATACCAATGGTCACTTGACTGTCAGCATCCTTAAGTGACCTTTTGCAATGCTTATACCGACGCCGAGAGTGACCTTCGGTATAGGCAGCATGAGTATGCCCTTCATATGTTGTAGTGCTCAAGATTAAGTGGAAATTCACTAAGAGATGTATTGTCCAAAGAAAATAAAATGAAGTTTTACAAGTTATTAAATCTTATACCATTATGAAGTTGAAAGGGAATTGTTGGAAACAAGTCATAATAGTCCAAAATTTTAGTCCAAAATATCTAGAAAGTATAGCATATGATGTGTATTATATAAATTACTCCACAACAAAGCAAGGGGGTAGAGTGGATAGTCGAAAATCCCTTCATAAGACTCACCAAGGCTTGAATCCTGTCATGGATGGTGGCAACAATTTTTAGAGATCCCTTTTTTGTTGGCATAGACTTTTTGCATTTCTTTTCAAATCATAGTTTTTATGATTTGAATATGCTCATGTATAGAGCATCCAAAGCTATATAAAGAGCAATTAGGCTCATTATGTAATCATCTTCTCTAGGAACAAGGCATGCTCAACCCTAGATGATCATTAGGAGGAGATTTCCTATACTCCTAAAGGTGTTTTGCTCTACATCTCGACATATGTGGAGGAGTTCCTATCAACCAACCATCAGCATCACTTGTTGAGTTATTTTGAGTAGCAAGTCTATTTTTGTGACCACTTGTTTATTCACTAGTATTTTATTCAGGTGAATTAGAATAAGGGGTTTTCTATCAAACAATCCTAAACCATTCAATTTCTCCATATTCTCATACACACACTATTCATACATCTTAGGCACATAATTTCTTGTATTTAGTTCCTATTTCTACATAGATTCAGATATTATGAGTTTGTATCATATTCACACATTGTGATTTGACATTTGAATATAAGCTAGTGCAGTTAGAAATCTTGGTTACCATACACTTCTAAAAATTATATATTCTCTTTCTCTCTCTCACTTCTCATTGTTTGTGGTATTAAGATGTGTATGCTAAGGTTGCTTTATTGGAGGATTGTATAAACCTATGATTATTGTTATTGAGGCTCACCCCGCTTTACATCCCTCTCATAGCAAAGTCCATCCTTTCGTTGTAGCTAATCTGACAAGTTCTTTGACTATACATATTTTTAGCTAGAGGGTTGAATGTTTCCTCATAATCAATGCCATATGCCTATGAATATCCTTTTGCTACCAATCATGCTTTATATGTGATTATGCTACCATCAACATTGTGCTTTACCTATAAACCCAATTCCAACCTATTAATTTCTTTCCTTGTGGAAATGAAACCAAATTCCATGTTTCATTTCAATACGATGCAGCCATCTCCGCATCCATAGCTTTCTTCCAATGTGGATGTCCAATTGCATCTTCAAAACAAGAAGGTCAACATCTTGTATAACCTTATTCTTGTATGCACAATGACAACCTATGTAACTGTTATATGTCAATCATTGAACTAAATTCCACATCCTACCAAATATGCTTGGTCTTGGATCACTTCTCCTTGTATTATCTAGACGTTCCTCTCTTACTCTTGGAGACTTCAGCAAGGACAATCCAAGTTCCTCATCAAGGATCCTTTTTGAACTGCTTGAATCTCCATCAATGTCTTGAAAACATGTAGGTGCTTTACTAAAGGGAGGAAGCTTTTCTTTACATTTCTTCGGTGTAGTTGATAAAGATTTTGGACTTAAATTTCCAAACAATCTCCCACTCCATGGATTCGAGGTGGAACTATTGCTTGGTGACGGATCACGTCCACTCAAAACTTGAGATTTTGTACTTGCGTTTTTAGCATTTCCTTTTTCATTTGAGTCGAGATTACATCCTACTTTGGCATTTGTATAGAAGTTTAACATTTTATCAAAAACCACATCTTTGCTTATGTTCAACTCTAGTGTGAGTGGGTTGTAACATTTAGATCTCGTTGCTCAAGGAAGTACCCAATAAGATACAGTTTTTTTCTTTGTGATCAAGCTTTGTCCTCAACTCATCTGGAACGTGTACATATCCAATACAACCAAATACTTTGAGATGTGATATGTTTGGATTTTTACATGGAAAATTCTCTTCAGGTGTAACTTGAGATACAAAAACAATCACAGGCATGTTCATGATGTATAGAGTAGTGTGCACAACTTCTACTCAATAGCAATGAGGCATATTGTCCTCAGCCATCAAGGCTCTTGCTATTTCTACAATATGTCTATTTTTGCATTCAATAATGTGATTATGTTGTGATGTGTACATACATGTGAATTGTTGTCGAATTCCATGAATTTTTAGAAAAATTTTGAACTCATTTGACATGTATTCATCTCCTCCATAAGATCCTAAAGTATGAATATATTTCCATGTCGTCTTTTCCATCAAAGCCTTAGAATCTTGGAAGTGACTGGACAAGTCACTCTTCTCTTTCATGAAACAAACCCATACTTTTGGTATATGATCATCAATGAAAGTAACATAAAACCTACAACCACCCATAGATGTGGTCTTTGCAAGACCACAAACATTTGTATGCACTATTTCTAGCACATTCTCATAAACATGCTTATCATGCGGAAATGATGCTCTTGCCTCTTTACCAAATTGACACATTGCACATACCTTCTTCATCTCTACAACCTTGAAATTTGGTAATGAACTATAATAGTCTCCTTTGATCGCATCAAGTTTAGCCTCTACAAATTTTTATTTCCAACTCATTTGTGCCAGATCTCTATATGAGTAATACTTCCTGCACCTTATGCAAACATGATTGCACTCATTTAAGAAAGTTTCACATTTAAGGTGAGCATTCTACCCATTTTTTTCCTTTCGCAATCAATCCTCCGTCCTCTTTGTATTCGTCTACATATAACCCATCAACATTTAACGTGACTTGTAATCTTAGGTCAACCATTTGTCCAAAAGAAACTAGATTTGTAGTTATATTATGAACATGCAACAAATCAGCAAGCTGTTTTACCTTGCCATCCTCCATACAAACTGCTATGTTTCTTGTATGCTCTAGGATCTGATGTGTCATCACGTGTTTCAACATCTCCAAGAACTAGAAATTTGTGCAAACTACTAAACCATTCTGAGGCATGAAAAATCATGTCATTTGAAGCACCAAAATCAACGTACAAGAAATTAACATTCGATTTTGAAACATCAAGGTACTGTATTTATCATATGATGTTGGACCATGAATACCTTCTTTGAATCATCTAAACTTTTGGATGCATATATATTTTTTTGCCTTCCATTATTTTGATTTTGCAACCTACAATCACATTCAAAGTGTATATGTTTACCACAATTCTATGATCCTATATAATCATTACCTCAATCATTTCGTTGGAATTTTCTGTGGTCTCTTTGACTTCCCTTCCTCAAAAGTGTTCTCTACCTCCTGCATGATTCTCGTGTTGATCTTGGTCTTGGTTATTGTTCACTCTTTAGCTTAGAAAACTTCTACCTCTACCTCTACCTCTTCTAGAGTAGAATAGATGCTTAGAACTAGGTTTTCCTTGGGAGTTTAAGTCCTCACCAACATTATTTTCTTCCGTAATCAGCATGGACACTAGATCAATAAAAATCAAAATATGTTTCCTAATCTGAATAGAAGTTTTGAATAACGTATTTGCAACTCCTAAACCATGAAGGCACACTCCGCCTTATCATTGTCATCTACATTCATGCCAATAGATGCAAGTGAATCATATATGCTTTTTATTTTGGAGGTGTAGTCACTTACTAATATGCCATTTTTCTCCGATGTATTCAGCTCATTTGAGTTGTAATTTTTGTGCCTTTGTATTGGTCTCATAGAATGTGACCAACATTGTTCCAAACCTCTTCCTTTGAAAGAAAAAAAAAAGATGTTTATGTGGAAAGAAATGATAGAGTTTCCATGGATGTAATAGATCTAAGTCACTAGGTCCATTACAATCTGTTCGGCCTTGGGGAAGGCTGTCTTGTAAAAGCCGTAGCTCAAACTCTCGTTCCCACATCCGAGAGCGCCCGTCCCAAATAGAACTGCACATACCACCAAGCTAACTAGCATGCCAGTATAACTATCCACATATCGCCAGTATAACCATCCATATATCCTCCCTTTTCCTTATAAGTGAGCCTCTAGAATATATCGAAGCCCGAGTGTGAATTTGTGAGGCTGCTGACTACGCATTCATATTAAGCTCAGTGAAAGTGAAGAATAGGCTCGCACACAGTTTCTAGGTCGAGCCTATCTTTCTATATACACAGCATGGATATCTATTATTGTATCCTTGGATATGGATATCCTCTGAGGCTCTGATGTTGATGGCTGCTTCCTTGGTTTAAGATGGCCCTTGACTTGTATTATTTTTTCTTGTATCAATATTTTACTTTTCTTGTTCTGTCAAAAAAAAAAAAACCTGTGGTTTCACTTGAATTCCGTTGGTAGTTGTGGAACGACACGCATACACACATTAAACATGAAACTTTTTGTTATTCCCGAAGAAAAAGACGATCCTCAATTCGAGCCCACACATGTGGGCATAGGAAGTGACCTTGGGCCCATGGCTTCAACTTTCAATCACAAACTGCAGAGAGTCCTTATCATGTCAGCTACTTTAACTTTGTAGCCTTTGCGATATGTCTTCACATATCACTACTACTTTCTTGACATATAACCTACTTTGAGATACTTGCTCAGATTTTTTTTTTTTAATATAAGAAGTTCGGCCTTAGCCTAATCTCCGGAACTTTAATTAAAATAAAAAGAAAAGTTATAAGTGAATGGGACTAGTGCGTATGGGACCCCTCAAATCCCACAATGCAGGAGAGGAGTATGGCAAGCTAGAGGCCATTACAAATGAGGTGGATAAATCTAGGTAAAAGAATCTCCGGAGATAAGGGTCCCAGATGGGGGTGATGATAGACTTATCTACTTCCTCAGATATTACTTCTTTGAGGATGACCCAATTTCGGCATAAATTTGGCGCCGTTCTGATGACTTATACGGAAGAAAAAGTAAACGCCGTTTTACAGTAGACGTGTCAAGGAGGCAGATGCCCACAAATGGGAGTTTCAAAATGGGGCAGCTAACGAAGGATGAAAAATATGCTTCAGGACATGTCTTCAAACAAGCTAACAACACAGTGAAGAACTTTCTGTTCTGTGACGTCTTCCATTAAGTCTATATGCTTGTATAGAGATGCTCTTGCGATTGTGCATTAAAAAAGCGTTTCTCATCAGCTCGTTCTAATAATGATTTTCGCAATGACACTCGTTCTAATAATGATTTTCGCAATAAGATTGATGTCCATATTCATTACTTTAATACCAGTTCATTGTCATACCTGTTTGGATCAATGTTTGTCCATCATGCTCGCAGATGAAGCACCAGTAAAGTATGTCTACTATGAGATAGACGCTAAGAATATCCTTTTCATAGTCTTAGTTGTTGAGCATTGCGCTTACGCACGCTTAAACTTCGTAAAGGTTTCCCTATGCTTGAATCATCAGATTTATATATCTTACACCAATGCTACATCTGATTGTTGAGTTCTCTCGTCTAACATTGTCTATTACATTTCCATATCATCACATTCCATGGCCAGAGCGTATCTACTTTAGATTAACTGTTCAGTTTTACATATAAATCTCTTTCTGAATGTTAATCAATTTTTAAATCTTAATTTATCGAAGCTCTGATACGTTCTAATCTAGTCAGCGAACTAGCATTAGCCATTGCCCGAACAAGGCGCAATTCTTGAATTATTCGTGCGTCCTAGAAAGTGACACACTTGTAAGGGGAAGAAATGTCAACAAGTACAATATCGTTCAGAAGTTCATTCCAATGTTTTGACCAACAGAGAGAAACATGTTGACAACCATCAGATCCAAAGGTCGGAGTGGAAGTCCTACTCAAGGAAATAGAGTTGTTTGAACAAATCGGAGATCAAACAAAATTTGTTGATGTGCTCAAATAACAAGCATTAAGGTCATTGCCTAGTTAATAGCAATGTGATTACTGTTTTAGAGAAATTGATGTTTGTTTCCTGCCCAACTGAAGAAAATTATAACTGGATAAGATTATCCAAATCGATCGACCTTTGCTTCAAACTCAACCTGCAATATATATATATATATATATATATATATATATATATATATATATATATATATATATATATATATATACACACACACACACACAAGCTCTCGATTTGTAAACGCATACATATAGCACTGTCCTTGTTAAACTACTGACAATCTAGATGAATGTCGCATCTAATCTTCGAAAGGAACTATAGGCAAATCATAATGCGGCCAAGATATGTTTGCCATTTTATTTTATGCAGTGGACAAGGCAATTTATGAAGAATAGACTACTGAGATACATATTTACGTATATGGATTTTGTGGACAACAGAAAGGAATAAGCATGTCAATACACCTTGAGTTGCTTGCAGAATAAGCATACAGGAGCGACCGCAAGTAGAATCAATAATCGATGGATAAGTTTTACATTAACGAATGATGGATAAGAGAGCTGAAGAACCGCAAGACAAAACACTCTGGCAATGTCGTTATTCGTATGCACAATAAGTGAAAAGAAGCAAGCCCACAACAACAGCAGTTCCCTTGACGATGGCGGGAGGAGCTTAAACACAGACCAACTAGTACTGAAGTAGAAACACGGCCTTCAATTGACCCACTGGCAGTTCTTCCTAATCTCCCCTTCCGATCCTGTCAGCACGTTGTGCTCTGTCAAGATCGACATCCCCGCGATGAATTGCTCATTGAAGTAGTCTCGGTCTTGGGCCATTCTCATCACGTATGGCTTGGTCCTGGGGTCCAGAAAGAGGGCATTGTCAAGCCTGAGCAGACCCTTCAGCTCTATCACGTTTTTGTAGTAGTTATTGTCGAAGATCATGGGTGTTCCTCGATCATTCCGGGAGTACTCCACAGCTGTTGGATCCGGGTTAGGTGATGGACACCTTATCTTCAAATAGTCTGCATAGGATGCGTTGAGAGTGGGATCTACAGTTGGGTAGAGCCGCGAGACAAGGTGGACACAGTGTACTCTTCCGACGGTGTGGCTTCCTGCTCAAAGCCATGGAATAAGATCAAGTACTAATTTTGAATGCAGAGCATAAAGTCTCTGCCGCCCACGAGCTGGCCTCTACGGCCACACAAACTAGTGCGCGCACATGCTGTTGAGCACAATTACAAAGACCAAAGACGCGCACGCGCAGGTACAAGATAATAGTAACAGAGGATTATATACCGATGAGAGCAATTGCTTGCGGAGCGTTGATACTGAGCTTGGCCATGGTGTCCAAGAAAGCATCAACCCCTGCGTCATGCGGGAGAAGGTATGTATCTGCATCTTTCTCAGTGGTATGGACTCTTGTGTCTCTCCTCCCAGTCTTCACCTCGAAATGAGGTCCCCCAAGCTGAACAGCAATGAGAATATCTCAGGTGAATTCCTTAACTGCATATGCTTGTAAACTCTTCACATGCACATTTCAAGTGATGCAACCGAGAGTCTCTTTGTAAGATTTCCAACATACGTGCAATCTTCTCCGTGCTAATTAAGGAGTAAAGAAGCGCTTCTGTGCAAAATTAGAAGTGTGTGTGCGTGTGTATGTGTGAACTGTGTACCCACCATGGCCACACCATCCCGGCCCGAAAGGACCACGAGGTCGGCGCAGGATACAACGCCAGGGCATTCCTTTTCAAGGGCGTCTTTAATGTCATTGACGTACTTGAAGTTGCGCATCCCGAAGTTACGCTCCGACTCCTTCTCCGATCTGAAATCAGCTGTCGATTCCAGCAGCAGAGATGCATCGCAACCCTGCGCGAACCGATGATTGTCATCAACCATCTCAGCCGATTACCATATTAGCGCAAAATCTCTCTCTCTCTCTCTCTCTCTCTCTCTCTCTCTCTGTCACGCACATACAGACACACACACACAGACGCAGAGAACTGTGGGGCGGTAGACATAAAACACAGAAAATAAGGATGTCGATCTCCCAACTATACCTCAACGGAGCAGTCATGGAAGACGTTTCTGTGGAACGAAATGGCAGAGTTGCCATGGATGTAATAGGTCTTATAGACCTGCTCCTTCACGATTTGCTCCGCCTTGGGGCAAGTTGTCTTATAAAACCCATAGCTCAGGCCTTCCTTCCCACCTCCGACAGCCCCTCTCCCAAACAGGAATGCGCATAACGCCAAGCTAATCAGCAAAGAGGTGCAACTATTCATATTTCTTTCTCTTCTAACAAAAGTTGTGGGGTGTGCAGAAGGCTGTTCGTGAGGCTGCGGCCAATGCATGCATTAGCTCTAGGAGCGCAGAGTAAAATCGTTTCCATGTTTCACAATGCCTGACTTCCTTTATATACTGAGGAGTCTGAAGTTATTAAGTTATATTCAATAGTCTTTGAGGATAATCATTGCCCCCTACACATGACGCACACAGTAAGCTATGGCCAAAGAGACAGACGGATTGCTTTTGCCGAAGGCGTTTCAATTAAATTCTACAATGACAGAATTAATTTTGAATCATTTAAACTTAAGCTTTCTCTAATGCCTTTGTGTGAGGGTGCGCATCGTTTCTGTTTGCGTGTGGTCCATTCTTGTATGTGCAATGTGCATTGCATGTCCAACTCTTTTGTATTTTCATTGACATTATTGAGTACTTTATATATCAATTCTCCCGAAACGTACCGATTTGAGGAAACGACTTTTTAAGTTCGGTCGACTATGACACAACTACTCTCCTTATGGAAGTCGGTCCACATTTTATACTTCGCGATTTGTATTCAAGTTTTATTTATTCGCAAATACGTAAGAGATAGGTAAATGGCTCTTTTTTTGTTAAGAACGAATATTATTCACGTATATCACCACAACGGGATTACATGTCAGACTCGATCTGAAAGGTAAATCTGTATGTGTGGTCTGACGTTTGCACGTCATCTATTTTTGCACTTCATAGACTCAATCTAGGCCAAAGTATGGAAATAAAAAGAAGAGTCGATTAGGAGACATCCATGCGATTCATTAATTCTTGAGTCCTATGTTGGGACTTGGTGAAAAAAGGAGACTCTGAGTATCCTTGTCCAAGTTGCTATCTTTGATCTATAAGTAGACGTCTCTTGAACAAGTACTAAACAACATGGAAGAAAGCTTCTAAGTACTATTTCTAACTTAGCATGTACATGTAAGTGGTATTATCAAGTGTTTCTAACATTTTTAACTAAAGTCGGTTCATATGCAAGGAAAAACTATGCATATAGAGACATAAATAAAATAGCCTTTATTCACTTTTATCTTCTATTTTCAAAGAAGATAAGCATGTGGCATTAAGATTAAAAAAAACAAGATAACCCTGTGGTACTAACATAAAAGAAGAGAAATATTAGTGAGAAGATTCAAGTGGAGAAGAAAAGCATAATTTTTAGGACAGTAGACCAATATACGAAAGCTTTAGAGAGAAGCAAAGCAATGCATTGGTCTTCAATCATCAAATCCTTTCTTACTTGGGTATGTAGAGATTTTTCAGATGTGTAATATTGGAGGAATCCATCAACATCTTCAGACATGTATTATTTGCATGAAACTCGAGCGTTTTCTAGTGAATTGCATCTTCATGTTTGGTAGGAAATTTACTTTTACACATGATTCAAATGTTAAGCGTTGGATACGTTTCATATATATATATATATATATATATATATATATATATATATATATATATATATATATATATATATATATATATATATATATATATATATATATATATATATATATATATATGACCAATTCTTACTGATACACGTATGCGGATACATTACAAAAATGAAATCTCATAAAATTATAAACATAATAGAGAGAGACAAGAGATTGAAAATCGAGTACAATCTCCCCCCATACACTCTGATATAGGAGTCTATCAGATCATGTGTATTGATGAGTAATTTTTCATTATATCCGGAATTGAAGAAACACAAGGGTGATGCTTTGAAAGGTGTGCATTTATGAAAATCTGCTTTATTTACAAAATCATTGCAGTTCAAGCGATCTACCATTTTTACAAAGACATCATTTTCTAAAGAAATATATTATCTTTACAAAAAATATATAAAATACTATATTTTAACTATTTTCAAAACTATTTGAAAAAGTCTATACACGTTCACGCTCTCATAATTTTTAACCTGCTAGATCAAAACACAATCACATTAAAACCCTATAGACATTAAAATCCATATAACATTCCATTTTTCCATAAAGTATAATATATATATATATAATGTATTGTTATCAAATGGTTCTAACATATATACAATACCAAATTTTCAAGAGCGTCTAACGTTATAGTTACTATACAAAAAAAGATCTAGAGAGCCATTTGCAAGTTGGAAAGGACACAAGCCGTTTGTTTTGCAAGAGCGTACAACTGGCCCGTTTTCAAAGTGCTCAAAACTCCAACTCCATATCCGTCCACCAAAGAACGCTAGATAGATATTTGAGAGGAGAGTGGAAGAGAGGGTCCATTTACTTTCCTCTTTCACCCAATTATATGAAGGAAGATGACGGTGAAGGAAATGTTAGCATGGAGTTTCTAGCGAAAAAATGTGACGAAAAATTTTTAATGTGATTTTCAGAAGCGTCCAAGTGACGAAAAAACGTGCGCTCATGACGAAAGGAAAAGTTTAAATGCAAGAAAGAATTATGTAAATTGAAAGGGATTGCATGGGAAAAAGGCGAAAATAATACCATTTTGATATCATACGGCCTGGATATAATTGAAGTATCAATGAAGGACCATGATTTCGCTTCATTTCTTGATGACTACATCCTTTACGATCGACTTTTCTGCCGCCTATCTATGACATGCATGCATGATAAGCTTGAGTTCTTTAAGCAACGCATGTGGAGGGCAGCTTTTCTTTCACCTGTCTATGATATCCTTCAATGCGTGTCATGGCTATTAATGTGGCTATTAATGTGGTTCTTTTTTTCTCATCTTGTTAAACATCGATTCCCTCTATTCTTTTCTAAGAAGACAGATGAAATCCCGCATAAAATCTCCACAAATGCACAGAGGAATGCATACTTCTTTTATTCCAATAGAAGGGAACAATTAGCATATCGACATTTCCCTTGTGATTGATTCCAAACGAAAGTACCCATATGGTTTCAATATATTACATACATGAATACACACATATCTCTCCGTCTCTCTCTCTCTCTCTCTCTCTCTCTCTCTCTATATATATATATATATATATATATATATATATATATATATATATATATATATATATATATATATATATATATATATATGTGTGTGTGTGTGTGTGTCTATGTATAGTTGTTTAGCTTTTGAAAGACTCATAATATCAAAACATGGAAAAATGACAGAAAAACGATTGACCACCGACTTTGGATGTATGCACAGAACTGACAAAAGCCTTACCTCTAAAACCTCCGGATTGATTACATGTGCTCACACGTCGAGGACACTCGCATCTTCATCGAAACAAGTGATTTGTACTTCGAAAGAAACCTTCGATTGAGGCCTGGAAAAACAAAAATGAAAACCAGAAACTTTCGATTGAGGACTCCCAGAGAAACCTTTGATTGAGAAAAGGGTGTCCTGCTCACTTTTTCCGCAAATATTTACAGGCTCAAGTTACGATGGATGAGGATCTAGTTCATAAATCAAAAGCATGTTTTCATAAATCAAAACCATGTTTTCAATACCATGTCTGGTCACAAGTTTTCTTTCAGAATTACGAATTTATTCATGAGGAAGAAATCCAGACACGTTCTTGAAAGAGCAGCGCAACTTTGCATAACCGAGAAGATTTGATAATAGTTCATGACACAAGTCCTTGAAATCTGGAATGTTATTCTAACCAAGAAAGAAAATTACAAGACTATACTAGCCAAAAATAATGACCCAAATAAAAGCAGAGTAACTCAATAAATACAATTACAAGATCATGCTATGGAAGGGCCGGTGAAAGCGCATAGCCTAAGCTTTTATTAATTGATACTTCCTGAAATATGAGGAACGAATCGTATGACAAAAAAAAAATCTAAAATGTTTCTATAAATACTGGATTGTATGCTTGAATAAAACAAACTAGGAAGTCCTTATGCGGGCACAGGCACCCCAACAACCTTGAGAACTAGTTTGTTAAGATGTTTTATTGAGACCAACCGAAGAATAAAGTGATCCTATAAACAATATTGTGAAATCGGTTAGATAGTATCCATCTGTCGCATACATGAATCATTAACTTGAAAATCAGCTTTGCCGCCACCTTTTCTTGAATCTCGATCCTTCTTTGATGTGCATGTACCATAATCCTAGAGCTTTACGAGGGTTATTTGCGATATATATATATATATATATATATATATATATATATATATATATATATATATATATATATATATATATATATATATATATATATATATATATATATATATATTTTATATATTTATATTTATATATATATAGAGAGAGAAAGAGAGAGAGATACATAAACGCATACATATATACATACACACAGAGACAAACATACACACACACACACACACATATATATATATATATATATATATATATATATATATATATATATATATATATATATATTTATACATATACATATATATATGTATATATATATATATATATATATATATATATATATATATATACATATATATATGTATATGTATAAATATATATATATATATATATATATATATATATATATATATATATATATATATATATATTTATACATATACATATATATATGTATATATATATATATATATATATATATATATATATATATATATATATATATATATATATATATATATATATATATTGATATTGTTGGAGTTCGATGTCTACAAAAGCATGCAAACAACACAAGGAAGAAGAAGAATGTTGGAGCATAACATACAATATTGAATGTATTACCATGTGAATGTACAAAGATAAGTGACCCATTAGGGTTATAAGCATATATACAAGTTGGGGGAAAAACCTTCTAAAGATGGAAAAAGAGTCTCATCAATCCTAAGAATAGTTACAAACATCACTACCAAAATATATCAACAAATCCTTGCTAAGAGTGATGAGGTCAACAAGGAATTATCACTCATGTATAAGGAAGTGCAAGATATGTGAAGAAAGATGAATACACAAATGGAAGTAAGCCCAAAGCCTTGCAAAAACCCTGAAACATCTCTCGAGGTAGAGACTTTGTGAAAAGATATGTAGTGTTATCATATGTGAGCATATATGCCAAAGTGATCTCTCTAGCAAAGAACCTCCTCCTTACATAATGATAATGCACCTCAATGTGCTTTGTGCGAGCATGGAACATAGAGTCCCTTACAACTCCCAATGCACTCTAACTGTCAGTGAAGATGGTGGTAGAAGAGTGACCAACACCCAAATCAATCAAAAGGCATTTAGGCCACACATACTCAACAATGGCTATGAAAGCTACCCTTTAGTGAGCCTCACAAATAGAAGAGCCACAATAGGCTGCCTCTTGCTCAACCAAGATATGCATGAGCTACCAAACATGAAGCAAAAATCACTACTAGACATACTAATGCCATAGCAAGTAGCCCAGTTAGTGTCAAAACAAGCATGTAAATATGGAGGTAGTGATCCCCCTTGGGATAAAGCAATCCAAGTGCCTGAGTACCACTGAAGTAGCAAAAGATCCATTTAGCTTCCTACCAATGCTTGACATAGGCAAAATGCATAAACTTGCTCATGTGTGAGACAAAAAACTAAATATCCAGGTGATTTTTGCATAAGTAAATCAAACATCCAATAGCCTCCTAATAGATAAGAACATCAAATTCATCTACATTGTCATGAAGGCTGAACCGTAAACATGTTTGCATAGGAGAGGCAATAGGTTTGCAATCGTCAAGGCCAAAATGCTTCAATAATGTGTCAATATATTTTCTTTGACAACGATCTATTCCACCATCAACTTCCATATATTGAATGCCCAAATAATGATACAAATGTCCCAAATCTAGCATCTGAAATTTACCATGCAAATCAGCCTTAAAATCAGGAATATGCTTCTCATCAGGACCACTGAGCAACATGCCATCAACATAGACAAAAATGATGAGAAGCACATCATCCACATCTTTATTTTAGTATTCTCTAAGCCTTGTGTAATCAAGTAGGCATGTATCTTTTCATACCAAGCATATGGTGCTTGCTTCAAACCATATTATGCATTTTTCAACCAGCACACTTTGTTTTCATGCCCTTTCTACACAAAACCATGGGGCTGAATAACATACACTTATCATGTAAGTCACCATTAAGAAGTGCAATCTTAACGTCCAATTAATGTACATTCCAACCATGAAGTGCTTCAAGTGCATAGATGCTATGAATGGTACTCATTTGACATGTGGGTGCAAAGGTCGCATCCAAAGCAATGCCTCTTTCTTGAGCATAACCTTTTGCAACAAGCCTAGCTTTGTACCTGTCAACTTTTGATCACGTTTACATTTGAGCTTGTGTACCCATTTAATGCCAATGTTCATTTTGCTAAGAGGCGAATCACATAAAGACCAAGTATCATTCTTCATTAAAGCACCATATTGTGATTGCATAGGAGCCATCCAATTTTTTAAATTTCATGCTTCTTCAAAAGAAAAAATCTCATTCTCATCACATAGACTTGATGCGGCCATAACATACCAATCTGATGCAAAGGAAACAATGTTAGACTATGAGCAAGTAGGATATGACAAAGGTGCATGTAATTTGTTATCTCGCAAAGTCTGCACTAACCATTAAGGCATAGTTTTTGCCTCCTCTATATCACCCCTCTCATCAACAAGTGTAGGATGTAAATCTACATAAAAAATGGAATGATACGCATCATCATAGGAAACCTGTAAAGGCTCAGAATTTACCTCATTCGGATAAGCACTTGATTTTCCACTTGTAAAATAAGGCAACAAAGTTTCATTAAAGTGATGTGTCCTTAGTACATGAAAGTAATGAGTGAATTGAATCTTCCACAAAAAAGAAAACATAATGGCTAACCAAAATGTGTTTATTCTCTATTTGATATAGACAATAGCCATGGCTTTCTCAACTCTACCCGACAAAAATACATTTCACTCCTTTATCAAACAATTTTTTGAGTTATTGTTCAAGCACTAATGCATATGCTAGATGAACAAAAACATGAACATAAGAAATAGATGGTTTTCAAACATGTCAAGTCTCATATGGAGTGATAGCGTGTAGTGCTTTGGTGGGACACATGTTAAGTACATATGGTGCACACATAATAGCCTCAAGCGAGAAGCAATGTGGTAAAGCCTAACTTTTGCCCTTACACCTTCCCATATCCATGAAAGACTTGTTCTTTCTTTTAAAAACTCCATTCTATTGAGGTGTATACAACACTTTACATCGATGTTTACACCCATATTCAATCAGAAATGTATTAAACCTAGAAGACACGCATTTTTCCACTCAATCAAAATGCACGGTGCCCATTTTACATGGTCATAGATTTTCAACAAGAACCAAAAATTGTTTAAAGCACATAAATACTTTGGACTTTGATTTAAATGGATACAGCCATGCATGCCTAGGAAAATCATCAATAAAAGTGAGTAAGTAAAGGTTGTTTGCAAAAGAATGTGTCTACATAGGACAACATATATCACTATCAACAAGCTGCAATTTCTGCGTACCTCAAAATGAGCCATCTTTTGGGAAGGAAGACTGTTACATTTTGCCCTAAACAGAGACTTCACAGACATTTTACTATCTTCCTTAATTTT
This sequence comes from Ceratopteris richardii, assembly GCA_020310875.1. Classification (NCBI taxonomy): domain Eukaryota; kingdom Viridiplantae; phylum Streptophyta; class Polypodiopsida; order Polypodiales; family Pteridaceae; genus Ceratopteris; species Ceratopteris richardii. The sequence goes on along the minus strand of CM035420.1, from coordinate 60,722,115 downwards.
GGTTAGAGAGGACACTGTTTCGGATTTCTGTAGTCAAAGCAAACTAGAAAAATTTAGATGTCCAAAGTGTGCATGCCAAAGCATTGCATCTGAGATAGCTTGAGAATCTTAAACTGAACATTTTAAATTATTGATATATTTTGCATAGTCTATGAGCTTATACAACTCACGAGATAAAATGCCAGAAGCAATAACAACATAACCATTTGAGAGATCATGAATTGTATATCTATCATCAACAAATTTAACAACAAAGTCCATCTTGGCCAATGCTAAAACTAATAATAGATTTTTCTTGATATTTGGCATAAACAAAGCATTTGACAATGTAAAAAAATACCATCATTAGTAATCAGAATAATCATACCAATACCCATGACTCGATAAGAGGCATTGATGTTGCATGTGACAATAATCCTTGTAAGCGCAAGCTTAAGTGAACTGAAGAAATTGCACTTCAAGGTAATAGGCTTGGTCCCCAACTATGAAAGTACCAAACATCTGAGTCTATTACATACATACACTATTAATGTGAACATGGTTAATACATGCAAACTAGTAGTAGATGCCCATTCTCTATTTTGCATAAGATTAGAAAACTCTATTTTTGGTGTAGAGTCCTCTCTAACAACCACTCTATCCTCTTTCTTCTTTGCCTCTTTTGCAGCCTATTTCAGACAACTCTTTAGGACATGATCATTTCCTTTATACTGTTTACAAAAGTATTTTCTCTTTTCTATTTTGCTCTCATCTTTGTCTTCCTTTTTTTCTATTATAGAGAATCAACAGACTTTTGCTTACTAGTATATGAGATCCATTTACCCTTTCCCTTGTGACTAACAAAGAAATCTTGATTTGCACCATGCATAATGGAGGTATTTTGCCTCATCGGTCTTGCTACAACAAAATAGAGACTAACTCCTCAAATGTTAATGCATTTGGATTTCCTTTCATCATCGACTAAAGAGTAGAAGAAAAACTTTGATATTAATCTGGAAGACCATTAAGAATGGTCTCCACATGTGAACTATCTAGCAAGAATTCATCTCTAGAAATCAACTACTCCTTCAAATCTTTGATTCAAAAGACTATCCATAGATTCTCCTTCATTGATATGTTCACTCTCTAACTATTTTTGGAGATAAGCTATATGAGCTTAATTTCTTTCTTTTTACAAACTGGTTAGTGCAACCCAAGTAAGTGTAACCCAAGTATTGTTTGCTGTTTTGCAAGGGAGAATATGAGGGATAATGGCACGTTTGACAAACAAACCTATCCATGCATGTGGTTGAGAATCTTTTCCATTCCAAAAAGTTCCTCTATAGCAAGTGGAGAAGGACCTGTATCATAAAAAACAATTTGAAGTTCTTCATTTTCAATGCCATCTATATCACCTTCAATAACTTTATTTGTAGGTATAGTAGGTTGTTTTTCAATTCCCTACACAATATTCCATAGTCCTTTGTGACCAATACATTAAGCATCATATATGCGCATAATGGGTAACTGGTACCATCCACCTTGTCGTCAATAGCCAACATATGGAATACATCATTATGCTTAAGAATGTCATCGGACTAAAGCCTAATCTAGAAAAATGACTTTATCTCAAAAAGTTTAACAGAATTACCTTGTCAAGCTATTCTATACTTGTAGTAGACTTTGAGGTGCTTTTATTGGGAAGCTAAAACCCGTATGTATGTTTGGCAAAAAAGGATGAAATTACATGGACAAGCACTAGGATAGTGAGTCTAGAGGCCGAAAATAACTCCTAATCACCTCAAGTATGCTCACCAAATTTCATGTGATTCTAAGACTGTGACCAAAGGGGTGTGGATGATGCGCTAGCTGAAGCAAAGACCTACTCTGATACCAACTGTTGAAGTTTGATGTCTATGGAAGCACATGAACAACACAAGGAAGAAGAAGAAGCTTCGAGCACAACATGCAATACTAAATGTATCACCAACTGAATGTACAAAGATAGGTGACGCGTTAGGATTATAGATGTATATACAAGTCGGGGAAAAAAAACCTCCTAGAGTGAGAACAAAATGCCACAACAGTCCTAAGCTTATTCGCACAGATCACTACTGATATATACATATATATATATATGTATATATATATATATATATATATATATATATATATATATATATATATATATATATATATATATATATATATTTATTTATACATACATACATATATATATATATATATATATATATATATATATATATATATATATATATATATATATATATATATATATATATATATATATATATATATATATATATATATATATATATATAAAGAGAGAGAGAGAGAGAGCTGACTCGTTAGCTTATGTATTATGGATAGAAACAAAACAAGATCCAAGACCAAACAAAAAGAAAGAAAAATTTAAAAACAAAAAAAAGAACTTTTAAGCTATATCTTGCTTTCATCCAATGCACACGCAACACCGTTATGTTCTTAAATGACTACATAAGGCTCGCTTTTCGTAAGATTACAGTAATTATTTAGTATAAGCAAATATAACAAAAGATATAGAAAATTCCTAAAAACTAATATCATTATTCTTGTTATTATCTTAAGCATATGGTAGATAATAACATAAATTTATCGGTACATGAAGACCTTTAATTATTTAACGGAAAGAAGTTCCTCTTGTTTGTGAGTGTGCTCATGTGTAGATATGAAACATAAATAACAACGATTCTGAAAACCCATCGAAAATGAGGTGCAAACGGGAATCACGAATGGGTTGTGGCCATCATGCTCTCACCGTGCCATCATGCTCTTCCACCATCATTGCACTCTCCCATTGCCATTGAGCTCTCCTTCCATCATCAGACATTCTTGCTGCATCACCCTCTCTTGCGACTGTCGTGCTCTTCTACCATTGTCATACTCTCCCATAACCATCGGGCTCTCCCATGACCATCGGGCTCTCCCATGACCATCGGGCTCTCCCACGACCATCGGGCTCTCTTGGCACCGTCATGGTCTCCCACTATGGGTGTGATCTCTTGGACCCCCCCCCCCTCCCACACTCTGTTGGGGCCCTCCTCCACCGAGGTACCATTGTGAGGCTCTCGGTCCCAATGGCAGATGATTCTGATGACAACCCAATCAAACTCAATTGGGAGGTCTAGTGCACTCACAACGTCACTGAATTACATAGACACTAGTGTTCTCGAAGAGAGGTCCTCGAAGATGATATCAACCACCTTCTCCTCCCGAATGTAGAACTTCATGAGTGCCTCCAAGAAGCTCTAACCAACCCTCAACCAAATCCCTAAACAACCAGACTATAACCGTTCAACCAAGTGAATAATGGAATCCATTGATTGGAAGATTCACTTGCCATACTAACCAACCTAGAGGAGCAACATATCCTACAAAGCAACCAATGAAACCCTAATCCAAGCCAACATCCAACCCCTCACCCAGAGCACCAACCAAACTCGAATCCTATCAACTTATCACTGCTCAACCAATGAAAACTAGATGACATTGATGCCCCAAACTCCTTCAACTTATTCAAACCGAACTCCCAACAAAGACAAAGGCGGTCACAACTCTATCGCCGTCAATCCATGAATTGATGCAATCAAAAACTACCTCCCAATCATCTGGGTTGGCCACAATAGCTAGATGCGTATTGCTGGCCACTCCCTTCAAGAAGAAGGATCCGTATCATACATGGTGGAGTTCAAGAAGGAGGCAAATACCACATGTGATCAATTCAAGAATGCCATTATCGACTACTTCCTACCTCGCAACCTTCACCAAGAAAAGCTCATTAGACCCTATGTCTCTCACTACTATAAGTCCATGCTCTACATCTTATACATGTCAAACGTGGAAAGCTTACATAGATTCCTCTATGGATGTTGCGCAAACTACTGCAAAGAAGTCAAGAAACAGAATCCCCATACATGGGAGGGGGCAGGACACATTGGCAAATGGCTCAACGACACATGCTTCAATCAATGGGTGAAGTCCATCGACCAAGGTGAATCTAACAAAAGAGAAACTAACATCTCTACTAATCAAAGTCAGCCTCAATAGAAAACAAGTGAGAATGAATGGGGCAAGGTGTGGATGCCCTCCCCTCACCACGAGAAACATGTTCAATGACCCCACATAGATCCATTCAGGTCTTTGGGGATCCCCAACCAGTGTACTACCACAAGGCAACAAGCCTAGAGAACGATGTTGGAAGCATCAAAAACACATGAGAGTGCATTCAATGAAGGGACCTTGGGGTGAATAAGCATCCACTTCTCAACCAAGGATCGAAGAGGTTTACAATGGAGACTCAGATTCAACCACATCATTAAGAGAAAAGTCCAGCAAACCAAAGGCTCTATGCAACATACTTTCCTTACCTATGGAACATGAAGTCCTCATCATATCAAAGATTTAATGGGAAAAAATTCTAGTCATGCTCAACATGGGAGCTACACACAACTTCATTATGCTAGACTTTCCTCGATGCCTTGGTCTCAAGTTAACCAAACATCTTAGTATGTCCATGGTCTTTTCCCACGTGCAAGATATCCATGTATGCCATGCAAATGGTTTCACCGTACTTCTTGGCCAATGGTTTGGCCACTTGGGTTTTCTCATCATACCCATCAAAACACTTGAAGTCATCCTTGAGCTCTTCCTCATGGATCATCATAGGATCCGTTTAGTGCCCTTGGATCAGAATGGGCAGGCCCTAGCTGTCAACTATCACATAATCAATGCCTCTAAAGTTGAATCCCCACCAAAACGTGGACAAAGATTCCACTAGCATAAGTAAAAGAGAGGACCTCACTCTAGAGCAAGGGCCACATCCTAGAAACTCGTGCCCAAGTTAGTAACAACTACATGAAGTATACAGACAAGGGTAAATTCAGTCAATCAAACCACCTTATGGGGCACCAACTCTCTATGCGAAGAAAAAAGATGGCTCATTACACTTATGCATCGACTACTAGGCCCTCAACAAGAACATGATCAAGAGTAAGTACCGAGTCCCAATCATAGAGGAGCTTCTACATCACCTTGGCAAGGCCGCACACTTCCTGCAAGTGGACCTCCATTTAGGATACCATTTGATCATGTTGGCTTAAGAGCACATCAAAAAGATAGCTTTTTTCACATTCTATGTGATATCTATCAATGGCTAGTTATGCCATTCGATGTAACAAGCTCCCTTGTGGCCTTCTATTGGGAGGTGAATGATGGCTTTTAGGATATTCTACACCTTTTTCTCATCATCTACATCCATGATATACACATCTATAGTTTCACACTAGAAAAGCATTACAAACATGTACGATTAGTTCTTCAATATCTCCGTGAGTGAGACTCTTCGCAAAGCCAAGAAAGTTCGAGTTTGAAATGAAGAAGGTGGAGTTTTTGGGCTTCATCATCTCTGAGCTTGGGATCCACATCAACCCCAAGAAACTGGGAGTAGTAATCAAGTTGGGCCCTCCATCCTCAATCCAAGAAGTGTGGGAATTTATGGAATTTTGTCAATTTCCCTGCCACTTCATCCAAGAGTTCAACAAGATAGCAACCCCACTATTCAAGTTGATGAAAGAGAAAGAGACCTTCAAATGGGGACAAGTTGAAGCAAAGGCATTCAAAGCACTTAAAGTCACGATGTGCTATGCTCCCCTCCTTAAGCTTATAGAATCCAGAAAACATTTTGAGGTTCATATAGATGCATCCGACATGACAATCGGAGGCATTCTCATGTAAGACAACCACCCCATTGCCTACAAGTCACATAAGTTTACCGAATCCGAATTGAGGTGGATCACAAACCTGAGGGAGATTCTAGTGGTAGTGCAATACCTCCAAAAATGGGGACACTATCCAAGACAAACATACCAAAATCTTCACAAAAAATATCTCCCTTAAGTACTTTGATTCTTAGCCAAAGTTGAGCCCAAAAAAGGCTAGGCGGTAGGACTTCCTCAAAGAATTTGACATGGTGATCATTCATAAGCCATAGAAGCAGAACAACATGCCCAATGCTCTTGGTAGAAGGCCCAAAGTACAAGCAATGGAAATGATATGTTGAGACTTGAAGAGAAGTCTTAGATTGCTATAGGTGCTTCTTGAGTTAGTTATGGAAAGAACTCTTTTGATTGTTGGGAACACATCTTATATTTTCTTTAGCATACCATTTGTAGATGGATGGAGAGAGTATGTAGCTCCACCAAATGATTGAAGATTATATCCATAGCTATGCTCAAGGGGACCAAAGGGATTGGGCCAAACACTTAAATGTTCTTGCGTTTCACTACAATGATCCATTTTCTTCGAGTACAAATTTGACTTTGTTCAAGTTAGCATCTGGCAGAGAGGTTATCAGCCCGCTAGTAGCTACACAGTCCTCCTTTGCCCTATTGCCTATGCATCCCTCCCCAAGCTCCTCCCCCTTTTCCTGCAACCCCTCCTTCTCCCTCCTCCTCTACTCACTCCCCCCACCCCTCCTCTCATCCCCCCATGGGTCTTGGCCCTTTTCCACCCTTCTCTATTCATGAGAAGGTGTGTTACTAAGGGCATCCTACATGCCTTGTTCTTCCCCCTCTTGCCTTCCCTTTTTCTACGAGAGACAGAAATGACCTGGAAGTGTGCCCCATAGAGGAACTTACTTGAAACCCCATTCCCACCTCCATTTTTTAACCTATTCACCTCTCTCTTAACAATTATGGTAGAGCAAGCCTAGCCTCAAAAGTTTAGCACCTCTAGCATTCCGCAATAATTTGTAAGATCATTGGATCTACCAACTCATGGTGAATGCAAGGACCTTCTTGAGAGTAGCTTACTTTCTAAGGTTGTGCAAGTAACTTGATATTGAAACCCGTGCTCATAGCTTTATTCAACTGGAGCTTTAGTCTATAGAGGCAGCTGCTCAAATGAATCATTTATCCTCGATATTAGTTCGGGCTCACTGAGCATACACCTATCCTAGGGCACATGGCTTTGATCCATCGTTAGCTTCTTCATCGGCTTTCATTCCTAGGGAAGCATGTAGCTTTTGTGGCCTTTGTTGAGAGAACCTTTCCTTTTTGCCTAAGATTGGAGGATCTCTTCACACTTGTTTGGGAGTCCCAAAGTCACGGCCTCATTTGTCACCATGTCTCTTGGCTTTCAATAGTAAGGATCCTCGTCTCTTATCAGGCACAATTACCATTAGAGCCTAAGCTCCGACTTCCTTCAAAGGATTTGTTGATTTAGAGGGTTGCATACTTAAGGGCTTTGGTGTGTTGAACAAGAGTATCGAGGAGGTGATGGAGGGAGAGAGAGGAGAGGAGAGACATGCACACATGCATGGGAGCCTGGAAACCCACATAATGATCTATGTGAGCCAATTCTCTCTCTCTCTCTCTCTCTCTCTCTCTCTCTCTCTCTATATATATATATATATATATATATATATATATATATATATATATATATATATATATATATATATATATATATATATATATATATATATATATATATATACACACACACACATGAATATTCTTTCAATCATTGAATGATGAACAACTCCAAGTACAAATCCTTCAATTACAACTTCAATGTTGGCCTTGAGCATAATAATGCATTCATCATACTCTCGCGTGTTGACAAAAATATATGCTATCCTAGTTAACCTAAGCATGTCATCCATGCTTCTATCCAAGGCATCCAAAACACCATCATCAACATCAACATGTCCTAACATATCTGATTATCCACATCATGCTCTAAAGCATCGAAATGATATTCCAAATTTTGATCCACATGAGCATCCACATGATCAACAAAATCATGCCAATGTCAATAGGCCTATCTGTAGATGGAAAAAATGAGACATGAAGAGTATAACATCGCACATAACATTGAACTCCCACTAAGACACAATTGTCTCTCACATGAAGTATCTGTGTGGATAATTGTGCCCAATCCTAGCACCTCTGATAAGCATAAGCTGTCCCAAATATAACTCAAAATGATGTTCACAAAGGAATGCATAGCATCTATTGTCTTGTAACTAACTAATTGTATTCAAGATCATAGAGAATGAAGGCACATAACATACATGTCTCAGTATAAGTGATGCTCCACTAGGTAGCATAAGATGTACATCTTCTCAACCCTCAGTGTCATATGTCATACCATCGTGCATGTGCACACATCCATGGCTCTCATGTAAGAATCCCCAAAACCAATTGTGATGTGGAGTAACATGAAAAGTGGCTAATGCATCAAGCAACCAAGCGATATGTGTGCTATCTAATGAACAAGACAAATCCTGAGATGAACCATAGGAGAAAGTGATATCACCATCCCCATCATAATCAAAGTCTACCATAGAGTCTCTTCAAACCACTACCTAACCCAGATCATTTGCATATCTCTGAAATCATCATTGCATCCGCCTAAACCAATGCCATCGAGTATGACCCTTGCAACTATAATGCCAACAACAAAGTCATAGATGTGATCTATGTCTCACATGAGTCTCTAGACTCGCATACATATCATGTGATTACTCATCTCATCATACATAACTGACTCATATATAGAATCCACAAGCTTTTAGAGCTAGCCAATGCATCCATATCTATCCATACATGGTCCGGCATGTCATGGGGCCTTTGTATATCTCTATGCACATACACGTGTAACCCTACATGGACCAATGTATGCCACAGCTGAGCTTTGCATCTTAGAAAGTCTGTGCCACTAAATCAAGAATACATCATGCTAGCAGTACAAGAGAGTACCAATGTAACAAGAGACTAGAAAGAATATTATATCCTCAATAGCATCATACCTGCATGTCCATATGCATAACTCACATCATAAATGTCTCATCGGAGAAGAAACCATATGAACCACCTGTTGAAAATCAATTCTCAATCATGCAAAAGACTCAATCACAAGTTTTGCAACTAGAAGAATACAAAATTAGGAACAAAAGTTGTGGATTCAAGTAAGAAGCTTCACCAAACACAATCAAATTCAAATATCATCAATCACCCACTAAAAAGTGCATCTACATTTATTGGTGGGTGGTTAGCTAGATTGTAGGAACACAAACTCTATATAAGCACCATCCCACCATTGTTTCTTGTGTTGTATGCATTCCAAGAGTTTAGCACTTAGTTTGGTGAATTCATAAACTCAATCAAGTAGCCTCGTTGCTTGCTTACCTCATTTTCTCATGATTTTGCTTCTCTCTATCTAGAGGTATAGTTAGGAGTTTCCAAATCTAATTGTACCGGATTGTAGAGACCTATTTGATCTCACATTGTAACCATTTTCATTGATTTTAAGATTCATTTGTTCTTTCATATAGTGTTCCAAACATTTCCAAATTTTCAATTTCTTTGACTCACTGAGTTGTGAGAAGTTGCAGACTTTCTGAAGCTATATATTTGCAGGTAGTTAGAGAGAGTTGTAAATAAGTATCCTACTTTGTAGAGGATGGTTCTCCTAGATAGAATATCCATTTTGGATGGTTTAAAGCTTTGTTGAGGGGATATTATATTCTACTCTAATTTTTCAAACTTTCATTTTAATTCTCTAAATTTGTGTAGACACACATTCAGAATAGTGAGCATATATCACTGCTTGTGGACCTAATGGAGGGTATCCATGTTCCAATATTGCATTGGGTTGTTACAATCATCACTCATTAGTGGTATCAGAGACATTTTGGAGGCTTGGTGATTTCACTAGGCATCATATTTAAGACTTGGAGGGATCAAGACAACTCATGAAAGCACAAGGAGGACTTACCAAAGCAAGAAGACATAAAAAGTGGCTACGTCGATTAAGATCTCAACATGTGGAAGGTTAGCAATGGAGAACCTATCAAAAGGTAATATCTACACCTTCTAAAGCATACAAAAACTTGAGGAGAAGCTAAAGGAGCGTTGTAGAGCTCAGTATGAGTAATTATAATGCGCAATTAGAGAAGTTAGAGAAAGGCAATTATCAACCATGGAAATTTAGAGTTAGTTACTACCTTATGGGCAAAGGATTGTGGTGGATTAGTGACTGGCATGGAGCCAATGCCTCATTACATGATTCACCACTTCAAGGGTAGGTCAAGGCACTTAATGTATGGATAGAGAGGGATAGGAGAGTCATATTAATTCTATCCCAACACATAAGCAATAGGATGATAGGGCATATGCAAGAGTTGGACACATCTAAGAAGGTTTGGGAGTCCTTGGAGAGATTGTACTCTTTTTCAAACAAAGTAAGAAATTTTTCGCTAGAAAATGAGCTAAATAATCTTATGAAAGCACCAATTGCTAACATAAATGAGTACATTTTGAAGGTTAAGGAGCTTGCAAATGCCCTCTGCTCAATTGGAGCCCTATCAAAGATGATGATCTTATCGCGCACACTCTCAATGGCTTGAGTGAGGATGAAAGGTGGAAAGAATTTACCACATAAGGTAATGTGTGGGATTCCCTACAAAAATGTGATCAATTAATCAGATGGATTGTGACCAAGGAGATGAACCAATGAGGTTCACAATCAAAGGGCGACCAAACCAAAGTTTTCTATGCAGGTAGAGGCAAAGGCAGAAGAGGTGGACATAACTTCCAAGGCAAAGGGAGAGGAAGGTTAGAATCAAGCTCAAATAACCAAGAAGGATCCAAACAAATCTATGGATCAAGATGAAGAGGACATAGTAGAGGAAGAGGAGGAAGATGACATGGAAGGGAAGCATCCAATGGAGAATGAGGCAATTATGGAAAATTGGGCTTTGTAAGAGATTGTTGGTCCAGAGGAGAAGGCAATCAAGGATACAAAGGGAACCAAGGTAATTATGCTAGTGCTTTAGAAATTTTAGAAAATGAGAACTTTCTCATGATGCATGGGTCAAGTGAAAGAGTCAATTTAGATTTTACATGGTACATTGATAGTGCTTATAACAACCATATGAGTTGCAATAAATATTTTTCGTTTAATTTAGACTCACCCATCACTCAAGGACATGTAGAGATAGGAGATGACATTGAGCACAAGATTACACATGTGGGATATGTTTCATTGAATGGATCTCAAAGCTTCAAGGTCTTGAAGGATGCATTGCATGTGCCAACCATCACAAAGAGTTTTGTTTTGGTAGGTCAAATGGTTGAAAGAGGTTATGAGGTGATGTTCGATGATCAAGGATGTTTGTTGAAGACCCCATGCAGGACTAGAAACTCATAGAAAAAGGAAAGAAGCAAGGAAGAATCTTCACCATGGAGGTAAAGCCATCAACACCTCACATTGTCTACTTGTCATTTGGAAATAAACAGATTGTAGAAATGGAATTATGGCAAATCAGGCACATATACTTACAAAGGATGAAGGATATGCAAAGGAAAGGATTGTTGAGTGGTCTACCTGATCTTGGATGTCACAATATGCAATATTTGTGCCATGATTTTCAATTAGGGAAACAAAGCAGATTTCCTTTCAAGAAGAGAGCAGATGTGATTGATGAAGTGTTGAATCTCATAGACACAAATGTATGGGCACCTACAAGGGAGCCATACATTGGAGGTAATAGATATTTTATCACATCTATATATGAGCGCTCAAGGTTTGTTTGGATGTATTGCATGAAGTCAAAGTCAAAGGTGTTTTACCACTTCAAGAGGTTCAAAAACCTAGTGGAACATGAAATAGGCAAGTATATAAAGACTCTCATATTTTCTAGAGGGGGAAGGATTGAATCCATGGAGTAGGAAGTCAACGCACTTCAAGAAAATGAGCCTTGTTCATTGGTGCCAAGAACAAAGGACATGAAAGACATTGGCAACAAATGGGTGTACAAGGTAAAGAGGCATGTAGATGGGAGCATCTACAGGTATAAATCAAGGTTGGTTGCGAAAGTTTTTGCTCAAATCTATGGAATAAACTGTAAGGAAACATTCAATCACATACGTAATACGTTTGATTGCAGTTTTCATCTCAAATGGTTGGAAGATGTACTAGTTGGATGTGAAGAATGCGTTCCTAAATGGAGATCTTGAAGAGGCAGTCTTCATGGAGGAGCCCCAAGGCTTTGAAGATGAGAGTTTTGCACATCATGTATGAAAAATTAAGAAGGGTCTTTATGGACTCAAGCAAGCCCCAACGGCTTGGACCCAAAGACTTCTAGTCAAATTCATAAAATGTGGATACAATCAAAGTCATACATACCCATCACTCTTTGTGAAGAAGGAAGGTAGCAAAATTGTTTTCATTTCTATATATGTTTATGATTTGATCATTACAGGGGATGATGAAGCCAAAATAAAGGAAATAAAGATGAAGCTTGGATGTGATTTTAAAATCTGTTCTTTAGGAATCTTAAGGTACTTCCTAGGGATTGGAGTACTATATAAAGAGGAAGGTATATACTTGATGTAAAGGAAATACATTCAAGATCTTTTGAAGAATTTTGCTTATGTGATTGCAAGCCCATTTCAAATCCATTAGAAGTAAATGTTCAAATAAGTGCTCATGAAGGTGAAGAAGTGAAGGATGTGACCATGTATAGGCCAATAATTCGTTCTCTCTTATATGCTACTATGACGAGACCAAATCTTGCACATGCAATTTGTGTGTTATGTCAAGTTTTACAGGCACCAAGAGTACCTCATCTTGTTTCAGCTAAAAGGGTACTTATATACCTTAAAGGATTAGTGAATGAGGGTCTATATCATCCATTTAATGATGGATTAAATGTACAAGATTATTCTAATGCTGATTGTGTAGGTTCCAAGGATGATAGGAGGAGCACTAGTGCATATTCTATCATGATAGGGAAGAAGACCATCTCATGGATGTCAAAGAAAAAACCAATAGTGGCTCTCTCATCGATCAAAGTTGAGTAAAGAGACTTAGCACAAGTCTCATGTGAGCTTATGTGGCTCAAGAAGTTCTTGTTTGTAGGTTAAGCAAGTACCATTTTTTGTCTGACAACATAAGTAGCATATCTTGGCTCAACATCCTATGTTCCATGCAGGATAGAAGCATATAGAACTGCATTACCACTTTATTAGAGAGAAGAGCATGTCAAAGGATGTTAAGGAGCATGTCAATACAAAGGACCAATATGCAGATATGTTTACCAAATATTTGGATGGAATAAACCTACAACACTTGAGGGCACGCATTGGAATGAAGTACCTAGGTATTGAGGCTTGAGGGGGAGTGCTAAAAATCAAGTCTCAATTATGCAAAATCAATCAACCACAAGTTTTTCAAGTGGAAAAATAAAAAAGGAGGACCCAAAGCCATGGAATCAAGTTAGATGTTTAGCCAAACTCAATCAAATTCAAATCTCATCAATCACCCACCAAAAGGTGCACCAACACTGATTGGTGAGTGGTTAGCTAGATTGTAGGTAACATAAAACTTCATATAAGAAGCATACTACCTTTATTTCTTGATTTGTATGCATTTGATGCCTTTACCACTTAGTTTAATGAAGTCATAAGCACCAACAAGGAGTCCCCCCCACTTTCTTACCTCATTCTTGCATGATTTTTATCCTCTCTATACAACGGTGTAGCTAGGCTTTCCAAACCTCATTGTACCAGATTGGAAATCATTGTTTGCTCTCTCATTATACTCATTTTCATTCATTTAAAGCTTCATGTGATCTCTCATATAGAACCCTAAACTTTTCCAAACACTATAAGAATAATAGGGAAATTACGAGGGCATAGCAGCACCTCCAATTGAGGTTGCTTGCTTCCCTAGTTGACAAGATTCAAATAAATGCTTTATACCTCATCCTTGGAAGTTGGGAGCCCTTCAACCAGCCTCTTGAATTGCATTTCCTTCATTCATTGCATGTTGATGTGACCTATCCTCTTGTTCCACAAGTCCAACTCCAAAATCTTCTTTTTTCCATATTGAAGTAGACCTGTTGAATGGAATGAGAATTTACCTCCAAAGTAAAGAGTTTCCCTTGCTTTCTTTCTCTTTTTAGGACCATGTATGCTTGCTTAGGGTTCTCAAAAAAGGATCAACCTTTGTTGAACATTACTTGATAGCTTCTTTCAACCATTTTCCTTATGGACACCAAGCATTTGTGATGGTAGGTACATGCGAGACATCCTTGAGACATCTTCCCTCCTCCTTGTCATCCAAAGCTACATCTCCAACATGGGACATATCATGGGCTATATCATCACCTAAAAGCAAGAGGAGTTGCAACTCATATTGTTGCTACATCCACTATCAATATACTAGGTGTTATCTACTTTGCTTGAATTCCCATTCATGTGCATCATCAAGAGATTATCATTTTATAAACTTGTAGAAGAATAATAACCTTGGCCTTTGTATGAACAACCTCAATTATAGCTCCTTTGGTTTCCTCCTTGGTAGCAATCTTTAGCATAGTGGCCACTCTTGCCACATATGTAACATCCTTCGACATATGGACTCTTCTTTTGTTGATGGCTTCCTCCTCTTCCTCTTGTTCTTACTCTAGCTCTTTGAGATGAGGTATCTTGATCATGTCCTTGATTTCTTGAATGGCCTTGCCTTCCTCCAAACCTACCTTTGCCTTTGCTTTTTCCTCGTCTTTCTTTGCCCTTTGATTACGTGCATAAAATTCTTGTGCATCCTTGATTTTGGTTGAACTTCCACCTATGTTCATATCTTGAGTGATTGAAGTGATGAATATTTTCCACTTCCCATCATCTCTAAAACCATTGAGAGTATGAGCCAAAAGATCATCATGCTCTACGTGGATGCAAGTGGATCCCAATGCATCTAATGGTTCCTTAAACTTAAGTATGTAATCATCCAATAAGATTGGATGGAGGTGGAGAATACTTATCCCATGACTTTATTAAATTCTTACAAGTTGAAGGGATCAAAAGATAATATATTTGTAGGTATACACCTCAAACGAGTGGGGTGCTAGAGAGAAAAAATAAGAAAAATGTAGGGATCAATAGATCCATTAAACTTTTGAGGAGATACTATTTCTACTAATTTATACATTATGAAAAGGTGTCCAAATTCATAAATTCATCATTTTCACCAAAGGAAGCTTGGAGTGGGAGGAAACTAGAACTCCTACACTTAGAAGTGTTTGGTTGTATTTGCTACACACATTTTCCACAAGCGCATAAACTTCTATAATTTCGTGAAATGTTGTTCTATGTTTAGAAAGATTCTTTACAAATGTCACGGACATATTTTATTTTTGCCAAATGGAAAGGTGACCATATTTTACAAACGCCATGGATACATTTTACTTTGTGCACATGCAATAGAGCTCATACACACTCCGCTTCAACTTGCTTCACATTCTCATGTACTTTTTCGAAAGCTGAGAATATATTTTATTTTGGTCCTTGCTATTCAAAACAGAGCTGATTTACTCTCTTCCATGTGTTTCCTCACAGTCTTTAACATGCAAATAAAAACATTATCAATGTTAATAATGCCAATCTAAAAATAATACTACTATTTACAACAGATAATAATAAAACAATAAGAAATAGAGTTACAGTATTGTTACCATCGAGTACACACATGTACGGAAATTTTTATTTCTTGTTTCGGAAGCTCAAACTTTTCAGTAAAAATAAGCCGACATATGGGGGCAAAACATGTCGCAATACTCATACTCTATGTCTTTATTTAAAATTCCACGCTATTGATGGGCTCAAAAGAAATAAGGTCTTGTTATCTAGATAGATAGAACGATCTTCCTTCTTAGCTCCTACTATCTTCCTTACCTCGTACCATTACCTTTATCCTTTTTTAGTTTTGACATGTCTCACTCTCTTCCTCCGTACATCATTTTTCTATGAGCGTTCCTTATTATACATCTAAAAACTGTATACCTTTTCTGCTCTGACTCCATTTGTAGCACATTATACAATTTTTTTTGTCATAGAATAGCCTATAACAGCATACATACATGGAAACTTAAAATACTCTATAACATCAGACATACCTTTGTTGAGAAAAATAATACATTCTTAAACACACACACTCACACACACACATACATACACACACGCGCACACACATACACACGTGTAACTATATATATATATACATATATATATATATATATATATATATATATATATATATATATATATATATATATACACACACACATATACGAACACACATATACATATATATTATAATTACACACCGTTTATACTTCTTTAATATGGTGGTTTATGTATTACCACGTACTAATTTTCTATCTCGTTGAAACACTCATTAGAAATATATTCATAAACATTGATAGATTGGTTTCAACTTTTCTATGTATGTATTTATACATGCGTGCTTGTACGTACATATGAATTCGTGTATGGATGTGCATGCCTATGTGCATCGGTTAAATATTTGAAGATACTTCAAATATTTCACAATCGAATATCAATGGAAAATCCTCTATTCGTAAATAACGTATTTTGTATAAAACTACACAATCTTCTTTTTATGGAAACTATCGCATGAATGGTAGAACGATCTTAGAAAAAATGAAGACGTATAAGGACATGTATATGATTATTTCTAAGTGTGGAGATCACGTCCACTATGGAGAGGGACACTACTTAAAATACTTGTTAGATTCTTCTAGTGAGGTGGAATCAAATTTAGAAGAAATGATGACCTCTAAGGACATGCATGCCCGACGTTTTAAGTGTAGAGAACCTTCAAGCTCATAAAGTGGAGACAATTAAATGAGTACCAAGGTAACCTCAACTACAGGCCCCCACATCAAGCCTTTGTACCTTCTTGTACAACTACTCCTTTATTTTGCTTATTCAAACAAAATCAACTACAAAAAATAAAATGAAGTAAACTATGGTATTGTACAACTACTCCTTTATTTTGCTTATTCAAACAAAATCAACTACAAAAAATAAAAAGAAGTAAACTATGGTATGTACAATGAGTGAATTCCTTATTTTTTGATTCACTTCAGATAGGTCACTACACTTGAGATGTGGGCTATGGGCATCTTCTCACCCATAAAGTCCCCCAATTGTAATGCTCATTGTGGTAGTACCTCAAGCACTTTGTATGGACCTATCCATTTAGGTTCCACTTTGGTGGATAATTGAGGGATCAGATGCATCAAGACCAAAGGTCTCTCATGTGGTTCATTAGCCCTCAGATACATGTCATGCGTCATTTTGCACTCCTCTTAATTTACCTCTAGTTTCCACATACCTTCTTCCCTACATTCTTCCAATGCTACCAGTCTCCTAATATGAGGTTCGATTCCAATAGTTCTATCTTCAATTTCTTTCCTCATAATAAACTCAAAAGTATCCAATACCTTCCTACCATAGAGCTAGAGAAATGGAATCTCAGCAATGGTACCTCTTCTTGTACCATGAAAGGCTCATATTGCACCAATACGAGCTTGGGGCCAAGAGCTATTGTGCTCAAAATCCAATTTGGGATGTAGCCCAATCAAAAGCTTGTTAGAACATTTTGCCTACCCATTTGCCCTAGCATAGTAGGAACATGAAATTAAGTAGAAAATCTTCTACTTGTCAAAGATAAATTAGAGAAATGATTTACAAAATGTGTGCTTCTATATGTAATACCTTATAGTAGGTAACCGAATCCTCAAAAAATATGTTTGTACATTAATTTAGCCATTATCATGGTAGTGCAATCCATAGTAGTCTTAGATTCTATGCACTTAGTCACAAAGCATGTGGCCAAAATAATATACCTTTTACTACCCAATTGATCAATTTGGCTTATGGGGCCTATGAAGTCAAGACTCCATCATTTAAAAGGTCTCCACCAACTCAAAATGACTAACTTGTGAGAATTCAGTCTTTTTGGCCATGGGCACACATCTCTCGATGATGCCACAATCTTTGATAAATCTAATAGCCACTGTAAAGATATGGCCACCAATCTCTTTAGATGGAATCAGTATGAGAATTTATATCTCATTAGTAAGGCCAAGCTAGAGCAAACAGACACTCATGAGATTATGGCTCTCTATGCCAAGGTTCTAAGCACGGAGGATACTCTTCGGATGATCCTTGAAGTAATGAAGAAACCAAAGGTGCCAGTTGTATGTACATCAATGCATATGGAAGTTGAGATTGTTGAACCATCTAGTTTGTAGACACCACTTATAGATGTGGCTGTGTCTGCTAGTAGGGATGCGAAGTAGTGAAGGACATGAATCCACCAAAGTACCATGGATAGGTTAGTGCCAGGATGGCAGATGCAGTAGAGTAGTGGATGTTGATGGAAAGGTCACCATATTTTACAAACGTCATGGATACATTTTACTTTGTGCCACATTGAACGCAACCCGTTGAGATTGAGCTATACTCCGAAAATAGATATGCACATGCTTCGACTTGCTTCACATTCTCATGTACTTTTTCGAAAGCTGAGAATATCTTTTATTTTGGTCCTTGCTATTCAAAACAGAGCTGATTTACTCTCTTCCATGTGTTTCCTCACAGTCTTGAACATGCAAATAGAAACATTATCAATATTAATAATGTTAACAAAAAAATAATGCTACTATTTACAACAGATAATAATAAAACCATAAGAAATAGAGTCACAGTATTCATGTAAAAGAGAGCCAGGAGAAGGTAACCATCGAGTACACACATGTATGGAAATTTTTATTTCTTGTTTCGGAAGTTCAAACTTTTCAGTAAAAATAAGCCGACATATGGGGGCCAAACATGTCGCAATACTTATATTCTATGTCTTTATTGAAATTCCACGCTATTGATGGGCTCAAAAGAAATAAGATCCTGTTATTTAGATAGCTACAACGATCTTCCTCCTTAGCTCCTACTATCTTCCTCGCTAGCTCCTACTATCTTTCTTACCTGGTACCATTACCTTTATCCTTTTTTAGTCTTGACATGTCTCACTCTCTTCCTCCGTACATCATTTTTCTATGAGCGTTCCTTATTATACATCTAAAAACTGTATACTTTTTCTGCTCTGACTACATTTCTAGCAGAATATACATACACACACGCACACACACATACACACGTGTAACTATATATATATATATATATATATATATATATATATATATATATATATATATATATATATATATATATATATATATATACACACACGAAGACACATATACATATACATTATAATTACACACCGTATAGAGTTCTTTAATACGGTGGTTTATCTATTACCACGCACTAATTTTCTATCTCGTTGGAACACTCATTAGAAATACATTCATAAACATGCATAAATGCGTTTCAACTTTTCTATGTATGTATTTATACATGCGTGCTTGTACGTACATATGAATTCGTGTATGGATGTGCATGCCTATGTACATCGGTAAAATCTTTGAAGATACTTCAAATATTTCACAGTCGAATATCAATGGAAAATCCTCTATTCCTATATAACGTATTTTGTATAAAACTACACAATCATCTTTTGATGGAAACTATCGCATGAATGGTAGAACGATCTTAGAAACAATGAAGACCTATGAGGACATGTATATGATTATTTCTGAGTGTGGAGATCACGTCCACTATGGAGAGGGACACTATTTACAATACTTGTTAGATTCTTCTAGTGAGGTGGAACCAAATTTCGAAGAAATGATGACCTCTAAGGACATGCATGCCCGACGTTTTAAGTGTAGAGAACCTTCAAGCTCATAAAGTGGAGACAATTAAATGAGTACCAAGGTAACCTCAACTACAGGCCCCCACATCAAGCCTTTGTACCTTCTTGTACAACTACTCCTTTATTTTTCTTATTCAAACAAAATCAACTACAAAAAATAAAATGAAGTAAACTATGATATGTACAATGAGTGAATTCCTTATTTTTCGATTCACTTCAGATAGGTCACTACACGTGAGATGTGCACTATGGGCATCTTCTCACTGATAAAGTCCCTCAGTTGTAATGCTCATTGTGGTATGGACCTGTCCATTTAGGTTCCACTTTGGTGGATAATGGAGGGATCAGATGCATCAAGACCAAAGATCTCTCATGTAGTTCATTAGCCCTTAGATACATGTCATGCATCATCTTGCACTCCTCTTAATTTACCTCTAGTTTCCACCTACCTTCTTCCCTACATTCTTCCAATGCTACCAGACTCGTAATATGAGGTTCGATTTCAATAGTTCTATCTTCAATTTCTTTCCTGATAATAAACTCAAAAGGATCCGATACCTTCCTACCATTGAGCTAGAGAAATGGACTCTCACCAATGGTACCTCTTCTTGTACCATGACAGGCTCATATTGCACCAATAAGAGCTTGGGGCCAAGAGCTATTGTGCTCAAAAGCCAATTTGGGATGTAGCCCAATCAAAATCTTGTTAGAACATTTTGCCTACCCATTTGCCCAAGCATAGTAGGACCATGAAATTTAGCAGAAAAACTTCTACTTGTCAAAGATAAATTAGAGAAATGATTTACAAAATGTGTGCTTCTATATGTAATAACTTATAGTGGGTAACCGAATCCTCAAAAAATATGTTTGTACATGAATTTAGCCATTATCATGGTAGTGCAATCCATAGTAGTCTTAGATTCTATGCACTTAGTCACATAGCATGTGGCCAAAATACTATACCTTTTACCACCCAAATGATCAATTTGGCTTATGGGGCCTATGAAGTCAAGACCCCATCATCTAAAAGGTCTCCACCAACTCAAAATGACTAACTTGTTAGAATTCAGCCTTTTTGGCCATGGGCACACATCTCTGGATGATGCCACAATCTTTGATAAATCTAATAGCCTCATTGTAAATATATGGCCACCAATCTCTTTAGATGGAATCCGTATGAGAATTTATATCTCATTAGTAAGGCCAAGCTAGAGCAAACACACACTCATGAGATTATGGCTCTCTATGCCAAGGTTCTAAGCATGGAGGATACTCTTCGGATCATCCTTGAAGCAACGAAGAAACCAAAGGTGCCAGTAGTATGTAGATCAATGCATATGGAAGTTCAGATTGTTGAACCATCTAGTTTGTAGTTTGTAGACAACACTTATAGATGTGGCACTGTCTGCTAGTAGGGATGTCAAGTAGTGAACGACATGAATCCACCAAAGTACCATGGATAGGTTAGTGCCAGGATGGCAGATGCAGTAGAGTAGTGGATGTTGATGGAAAGGTCACCATATTTTACAACCGTCATGGATACATTTTACTTTGTGCCTCATTGAACGCAACCCGTTGAGATTGAGCACTAATCCCAAAATAGATATGCACATGCTTCGACTTGCTTCACATTCTCATGTACTTTTTCGAAAGCTGAGAATATCTTTTATTTTGGTCCTTGCTATTCAAAACAGAGCTGATTTACTCTCTTCCATGTGTTTCCTCACAGTCTTGAACATGCGAATAAAAACATTATCAATATTAATAATGCTTATAAAAAATAATACTACTATTTACAACAGATAATAATAAAACCATAAGAAATAGAGTTACAGTATTTATTTTAAAGAGAGCCAGGAGAAGGTAACATCGAGTACACACATGTACGGAAATTTTTATTTCTTGTTTCGGAAGTTCAAACTTTTCAGTAAAAATAAGCCGACATATGGGGGCCAAACATGTCGCAATAGTTATATTCTATGTCTTTATTGAAATTCCACGCTCTTGATGGGCTCAAAAGAAATAAGATCCTGTTATTTAGATAGCTACAACGATCTTGCTCCTTAGCTCCTACTATCTTCCTCCTTAGCTCCTACTATCTTTCTTACCTCGTACCATTACTTTATCCTTTTTTAGTCTTGACATGTCTCACTCTCTTCCTCCGTATATCATTTTTCTATGAGCGTTCCTTATTATACATCTAAAAACTGTATACTTTTTCTGCTCTGACTACATTTCTAGCACAATATACAATTTCTTTTGTCATAATAGCCTATAACAGCATACATACATGGATACTTAAAATATTCTATAACATCAGACATACCTTTGTTGAGAAAAATAATACATTCTTAAACAAACACACTCTCAGACACACACATACATGCACACACGCACACACACATACACACGTGTAACTATATATATATATATATATATATATATATATATATATATATATATATATATATATATATATATATATATATATATATATATATATATATATATATATATATATATATATATATATATATATATATATATATGTATGTATGTATGTATCTACACGAAGACACATATACATATACATTATAATTACACACCGTATATACTTCTTTAATATGGTGGTTTATCTATTAGCACGCACTAATTTTCTATCTCGTTGGAACACTCATTAGAAGTACATTCATAAACATTTCATAAATTGGTTTCAACTTTTCTATGTATGTATTTATACATGCGTGCTTGTACGTACATATGAATTCGTGTATGCATGTGCATGCCTTTGTACATCGGTAAAATCTTTGAAGATACTTCAAATATTTCACAATTGAATATCAATGGAAAATCCTCTATTCGTAAATAACGTATTTTGTATAAAACTACACAATCTTCTTTTAATGGAAACTATCGCATGAATGGTAGAACGATCTTAGAAAAAATGAGGACCTATCAGGACATGTATATGATTATTTCTGAGTCTGGAGATCACGTCCACTATGGAGAGGGACACTACTTACAATACTTGTTAGATTCTTCTAGTGAGGTGAAATCAAATTTCGAAGAAACGACGACCTCTAAGGACATGCATGCCCGACGTTTTAAGTGTAGAGAATCTTCCAAGCTCATAAAGTGGAGACAATTAAATCAGTACCAAGGTAACCTCAACTACACGCTCCCACATCAAGTCTTTGTACCTTCTTATCCAACTACTCCTTTACTTTGCTTATCCAAACAAAATCAACTACAAAAAATAAAATGAAGTAAACTAGCACGACTTTGCTAATTACAAGAATTTGGCTAGATAGTATTCCTGTGGCCTTACACTAGCACACATAATGGACTCAATCCTAGCAGGGATAATTACAATGGTTAGGCATCATCAATAATGCCTTATATGTTCATAGAACATGCTAATTTAGAAGTGTAGGATATCTTCTGTTTGATTTACTCTAGCATCTCTGTCAAAATTTGAGGTTCAACCAGATGTGCATCAGTTCGCACAGAGGTGGCAGCGATTACTTGGGAAAGTAAGGCTTCGACATGACTTTGCAAAAACTTCTCAAAGATAGAAATCCTTAGCGAGCATAGCGTCTCGTCGTAACTTCATTTCTGCAGTTTTTGCATCGATGCGTGATAATCTCTCGTCTTGGACGCCCAATTGTCGCTCTCTGCACTCTAGCTCTTGAGACTAGAACTACATGGTTTTATAAAAGTCCTGCCTCTCTTTCTCAACTACTTCAATATTCTTCTTTAGCTGAATATTATGGCCAATTTCTTCTTCTAGAGAGTCACTTTTCTGAAAGAGCTTTTCGATTACTATCTTTAAGTCAATGGTGGCTTGTAAAGCTAAGTCCACCATTTGTTGACCCTTTTGCTCCACCAGAGACAGATCAGCGAGGATTTCCTCATCCTAGGCTGCAACGAGGGCATCCTTCTCCGTCAGTTGTCTTTGTAAAAGTTGAATCTGTTCCTGCAACAAAGTAGCCTCAGCTTTGGCGGTGAGAACTTCTTCCTGGAGGGTTGCAATATCTGCCTCCAGGAGATCAACTTTGGATAGATAGTCTATACGCATGGATTGCTGAGCATCTTGGAGTTGGTGAGGTAGGTACTTGGATAGGCGGAGAAGATAAGTGCCAATATTGGCTAATTATGCCATAGAGTCAGAAATAATAGGGGTAGAAATGGACCGAGAGGGAATTGCCAAAACAGTGGCAGAAGAAGAAGGCGGTCAATAATCAGGAGAGGATAGGAGGAGGTTGGCAGTGCCAAGCGCTACTCACTATTTTGGTGAAGGAGGAGGGCTAAGTGGCAAAAGCACTTTGGATGGTGAGATGGGAGGGTTTTTGGGAGGTGAAGATGGCAGGACCAAAAACGTTACCTCGAGAGAAAGTACTCATGTGCAACTACTTCTTCTATGGTGTGCAATTTGTCTGCACTCTACACAACCTCACTTACCTTGGTGAGCACGTCTTTCTAGGACTGAGGTTGTATTAGAACCATCAAATCATCGGGGTCAGCAACTTTCATTACGGTATCGGGAGCGGTGTGATTCTGAGGAGACAATGGGGTAGAAATGATCTTGACAAAAGAAGCAGTATCTTGCATTTGGACAGAGGAAAAATGTTGAGCTTGATTGTGGGAGGGGCTCTGTTTCCGGTGCTTCCTCTTAAAAAGATGCAGCACATCAACATCATCATCATCCTCCAGAACCTGCACAGATTCTTCATGGAAAAGGAGAGTGTTCATTGGAGGGGGTTGGACAGCTGGCATCACGGGGAGCAGAAATGTGAGCAGTTGAGGGAGTCTTTGTATGAGGAATGTCACCGTTAGCCATTTGCTGTGAAACCGCTTGACATTCTTTGTGAATTCGTTGGAAGAAGAACAAAGCAAAATTGATGACATCCTTCACATACACATCAGTCATCAAATAGAATGGTCCGAAAGTGCCGTATGTCGGTTTTCGGAGGTCAACAGTTGCTACTAAAAATTGGAGGGCAGAGCGCTCCGGTTCAGGGCAACAACGGATGTCGAATTCGTTGGAAGAGTGGCATGGACAAAGCTCTTTCATGGTGGACATCGATAAGAGAGGTCCATTGACAAGCCCCTCTTGAGGTAGTGATGTTGACAACTACATGCGGGTTAAGACAAGCAATTTTCCAGCA
The DNA here is from genome assembly GCA_020310875.1 of Ceratopteris richardii. NCBI lineage: Eukaryota > Viridiplantae > Streptophyta > Polypodiopsida > Polypodiales > Pteridaceae > Ceratopteris > Ceratopteris richardii. Next base: position 60,697,261 of record CM035420.1, on the reverse strand, counting down.
GGCATCGATACCAGGAGTAGCAACAATGGCATATATGATCTGTGCAAAGAAAGGATGGCATTCCATTGTATGACAAGGTAGTTCAGCGAAATCCAAAAGCCCACAGTTGCACAGGAACTTGCTCAATTCCGGATCAAGACCAGCTCGGAAAATCACAATGTTAGCGAGAGCTTCCATGGCGAATACGAGAGCACGAAAGCACTAGCTAACATAGAAACGCAAGGGCATAAACATAGAATACCAATAGCAAAAAAAAGAGGGAAGAATGGGATTAAGTAAAGACACCAAATGGAAATGCGAGGAGAACCATAATCATCACCCAATGTTTGAAATATACAAAAATAATGGCGACATGCACGCATTAACTGAATCTTAGACACATAAGGCGGCTGCTAATCATGGGTAGCTAAGAAAATGGAAAGCTTACGGTTAGTTGTTCAATCGGAATATGTAGACAGGAAAGGAACGTCGAGTCAGAACAATGGTATAAACCGGGCAAAGAATAAAAATATCGAACAAGCCTAACGATGAAGAAGGTGTGGGATAATAGGGATGAAGCCTTGATCCATTGATTGCCTTAGGTAGAAGGGTAACAGTTAGCGTGGATAACTAGAATGTAGTAGGTCAAATCTATGATGCAATAGAGTAAGGACCAAACCACTAGAGTTTCAACATGCCTGCTAAATGATAAGATTTAGCATTATAGAACAAAACTAATTGTCCTTGAGTAATAACAAGAGTACGCAGAAACCGATCATGTGTCTTGGCTTGTCACAGTTGGACTTCTTGCAGCATTAGAAAACTTTCCTAGCATTGTTCATCCTAGGACCGGAACACCTCCAAACAGAAAGGAAAGGATTCCTTCAATAAGAGCTTATGTTCTAGTACCACCATGAGGCTAGGTACCACCAACTCCATGGGTGCAATGATCTCTAGCCCATATGCCAGTTGGAAAGGTGTATTCCCTGTAGCCACTTTGTACGTAGTGCGATATGCCCACAAGAACTGAAGGAATGAATTGGTCCCAATGCTCCGGACATTCCAAAACTAATTTATTGAGCATGTTAAGTAAGGTTTTCTTTGTACTTTCAGTAAGACCATTGGCACGAGGGTAATAGGGAGAGCTAAATTTGTGAACATTCTACAGGGTGCAGGTAAGTGCTTGCAGTAAGGAGTAGAAAAAATATGCGCCCTGATCCAAAACAATCTCTTAGAGACGACCAAACCGAGGGAACACATAAATCATCAAATATTTAGCCATCATAACCACAATGGTAGATCTTAAAGCCCAAGCTTCTGCCCACCGAGTAGCTTAATCCATACAAGTAAGTATATATCCATGATGAGTGACCGTCATCGGAGGTGTAATGGAACCAATGAAATCCAAGCCTCACTTTTGAAAAGATTCAAGGGGAGCAACAAGCTACAATGGAAAATGATGCCCTTGTAAGGGCTATCCCGAGCGTTGGCAAGCATCACACGTTTTAATAGAGCTAGCAATGTCATGCTTCATTGTGCGCCACCATAAGCCACTGTGTAGAATTTTTCGATAAGTAAGATTGATCAAATAATGACCACCAAAAGGAGTAGAATGTGCCATGTCATTAACCAAAGGAACTTCATGGGGTGGAATACACCGTAATAGTGCACCAGAAGGATCCATATAATACAACTCTCCTAAAATGATCCGGAACCGTCGACTATACATTGCCAATTTATGATGAGCCAAAGTAGAAGTATTAATGGGGGGCCTACCATTGGTGAGGAAGGTTAGAAGAGTATCATAATATGAAGGGGCCATTGGGAGCTCTTGTCCCTCATCTTGGACTGGATCAGTCGCATAAATAGTAGGAGTGGTATCATCAATTCCACTAGGAGGTTCACCAGAATCAAGCCGAGATAAGAAATCATCTAAGGCATGAGCTAAGCCTGGATGATGGACGACCATGTAATCAAATTCTTGTAGTACCAACACCCACTTGGGTAATCTGCCTCCTAAATGTTGCTAATAGACAAGATAAATGAGAGCAGCATGATCCACATGGAATGTAAATTGGCATCCCAACAAGTAGTTTTGGAATTTCTTCACCAAATAAACTAAGCCGAGGCATTCATGCTCAGTGACTGAATAGTTTCCCTTAGCAGTAGCTAACCGTCGATTAGCATAATAGACAGGGTGAAACCACTTATCCTGTTGTTGCATGAGCACACTACAGATGGCATTGTCCGATGCATCCATGAGGACATGGAAGAGGAGCTGCAGTTTGGTGCTTGCAGTATAGGAGTCTGGGTTAATAGTGTTCTCGATCGATCAAAGGCAATTTGGCACTCTTCGGTCCACACGAACTATCGAGGAGTACTAGCAATCAACGGATTCAAGAGAATGGCTAAGTGTGCAAGCCACCGAAGATGTGGCCCATGCCAACGTATTTGGCCAAGGAATCGCATAACCTCGTTGGGTGTCATCGGGGCAGGTGCCTGTAATACGGCTTGCACTTTGTTTGAATCCACTTGAATACCTTGCTTGAAATAGTATGACCGAGCAACTTGCCACAAGAAACCGAAAAGACCAACTTGTTGGGATTTAAGCACAATCAGAACTCTCAACACTTAGAGAAACAACACCGTAGGTGGTTAAGGTGAGCCGATGTATCACCTGATTAGGCAAAATCATCGAGATACACTCACATAAAGCTGGTTAAATAGGGGGAAAAAATTTCTTGCATACATCCTTGGAAGGTACTAGGAGCATTGCGAAGACCGAACCACATCACCGTACATGCATATACACCCCAATTTGTAATAAGAACAGTCTTTGGTATGTCCATTTCAGCCATGCAAACCTAATTGTAGCCACTATAATGATACAAAAAGGAATACATCGCTCGTCCGGCAACATCGTCGAGCATTGTATCCAGAAATGGAAGTGGCAAGGGATTCGTATGGTCGCCGCATTAAACTTTCGGTAATCCACACAAATACATAACTGCTTATTTTTCTTTGGGACTATAACAATAGGTGAAATCCATTCTACATGCTCAATGGGAACTATAAAACTGACTTGCAACAAGCGATCCAATTCAGCTTTCACTTGAGCAACATAATTGGGATTCATGCGATAACTGGGTTGCTTAATAGGGCATGCATCCAGCTTAAGCATCACGCGGTGTTGATAGATGCGAGGGACCGACCCTTTTATATGTCGATAGTCCCACGCAAATACATCCTAGAACTTTGTTAGCAATTGTAGTAGACTATTTTGAGAAGTTTTTGGTAATCCTACCTTAATCTTGACCGACCGTGGTGTGTCCTCATTTCCCAAATCGTAGGTGATAAGTTCTTCCGGTACATAAAACTATTTTGGTATGGGTATATCCTCTAGTGACGAGAATAAATGCTGGAAACTTTGGGCATTCAAAGCTGGAACCATAGCTAGGTCCTCTTCTTCTGGAATCGGAACTACCGCACAAATGACCGGATTTCAATTGTCTGCAACCACTTGTGAGTCAACTGTCCCCAAGGCAAAGAAATCGTGGTTATTCTCGAGAAAAGTTTCTTCTTCATCATCTAAAAGTCCATCCAACATATGCACAGATTTGGCTATGTAGGGTTGAGCATGATGGTCGCATGGTTTCATCTCATCTAATGGAACGACATACTTCTGGTGGTTGCTTTTAAAAATAAGTTCATGTGCTGGCCAGTCCTGCAACACTTTGGCTTGTTTCAGCCAGGACCTCCCGAACAACAAATTATAGTCCAGAGTTGAGTCCAGTAATTTTAGAACAACAACAGTCATTTTGAAAACCTCTCCTTGAAGAGTAATGGGTATATTACGTATCAAGCCCACTAGATAGACCCAGGACTGATCCGCCATTTGCACAAAAACTTATCAGGCTCAATCCGAGTCTATCCTAACCGTTTACAAAGGGTTGTTGTCGCAATATTCACACTAGAGCCTCCATCAATTAACACTTGGCTGATTTTATGGTTTTTATACCATACGATAATTAAAGAAACAACATGGTCCACCGTAGAATCAGTTTTTGGACTAATAGTAGCCGTAGTAGATATACAGGAAGATTTGGGACAAACTTTTTGTTGAAATTGTTACAAGGCTAGCAATTACCCGAATGGAATTGTAATGGAGGCCTCCAAAAGAATATTCCACACTGTCGAGGGACAATCAAGCAAAAAGAAAAGAAGAAGAAAATCAAAGTCTAAAACGGCTCAATAGAAATAAACATAAGAAGAATAAGTCCCTGCAAGAAGCCCCACAGGGGCGCATCACCCATCTCTGCACAGAGCCCCGCAGGGGCACACACACCAAGGAAAAGCACGCAGCGAAGGGACGAATCAGAGCCAACAAGTATTCCATATGAGGGTGCTTCAACCTCTTGAGTAACAGAGGATTCCGATCAAGGCTTACGACCTACATCCCCATATGTGCACTGATGGTGTGCGTGGCAAACCGAATTAACAGGCTTTGAGTAATACAGCAAGGTCCGAGAAGTGAAACCAAGACAAATCAGAGTGCCTCTAAAACGTAATGCAAGATCAAGAATCAGGCAGAACTGACCAAAGGATGCATGTGCTGATCGAGACAAACAAGAAGTAGAGCCTGTCAAGGGACAACAGAGACAAAGTGGGGGAGGGTGTTGCAGAGCAAAAGAGCATAAGAGTAGAGCCCCAAAATTTTCAAAATGATGGGCATAATTTTTCTTCTTCGAGGTCTTCAAGAATCCCCTCAAGCCATGTAAATGCACTAGAGGAGTCCTCTAGTTGCATATTCTCAGGTGATTGTAAAATATCCCTTGTAAAATAGTAGGAGATTAGTATTTTAGTGAATAAAGTGCCGGTCTCTTGTGTGAAAGGACCAAACTTAGGGCACATGTATATAAGTCACTTTGTGACTCTTTGTAGAGACTTTTTGCCATTGTGCAGGAGGAGCACTCCTGAATTTTGGAATTTGCCTCTTCCTTGCAGATTTTGATCTTGTATATGTGTGTGTTGCTTGGAATGTGTGTGTAGGACTGTTGGCTACCCCTTCCCGTTGATTTTGAGCTGTTGTGTGTGGGAACTAGTAGGAGTTATGGCGTATGTGTAGGTGCTTCCCACCATTCACCATTTTGGCCATAACTTGAAGCAGAGTTCTCAGAATCAGTGAAACCACTTAGGGTAGATGCGCCTCATTGAGAGCTTCGAAACAAGTACCCTATTGCCTATATTCACAGTTCGGAGCTGGGAGAAATCCTTGATTTTCTAAAAACTGCTGTAAGAGGTGTCGCGGCAAACACTTTCAGGATTTCAGTGAGTTTGGGAAGTGGATTAGTCTTTTCTCATGCATGCTAGCTTAACCACTTCATTTTCCATCATGTGCGCACATGTCTTCATACACTTGGTTAGGTCGTTTGATCGGATTGACATTTGAATGTGTGTTGATTTCCCACTATATGCACTTGTGTGGCAATCGAGGTACAGTCTCATTGGCACAAGTCCTTGAGTCATTTTGACTTAGGTACACACGTTTTTGGCACCGTTGCCGGGGAACACTCAACCAAGGTGCCTTTGTGATGGTTATAGATCGAGTGTGATAGAATCGTACTTGTAGAAGTGAATTTGTCCTGTGGCAATTTAGTCAATCACTTCAGCACTTGTTACTTCACATCTCAAAGGTGTGTGTGATAAGTTTTAGGTTTAGGGTTAGGAGGAAGGGAGAGAAGGAGGAGTTAGGGTTAGGTTAGAAAAAGAGAAGTGAGGAGAGGAGAAGTAGGAGTAGACAAAAGTCACCAAAAAAAAAAACCCCAAAATCACCAAAAATTAGCAAAATTCAAATTCTATCCAAAAAAGTATAAAACGCAAAAAATTTGGCTCATTTGACACTTCATAGTGTACTGGTATCGTAGGCGAGCAGCGACCAGTATCGTGGAGTTGGTATCGTGGCTATCAGACTGTCAAAGCTAGGTTTTGAGCTCAAGGTGCAAGCAAGGCAATACACTGGTAAGAATATTTCACAAAGAATATTTGACAAAAACTCTCTAAACATGCATACACATGTGATTAAATAGGTGCGCAGTATCGCGGGGGGGGGGGGGAAACTGATACCAATACAGACTTTTTGTGTGGTACAGAGGCCTAGGAGAGAGGAGGAGAGTAAGGAGAGCAAGGGGGTGCAAAAATTTTCAAATTTTCTTGCATTTTGGCTTGAGTTCGGTTGAGGTTTGGTATCGCGATACCAAAACTCCCTTGTATCGCAATACTCGCCGAAGTATCGTATCGCTTGATACCGGTCTTGGTATGGCGACACCATTTTGGTATCGCGACCCCGAGTAGGTATCGCGATCGTTCATTGCTCTGGTATCGTATCGCTTGATACCTGTCTTGGTATCGCGATACCATTGTGGTATCGTGTCACCAAGTTGGTATCGCAATCTCGCCTTGATAAGTTGGTATTGTATCGTTACCCTCTCTGGTATCGTATCGTGTCACTTCGCATCAAGTATCATGACACCACTTTGATATCGTATCGCCCTCTCACCTGGATAGTATCGCGATACTATCATAAGTATCGTATCGTCTAGGTTCTCTGGTATCGTATCGTACATGTGGTATCGTATCGCGCTCCCTTCGAGAATCGTATCGGCATAAGTTCCAGTATCGTATCACTTGAGCCCATTGGTATCGTATCATGTAAGTCAGTGGTATGGTATCGCCGCTTGACTCAGTATCGTATCGTCCCATTACCAGAGATCGTATCGCGACACCAAAGCAGTATCGTATCGTCGTTGTGCTTGGTATCGTATCGTAGTCACTACCCAGTATCGTATCATCTACTGCAGACAGTATCGTATCGTTTGGACTTCTGGTATCATATCACGGCCAAGGCAGTGTCGCCTAGTGTGGTATCGTCTCGAAACGGTATCGGCTAGATTGACATTAGTATTTTTTGGTAGACAATCAGAGGCATTAGAAGAACCACTCAAGGCGAATCTCTCGGACTTCTAGAGAGACTTAGTTGAGTGAATGAACTTGAGGTCAGGAAGAGTGCTAAGTAGCCGAAGGAGCGTCATATCTTCTGTAGGAAGTGCTGCTCAGGTGAGTCATCACTTCATCTTCTCAGAAACTTCTAGTGATTCAGAAGAGCAAATACCCATGGCTTCGGAAGACATGCAGGGCCCAACACCGAATAGGAATTTCATGTCAACTATTGAAGGAGATTATCGTACCTCCTTACAATATGTGTCCACTAATGCCCAGGAGATCCCTATCTACCTGGATGGCTTAAATAGATCTGTGGCTAGGATGGTAACTTCCCTGAATGCCACCATTGTATCCCGACCTGCTGTCAAATACGAGGGAGGTGCATATGTAGACAAACTTGGTCATATCTACATTGTGACTGGATTTCCTTAGAGGATCAACGAAAGGGGAGAGTTTGTGGACCCAGACAACTCTAAAAGAGCACACCCTGAAGAGTTTGTGACTACCCCTAGGGGCAGGTCTCAGGTATCACGGGTCTTGAGAGGAGATTTGATACCTCAAGATGACTACCTCTTGGAAGTCTATATGATCCACCGAACAGACCTATTGCTTCAAACCGACTTACTTGCTCCAGGAAGAGAAGAAAGCCCCATGACATTCTATGAGCTGAAAGACCTAGATGACGAAACTAGACTAACATACTTGGACAAGAATCAAAGGAGATACTGGCCTCTGAGTGCCTTAGAAAGGGCTCGTTTGAGATATATGGGTGCACCTGTATTTCCTCATAGAGATCAGGCAACGACCTCACAAAATCCTTTTGGAAGTCAACAAGAGACGGAACATGCAACATCAGGACAGACCAGCCAACGAAGCGTGCCCAATTGTACTCATGTACAGTTTGCAACTCCCGGAGTGCAAACACACCATCAGACCCACTCAGGGATAGATAACCAGTACGGACCACGAGTGAGACCGCGACCACTAGTAGGAGGACAGCTTGGAATACCTCCAATATGACCAGCTGCCCCAGTCCTCCTTGTAATGCCCAGACCGCTTGAACCAATGAGAAGATTGAGACCTATCCAAGTAGCTAAATGTGTGAGAAACCATTATGATGGATTAGGAGAACCCTATGATCATATTGCTGAATTTAAACAAGGTCTAAGAGCAGAACAAGTGGATGACTTCTTTGTGCAGTATGAGTCTTTTAGGCTCACCCTCATAGGGACAGCTCTAACTTGGTTCCAGCCCTTAGATCCCAATCAATTTGGAAACATGGAACAATTCTTTCAAGAATTCATTGGAGAATTCACAAAGAGAGGGATTAAACACAATTCTGCGTCTTTAATCCATAGCTTTAAACAAAACCCTAATGAAACTGTGAAGACTGCTGCCCGAAGATTCAATCAATATGTGGATAGATGCCCAGTAGCTGAGAGACCCACTCAACAAAAGATGATTTCATTATTTTTAGATGTACTCACTAATGGAACCCTAAGAACACTAGTGTATGTGAAGAGGCTACAAACATTGAGTGAGTGTCTTCAAGAGTGCATTGATTTGGAGGATAACCTTGCCGAGGATCTCAAAGGTACAACCGACCTCACTAAATTAGAAGATTTAAGGAGCACTGTCACATCCAACTCTAGTAACTCTAGTTTTTGCTCAAATCTATGGAATAAACAACCACTCTATTCTCTTTCTTCTTTGCCTCTTTTGCAGCCTATTTGAGACAACTCTTTAGGACATGATCATTTCCTTTATACTGTTTACAAAAGTATTTTCTCTTTTCTATTTTCCTCTCATCTTTGTCTTCCTTTTTTTCTATTATAGAGAATCAGCAGATTTTTGCTTACTAGTATATGAGATCCATTTACCCTTTCCCTTGTGACTAACAAAGAAATCTTGATTTGCACCATGCATAATGGAGGTATTTTGCCTCATCGGTCTTGCTACAACAAAATAGAGACTAACTCCTCAAATGTTAATGCATTTGGATTTCCTTTCATCATCGACTAAAGAGTAGAAGAAAAACTTTGATATTAATCTGGAAGACCATTAAGAATGGTCTCCACATGTGAACTATCTAGCAAGAATTCATCTCTAGAAATCAACTACTCCTTCAAATCTTTGATTCAAAAGACTATCCACAGATTCTCCTTCATTGATATGTTCACTCTCTAACTATTTTCGGAGATAAGCTATATGAGCTTGATTTCTTGCTTTTTACAAACTGGTTAGTGCAACCCAAGTAAGTGTAACCCAAGTATCGTTTGCTGTTTTGGAAGGGAGAATATGAGGGATAATGGCACGTTTGACAAACAAACCTATCCATGCATGTGGTTGAGAATCTTTTCCATTCCAAAAAGTTCCTCTATAGCAGGTGGAGAAGGACCTGTATCATAAAAAACAATTTGAAGTTCTTCATTTTCAATGCCATCTGTATCACCTTCAATAACTTTATTTGTAGGTATAGTAGGTTGTTTTTCAATTCCCTACACAATATTCCATAGTCCTTTGTGACCAATACATTAAGCATCATATATGCGCATAATGGGTAACTGGTACCATCCACCTTGTCGTCAATAGCCAACATATGGAATACATCATTATGCTCAAGAATGTCATCTGACCAAAGCCTAATCTAAAAAAATGACTTTATCTCAAAAATTTTAACAGAATTACCTTGTCAAGCTATTCTATACTTGTAGTAGACTTTGAGGTGCTTTTATTAGGAAGCTGAAACCCATATGTATGTTTGGCAAAAAAGGATGAAATTACATGCACAAGCACTAGGATAGTGAGTTTAGAGGCCGAAAATAACTCCTAATCACCTTATGTATGCTCACCAAATTTCATGTGATTCTAAGACTGTGACCAAAGGGGTGTCGATGATGCGCTAGCTGAAGCGAAGACCTACTCTGATACCAACTGTTGAAGTTTGATGTCTATGGAAGCACATGAACAACACAAGGAAGAAGAAGAAGCTTCGAGCACAACATGCAATACTAAATGTATCACCAACTGAATATACAAAGATAGGTGACGCGTTAGGATTATAGATGTATATACAAGTCGGGGAAAAAAAAGCCTCCTAGAGTGAGAACAAAATGCCACAACAGTCCTAAGCGTATTCGCACACATCACTACTGATATATATATATATATATATATATATATATATATATATATATATATATATATATATATATATATATATATATATATATATATATAGAGAGAGAGAGAGAGAGAGAGAGAGAGAGCTGACTCGTTAGCTTATGTATTATGGATAGAAACATAACATTGTCCAAGACCAAACAAAAAGAAAGAAAAATTTAAAAACAAAAACAAGAACTTTTAAGCTATATCTTGCTTTCATCCAATGCACACGCAACACCGTTATGTTCTTAAGTGACTACATAAGGCTCGCTTTTCGTAAGATTACAGTAATTATTTAGTATAAGGAAATATACCAAAAGATATAGAAAATTTCTAAAAACTAATGTCATTATCCTTCCATCGTCACACAATCTTGCTGCATCACCTTCTCTTGCCACTGTCGCGCTCTCCCACAACCATCGGGGTCTCCCATGACCATCGGGCTCTCCCATGACCATCGGGCTCTCCCACGACCATCGGGGTCTCTTGGCACCGTCATGGTCTCCCACTATGGGTGTGATCTCTTGGACCCCCCCACACTCTGTTGGGGGCCTCCTCCACCGAGGTACCATTGTGAGGCTCTCGGTCCCAATGGCTGATGATTCTGATGACAACCCAATCAAACTCAATTGGGAGGTCGAGTGCACTCACAACGTCACTGAATGACATAAACACTAGTGTTCTCGAAGAGAGGTCCTCGAAGATGATATCAACCACCTTCTCCTCCCGAATGTAGAACTTCATGAGTGCCTCCAAGAAGCTCTAACCAACCCTCAACCAAACTATAACCGTTCAACCAAGTGAATAATGGAATCCATTGATTGGAAGATTCACTTGCCATGCTAACCAACCTAGAGGAGCGACATATCCTACAAAGCAACCAATGAAACCCTAATCCAAGCCAACATCCAACCCCTCACCTAGAGCGCCAACCAAACTCGAATCCTATGAACGTATCACTGCTCAACCAATGAAAACTAGATGACATTGATGACCCAAACTCCTTCAACTTATTCAAACCGAACCCTCCCAACAAGGACAAAGGCAGTCACAACTCTATCGCCATCAATCCATGAATTGATGCAATCAAAAACTACCTCCCAATCATCTGGGTTGGCCATAATAGCTGGATGCGTATTGCTGGCCACTCCCTTCAAGAAGAAGCATCTGTCTCATACATGGTGGAGTTCAAGAAGGAGGCAAATACCACATGAGATCAATTCAAGAATGCCAGTATCGACTACTTCCTACCTCGCAACCTTCACCATCACCAAGACAAGCTCATTAGACCCTATGTCTCTCACTATTGTAAGTCCATGCTCTACATCTTATACATGTCAAACGTGGAAAGCTTACATAGATTCCTCTATGGATGTTGCGCATACTACTGCAAAGAAGTCAAGAAACAAAACCCCAATACATGGGAGGGGGGAGGACACATTGGCGAATGGCTCAATGACACATGCTTCAATGAATGGGTGAAGTCCATCGACCAAGGTGAATCTAACAAAAGAGAAACTAACATCTCTACTAATCAAAGTCAGCCTCAATAGAAAACAAATGAGAATGAATGGGGCAAGGTTTGGGTGCCCTCCCCTCACCACGAGAAACATGTTCAATGACCCCACATAGATCGATTCAGGTCTTTGGGGATCCCCAACCAGTGTACTACCACAAGGCAACGAGCCTAGAGAACGATGTTGGAAGCATCAAAAACACATGAGAGTGCACTCAATGAAGGAACCTTGGGGTGAATAAGCATCCACTTCTCAACCAAGGATCAAAGAGGTTTACAATGGAGACTCAAATTCAACCACATCATTAAGAGAAAAGTCCAGCAAACCAAAGGCTCTATGCAACATACTTTCCTTACGTGTGGAACATGAAGTCCTCATCATATCAAAGATTTAATGGGAAAAAATTCTAGTCATGCTCAACATGGGAGCTACACACAACTTCATTATGCTAGACTTTCCTCGATGCCTTGGTCTCAAGTTAACCAAACATCTTAGTATGTCCATGGTCTTTTCCCACGTGCAAGATATCCATGTATGCCATGCAAATGGTTTCACCGTACTTCTTGGCCAATGGTTTGGCCACTTGGGTTTTCTCATCATACCCATCAAAACACTTGAAGTCATCCTTGAGCTCTTCCTCATGGATCATCATAGGATCCGTTCAGTGCCCTTGGATCAGAATGGGCAGGCCCTAGCTGTCAACTGTCACATAATCAATGCCTCTAAAGCTGAATCCCCACCAAAACGTGGACAAAGATGCCACTAGCATAAGTAAAAGAGAGGACCTCACTCTGAAGCAGGGGCCACATCCTAGAAACTCGTGCCCAAGTTAGTAACAACTACATGAAGTATACAGACAAGGGTAAATTCGGTCAAGCAAACCACCTTATGGGGCACCAACTCTCTATGCGAAGAAAAAAGATGGCTCATTACACTTATGCATCGACTACTAGGCCCTCAACAAGAACATGATCAAGAGTAAGTACCGAGTCGCAATCATAGAGGAGCTTCTACATCACCTTGGCAAGGCCGCACACTTCCTGCATGTGGACCTCCATTTAGGATACCATTTGATCATGCTGGCTTAAGAGCACATAAAAAAGATTGCTTTTTTCACATTCTATGTGATATCTATGAATGGCTAGTTATGCCATTCGATGTAACAAGCTCCCTTGCGGCCTTCTATTGGGAGGTGAATGATGGCTTTTAGGATATTCTACACCTTTTTCTCATCATCTACATCCATGATATACTCATCTATAGTTTCACACTAGAAAAGCATTACGAACATGTACGAGTATTTCTTCAATATCTCCGTGAGTGAGACTCTTCGCAAAGCCAAGAAAGTTCGAGTTTGAAATGAAGAAGGTGGAGTTTTTGGGCTTCATCATCTCTGAGCTTGGGATCCACATCAACCCCAAGAAACTGGGAGTAGTAATCAAGTTGGGCCCTCCATCCTCAATCCAAGAAGTGTGGGAATTTATGGAATTTTGTCAATTTCCCTGCCACTTCATCCAAGAGTTCAACAAGATAGCAACCCCACTATTCAAGCTGATCAAAGAGAAAGAGACCTTCGAATGGGGACAAGTTGAAGCAGAGGCATTCAAAGCACTTAACGTCACGATGTGCTATGCTCCCCTCCTTAAGCTTATAGAATCCAGAAAACATTTTGAGTTTCATATAGATGCATCCGACATGACAATCAGAGGCATTCTCATGTAAGACAACCACCCCATTGCCTACAACTCACATAAGTTTACCGAATCCGAATTGAGGTGGAGCACAAACTTGAGGGAGATTCTAGTGGTAGTGCAATACCTCCAAAAATGGGGACACTATCCAAGACAAACATACCAAAATCTTCACAGAAAATATCTCCCTTAAGTACTTTGGTTCTTAGCCAAAGTTGAGCCCAAAAAAGGCTAGGCGGTAGGACTTCCTCAAAGAATTTGACATGGAGATCATTCATAAGCCACAGAAGCAGAACAACATACCCAATGCTCTTGGTAGAAGGCCCAAAGTACAAGCAATGGAAATGATATGTTGAGACTTGAAGAGAAGTCTTAGATTGCTAAAGGTGCTTCTTGAGTTAGTTATGGAAAGAACTCTTTTGATTGTTGGGAACACATCTTAGATTTTCTTTAGAATACCATCTGCAGATGGATGGAGAGACTATGTACCTCCACCAAATGATTGAAGATTATATCCATAGCTATGCTCAAGGGGACCAAAGAGATTAGGCCAAACACTTAAATGTTCTTGCCTTTCACTACAATGATCCATTTTCTTCGAGTACAAATTCGACTTTGTTCAATTTAGCATTTGGCAGAGAGGTTATCAGCCCGCTAGTAGCTACACAGTCCTCCTTTGCCCTATTGCCTATGCATCCCCCCCCAAGCTCCTCCCCCTTTTCCTGCAACCCCTCCTTCTCCCTCCTCCTCTACTCACTCCCCCCACCCCTCCTCTCATCCCCCCATGGGTCTTGGCCCTTTTCCACCCTTCTCTATTCATGAGAAGGTGTGTTACTAAGGGCATCCTACATGCCTTGTTCTTCCCCCTCTTGCCTTCCTTTTTTCTACGAGAGACAGAAATGACCTGGAAGTTTGCCCCATAGAGGAACTTACTTGAAACCCCATTCCCACCTCCATTTTTTAACCTATTCACCTCTCTCTTACCAATTATGGTAGAGCAAGCCTAGCCTCAAATGTTTAGCACCTCTAGCATTCCGCAATAATTTGTAAGATCATTGGATCTACCAACTCATGGTGAATGCAAGGACCTTCTTGAGAGTAGCTTACTTTTTGAGGTTGTGCAAGTAACTTGATATTGAAACCCGTGGTCATAGCTTTAATCAAGTGGAGCTTTAGTCTATAGAGGCAGCTACTCAAATGAATCATTTATCCTCGATATTAGTTCGGGCTCATTGAGCATACACCTATCCTAGGGCACATGGCTTTGATCCATCGGTAGATTCTTCATCCGCTTTCATTCCTAGGGAAGCATGTAGCTTTTGTGGCCTTTGTTGAGAGAACCTTTCCTTTTTGCCTAAGATTGGAGGATCTCTTCACACTTGTTCGGGAGTCCCAAAGTCAAGGCCTCATTTGTCACCATGTCTCTTGGCTTTCAATAGTAAGGATCCTCGTCTCTTATCAAGCACAATTACCATTAGAGCCTAAGCTCCAACTTCCTTCAAAGGATTTGTTGATTTAGAGGGTTGCATACTTAAGGGCTTTGGTGTGTTGAACAAGAGTATTGAGGAGGTGATGGAGGGAGAGAGAGGAGAGGAGAGACATGCACACATGCATGGGAGCCTGGAAACCCACATAATGATCTATGTGAGCCAATTCTATATATATATATATATATATATATATATATATATATATATATATATATATATATATATATATATATATATATATATATATATATATATATATATATACACACACACATGAATATTCTTTCAGTCATTGAATGATGAACAACTCCAAGTACAATCCTTCAATTACAACTTCAATGTTGGCCTTGAGCATAATAATGCATTCATCATACTCTTGCGTGTTGACAAAAACATATGCTATCCTAGTTAACCTAAGCATGTCATCCATGCTTGTATCCAAGGCATCCAAAACACCATCATCAACATCAACATGTCCTAACATATCTATGCCAACATCTTGCAAGGGCTACTATACACTATCCAAGGCATCCAAAACACCATCATCAACATCAACATGTCCTAATATATCTCTACCAACATCCAAATCAGCCATCCTATCAACCAAGGATGTATCTAATTTTGCATCCTAAGAGAGAATATGCTCTACCATACTCTATGTATCATAAGAGCTACAATCCTCTACCACACCAAGTGTATCATCATGCTTCACATGAGCTAACTACACAATATCAATACCAACATCCATGTGATGATCTAATTCTAAGTCAGTATCATTATAATGCTCTACATGATTATCCACATCATGCTCTAAAGCATCGAAATGATATTCCAAATTTTGATCCACATGAGCATCCACATGATCAGCAAAATCATGCCAATGTCAATAGGCCTATCTGTAGATGGAAAAAATGAGACATGAGGAGTATAACATCGCACATAACATTGAACTCCCCCTAAGACACAACTGTCTCTCACATGAAGTATCTGTGTGGATAATTGTGCCCAATCCTAGCACCTCTGATAAGCATAAGCTGTCCCAAATATAATTAAAAATGATGTTCACAAAGCAATGCATAGCATCTATTGTCTTGTAACTAACTAATTGTATTCAAGATCATAGAGAATGAAGGCACATAACATACATGTCTTAGTATAAATGATGCTCCACTAGGTAGCATAAGATGTACATCTTCTCAACCCTCAATGTCATATGTCATACCATCGTGCATGTGCACACATCCATGACTCTCATGTAAGAATCCCCAAAACCAATTGTGATGTGGAGTAACATGAAAAGTGGCTAATGCATCAAGCAACCAAGCGATATGTGTGCTATCCAATGAACAAGACGAATCCTGAGATGAACCATAGGAGAAAGTGATATCACCATCCCCATCACAATCAAAGTCTACCATAGAGTCTCTTCAAACCACTACCTAACCCAGATCATTTGCATATCTCTGAAATCATCATTGCATCCGCCTAAACCAATGCCATCGAGTATGGCCCTTGCAACTATAATGCCAACAACAGAGTCATAGATGTGATCTATGTCTCACATGAGTCAATGGACTCGCATACATATCATGTGACTACTCATCTCCTCATACATAACCGACTCATATATAGAATCCACAAGTTTTAGAGCTAGCCAATGCATCCATATCTATCCATACATGGTCCGGCATGTCATGGGGCCTTTGTATATCTCTATGCACATACACGTGTAACCCTACATGGACCAATGTATGCCACATCTGAGCTTTGCATCTTAGAAAGTCTGTGCCACTAAATCAAGAATACATCATGCTAGCAATACAAGAGAGTACCAATGTAGCAAGAGACTAGAAAGAATATTCTATCGTCAATGCATCATACCTGCATGTCCATATGCATAACTCACATCATAAATGTCTCGTCGGAGAAGAAACCATTTGAACCACCTGTTGAAAATCAATTCTCAATCATGCAAAAGACTCAATCACAAGTTTTGCAACTAGAAGAATACAAAATTAGGAACAAAAGTTGTGGATTCAAGTAAGAAGCTTCACCAAACACAATCAAATTCAAATATCATCAATCACCCACTAAAAAGTGCATCTACATTTATTGGTGGGTGGTTAGCTAGATTGTAGGAACACTAAAACTCTATATAAGCACCATCCCACCATTGTTTCTTGTGTTGTATGCATTCCAAGAGTTTAGCACTTAGTTTGGTGAATTCTAAAACTCAATCAAGTAGCCTCCTTGCTTGCTTACCTCATATTCATTCTATCCCAACACATAAGCAATAAGATGACAGGGCATATGCAAGAGTTGGACACATCTAAGAAGGTTTGGGAGTCCTTGGAGAGATTGTACTCTTTTTCAAACAGAGTAAGAAATTTTTCGCTAGAAAATGAGCTAAATAATCTTATGAAAGCACCAATTGCTAACATAAATGAGTACATTTTGAAGGTTAAGGAGCTTGCAAATGCCCTCTGCTCAATTGGAGCCCTATCAAAGATGATGATCTTATCACGCACGCTCTCAATGGCTTGAGTGAGGATGAAAGGTGGAAAGAATTTACCACATAAGGTAATGTGTGGGATTCCCTACAAAAATGTGATCAATTAATCAGATGGATTGTGACCAAGGAGATGAACCAATGAGGTTCACAATCAAAGGGCGACCAAACCAAAGTTTTCTATGCAGGTAGAGGCAAAGGCAGAAGAGGTGGACATAACTTCCAAGGCAAAGGGAGAGGAAGGTTAGAATCAAGCTCAAATAACCAAGAAGGATCCAAACAAATCTATGGATCAAGATGAAGAGGACATAGTAGAGGAAGAGGAGGAAGATCACATGGAAGGGAAGCATCCAATGGAGAATGAGGCAATTATGGAAAATTGGGCTTTGTAAGAGATTGTTGGTCCAGAGGAGAAGGCAATCAAGGATACAAAAGGAAGCAAGGTAATTATGCTAGTGCTTTAGAAATTTTAGAAAATGAGAACTTTCTCTTGATGCATGGGTCAAGTGAAAGAGTCAATTTAGATTTTACATGGTACATTGATAGTGTTTATAATAACCATATGAGTTGCAATAAATATTTAAAAAACTCATTTAATTTAGACTCAGCCATCACTAAAGCTCATGTAGAGATAGGGGATGACATTGAGCACAAGATTACACATGTGGGATATGTTTCATTGAATGGATCTCAAAGCTTCAAGGTCTTGAAGCATGCGTTGCATGTGCCAACCATCACAAAGAGTTTTGTTTTGGTAGGTCAAATGGTTGAAAGAGGTTATGAGGTGATGTTCGATGATCAAGGATGTTTGTTGAAGACCCCATGCAGGACTAGAAACTCATAGAAAAAGGAAAGAAGCAAGGAAGAATCTTCACCATGGAGGTAAAACCATCAACCCCTCACATTGTCTACTTGTCATTTGGAAATAAACAGATTGTAGAAATGGAATTATGGCAAATCAGGCACATATACTTACAAAGGATGAAGGATATGCAAAGGAAGGGATTGTTGAGTGGTCTACCTGATCTTGGATGTCAAAATATGCAATATTTGTGCCATGATTTTCAATTAGGGAAACAAACCAGATTTCCTTTCAAGAAGAGAGCAGATGTGATTGATGAAGTGTTGAATCTCATAGACACAAATGTATGGGCACCTACAAGGGAGCCATACATTGGAGGTAATAGATATTTTATCACATATATATATGAGCGCTCAAGGTTTGTTTGGATGTATTGCATGAAGTAAAAGTCAAAGGTGTTTTACCACTTCAAGAGGTTCAAAAACCTAGTGGAGCATGAAATAGGCAAGTATATAAAGACTCTCATATTTTCTAGAGGGGGAAGGATTGAAGCCATGGAGTAGGAAGTCAACGCACTTCAAGAAAATGAGCCTTGTTCATTGGTGCCAAGAACAAAGGACATGAAAGACATTGGCAACAAATGATTGTACAAGGTAAAGAGGCATGTAGATGGGAGCATCTGCATGTATAAATCAAGGTTGGTTGCGAAAGTCTTGACATGTCTCACTCTCTTCCTCCGTATATCATTTTTCTATGAGCGTTCCTTATTATACATCTAAAAACTGTATACTTTTTCTGCTCTGACTACATTTCTAGCACAATATACAATTTCTTTTGTCATAATAGCCTATAACAGCATACATACATGGATACTTAAAATATTCTATAACATCAGACATACCTTTGTTGAGAAAAATAATACATTCTTAAACAAACACACTCTCAGACACACACATACATGCACACACGCACACACACATACACACGTGTAACTATATATATATATATATATATATATATATATATATATATATATATATATATATATATATATATATATATATATGTATGTATGTATCTACACGAAGACACATATACATATACATTATAATTACACACCGTATATACTTCTTTAATATGGTGGTTTATCTATTAGCACGCACTAATTTTCTATCTCGTTGGAACACTCATTAGAAATACATTCATAAACATTTCATAAATTGGTTTCAACTTTTCTATGTATGTATTTATACATGCGTGCTTGTACGTACATATGAATTCGTGTATGCATGTGCATGCCTTTGTACATCGGTAAAATCTTTGAAGATACTTCAAATATTTCACAATTGAATATCAATGGAAAATCCTCTATTCGTAAATAACATATTTTGTATAAAACTACACAATCTTCTTTTAATGGAAACTATCGCATGAATGGTAGAACGATCTTAGAAAAAATGAGGACCTATCAGGACATGTTTATGATTATTTCTGAGTCTGGAGATCACGTCCACTATGGAGAGGGACACTACTTACAATACTTGTTAGATTCTTCTAGTGAGGTGAAATCAAATTTCGAAGAAACGATGACCTCTAAGGACATGCATGCCCGACGTTTTAAGTGTAGAGAATCTTCCAAGCTCATAAAGTGGAGACAATTAAATGAGTACCAAGGTAACCTCAACTACACGCTCCCACATCAAGTCTTTGTACCTTCTTGTCCAACTACTCCTTTACTTTGCTTATCCAAACAAAATCAACTACAAAAAATAAAATGAAGTAAACTAGCACGACTTTGCTAATTACAAGAATTTGACTAGATAGTATTCCTGTGGCCTTACACTAGCACACATAATGGACTCAATCCGAGCAGGGATAATTACAATGGTTAGGCATCATCAATAATGCCTTCGATGTTCATAGAACATGCTAATTTAGAAGTGTAGGATATCTTCTGTTTGATTTACTCTAGCATCTCTGTCAAAATTTGAGGTTCAACCAGATGTGCATCAGTTCACACAGAGGTGGCAGCGATTACTTGGGAAAGTAAGGCTTCGACCTGACTTTGCAAAAACTTCTCAAAGATAGAAATC
The DNA here is from genome assembly GCA_020310875.1 of Ceratopteris richardii. NCBI lineage: Eukaryota > Viridiplantae > Streptophyta > Polypodiopsida > Polypodiales > Pteridaceae > Ceratopteris > Ceratopteris richardii. The sequence continues at coordinate 60,677,016 of CM035420.1, read as the reverse complement.
CTTAGCGAGCATAGCGTCCCGTCGTAACTTCATTTCTACAATTTTTGCATCGATGCGTGATAATCTCTCGTCTTGGACGCCCAATTGTCGCTCTCTGCACTCTAGCTCTTGAGACTAGAACTACATGGTTTTATAAAAGTCCTGCCTCTCTTTCTCAACTACTTCAATATTCTTCTTTAGCTGAATATTATGGCCAATTTCTTCTTCCAGAGAGTCACTTTTCTGAAAGAGCTTTTCGATTACTGTCTTTAAGTCAATGGTGGCTTGTAAAGCTAAGTCCACCATTTGTTGACCCTTTTGCTCCACCAGAGCCAGATCAGCGAGGATTTCCTCATCCTAGGCTGCAACGAGGGCATCCTTCTCTGTTAGTTGTCTTTGTCAAAGTTGAATCTGTTCCTGCAACAAAGTAGCCTCAGCTTTGGCAGTGAGAACTTCTTCCTGGAGGGTTGCAATAGCTGCCTCCAGGAGATCAACTTTGGATAGATATTCTATACGCATGGATTGCTGAGCATCTTGGAGTTGGTGAGGTAGGTACTTGGATAGGCGGAGAAGATAAGTGCCAATATTGGCTAATTATGCCATAGAGTCAGAAATAATAGGGGTAGAAATGGACCGAGAGGGAATTGCCAAAATAGTGGCAGAAGAAGAAGGCGGTCAATAATCAGGAGAGGATAGGAGGAGGTTGGCAGTGCCAAGCGCTACTCACTATTTTGGTGAAGGAGGAGGGCTAAGTGGCAAAAGCACTTTGGATGGTGAGATGGGAGGGTTTTTGGGAGGTGAAGATGGCAGGACCAAAAACGTTACCTTGAGAGAAAGTACTCATGTGCAACTACTTCTTCTATGGTGTGCAATTTGTCTACACTCTACACAACCTCACTGACCTTGGTGAGCACGTCTTTCTAGAACTGAGGTTGTAGTAGAACCATCAAATCATCGGGGTCAGCAACTTTCATTACGGTATCGGGAGCGGTGTGATTCTGAGGAGACAATGGGGTAGAAATGATCTTGACAAGAGAAGCAGTATCTTGCATTTGGACAGAGGAAAAATGTTGAGCTTGATTGTGGGAGGGGCTCTGTTTCCGGTGCTTCCCCTTAAAAAGATGCAGCACATCAACATCATCATCATCCTCCAGAACCTGCACAGATTCTTCATGGAAAAGGAGAGTGTTCATTGGAGGGGGTTGGACAGCTGGCATCATGGGGAGCAGGAATGTGAGCAGTTGAGGGAGTCTTTGTATGAGGAATGTCATCGTTAGCCATTTGCTGTGAAACCGCTTGACATTCTTTGTGAATTCGTTGGAAGAAGAACAAAGCAAAATTGATGACATCCTTCACATACACATCAATCATCAAATAGAATGGTCCGAAAATGCCGTATGTCGGTTTTCGGAGGTCAACAGCTGCTACTAAAAATTGGAGGGCAGAGCGCTCCGGTTCAGGGCAACAACGGATGTCGAATTCGTTGGAAGAGTGGCATGGATAAAGCTCTTTCATGGTGGACATCGATAAGAGAGGTCCATTGACAAGCCCCTCTTGAGGTAGTGATGTTGACAACTACACGCGGGTTAAGACAAGCAATTTTCCAGCAGGCATCGATACCAGGAGTAGCAACAATGGCATATATGATCTGTGCAAAGAAAGGATGGCATTCCACTGTATGACAAGGTAGTTCAGCGAAATCCAAAAGCCCACAGTTGCATAGGAACTTGCTCAATTCCGGATCAAGTCCAGCTCGGAAAATCACAATCTTAGCGAGAGTTTCCATGGCGAATACAAGAGCACGAAAGCACTAGCTAACATAGAAACGCAAGGGCATAAACATAGAATACCAATAGCAAAAAAAAGAGGGAAGAATGGGATTAAGTAAAGACACCAAATGGAAATGCGAGGAGAACCATAATCATCACCCAGTGTTTGAAATATACAAAAATAATGGCGACATGCACGCATTAACTGAATCTTAGACACATAAGGCGGCTGCTAATCATGGGTAGCTAAGAAAATGGAAAGCTTACGGTTAGTTGTTCAATCGGAATATGTAGACAGGAAAGGAACGTCGAGTTAGAACAATGGTATAAACCGGGCAAAGAATAAAAATATCGAACAAGCCTCACGATGAAGAAGGTGTGGGATAATAGGGATGAAGCTTTGATCCATTGATTGCCTTAGGTAGAAGGGTAACAGTTAGCGTGGATAACTAGAATGTAGTAGGTCAAATCTATGATGCAATAGAGTAAGGACCAAACCACTAGAGTTTCAACATGCCTGCTAAATGATAAGATTTAGCATTATAGAACAAAACTAATTGTCCTTGAGTAATAACAAGAGTACGCAGAAACCGATCATGTGTCTTGGCTTGTCACAGTTGGACTTCTTGCAGCATTAGAAAACTTTCCTAGCATTGTTCATCCTAGGACCGGAACACCTCCAAACAGAAAGGAAAGGATTCCTTCAATAAGAGCTTATGTTCTAGTACCACCATGAGGCTAGGTACCACCAACTCCATGGGTGCAATGATCTCTAGCCCATATGCCAGTTGGAAAAGTGTATTCCCTGTAGCCACTTTGTACGTAGTGCGATATGCCCACAAGAACTGAAGGAAGGAATTGGTCCCAATGCTCCGGACATTCCAAAACTAATTTATTGAGCATGTTAAGTAAGGTTTTCTTTGTACTTTCAGTAAGACCATTGGCACGAGGGTAATAGGGAGAGCTAAATTTATGAACATTCTACAGGGTGCAAGTAAGTGCTTGCAGTAAGGAGTAGAAAAAATATGCGCCCTGATCCAAAACAATCTCTTAGAGACGACCAAACCAAGGGAACACATCAATCATCAAATATTTAGCCATCATAACCACAATGGTAGATCTTAAAGCCCAAGCTTCTGCCCACCGAGTAGCTTAATCCATACAAGTAAGTATATATCCATGATGAGTGACCGTCATCGGAGGTGTAATGGAACCAATGAAATCCAAGCCTCACTTTTGAAAAGATTCAAGGGGAGCAACAAGCTACAATGGAAAATGATGCCCTTGTAAGGGCTGTCCCGAGCGTTGGCAAGCATCACACGTTTTAATAGAGGTAGCAATGTCATGCTTCATTGTGGGCCACCATAAGCCACTGTGTAGAATTTTTCGATAAGTAAGATTGATCAAATAATGACCACCAAAAGGAGTAGAATGTGCCATGTCATTAACCAAAGGAACTTCATGGGGTGGAATACACCGTAATAGTGCACCAGAAGGATCCATATAATACAACTCTCCTAAAATGATCCGGAACCGTCGACTATACATTGCCAATTTATGATGAGCCAAAGTAGAAGTATTAATGGGGGGCCTACCATTGGTGAGGAAGGTTAGAAGAGTATCATAATATGAAGGGGCCATTGGGAGCTCTTGTCCCTCATCTTGGACTGGATCAGTCGCATAAATAGTAGGAGTGGTATCATCAATTCCACTAGGAGGTTCACCAGAATCAAGCCGAGATAAGAAATCAGCTAAGGCATGAGCTAAGCCTGGATGATGGACGACCATGTAATCAAATTCTTGTAGTAACAACACCCACTTGCGTAATCTGCCTCCTAAATGTTGCTAATAGACAAGATAAACGAGAGCAGCATGATCCACATGGAATGTAAATTGGCATCCCAACAAGTAGTTCTGGAATTTCTTCACCAAATAAACTAAGCCGAGGCATTCATGCTCAGTGACTGAGTAGTTTCCCTTAGCAGTAGCTAACCGTCGATAAGCATAATAGACAGGGTGAAACCACTTATCCTGTTGTTGCATGAGCACACTACAGATGGCATTGTCCGATGCATCCATGAGGACATGGAAGAGGAGCTGCAGTTTGGTGCTTGCAGTATAGGAGTCTGGGTTAATAGTGTTTTCGATCGATCAAAGGCAATTTGGCACTCTTCCGTCCACACGAACTATCGAGGAGTACTAGCAATCAACGGATTCAAGAGAATGGCTAAGTGTGCAAGCCACCGAAGATGTGGCCCATGCCAGCGTATTTGGCCAAGGAATCGCATAACCTCGTTGGGTGTCATCGGGGCACGTGCCTGTAATACGGCTTGCACTTTGTTTGAATCCACTTGAATACCTTGCTTGAAATAATATGACCGAGCAACTTGCCACAAGAAACCGAAAAGACCAACTTGTTGGGATTTAAGCACAATCAGAACTCTCAACACTTAGAGAAACAACACCGTAGGTGGTTAAGGTGAGCCGATGTATCACCTGATTAGGCAAAATCATCGAGATACACTCACATAAAGCTAGTTAAATAGGGGGAAAAAATTTCTTGCATACATCCTTGGAAGGTACTAGGAGCATTGCGAAGACCGAACCACATCACCGTACATGCATATACACCCCAATTTGTAATAAGAACAGTCTTTGGTATGTCCATTTCAGCCATGCAAACCTGATTGTAGCCACTATAATGATACAAAAAGGAATACATCGCTCGTCCGGCAACATCGTCGAGCATTGTATCCAGAAATGGAAGTGGCAAGGGATTTCTATGGTCGCCGCATTTAACTTTCGGTAATCCACACAAATACATAACTGCTTATTTTTCTTTGGGACTATAACAATAGGTGAAATCCATTCTACATGCTCAATGGGAACTATAAAACTGACTTGCAACAAGCGATCCAATTCAGCTTTCACTTGAGCAACATAATTGGGATTCATGCGATAACTGGGTTGCTTAATAGGGCATGCATCCAGCTTAAGCATCACGCGGTGTTGATAGATGCGAGGGACCGACCCTTTTATATGTCGATAGTCCCACGCAAATACATCCTAGAACTTTGTTAGCAATTGTAGTAGACTATTTTGAGAAGTTTTTGGTAATCCTACCTTAATCTTGACCGACCGTGGTGTGTCCTCATTTCCCAAATCGTAGGTGATAAGTTCTTCCGGTACATAAAACTATTTTGGTATGGGTATATCCTCTAGTGACGAGAATAAATGCTGGAAACTTTGGGCATTCAAAGCTGGAACCATAGCTAGGTCCTCTTCTTCCGGAATCGGAACTACCGCACAAATGACCGGATCTCAAATGTCTGCAACCACTTGTGAGTCAACTGTCCCCAAGGCAAGGAAATCGTGGTTATTCTCGAGAAAAGTTTCTTCTTCATCATCTAAAACTCCATCCAACATATGCACAGATTTGGCTATGTAGGGTTGAGCATGATGGTCGCATGGTTTCATCTCATCTAATGGAACGACATACTTCTGGTGGTTGCTTTTAAAAATAAGTTCATGTGCTGGCCAGTCCTGCAACACTTTGGCTTGTTTCAGCCAGGACCTCCCGAACAACAAATTATAGTCCAGAGTTGAGTCCAGTAATTTTAGAACAACAACAGTCATTTTGAAAACCTCTCCTTGAAGAGTAATGGGTATATTACGTATCAAACCCACTAGATAGACCCAGGACTGATCCGCCATTTGCACAAAAACTTAACAGGCTCAATCTGAGTCTATCCTAACCGTTTACAAAGGGTTGTTGTCGCAATATTCACACTAGAGCCTCCATCAATTAACACTTGGCTGATTTTATGGTTTTTATACCATACGATAATTAAAGAAACAACATGGTCCACCGTAGAATCAGTTTTTGGACTAATAGTAGCCGTAGTAGATATACACGAAGATTTGGGACAAACTTGTTGCTGAAATTGTTACAAGGCTAGCAATTACCCGAATGGGATTGTAATGGAGGCCTCCGAAAGAATATTCCACACTGTCGAGGGACAATCAAGCAAAAAGAAAAGAAGAAGAAAATCAAAGTCTAAAACGGCTCAATAGAAATAAACATAAGAAGAATAAGTCCCTGCAAGAAGCCCCACAGGGGCGCATCACCCATCTCTGCACAGAGCCCCGCAGGGGCACACACACCAAGGAAAAGCAGGCAGCGAAGGGAGGAATCAGAGCCAACAAGTATTCCATATGAGGGTGCTTCAACCTCTTGAGTAACAGAGGATTCGGATCAAGGCTTACGACCTACATCCTCATATGTGCACTGATGGTGTGCGTGGCAAACCGAATTAACAGGCTTTGAGTAATACAGCAAGGTCCGAGAAGTGAAACCAAGACAAATCAGAGCGCCTCTAAAACGTAATGCAAGATCAAGAATCAGGCAGAACTGACCAAAGGATGCAGGTGCTGATCGAGACAAACAAGAAGTAAAGCCTGTCAAGGGACGAGAGAGACAAAGTGGGGGAGGGTGTTGCAGAGCAAAAGAGCATAAGAGTAGAGCCCCAAAATTTTCAAAATGATGGGCATAATTTTTCTTCTTCGAGGTCTTCAAGAATCCCCTCAAGCCATGTAAATGCACTAGAGGAGTCCTCTAGTTGCATATTCTCAGGTGATTGTAAAATATCCCTTGTAAAATAGTAGGAGATTAGTATTTTAGTGAATAAAGTGCCGGTCTCTTGTGTGAAAGGACCAAACTTAGGGCACATGTATATAAGTCACTTTGTGACTCTTTGTAGAGACTTTTTGCCATTGTGAAGGAGGAGCACTCCTGAATTTTGGAATTTGCCTCTTCCTTGCAGATTTTGATCTTCATTTTGATCTTGTATGTGTGTGTGTTGCTTGGAATGTGTGTGTAGGACTGTTGGCTACCCCTTCCCGTTGATTTTGAGCTGCTGTAGTGTGTGTGGGAACTAGTAGGAGTTGTGGCGTATGTGTAGGTGCTTCCCGCCATTCACCATTTTGGCCATACCTTGAAGCAGAGTTCTCAGAATGGAGTGAAACCACTTAAAGTAATGCGCCTCATTGAGAGCTTCGAAACGAGTACCCTATTGCCTATATTCAGAGTTCGGAGCTGGGTGAAATCCTTGATTTTCTAAAAACTGCTGTAAGAGGTATTGCGGCAAACACTTTCAGGATTTAAGTGAGTTTGGGAAGTGGATTAGTCTTTTCTCATGCATGCTAGCTTAACCACTTCATTTTCCATCATGTGCGCACATGTCTTCATACACTTGGTTAGGTCGTTTGTTCGGATTGACATTTGAATGTGTGTTGATTTCCCACTATATGCACTTGTGTGGCAATCGAGGTACAGTCTCATTGGCACAAGTCCTTGAGTCATTTTGACTTAGGTACACACGTTTTTGGCACCGTTGCCAGGGAACACTCAACCAAGGTGCCTTCGTGATGGTTATAGATCGAGTGTGATAGAATCGTACTTGTAGAAGTGAATTTGTCCTGTGGCAATTTAGTCAATCACTTCAGCACTTGTTACTTCACATCTCAAAGGTGTGTGTGATAAGTTTTAGGTTTAGGGTTAGGAGGAAGGGAGAGAAGAAGGAGTTAGGGTTAGGTTAGAAAAAGAGAAGTGAGGAGAGGAGAAGTAGGAGTAGACAAAAGTCACCAAAAAAAAAACCCCAAAATCACCAAAAATTAGAAAAATTCAAATTCTATCCAAAAAAGTATAAAACGCAAAAAATTTGGCTCATTTGACACTTCATAGTGTACTGGTATCGTAGGCGAGCAGCGACGAGTATCGTGGAGTTGGTATCGTGGCTATCAGGCTGTCAAAGCTAGGTTTTGAGCTCAAGGTGCAAGCAAGGCAATACACTGGTAAGAATATTTCACAAAGAATATTTGACAAAAACTCTCTAAACATGCATACACATGTGATTAAATAGGTGTGCAGTATCACGGGGGGGGGGGGGGGGGGGGGGGAACTGATACCAATACAGACTTTTTGTGTGGTACAGAGGCCTAGGAGAGAGGAGGAGAGTAAGGAGAGCAAGGGGGTGCAAAAATTTTCAAATTTTCTTGCATTTTGGCTTGACTTCGGTTGAGGTTTGGTATCGCGATACCAAAACTCCCTTGTATTGCAATACTCGCCGAAGTATCGTATCGCTTGATACCGGTCTTGGTATGGCGACACCATTTTGTTATCGCGACCCCGAGTAGGTATCGCGATCGTTCATTGCTCTGGTATCGTATCGCTCGATACCTGTCTTGGTATCGCGATACCATTGTGGTATCGTGTCACCAAGTTGGTATCGCGATCTCGCCTTGATAAGTTGGTATTGTATCATTACCCTCTCTGGTATCGTATCGTGTCACTTCGCATCAAGTATCACGACACCACTTTGATATTGTATCGCCCTCTCACCTGGATAGTATCGCGATACTATCATAAGTATCGTATCGTCTAGGTTCTTTGGTATTGTATCGTACATGTGGTATCGTATCGCGCTCCCTTCGAGAATCGTATCGGCATAAGTTCCAGTATCGTATCACTTGAGCCCATTGGTATCGTATCGTCAGACTTTTAATATCGTGTCGTGTAAGTCAGTGGTATGGTATCGCCGCTTGACTCACTATCATATCGTCCCATTACCAGAGATCGTATCGCGACACCAAAGCAGTATCGTATCGTCGTTGTGCTTGGTATCGTATCGTAGTCACTACCCAGTATCGTATCATCTACTGCAGACAGTATCGTATCGTTTGGACTTCTGGTATCATATCGCGGCCAAGGCAGTGTCGCCTAGTGTGGTATCGTCTCGAAACGGTATCGGCTAGATTGACATTAGTATTTTTTGGTAGACAATCAGAGGCATTAGAAGAACCACTCAAGGCGAATATCTGGGACTTCTAGAGAGACTTAGTTGAGTGAATGAACTTGAGGTCAGGAAGAGTGCTAAGTAGCCGAAGGAGCGTCATATCTTCTGTAGGAAGTGCTGCTCAGGTGAGTCATCACTCCATCTTCTCAGAAACTTCTAGTGATTCAGAAGAGCAAATACCCATGGCTTCGGAAGACATGCAGGGCCCAACACCGAATAGGAATTTCATGTCAACTATTGAAGGAGATTATCGTACCTCCTTACAATATGTGTCCACTAATGCCCAGGAGATCCCTATCTACCTGGATGGCTTAAATAGATCTGTGGCTAGGATGGTAACTTCCCTGAATGCCACCATTGTACCCCGACCTGCTGTCAAATACGAGGGAGGTGCATATGTAGACAAACTTGGTCATATCTACATTGTGACTGGATTTCCTTAGAGGATCAACAAAAGGGGAGAGTTTGTGGACCCAGACAACTCTAAAAGAGCACACCCTGAAGAGTTTGTGACTACCCCTAGGGGCAGGTCTCAGGTATCACGGGTCTTGAGAGGAGATTTGATACCTCAAGATGACTACCTCTTGGAAGTCTATATGATCCACCGAACAGACCTATTGCTTCAAACCGACTTACTTGCTCCAGGAAGAGAAGAAAGCCCCATGACATTCTATGAGCTGAAAGACCTAGATGACGAAACTAGACTAACATACTTGGACAAGAATCAAAGGAGATACTGGCCTCTGAGTGCCTTAGACAGGGCTCGTTTGAGATATATGGGTGCACCTGTATTTCCTCATAGAGATCAGGCAACGACCTCACAAAATCCTTTTGGAAGTCAACAAGAGACGGAACATGCAACATCAGGACAGACCAACCAACGAAGCGTGCCCAATTGTACTCATGTACAGTTTGCAACTCCCGGAGTGCAAACACACCATCAGACCCACTCAGGGATAGATAACCCGTACGGACCACGAGTGAGACCGCGACCACCAGTAGGAGGACAGCTTGGAATACCTCCAATATGACCAGCTGCCCCAGTCCTCCTTGTAATGCCCAGACCGCTTGAACCAATGAGAAGATTGAGACCTATCCAAGTAGCTAAATGTGTGAGAAACCATTATGATGGATTAGGAGAACCCTATGATCATATTGCTGAATTTAAACAAGGTCTAAGAGCAGAACAAGTGGATGACTTCTTTGTGCAGTATGAGTCTTTTGGGCTCACCCTCATAGGGACAGCTCTAACTTGGTTCCAGCCCTTAGATCCCAATCAATTTGGAAACATGGAACAATTCTTTCAAGAATTCATTGGAGAATTCACAAAGAGAGGGATTAAACACAATTCTGCGTCTTTAATCCATAGCTTTAAACAAAACCCTAATGAAACTGTGAAGACTGTTGCCCGAAGATTCAATCAATATGTGGATAGATGCCCAGTAGCTGAGAGACCCACTCAACAAAAGATGATTTCATTATTTTTAGATGGACTCACTAATGGAACCCTAAGAACACTAGTGTATGTGAAGAGGCTACAAACATTGAGTGAGTGTCTTCAAGAGTGCATTGATTTGGAGGATAACCTTGCCGAGGATCTCAAAGGTACAACCGACCTCACTAAATTAGAAGATTTAAGGAGCACTGTCACATCCAACTCTAGTAACATGGAAGAATTAGCAGAATTATTAGCAAAGAAACTAGGAGTCCAGGGACAAAGAGTTTACCAAAACCCAGCTCAAAGAGTGCCTATGCTACGGAGATGTAATTCATGTGGAGGAGAGCACCCCACACACTTGTGTGTTAGAGGAAGGGCTGGTGCATAACCTCTGTATCCATACCACAAACAACAACAACAAGGGACTTCTTGGTACTGCCACATAGAACAAAAATATACCAACCACACTACTGAGAACTGTCCATTCAATAGGAAAGTACGCCCTTTTCGACCACCACAGTATAGACCCTATGGATAGCCGCCTAGGGAACCAGGTAGGGAGATACCAAGATACAACCCGTATCCCACACTAGCAAGAGGAATCACAGCCATACGAGCAAGCACCATATCCATCACCACAACTAGTGCTAGGACCCCAACTGTCAAAACCCCAGCAGGTAGTATCCGTGAAGTATGCTCAACCGGAAGAAAACTTAGAAAGCTAAACCATTCAATTTCTCCATATTCTCATACACACACTATTCATACATCTTAGGCACATAATTTCTTGTATTTAGTTCCTATTTCTACATAGATTCAGATATTATGAGTTTGTATCATATTCACACATTGTGATTTGACATTTGAATATAAGCTAGTGCAGTCAGAAATCTTGGTTACCATACACTTCTAAAAATTATATATTCTCTTTCTCTCTCTCACTTCTCATTGTTTGTGGTATTAAGATGTTTATGCTAAGGTTGCTTTATTGGAAGATTGTATAAACCTATGATATTGTTATTGAGGCTCACCCCACTTTACATCCCTCTCATAGCAAAGTCCATCCTTTCGTTGTAGCTAATGTGACAAGTTCTTTGACTATACACATTTTTAGCTAGAGGGTTGAATGTTTCCTCATAATCAATGCCATATGCCTATGAATATCCTTTTGCTACCAATCATGCTTTATATGTGATTATGCTACCATCAACATTGTGCTTTACCTATAAACCCAGTTCCAACCTATTAATTTCTTTCCTTGTGGAAATGAAACCAAATTCCATGTTTCATTTCAATACGATGCAGCCATCTCCGCATCCATAGCTTTCTTCCAATGTGGATGTCCAATTTCATCTTCAAAACAAGAAGGTCAACCTCTTGTATAACCTTATTCTTGTATGCACAATGACAACCTATGTAACTGGTATATGTCAATCATTGAACTAAATTCCACATCCTACCAAATATGCTTGGTCTTGGATCACTTCTCCTTGTATTATCTAGACGTTCCTTTCTTACTCTTGGCGACTTCAGCAAGGACAATCCAAGTTCCTCATCAAGGATCCTTTTTGAACTGCTTGAATCTCCATCAATGTCTTGAAAACATGTAGGTGCTTTACTACAAGGAGGAAGCTTTTCTTTACATTTCTTCGATGTAGTTGATAAAGTTTTTGGACTTAAATTTCCAAACAATCTCCCACTCCATGGAACTATTGCTTCGTGACGGATCATGTCCACTCAAAACTTGAGATTTTGTACTTGAGTTTTTAGCATTTCCTTTTTCATTTGAGTCGAGATTACATCCTACTTTTGCATTTGCATAGAAGTTTAACATTTTATCAAAAACCACATCTTTGCTTATGTTCAACTCTAGTGTGAGTGGGTTGTAACATTTAGATCTCGTTGCTCAAGGAAGTACCCAATAAGATACAGTTTTTTTTTTTGTGATCAAGCTTTGTCCTCAACTCTTCTGGAACGTGTACGTATCCAATACAACCAAATACTTTGAGATGTGATATGTTTGGCTTTTTACATGGAAAATTCTCTTCAGGTGTAACTTGAGATACAACAACAATCACATGCATGTTCATGATGTATAGAGTAGTGTGCACAACTTCTACTCAATAGGAATGAGGCATATTGTCCTCAGCCATCAAGGCTCTTGCTATTTCTACAATATGTCTATTTTTGCATTCAATAATGTGATTATGTTGTGATGTGTACCTACATGTGAATTGTTGTCGAATTCCATGAATTTTTAGGAAAATGTTGAACTCATTTGACATGTATTCATCTCCTCCATAAGATCCTAAAGTATGAATATATTTCCATGTCGTCTTTTCCATCAAAGCCTTAGAATCTTGGAAGTGACTGGACACGTCACTCTTCTCTTTCATGAAACAAACCCATACTTTTGGTATATAATCATCAATGAAAGTAACATAAAACCTACAACCACCCATAGATGTGGTCTTTGCAAGACCACAAACATTTGTATGCACTATTTCTAGCACATTCTCATAAACATGCTTATCATGTGGAAATGATGCTCTTGCCTCTTTACCAAATTGACACATTGCACATACCTTCTTCATCTCTACAACCTTGAAATTTGGTAATGAACTGATAATCTCCTTTGATCGCATCAAGTTTAGCCTCTACAAATTTTTATTTCCAACTCATTTGTGCCGGATCTCTATATGAGTAATAATTCATGCACCTTGTGCAAACATGATTGCACTCATTTAAGAAAGTTTCACATTTAAGGTGAGCATCCTACCCATTTTTTTCCTTTCACAATCAATCCTCCCTCCTCTTTGTATTCTTCTACATATAACCCATCAACATTTAACCTGACTTGTAATCTTAGGTCAACCATTTGTCCAAAAGAAACTAGATTTTTAGTTATATTATGAACATGCAACATATCAGCAAGCTATTTTACCTTGCCGTCCTCCATACAAACTGCGATGTTTCTATTATGCTCTAGGATCTGATGTGTCATCACGTGTTTCAACATCTCCAACAACTAGAAATTTGTGCAAACTACTAAACCATTCTAAGGCATGAAAAATCATGTCATTTGAAGCACCAGAATCAACGTACAAGAAATTAACATTCGATTTTTAAACATCAAGGTACTGTATTTATCATATGATGTTGGACCATGAATACCTTCTTTGAATCATCTAAAATTTTGGATGCATATATATTTTTTTGCCTTCCATTATTTTGATTTTGCAACCTACAATCACATTCAAAGTGTATATGTTTACCACAATTCTATGATCCTATATAATCATTACCTCAATCATTTCGTTGGAATTTTGTGTGGTCTCTTTGACTTCCCTTCCTCAAAAGTGTTCTCTACCTCTTGCATGATTCTCGTGTTGATGTTGGTCTTGGTTATTGTTCACTCTTTAGCTTAGAAAACTTCTACCTCTACCTCTACCTCTTCTAGAGTAGAATAGATGCTTAGAACTAGGTTTTCCTTGGGAGTTTAAGTCCTCACCAACATTATTTTCTTCCGTAATCAACATGGACACTAGATCAATAAAAATCAAAATATGTTTCCTAATCTGAATAAAAGTTTTGAATAACGTATTTGCAACTCCTAAACCATGAAGGCACACTCCGCCTTATCATTGTCATCTACATTCATGCCAATAGATGCAAGTGAATCATATATGCTTTTTATTTTGGAGGTGTAGTCACTTACTAATATGCCGTTTTTCTCCGATGTATTCAGCTCATTTGAGTTGTAATTTTTGTGCCTTTGTATTGGTCTCATAGAATGTGACCAAACTGTTCCAAACCTCTTCCTTTGAAAAAAAAAAAAAGATGTTTATGTGGAAAGAAATGTTAGAGTTTCCATGGATGTAATAGATCTGAGTCACTAGGTCCATTACGATCTGTTCGGCCTTGGGGAAGGCTGTCTTGTAAAAGCCGTAGCTCAAACTCTCGTTCCCACGTCCTAGAGCGCCCCTCCCAAACAGAACTACACATACCACCAAGCTAACTAGCATGCCAGTATAATTATCCACATATCGCCAGTATAACCATCCATATATCCTCCCTTTTCCTTATAAGTGAGCCTCTAGAATATATCGAAGCCCGAGTGTGAATTTGTGAGGCTGCTGACTACGCATTCATATTAAGCTCAGTGAAAGTGAAGAATATGCTCGCACACAGTTTCTAGGTCGAGCCTGTCTTTCTATATACACAGCATGGATATCTATTATTGTATCCCTGGATATGGATATCCTCGAGGCTCTGATGTTGATGGCTCTTTCCTTGGTTTAAGATGGCCCTTGACTTGTACTATTTTTTCTTGTATCAAAATTTTACTTTTCTTGTTCTGTCAAAAAAAAAAACCTGTGGTTTCACTTGAATTCCGTTGGTAGTTGTGGAACGACACGCATACACACATTAAACATGAAACTTTTTGTTATTCCCGAAGAAAAAGACGATCCTGAATTCGAGCCCACACATGTGGGCATAGGAAGTGACCTTGGGCACATGGCTTCAACTTTCAATCACAAACTGCAGAGAGTCCTTATCATGTCAGCTACTTTAACTTTGTAGCCTTTGCGATATGTCTTCACATATCACTCCTACTTTCTTGACATATAACCTACTTTGAGATACTTGCTCAGATTTTTTTTTTTAATATAAGAAGTTCGGCCTTAGCCTAATCTCCGGGACTTTAATTAAAATAAAAAGAAAAGTTATAAGTGAATGGGACTAGTGCACGTGGGACCCCTCAAATCCCACAATGCAGGAGAGGAGTATGGCAAGCTAGAGGCCATTACAAATGAGGTGGATAAATCTAAGTAAAAGAATCTCCGGAGATAAGGGTCCAGATGGGGGTGATGATAGATTTATCTACTTCCTCAGATATTACTTCTTTGAGGATGACCCAATTTCGGCATAAATTTGGCGCCGTTCTGATGACTTATACGGAAGAAAAAGTAAACGCCGTTTTACAGTAGACGTGTCAAGGAGGCAGATGTCCACAAATGGGAGTTTCAAAATGGGGCAGCTAACGAAGGATGAAAAATATGCTTCAGGACATTTCTTCAAACAAGCTAACAACACAGTGAAGAACTTTCTGTTCTGTGACGTCTTCCATTAAGTCTATATGCTTGTATAGAGATGCTCTTGCGATTGTGCATTAAAAAAGCGTTTCTCATCAGCTCGTTCTAATAATGATTTTCGCAATGACACTCGTTCTAATAATGATTTTCGCAATAAGATTGATGTCCATATTCATTACTTTAATACCAGTTCATTGTCATGCCTGTTTGGATCAATGTTTGTCCATCATGCTCGCAGATGAAGCACCAGTAAAGTATGTCTACTATGAGATAGATGCTAATAATATCCTTTTCATAGTCTTAGTTGTTGAGCATTGCGCTTACGCAAGCTTAAACTTCGTAAAGGTTTCCCTATGCTTGAATCATCAGATTTATATATCTTACACCAATGCTACATCTGATTGTTGAGTTCTCTCGTCTAACATTGTCTATTACATTTCCATATCATCACATTCCATGGCCAGAGCGTATCTACTTTAGATTAACTGTTCATTTTTACATATAAATCTCTTTCTGAATGTTAATCAATTTTTAAATCTTAATTTATCGAAGCTCTGATACGTTCTAATCTAGTCAGCGAACTAGCATTAGCCATTGACCGAACAAGGCGCAATTCTTGAATTATTCGTGCGTCCTAGAAAGTGAGACACTTGTAAGGGGAAGAAATGTCAACAAGTACAATATCGTTCAGAAGTTCATTCCAATGTTTTGACCAACAGAGAGAAACATGTTGACAACCATCAGATCCAAAGGTCGGAGTGGAAGTCCTACTCAAGGAAATAGAGTTGTTTGAACAAAGCGGAGATCAAACAAAATTTGTTGATGTGCTCAAATAACAAGCATTAAGATCATTGCCTAATTAATAGCAATGTGATTACCGTTTTAGAGAAATTGATGTTTGTTTCCTGCCCAACTGAAGAAAATTATAACTGGATAAGATTATCCAAATCGATCGACCTTTGCTTCAAACTCAACCTGCAATATATATATATATATATATATATATATATATATATATATATATATATATATATATATATATATATATATATATATATATATATATATATATATATATATATATATATATATATATATATATATATATATATACACACACACACACAAGCTCTCGATTTGTAAACGCATACATATAGCACTGTCCTTGTTAAACTACTGACAATCTAGATGAATGTCGCATCTAATCTTCGAAAGGAGCTATAGGCAAATCATGATGCAGCCAAGATATGTTTGCCATTTTATTTTATGCAGTGGACAAGGCAATTTATGAAGAATAGACTACTGAGATACATATTTACGTATATGGATTTTGTGGACAACAGAAAGGAATAAGCATGTCAATACACCTTGAGTTGCTTGCAGAATAAGCAGACAGGAGCGACCGCAAGTAGAATCAATAATCGATGGATAAGTTTTACATTAACAAATGATGGATAAGAGAGCTGAAGAACCGCAAGACAAAACACTCTGGCAATGTCGTTATTCGTATGCACAATAAGTGAAAAGAAGTAAGCCCACAACAACAGCAGTTCCCTTGACGATGGCGGGAGGAGCTCAAACACAGACCAACTAGTACTGAAGTAGAAACACGGCCTTCAATTGACCCACTGGCAGTTCTTCCTAATCTCCCCTTCCGATCCTGTCAGCACGTTGTGCTCTGTCAAGATCGACATCCCCGCGATGAATTGCTCATTGAAGTAGTCTCGGTCTTGGGCCATTCTCATCACGTATGGCTTGGTCCTGGGGTCCAGAAAGAGGGCATTGTCAAGCCTGAGCAGACCCTTCAGCTCTATCACGTTTTTGTAGTAGTTATTGTCGAAGATCATGGGTGTTCCTCGATCATTTCGGGAGTACTCCACAGCTGTTGGATCCGGGTTAGGTGATGGACACCTTATCTTCAAATAGTCTGCATAGGATGCGTTGAGAGTGGGATCTACAGTTGGGTAGAGCCGCGAGACAAGGTGGACACAGTGTACTCTTCCGACGGTGTGGCTTCCTGCTCAAAGCCATGGAATAAGATCAAATACTAATTTTGAATGCAGAGCATAAAGTCTCTGCCGCCCACAAGCTGGCCTCTACGGCCACACAAACTAATGCGCGCACATGCTGTTGAGCACAATTACAAAGACCAAAGACGCGCACGCGCAGGTACAAGATAATAATAACAGAGGATTATATACCGATGAGAGCAATTGCTTGCGGAGCGTTGATACTGAGCTTGGCCATGGTGTCCAAGAAAGCATCAACCCCTGCGTCATGCGGGAGAAGGTATGTATCTGCATCTTTCTCAGTGGTATGGACTCTTGTGTCTCTCCTCCCAGTCTTCACCTCGAAATGAGGTCCCCCAAGCTGAACAGCAATGAGAATATCTCAGGTGAATTCCTTAACTGCATATGCTTGTAAACTCTTCACATGCACATTTCAAGTGATGCAACCGAGAGTCTCTTTGTAAGATTTCCAACATACGTGCAATCTTCTCCGTGCTAATTAAGGAGTAAAGAAGCGCTTCTGTGCAAAATTAGAAGTGTGTGTGCGTGTGTATGTGTGAACTGTGTACCCACCATGGCCACACCATCCCGGCCTGAAAGGATCACGAGGTCGGCGCAGGATACAACGCCAGGGCATTCCTTTTCAAGGGCGTCTTTAATGTCATTGACGTACTTGAAGTTGCGCATCCCGAAGTTACGCTCCGACTCCTTCTCCGATCTGAAATCAGCTGTCGATTCCAGCAGCAGAGATGCATCGCAACCCTGCTCGAACCGATGATTGTCATCAACCATCTCAGCCGATTACCATATTAGCGCAAAATCTCTCTCTCTCTCTCTCTCTCTCTCACTCTTTCTCTCTCTCTCTCTCTCTGTCACGCACATACAGACACACACACACAGACGCAGAGAACTGTGGGGCGGTAGACATAAAACACAGAAAATAAGGATGTCGATCTCCCAACTATACCTCAACGGAGCAGTCATGGAAGACGTTTCTGTGGAACGAAATGGCAGAGTTGCCATGGATGTAATAGGTCTTATAGACCTGCTCCTTCACGATTTGCTCCGCCTTGGGGCAAGTTGTCTTATAAAACCCATAGCTCAGGCCTTCCTTCCCACCTCCGACAGCCCCTCTCCCAAACAGGAATGCGCATAACGCCAAGCTAATCAGCAAACAGGTGCAACTATTCATATTTCTTTCTCTTCTAACAAAAGTTGTGGGGTGTGCAGAAGGCTGTTCGTGAGGCTGCGGCCAATGCATGCATTAGCTCTAGGAGCGCAGAGTAAAATCGCTTCCATCTTTCACAATGCCTGACTTCCTTTATATACTGAGGAGTCTGAAGTTATTAAGTTATATTCAATAGTCTTTGAGGATAATCATTGCCCCCTACACATGACGCACACAGTAAGCTATGGCCAAAGAGACAGACGGGTTGCTCTTGCCGAAGGCGTTTCAATTAAATTCTACAATGACAGAATTAATTTTGAATCATTTAAACTTAAGCTTTCTCTAATGCCTTTGTGTGAGGGTGGGCATCGTTTCTGTTTGCGTGTGGTCCATTCTTGTATGTGCAATGTCCATTGCATGTCCAACTCTTTTGTATTTTCATTGACATTATTGAGTACTTTATATATCAATTCTCCCGAAACGTACCGATTTGAGGAAACGACTTTTTAAGTTCGGTCGACTATGACACAACTACTCTCCTTATGGAAGTCGGTCCACATTTTATACTTCGCGATTTGTATTCAAGTTTTATTTATTCGCAAATACGTAAGAGATAGGTAAATGGCTCTTTTTTTGTTAAGAACGAATATTATTCACGTATATCACCACAACGGGATTACATGTCAGACTCGATCTGAAAGGTAAATCTGTATGTGTGGTCTGACGTTTGCACGTCATCTATTTTTGCACTTCATAGACTCAATCTAGGCCAAAGTATGGAAATAAAAAGAAGAGTCGATTAGGAGACATCCATGCGATTCATTAATTCTTGAGTCCTATGTTGGGACTTGGTGAAAAAAGGAGACTCTGAGTATCCTTGTCCAAGTTGCTATCTTTGATCTATAAGTAGACGTCTCTTGAACAAGTACTAAACAACATGGAAGAAAGCTTCTAAGTACTATTTCTAACTCAGCATGTACATGTAAGTGGTATTATCAAGTGTTTCTAACATTTTTAACTAAAGTCGGTTCATATGCAAGGAAAAACTATGCATATAGAGACATAAATAAAATAGCCTTTATTCACTTTTATCTTCTATTTTCAAAGAAGATAAGCATGTGGCATTAAGATTAAAAAAAACAAGATAACCCTGTAGTACTAACATAAAAGAAGAGAAATATTAGAGAGAAGATTCAAGTGGAGAAGAAAAGCATAATTTTTAGGACCGTAGACCAATATACGAAAGCTTTAGAGAGAAGCAAAGCAATGCATTGGTCTTCAATCATCAAATCCTTTCTTACTTGGGTATGTAGAGATTCTTTAGATGTGTAGTATTGGAGGAATCCATCAACATCTTCAGACATGTATTATTTGCATGAAACTCGAGCGTTTTCTAGTGAATTGCATCTTCATGTTTGGTAGGAAATTTACTTTTACACATGATTCAAATGTTAAGCGTTGGATACGTTTCATATATATATATATATATATATATATATATATATATATATATATATATATATATATATATATATATATATATATATATATATATATATATATATATATATATGACCAATTCTTACTGATACACGTATGCGGATACATTACAAAAATGAAATCTCATAAAATTATAAACATAATAGAGAGAGACAAGAGATTGAAAATCGGGTACAATCTCCCCCCATACACTCTGATATAGGAGTCTATCAGATCATGTGTATTCATGAGTAATTTTTCATTATATCCGGAATTGAAGAAACACAAGGGTGATGCTTTGAAAGGTGTGTATTTATGAAAATCTGCTTTATTTACAAAATCATTGTGATTCAAGCGATCTACCATTTTTACAAAGACATCATTTTCTAAAGAAATGTATTATCTTTACAAAAAATCTGCTTTATTTACAAAATCATTGTGATTCAAGCGATCTACCATTTTTACAAAGACATCATTTTCTAAAGAAATGTATTATGTTCACGCTCTCATAATTTTTCACCTGCTAGATCAAAACACAATCACATTAAAACCCTATAGACATTAAAATCCATATAACATTCCATTTTTCCATAAAGTATAATATATATATATAATGTATTGTTATCAAATGGTTCTAACATATATACAATACCAAATTTTCAAGAGCGTGTAACGTTATAGTTACTATACAAAAAAAGATCTAGAGAGCCATTTGCAAGTTGGAAAGGACACAAGCCGTTTGTTTTGCAAGAGCGTACAACTGGCCCGTTTTCAAAGTGCTCAAAACTCCAACTGCATATCCGTCCACCAAAGAACGCTAGATAGATATTTGAGAGGAGAGTGGAAGAGAGGGTCCATTTACTTTCCTCTTTCACCCAATTATATGAAGGAAGATGACGGTGAAGGAAATGTTAGCATGGAGTTTCTAGCGAAAAAATGTGACGAAAAAGTTTTAATGTGATTTTCAGAAGCGTCCAAGTGACGAAAAAACGTGCGCTCATGACGAAAGGAAAAGTTTAAATGCAAGAAAGAATTATGTAAATTGAAAGGGATTGCATGGGAAAAAGGCGAAAATAATACCATTTTGATATCATACGGCCTGGATATAATTGAAGTATCAATGAAGGACCATGATTTCGCTTCATTTCTTGATGACTACATCCTTTACGATCGACTTTTCTGCCGCCTATCTATGACATGCATGCATGATAAGCTTGAGTTCTTTAAGCAACGCATGTGGAGGGCAGCTTTTCTTTCACCTGTCTATGATATCCTTCAATGCGTGTCATGGCTATTAATGTGGCTATTAATGTGGTTCTTTTTTTCTCATCTTGTTAAACATCGATTCCCTCTATTCTTTTCTAAGAAGACAGATGAAATCCCGCATAAAATCTCCACAAATGCACAGAGGAATGCATACTTCTTTTATTCCAATAGAAGGGAACAATTAGCATATCGACATTTCCCTTGTGATTGATTCCAAACGAAAGTACCCATATGGTTTCAATATATTACATACATGAATACACACATATCTCTCCGTGTCTCTCTCTCTCTCTCTCTCTCTCTATATATATATATATATATATATATATATATATATATATATATACATATATGTATATATATATATATATATATATATATATATATATATAAATATATATATATATATATATATATATGTATATATATATATATATATATATATATATATATATATATATATGTGTGTCTATGTGTCTATGTATAGTTGTTTAGCTTTTGAAAGACTCATAATATCAAAACATGGAAAAATGACAGAAAAACGATTGACCACCGACTTTGGATGTATGCACAAAACTGACAAAAGCCTTACCTCAAAAACCTCCGGATTGATTACATGTGCTCACACGTCGACGACACTCGCATCTTCATCGAAACAATTGATTTGTACTTCGAAAGAAACCTTCGATTGAGGCCTGGAAAAACAAAAATGAAAACCAGAAACTTTCGATTGAGGACTCCCAGAGAAACCTTTGATTGAGAAAAGGGTGTCCTGCTCACTTTTTCCGCAAATATTTACAGGCTCAAGTTACGATGGATGAGGATCCAGTTCATAAATCAAAAGCATGTTTTCATAAATCAAAACCATGTTTTCAATACCATGTCTGGTCAAAAGTTTTCTTTCAGAATTACGAATTTATTCATGAGGAAGAAATCCAGACACGTTCTTGAAAGAGCAGCGCAACTTTGCATAACCGAGAAGATTTGATAATAGTTCATGACACGAGTCCTTGAAATCTGGAATGTTATTCTAACCAAGAAAGAAAATTACAAGAATATACTAGCCAAAAATATTGACCCAAATAAAAGCAGAGTAACTCAATAAATACAATTACAAGATCATGCTATGGAAGGGCCGGTGAAAGCGCATAGCCTTCACTTTTATTAATTGATACTTCCTGAAATATGAGGAACGAATCGTATGACAAAAAAAAAATCTAAAATGTTTCTATAAATACTGGATTGTATGCTTGAATAAAACAAACTAGGAAGTCCTTATGCGGGCACAGGCACCCCAACAACCTTGAGAACTAGTTTGTTAAGATGTTTTATTGAGACCAACCGAAGAATAAAGTGATCCTATAAACAATATTGTGAAATCGGTTAGATGGTATCTATCTGTCGCATACATGAATCATCGACTTGAAAATCAGCTTTGCCGCCACCTTTTCTTGAATCTCGATCCTTCTTTGATGTGCATGTACCATAATCCTAGAGCTTTACGAGGGTTATTTGCGATATATATATATATATATATATATATATATATATATATATATATATATATATATATATATATATATATATATATATATATATATATATATATATATATATATAGAGAGAGAGAGAGAGAAAGAGAGAGAGATACATAAACGTATACATATATACATACACATATATATATATATATATATATATATATATATATATATATATATATATATATATATATATATATATATATATATATATATATATATATATATATATATATATATATACATACATACATATATTTATACATATATTTATACATATACATATATATATATATATATATATATATATATATATATATATATATATATATATATATGTATCTATATGTATATATATATATATATATATATATATATATATATATATATATATATATATATATATATATATATATATATATATATATATATATATTGATATTGTTGGAGTTTGATGTCTACAAAAGCATGCAAACAACACAAGGAAGAAGAAGAATGTTGGAGCATAACATACAATATTGAATGTATTACCATGTGAATGTACAAAGATAAGTGACCCATTAGGGTTATAAGCATATATACAAGTTGGGGGAAAAACCTTCTAAAGATGGAAAAAGAGTCTCATCAATCCTAAGAATAGTTACAAACATCACTACCAAAATATATCAACAAATCCTTGCTAAGAGTGATGAGGTCAACAAGGAATTATCACTCATGTATAAGGAAGTGCAAGATATGTGAAGAAAGATGAATACACAAATGGAAGTAAGCCCAAAGCCTTGCAAAAACCCTAAAACATCTCTCGAGGTAGAGTCTTTGTGAAAAGATATGTAGTGTTATCCTATGTGAGCATATATGCCAAAGTGATCTCTCTAGTGAAGAACCTCCTCCTTACATAATGATAATGCACCTCAATGTGCTTTGTGCGAGCATGGAACATAGGGTCCCTTACAACTGCCAATGCACTCTAACTCTCAGTGAAGATGGTGGTAGAAGAGTGACCAACACCCAAATCAATCAAAAGGCATTTAGGCCACACATACTCAACAATGGCTATGAAAGCTACCCTTTAGTGAGCCTCACAAATAGAAGAGCCACAATAGGCTGCCTCTTGCTCAACTAAGATATGCATGAGCTACCAAACATGAAGCAAAAATCACTACTAGACATACTAATGCCATAGCAAGTAGCCCAGTTAGTGTCAAAACAAGCATGTAAATATGGAGGTAGTGATCCCCCTTGGGATAAAGCAATCCAAGTGCCCGAGTACCACTGAAGTAGCAAAAGATCCATTTAGCTTCCTACCAATGCTTGACATAGGCAAAATGCATAAACTTGCTCATGTGTGAGACAAAAAACTAAATATCAAGGTTATTTTTGCATAAGTAAATCAAACATCCAATAGCCTCCTAATAGATAAGAACATCAAATTCATCTACATTGTCATGAAGGCTGAACCGTAAACATGTTTGCATAGGAGAGGCAATAGGTTTGCAATCGTCAAGGCCAAAATGCTTCAATAATGTGTCAATATATTTTCTTTGACAACGATCTATTCCACCATCAACTTCCATATATTGAATGCCCAAATAATGATACAAATGTCCCAAATCTAGCATCTGAAATTTACCATGCAAATCAGCCTTAAAATCAGCAATATGCTTCTCATCAGGACCACTGAGCAACATGCCATCAAAATAGACAAAAATGATGAGAAGCACATCATGTACATCTTTATTTTAGTATTCTCTAAACCTTGTGTAATCAAGTAGGCATGTATCTTTTCATACCAAGCATATGGTGCTTGCTTCAAACCATATTATGCCTTTTTCAACCAGCACACTTTGTTTTCATGCCCTTTCTACACGAACCCATGGGGCTGAATAACATACACTTATCATGTAAGTCACCATTAAGAAGTGCAATCTTAACTTCCAACTAATGTACATTCCAACCATGAAGTGCTTCAAGTGCATAGATGCTATGAATGGTACTCATTTGACATGTGGGTGCAAAGGTCGCATCCAAAGCAATGCCTCTTTCTTGAGCATAACCTTTTGCAACAAGCCTAGCTTTGTACCTGTCAACTTTTGATCACGTTTACATTTGAGCTTGTGTACCCATTTAATGCCAATGTTCATTTTGCTAAGAGGCCAATCACATAAAGACCAGGTATCATTCTTCATTAAAGCACCATATTGTCATTGCATAGGAGCCATCCAATTTTTTAAATTTCATGCTTCTTCAAAAGAAAAAATCTCATTCTCATCACATAGACTTGATGCGGCCATAACATACCAATCTGATGCAAAGGAAACAGTGTTAGACTATGAGCAAGTAGGATATGACAAAGCTGCATGTAATTTGTTATCTCGCAAAGTCTGCACTAACCATTAAGGCATAGTTTTTGCCTCCTCTATATCACCCCTCTCATCAACAAGTGTAGGATGTAAATCTACATAAAAAATGGAATGATACGCATCATCATAGGAAACATGTAAAGGCTCAGAAATTACCTCATTCGGATAAGCACTTGATTTTCCACTTGTAAAATAAGGCAACAAAGTTTCATTAAAGTGATGTGTTCTTAGTACATGAAAGTAATGAGTGAATTGAATCTTCCACAAAAAAAAAAACATAATGGCTAACCAAAATGTGTTTATTCTCTAGTTGATACAGACAATAGCCACTGCTTTCTCAACTCTACCCGACAAAAATACATTTCACTCCTTTATCAAACAATTTTTTGAGTTATTGTTCAAGCACTAATGCATATGCTAGATAAACAAAAACATGAACATAAGAAACAGATGGTTTTCAAACATGCCAAGTCTCATATGGAGTGATAGCGTGTAGTGCTTTGGTGGGACACATGTTAAGTACATATGGTGCACACATAACAACCTCAAGCGAGAAGCAATGTGGTAAAGCCTAACTTTTGGCCTTACACCTTCCCATATCCATGAAAGACTTGTTCTTTCTTTCAAAAACTCCATTCTATTGAGGTGTATACAACACTTTACATCGATGTTTACACCCATGTTCAGTCAGAAATGTATTAAACCTAGAAGACACGCATTTTCCCACTCAATTAAAATGCACGGTGCCCATTT
The DNA here is from genome assembly GCA_020310875.1 of Ceratopteris richardii. Classification (NCBI taxonomy): domain Eukaryota; kingdom Viridiplantae; phylum Streptophyta; class Polypodiopsida; order Polypodiales; family Pteridaceae; genus Ceratopteris; species Ceratopteris richardii. The sequence goes on along the minus strand of CM035420.1, from coordinate 60,651,304 downwards.
TACATGGTCATAGATGTTCAACAAGAACCAAAAATTGTTTAAAGCACATAAATACTTTGGACTTTGATTTAAATGGATATAGCCATGCATGCCTAGGAAAATCATCAATAAAAGTCAGTAAGTAAAGGTTGTTTGCAAAAGAATGTGTCTACATAGGACAACATATATCACTACCAACAAGCTGCAATTTCTGTGTACCTCAAAATGAGCCATCTTTTGGGAAGGAAGACTATTACATTTTGCCCTAAACAGAGACTTCACAGACATTTTACCATCTTCCTTAATTTTGGTTAGAGAGGACACTATTTCGGATTTCTGTAGTCATAGAAAACTAGAAAAATTTAGATGTCCAAAGTGTGCATGCCAAAGCATTGCATCTCAGATAGCTTGAGAATCTTAAACTGAACATTTTAAATTATTGATATATTTTGCATAGTCTATGAGCTTATACAACTCACGAGATAAAATGCCAGAAGCAATAACAACATAACCATTTGAGAGATCATGAATTGTATATCTATCATCAACAAATTTAACAACAAAGTCGATCTTGGCCATTGCTAAAACTAATAATATCTTTTTCTTGATATTTGGCATAAACAAAGCATTTGACAATGTAAAAAAATACCATCATTAGTAATCAGAATAATCATACCAACACCCATGACTCGATAAGAGGCATTGATGTTGATGTGACAATAATCCTTGTAAGCGCAAGCTTAAGTGAACTGAAGAAATTTCACTTCAAGGTAATAGGCTTGGTCCCCAACTATGAAAGTACCAAACATCTGAGTCTATTACATACATACACTATTAATGAGAACATGGTTAATACATGCAAACAAGTAGTAGATGCCCATTCTCTATTTTGCATAAGATTAGAAAACTCTATTTTTGGTGTAGAGTCCTTTCTAACAACCACTCTATTCTCTTTCTTCTTTGCCTCTTTTGCAGCCTATTTGAGACAACTCTTTAGGACATGATCATTTCCTTTATATTGTTTACAAAAGTATTTTCTCTTTTCTATTTTCCTCTCATCTTTGTCTTCCTTTTTTTCTATTATAGAGAATCAGCAGATGTTTGCTTACTAGTATATGAGATCCATTTACCCTTTCCCTTGTGACTAACAAAGAAATCTTGATTTGCACCATGCATAATGGAGGTATTTTGCCTCATCGGTGTTGCTACAACAAAATAGAGACTAACTCCTCAAATGTTAATGCATTTGGATTTCCTTTCATCATCGACTAAAGAGTAGAAGAAAAACTTTGATATTAATCTGGAAGACCATTAAGAATGGTCTCCACATGTGAACTATCTAGCAAGAATTCATCTCTAGAAATCAATTACTCCTTCAAATCTTTGATTCAAAAGACTATCCATAGATTCTCCTTCATTGATATGTTCACTCTCTAACTATTTTCGGAGATAAGCTATATGAGCTTAATTTCTTGCTTTTTACAAACTGGTTAGTGCAACCCAAGTAAGTGTAACCCAAGTATCGTTTGCTGTTTTGGAAGGGAGAATATGAGGGATAATGGCACGTTTGACAAACAAACCTATCCATGCATGTGGTTGAGAATCTTTTCCATTCCAAAAAGTTCCTCTATAGCAGGTGGAGAAGGACGTGTATCATAAAAAACAATTTGAAGTTCTTCATTTTCAATGCCATCTGTATCACCTTCAATAACTTTATTTGTAGGTATAGTAGGTTGTTTTTCAATTCCCTACACAATATTCCATAGTCCTTTGTGACCAATACATTAAGCATCATATATGCCCATAATGGGTAACTGGTACCATCCACCTTGTCGTCAATAGCCAACATATGGAATACATCATTATGCTCAAGAATGTCATCTGACCAAAGCCTAATCTAAAAAAATGACTTTATCTCAAAAATTTTAACAGAATTACCTTCTCAAGCTATTCTATACTTGTAGTAGACTTTGAGGTGCTTTTATTGGGAAGTTGAAACCCGTATGTATGTTTGGCAAAAAAGGATGAAATTACATGCACAAGCACTAGGATAGTGAGTTTAGAGGCCGAAAATAACTCCTAATCACCTTATGTATGCTCACCAAATTTCATGTGATTCTAAGACTGTGACCAAAGGGGTGTCGATGATGCACTAGCTGAAGCGACGACCTACTCTGATACCAACTGTTGAAGTTTGATGTCTATGGAACCACATGAACAACACAAGGAAGAAGAAGAAGCTTCGAGCACAACATGCAATACTAAATGTATCACCAACTGAATATACAAAGATAGGTGACGCGTTAGGATTATAGATTTATATACAAGTCGGGGAAAAAAAAACCTCCTAGAGTGAGAACAAAATGCCACAACAGTCCTAAGCGTATTCGCACACATCACTAGTGATATATATATATATATATATATATATATATATATATATATATATATATATATATATATATATATATATATATATATATATATATATATATATATATATATATATATATATATATAGAGAGAGAGAGAGAGAGAGAGAGAGAGAGAGAGAGAGAGAGCTGACTCGTTAGCTTATGTATTATGGATAGAAACATAACATTATCCAAGAACAAACAAAAAGAAAGAAAAATTTAAAAACAAAAAAAAGAACTTTTAAGCTATATCTTGCTTTCATCCAATGCACACGCAACACCGTTATGTTCTTAAGTGACTACATAAGGCTCGCTTTTCGTAAGATTACAGTAATTATTTACTATAAGGAAATATACCAAAAGATATAGAAAATTTCTAAAAACTAATGTCATTATCCTTCCATCGTCACACAATCTTGCTGCATCACCTTCTCTTGCCACTGTCGTGCTCTTCCACAACCATCGGGGTCTCCCATGACCATCGGGCTCTCCCATGACCATCGGGCTCTCCCACGACCATCGGGGTCTCTTGGCACCGTCATGGTCTCCCACTCTGGGTGTGATCTCTTGGACCCCCCCACACTCTGTTGGGGCCCTCCTCCACCGAGGTACCATTGTGAGGCTCTCGGTCCCAATGGCTGATGATTCTGATGACAACCCAATCAAACTCAATTGGGAGGTCGAGTGCACTCACAACGTCACTGAATGACATAAACACTAGTGTTCTCGAAGAGAGGTCCTCGAAGATGATATCAACCACCTTCTCCTCCCGAATGTAGAACTTCATGAGTGCCTCCAAGAAGCTCTAACCAACCCTCAACCAAATCCCTAAACAACCAAACTATAACCGTTCAACCAAGTGAATAATGGAATCCATTGATTGGAAGATTCACTTGCCATGCTAACCAACCTAGAGGAGCGATATATCCTACAAAGAAACCAATGAAACCCTAATCAAAGCCAACATCCAACCCCTCACCCAGAGCGCCAACCAAACTTGAATCCTATGAACTTATCACTGCTCAACCAATGAAAACTAAATGACATTGATGACCCAAACTCCTTCAACTTATTCAAACCAACCCTCCCAACAAGGACAAAGGCAGTCACAACTCTATCGCCATCAATGCATGAATTGATGCAATCAAAAACTACCTCCCAATCATCTGGGTTGGCCATAATAGCTGGATGCGTATTGCTGGCCACTCCCTTCAAGAAGAAGCATCTGTCTCATACATGGTGGAGTTCAAGAAGGAGGCAAATACCACATGAGATCAATTCAAGAATGCCATTATCGACTACTTCCTACCTCGCAACCTTCACCATCACCAAGACAAGCTCATTAGACCCTATGTCTCTCACTATTGTAAGTCCATGCTCTACATCTTATACATGTCAAACGTGGAAAGCTTACATAGATTCCTCTATGGATGTTGCGCATACTACTGGAAAGAAGTCAAGAAACAAAACCCCCATACATGGGAGGGGGGAGGACACATTGGCGAATGGCTCAATGACACATGCTTCAATGAATGGGTGAAGTCCATCGACCAAGGTGAATCTAACAAAAGAGAAACTAACATCTCTACTAATCAAAGTCAGCCTCAATAGAAAACAAGTGAGAATGAATGGGGCAAGGTTTGGGTGCCCTCCCCTCACCACGAGAAACATGTTCAATGACCCCACATAGATCGATTCAGGTCTTTGGGGATCCCCAACCAGTGTACTACCACAAGGCAACGAGCCTAGAGAACGATGTTGGAAGCATCAAAAACACATGAGAGTGCACTCAATGAAGGGACCTTGGGGTGAATAAGCATCCACTTCTCAACCAAGGATCGAAGAGGTTTACAGTGGAGACTCAAATTCAACCACATCATTAAGAGAAAAGTCCAGCAAACCAAAGGCTCTATGCAACATACTTTCCTTACGTGTGGAACATGAAGTCCTCATCATATCAAAGATTTAATGGGAAAAAATTCTAGTCATGCTCAACATGGGAGCTACACACAACTTCATTATGCTAGACTTTCCTCGATGCCTTGGTCTCAAGTTAACCAAACATCTTAGTATGTCCATGGTCTTTTCCCACGTGCAAGATATCCATGTATGCCATGCAAATGGTTTCACCGTACTTCTTGGCCAATGGTTTGGCCACTTGGGTTTTCTCATCATACCCATCAAAACACTTGAAGTCATCCTTGAGCTCTTCCTCATGGATCATCATAGGATCCGTTCAGTGCCCTTGGATCAGAATGGGCAGGCCCTAGCTGTCAACTGTCACATAATCAATGCCTCTAAAGCTGAATCCCCACCAAAACGTGGACAAAGATGCCACTAGCATAAGTAAAAGAGAGGACCTCACTCAAGGGCCACATCCTAGAAACTCGTGCCCAAGTTAGTAACAACTACATGAAGTATACAGACAAGGGTAAATTCGGTCAAGCAAACCACCTTATGGGGCACCAACTCTCTATGCGAAGAAAAAAGATGGCTCATTACACTTATGCATCGACTACTAGGCCCTCAACAAGAACATGATCAAGAGTAAGTACCGAGTCGCAATCATAGAGGAGCTTCTACATCACCTTGGCAAGGCCGCACACTTCCTGCATGTGGACCTCCATTTAGGATACCATTTGATCATGCTGGCTTAAGAGCACATAAAAAAGATTGCTTTTTTCACATTCTATGTGATATCTATGAATGGCTAGTTATGCCATTCGATGTAACAAGCTCCCTTGCGGCCTTCTATTGGGAGGTGAATGATGGCTTTTAGGATATTCTACACCTTTTTCTCATCATCTACATCCATGATATACTCATCTATAGTTTCACACTAGAAAAGCATTACGAACATGTACGAGTATTTCTTCAATATCTCCGTGAGTGAGACTCTTCGCAAAGCCAAGAAAGTTCGAGTTTGAAATGAAGAAGGTGGAGTTTTTGGGCTTCATCATCTCTGAGCTTGGGATCCACATCAACCCCAAGAAACTGGGAGTAGTAATCAAGTTGGGCCCTCCATCCTCAATCCAAGAAGTGTGGGAATTTATGGAATTTTGTCAATTTCCCTGCCACTTCATCCAAGAGTTCAACAAGATAGCAACCCCACTATTCAAGCTGATCAAAGAGAAAGAGACCTTCGAATGGGGACAAGTTGAAGCAGAGGCATTCAAAGCACTTAACGTCACGATGTGCTATGCTCCCCTCCTTAAGCTTATAGAATCCAGAAAACATTTTGAGTTTCATATAGATGCATCCGACATGACAATCAGAGCCATTCTCATGTAAGACAACCACCCCATTGCCTACAACTCACATAAGTTTACCGAATCCGAATTGAGGTGGAGCACAAACTTGAGGGAGATTCTAGTGGTAGTGCAATACCTCCAAAAATGGGGACACTATCCAAGACAAACATACCAAAATCTTCACAGAAAATATCTCCCTTAAGTACTTTGGTTCTTAGCCAAAGTTGAGCCCAAAAAAGGCTAGGCGGTAGGACTTCCTCAAAGAATTTGACATGGAGATCATTCATAAGCCACAGAAGCAGAACAACATGCCCAATGCTCTTGGTAGAAGGCCCAAAGTACAAGCAATGGAAACGATATGTTGAGACTTGAAGAGAAGTCTTAGATTGCTAAAGGTGCTTCTTGAGTTAGTTATGGAAAGAACTCTTTTGATTGTTGGGAACACATCTTAGATTTTCTTTAGAATACCATCTGCAGATGGATGGAGAGACTATGTACCTCCACCAAATGATTGAAGATTATATCCATAGCTATGCTCAAGGGGACCAAAGAGATTAGGCCAAACACTTAAATGTTCTTGCCTTTCACTACAATGATCCATTTTCTTCGAGTACAAATTCGACTTTGTTCAAGTTAGCATTTGGCAGAGAGGTTATCAGCCCGCTAGTAGCTACACAGTCCTCCTTTGCCCTAGTGCCTATGCATCCCTCCCCAAGCTCCTCCCCCTTTTCCTGCAACCCCTCCTTCTCCCTCCTCCTCTACTCACTCCCCCCACCCCTCCTCTCATCCCCGCATGGGTCTTGGCCCTTTTCCACCCTTCTCTATTCATGAGAAGGTGTGTTACTAAGGGCATCCTACATGCCTTGTTCTTCCCCCTCTTGCCTTCCTTTTTTCTACGAGATACAGAAATGACCTGGAAGTTTGCCCCATAGAGGAACTTACTTGAAACCCCATTCCCACCTCCATTTTTTAACCTATTCACCTCTCTCTTACCAATTATGGTAGAGCAAGCCTAGCCTCAAAAGTTTAGCACCTCTCGCATTCCGCAATAATTTGTAAGATCATTGGATCTACCAACTCATGGTGAATGCAAGGACCTTCTTGAGAGTAGCTTACTTTCTGAGGTTGTGCAAGTAACTTGATATTGAAACCCGTGGTCATAGCTTTAATCAAGTGGAGCTTTAGTCTATAGAGGCAGCTACTCAAATGAATCATTTATCCTCGATATTAGTTCGGGCTCATTGAGCATACACCTATCCTAGGGCACATGGCTTTGATCCATCGGTAGCTTCTTCATCCGCTTTCATTCCTAGGGAAGCATGTAGCTTTTGTGGCCTTTGTTGAGAGAACCTTTCCTTTTTGCCTAAGATTGGAGGATCTCTTCACACTTGTTCGGGAGTCCCAAAGTCACGGCCTCATTTGTCACCATGTCTCTTGGCTTTCAATAGTAAGGATCCTCGTCTCTTATCAAGCACAATTACCATTAGAGCCTAAGCTCCAACTTCCTTCAAAGGATTTGTTCATTTAGAGGGTTGCATACTTAAGGGCTTTGGTGTGTTGAACAAGAGTATTGAGGAGGTGATGGAGGGAGAGAGAGGAGAGGAGAGACATGCACACATGCATGGGAGCCTGGAAACCCACATAATGATCTATGTGAGCCAATTCTTTATATATATATATATATATATATATATATATATATATATATATATATATATATATATATATATATATATATATATATATATATATATATATATACACACACACACATGAATATTCTTTCAGTCATTGAATGATGAACAACTCCAAGTACAAATCCTTCAATTACAACTTCAATGTTGGCCTTGAGCATAATAATGCATTCATCATACTCTTGCGTGTTGACAAAAACATATGCTATCCTAGTTAACCTAAGCATGTCATCCATGCTTGTATCCAAGGCATCCAAAACACCATCATCAACATCAACATGTCCTAACATATCTATGCCAACATCTTGCAAGGGCTACTATACACTATCCAAGGCATCCAAAACACCATCATCAACATCAACATGTCCTAATATATCTCTACCAACATCCAAATCAGCCATCCTATCAACCAAGGATGTATCTAATTTTGCATCCTAAGAGAGAATATGCTCTACCATACTCTATGTATGATAAGAGCTACAATCCTCTACCACACCAAGTGTATCATCATGCTTCACATGAGCTAACTACACAATATCAATACCAACATCCATGTGATGATCTAATTCTAAGTGAGTATCATTATAATGCTCTACATGATTATCCACATCATGCTCTAAAGCATCGAAATGATATTCCAAATTTTGATCCACATGAGCATCCACATGATCAGCAAAATCATGCCAATGTCAATAGGCCTATCTGTAGATGGAAAAAATGAGACATGAGGAGTATAACATCGCACATAGCATTGAACTCCCCCTAAGACACAACTGTCTCTCACATGAAGTATCTGTGTGGATAATTGTGCCCAATCCTAGCACCTCTGATAAGCATAAGCTATCCCAAATATAATTAAAAATGATGTTCACAAAGCAATGCATAGCATCTATTGTCTTGTAACTAACTAATTGTATTCAAGATCATAGAGAATGAAGGCACATAACATACATGTCTCAGTATAAATGATGCTCCACTAGGTAGCATAAGATGTACATCTTCTCAACCCTCAATGTCATATGTCATACCATCGTGCATGTGCACACATCCATGACTCTCATGTAAGAATCCCCAAAACCAATTGTGATGTGGAGTAACATGAAAAGTGGCTAATGCATCAAGCAACCAAGCGATATGTGTGCTATCCAATGAACAAGACGAATCCTGAGATGAACCATAGGAGAAAGTGATATCACCATCCCCATCATAATCAAAGTCTACCATAGAGTCTCTTCAAACCACTACCTAACCCAGATCATTTGCATATCTCTGAAATCATCATTGCATCCGCCTAAACCAATGCCATCGAGTATGGCCCTTGCAACTATAATGCCAACAACAAAGTCATAGATGTGATCTATGTCTCACATGAGTCAATGGACTCGCATACATATCATGTGACTACTCATCTCCTCATACATAACCGACTCATATATAGAATCCACAAGTTTTAGAGCTAGCCAATGCATCCATATCTATCCATACATGGTCCGGCATGTCATGGGGCCTTTGTATATCTCTATGCACATACACGTGTAACCCTACATGGACCAATGTATGCCACATCTGAGCTTTGCATCTTAGAAAGTCTGTGCCACTAAATCAAGAATACATCATGCTAGCAATACAAGAGAGTACCAATGTAGCAAGAGACTAGAAAGAATACTCTATCCTCAATGCATCATACCTGCATGTCCATATGCATAACTCACATCATAAATGTCTCGTCGGAGAAGAAACCATATGAACCACCTGTTGAAAATCAATTCTCAATCATGCAAAAGACTCAATCACAAGTTTTGCAACTAGAAGAATACAAAATTAGGAACAAAAGTTGTGGATTCAAGTAAGAAGCTTCACCAAACGCAATCAAATTCAAATATCATCAATCACCCACTAAAAAGTGCATCTACATTTATTGGTGGGTGGTTAGCTAGATTGTAGGAACACTAAAACTCTATATAAGCACCATCCCACCATTGTTTCTTGTGTTGTATGCATTCCAAGAGTTTAGCACTTAGTTTGGTGAATTCTTAAACTCAATCAAGTAGCCTCCTTGCTTGCTTACCTCATATTCATTCTATCCCAACACATAACCAATAGGATGACAGGGCATATGCAAGAGTTGGACACATCTAAGAAGGTTTGGGAGTCCTTGGAGAGATTGTACTCTTTTTCAAACAGAGTAAGAAATTTTTCGCTAGAAAATGAGCTAAATAATCTTATGAAAGCACCAATTGCTAACATAAATGAGTACATTTTGAAGGTTAAGGAGCTTGCAAATGCCCTCTGCTCAATTGGAGCCCTATCAAAGATGATGATCTTATCGCGCACGCTCTCAATGGCTTGAGTGAGGATGAAAGGTGGAAAGAATTTACCACATAAGGTAATGTGTGGGATTCCCTACAAAAATGTGATCAATTAATCAGATGGATTGTGACCAAGGAGATGAACCAATGAGGTTCACAATCAAAGGGCGACCAAACCAAAGTTTTCTATGCAGGTAGAGGCAAAGGCAAAAGAGGTGGACATAACTTCCAAGGCAAAGGGAGAGGAAGGTTAGAATCAAGCTCAAATAACCAAGAAGGATCCAAACAAATCTATGGATCAAGATGAAGAGGACATAGTAGAGGAAGAGGAGGAAGATCACATGGAAGGGAAGCATCCAATGGAGAATGATGCAATTATGGAAAATTGGGCTCTGTAAGAGATTGTTGGTCCAGAGGAGAAGGCAATCAAGGATACAAAAGGAAGCAAGGTAATTATGCTAGTGCTTTAGAAATTTTAGAAAATGAGAACTTTCTCTTGATGCATGGGTCAAGTGAAGGAGTCAATTTAGATTTTACATGGTACATTGATAGTGTTTATAATAACCATATGAGTTGCAATAAATATTTAAAAAACTCATTTAATTTAGACTCACCCATCACTAAAGGACATGTAGAGATAGGGGATGACATTGAGCACAAGATTACACATGTGGGATATGTTTCATTGAATGGATCTCAAAGCTTCAAGGTCTTGAAGGATGCGTTGCATGTGCCAACCATCACAAAGAGTTTTGTTTTGGTAGGTCAAATGGTTGAAAGAGGTTATGAGGTGATGTTCGATGATCAAGGATGTTTGTTGAAGACCCCATGCAGGACTAGAAACTCATAGAAAAAGGAAAGAAGCAAGGAAGAATCTTCACCATGGAGTTAAAACCATCAACCCCTCAGATTGTCTACTTGTCATTTGGAAATAAACAGATTGTAGAAATGGAATTATGGCAAATCAGGCACATATACTTACAAAGGATGAAGGATATGCAAAGGAAGGGATTGTTGAGTGGTCTACCTGATCTTGGATGTCAAAATATGCAATATTTGTGCCATGATTTTCAATTAGGGAAACAAAGCAGATTTCCTTTCAAGAAGAGAGCAGATGTGATTGATGAAGTGTTGAATCTCATAGACACAAATGTATGGGCACCTACAAGGGAGCCATACATTGGAGGTAATAGATATTTTATCACATATATATATGAGCGCTCAAGGTTTGTTTGGATGTATTGCATGAAGTCAAAGTCAAAGGTGTTTTACCACTTCAAGAGGTTCAAAAACCTAGTGGAGCATGAAATAGGCAAGTATATAAAGACTCTCATATTTTCTAGAGGGGGAAGGATTGAAGCCATGGAGTAGGAAGTCAACGCACTTCAAGAAAATGAGCCTTGTTCATTGGTGCCAAGAACAAAGGACATGAAAGACATTGGCAACAAATGGGTGTACAAGGTAAAGAGGCATGTAGATGGGAGCATCTGCATGTATAAATCAAGGTTGGTTGCGAAAGTTTTTGCTCAAATCTATGGAATAAACTCTAAGGAAACATTCAATCACACACCTAATATGTTTGATTGTAGTTTTCATCTCAAATGGTTGGAAGATGTACTAGTTGGATGTGAAGAATGCTTTCCTAAACGGAGATCTTGAAGAGGTAGTCTTCATGGAGGAGCCCCAAGGCTTTGAAGATGAGAGTTTTGCACATAATGTATGAAAAATTAAGAAGGCTCTTTATGGACTCAAGCAAGCCCCAATGGCTTGGACCCAAAGACTTCTACTCAAATTCATAAAATGTGGATACAATCAAAGTCATACATACCCATCACTCTTTGTGAAGAAGGAAGGTAGCAAATTTTTTTTCATTTGTATATATGTTTATGATTTGATCATTACAGGGGATGATGAAGCCAAAATAAAGGAAATAAAGATGAAGCTTGGATGTGATTTAAAAATCTTTTCTTTAGGAATCTTAAGGTACTTCCTAGGGATTGGAGTACTGTATAAAGAGGAAGGTATATACTTGATGTAAAGGAAATACATTCAAGATCTTTGGAAGAATTTTGCTTCTGTGATTGCAAGCCGGTTTCAAATCCATTAGAAGTAAATGTTCAAATAAGTGCTCATGAAGGTGAAGAACTGAAGGATGTGACCATGTATAGGCCAATAATTCGTTCTCTCTTATATGCTACTATGACGAGACCAAATCTTGCACATGCAATTTGTGTGTTATGTCAAGTTTTACAGGCACCAAGAGTACCTCATCTTGTTTCAGCTAAAAGGGTACTTATATACCTCAAAGGATTAGTGAATGAGGGTTTATATCATCCATTTAATGATGGATTAAATGTACAGGATTATTATAATGCTGATTGGGTAGGTTCCAAGGATGATAGGAGGAGCACTAGTGCATATTCTATCATGATAGGGAAGAAGACCATCTCATGGATGTCAAAGAAAAAACCAATAGTGGCTCTGTCATCGATCAAAGTTGAGTAAAGAGACTTAGCACAAGTCTCATGTGAGATTATGTGGCTCAAGAAGTTCTTGTTTGTAGGTTAAGCAAGTACCATTTTTTTTCTGACAACATAAGTAGCATATCTTGGCTCAAAATCCTATGTTCCATGCAGGATAGAAGCATATAGAACTGCATTACCACTTTATTAGAGAGAAGAGCATGTCAAAGGATGTTAAGGAGCATGTCAATACAAAGGGCCAATATGCAGATATGTTTACCAAATATTTGGATGGAATAAAGCTACAACACTTGAGGGCATGCATTGGAATGAAGTACCTAGGTATTGAGGCTTGAGGGGGTGTGCCGAAAATCAAGTCTCAATTATGCAAAATCAATCAACCACAAGTTTTTCAAGTGGAAAAATAAAAAATGAGGACCCAAAGCCATGGAATCAAGTTAGATGTTTAGGCAAACTCAATCAAATTCAAATCTCATCAATCACCCACCAAAAGGTGCACCAACACTGATTGGTGAGTGGTTAGCTAGATTGTAGGTAACATAAAACTTCATATAAGAAGCATCCTACCTTTTTTTTCTTGATTTGTATGCATTTGATGCCTTTACCACTTAGTTTAATGAAGTCATAAGCACCAACAAGGAGTCCCCCCCACTTTCTTACCTCATTTTTGCATGATTTTTATCCTCTCTATAGAACGGTGTAGCTAGGCTTTCCAAACGTCATTGTACTAGATTGGAAATCATTGTTTGCTCTCTCATTATACTCATTTTCATTCATTTCAACCTTCATGTGATGTCTCATATAGAGCCCTAAACTTTTCCAAACACTATAAGAATAATAGGGAAATTACGATGGCATAGCGGCACCTCCAATTGAGGTTGCTTGCTTCCCTAGTTGACAAGATTCACATAAATGCTTTATACCTCATCCTTGGAAGTTGGGAGCCCTTCAACCAGCCTCTTGAATTGCATTTCCTTCATTCATTGCATGTTGATGTGACCTATCCTCTTGTTCCACAAGTCCAACTCCAACATCTTCTTTTTTCCATATTGAAGTAGACCTGTTGAATGGAATGAGAATTTACCTCCAAAGTAAAGAGTTTCCCTTGCTTTCTTTCTCTTTCTAGGACCATGTATGCTTGCTTAGGGTTCTCAAAAAGGATCAACCTTTGTTGAACATTACTTGATAGCCTCTTTCAACCATTTTCCTTACGGACACCAAGCATTTGTGATGTAGGTACATGCGAGACATCCTTGAGACATCTTCCCTCCTCCTTGTCATCCAAAGCTACATCTCCAACATGGGACATATCATGGGCTATATCATCACCTAAAAGCAAGAGGAGTTGCAACTCATATTGTTGCTACATCCACTATCAATATACTAGGTGTTATCTACTTTGCTTGAATTCCCATTCATGCGCATCATCAAGAGATTATGATTTTATAAACTTGTAGAAGAATAATAACCTTGGCCTTTGTATGAACAACCTCAATTATAGCTCCTTTGGTTTCCTCCTTGGTAGCAATCTTTAGCATAGTGGCCACTCTTTCCACATATGTAACATCCTTCGACATATGGACTCTTCTTTTGTTGATGGCTTCCTCCTCTTCCTCTTATTCTTACTCTAGCTCTTTGAGATGAGGTACCTTGATCATGTCCTTGATTTCTTGAATGGCCTTGCCTTCCTCGAAACCTACCTTTGCCTTTGCTTTTTCCTCGTCTTTCTTTGCCCTTTGATTACGTGCATAAAAATCTTGTGCATCCTTGATTTTGGTTGAACTTCCACCTATGTTCATATCTTGAGTGATTGAAGTGATGAATATTTTCCACTTCCCATCATCTCTAAAACCATTGAGAGTATGAGCCAAAAGATCATCATCCTCTACGTGGATGCAAGTGGATCCCAATGCATCTAATAGTTCCTTAAACTTAAGTATGTAATCATCCAATAAGATTGGATGGAGGTGGAGAATACTTATCCCATGACTTTATTAAATTCTTACAAGTTGAAGGGATCAAAAGATAATATACTTGTAGGTATACACCTCAAACGAGTGGGGTGCTAGAGAGAAAAAATAAGAAAAATGTAGGGATCAATAGATCCATTAAACGTTTGAGGAGATACTATTTCTACTAATTTATACATTATGAAAAGGTGTCCAAATTCATAAATTCATCATTTTCACCAAAGGAAGCTTGGAGTGGGAGGAAACTAGAACTCCTACACTTAGAAGTGTTTGGTTGTATTTGCTACACACATTTTCCACAAGCGCATAAACTTCTATAATTTCGTGAAATGTTATTCTATGTTTAGAAACATTCTTTACAAATGTCACGGACATATTTTATTTTTGCCAAATGGAAAGGTGACCATATTTCACAAACGCCACGGATACATTTTACTTTGTGCACATGCAATAGAGCTCATACACACTCCGCTTCAACTTGCTTCACATTCTCATGTACTTTTTCGAAAGCTGAGAATATATTTTATTTTGGTCCTTGCTATTCAAAACAGAGCTGATTTACTCTCTTCCATGTGTTTCCTCACAGTCTTTAACATGCAAATAAAAACATTATCAATGTTAATAATGCCAATCTAAAAATAATACTACTATTTACAACAGATAATAATAAAACAATAAGAAATAGAGTTACAGTATTGTTACCATCGAGTACACACATGTATGGAAATTTTTATTTCTTGTTTCGGAAGCTCAAACTTTTCAGTAAAAATAAGCCGACATATGGGGGCAAAACATGTCGCAATACTCATACTCTATGTCTTTATTTAAAATTCCACGCTATTGATGGGCTCAAAAGAAATAAGGTCTTGTTATTTAGATAGATAGAACGATCTTCCTCCTTAGCTCCTACTAGCTTCCTTACCTCGTACCATTACCTTTATCCTTTTTTAGTTTTGACATGTCTCACTCTCTTCCTCCGTACATCATTTTCTATGAGCGTTCCTTATTATACATCTAAAAACTGTATACCTTTTCTGCTCTGACTCCATTTCTAGCACATTATACAATTTCTTTTGTCATAGAATAGCCTATAATAGCATACATATATGGAAACTTAAAATACTCTATAACATCAGACATACCTTTGTTGAGAAAAATAATACATTCTTAAACACACACACTCACACACACACATACATACACACACGCGCACACACATACACACGTGTAACTATATATATATATATATATATATATATATATATATATATATATATATATATATATACGAACACACATATACATATATATTATAATTACACACCGTATATACTTCTTTAATATGGAGGTTTATGTATTACCACGTACTAATTTTCTGTCTCGTTGGAACACTCATTAGAAATATATTCATAAACATTGATAGACTGGTTTCAACTTTTCTATGTATGTATTTATACATGCGTGCTTGTACGTACATATGAATTCGTGTATGGATGTGCATGCCTATGTACATCGGTTAAATATTTGAAGATACTTCAAATATTTCACAATCGAATATCAATGGAAAATCCTCTATTCGTAAATAACGTATTTTGTATAAAACTACACAATCTTCTTTTTATGGAAAGTATCGCATGAATGGTAGAACGATCTTAGGAAAAATGAAGACCTGTAAGGACATGTATATGATCATTTCTGAGTGTGGAGATCACGTCCACTATGGAGAGGGACACTACTTAAAATACTTGTTAGATTCTTCTAGTGAGCTGGAATCAAATTTAGAAGAAATGATGACCTCTAAGGACATGCATGCCCGACGTTTTAAGTGTAGAGAACCTTCAAGCTCATAAAGTGGAGACAATTAAATGAGTACCAAGGTAACCTCAACTACAGGCCCCCACATCAAGCCTTTGTACCTTCTTGTACAACTACTCCTTTATTTTGCTTATTCAAACAAAATCAACTTCAAAAAATAAAATGAAGTAAACTATGGTATTCTACAACTACTCCTTTATTTGCTTATTCAAACAAAATCAACTACAAAAAATAAAATGAAGTAAACTATGGTATGTACAATGAGTGAATTCCTTTTTTTTTTATTCACTTCAGATAGGTCACTACACTTGAGATGTGGGCTATGGGCATCTTCTCACCCATAAAATCCCCCAATTGTAATGCTCATTGTGGTAGTACCTCAAGCACTTTGTATGGACCTGTCCATTTAGGTTCCACTTTGGTGGATAATTGAGGGATCAGATGCATCAAGACCAAAGGTCTCTCATGTAGTTCATTAGCCCTCAGATACATGTCATGCGTCATTTTTCACTCCTCTTAATTTACCTCTAGTTTCCACATACCTTCTTCCCTACATTCTTCCAATGCTACCAGTCTCCTAATATGAGGTTCGATTCCAATAGTTCTATCTTCAATTTCTTTCCTGGTAATAAACTCAAAAGTATCCAATACCTTCCTACCATAGAGCTAGAGAAATGGAATCTCACCAATGGTACCTCTTCTTGTACCATGAAAGGCTCATATTGCACCAATAAGACCTTGGGGCCAAGAGCTATTGTGCTCAAAATCCAATTTGGGATGTAGCCCAATCAAAATCTTGTTAGAACATTTTGCCTACCCATTTGCCCTAGCATAGTAGGAACATGAAATTCAGCAGAAAATCTTCTACTTGTCAAAGATAAATTAGAGAAATGATATACAAAATGTGTGCTTCTATATGTAATACCTTATAAAGGGTAACCGAATCCTCAAAAAATATGTTTGTACATGAATTTAGCCATTATCATGGTAGTGCAATCCATAGTAGTCTTAGATTCTATGCACTTAGTCACAAAGCATGTGGCCAAAATAATATACCTTTTACTACCCAATTGATCAATTTGGCTTATGGGGCCTATGAAGTCAAGACCCCATCATTTAAAAGGTCTCCACCAACTCAAAATGACTAACTTGTGAGAATTCAGCCTTTTTGGCCATGGGCACACATCTCTCGATGATGCCACAATCTTTGATAAATCGAATAGCCACTGTAAATATATGGCCACCAATTTCTTTAGATGGAATCCGTATGAGAATTTATATCTCATTAGTAAGGCCAAGCTAGAGCAAACAAACACTCATGAGATTATGGCTCTCTATGCCAAGGTTCTAAGCACGGAGGATACTCTTCGAATGATCCTTGAAGTAATGAAGAAACCAAAGGTGCCAGTAGTATGTACATCAATGCATATGGAAGTTGAGATTGTTGAACCATCTAGTTTGTAGACACCACTTATAGATGTGGCTATGTCTGCTAGTAGGGATGTCAAGTAGTGAAGGACATGAATCCACCAAGGTACCATGGATAGGTTAGTGCCAGGATGGCAGATGCAGTAGAGTAGTGGATGTTGATGGAAAGGTCACCATATTTTACAAACGTCATGGATACATTTTACTTTGTGCCTCATTGAACGCAACCCGTTGAGATTGAGCACTACTCCCAAAATAGATATGCACATGCTTCGACTTGCTTCACATTCTCATGTACTTTTTCGAAAGCTGAGAATATCTTTTATTTTGGTCCTTGCTATTCAAAACAGAGCTGATTTACTCTCTTCCATGTGTTTCCTCACAGTCTTGAACATGCAAATAAAAACATTATCAATATTAATAATGCTAATAAAAAAAATAATGCTACTATTTACAACAGATAATAATAAAACCATAAGAAATAGAGTTACAGTAATTATGTAAAGAGAGCCAGGAGAAGGTAACCATCGAGTACACACATGTATGGAAATTTTTATTTCTTGTTTCGGAAGTTCAAACTTTTCAGTAAAAATAAGCCGACATATGGGGCCAAACATGTCGCAATACTTATGTTCTATGTCTTTATTGAAATTCCACGCTATTGATGGGCTCAAAAGAAATAAGATCCTGTTATTTAGATAGCTACAACGATCTTCCTCATTAGCTCCTACTATCTTCCTCGCTAGCTCCTACTATCTTTCTTACCTGGTACCATTACCTTTATCCTTTTTTAGTCTTGACATGTCTCACTCTCTTCCTCCGTACATCATTTTTCTATGAGCGTTCCTTATTATACATCTAAAAACTGTATACTTTTTCTGCTCTGACTACATTTCTAGCACAATATACATACACACACGCACACACACATACACACGTGTAACTATATATAAATATATATATATATATATATATATATATATATATATATATATATATATATATATATATATATATATATATATATATACACACACACACACACGAAGACACATATACATATACATTATAATTACACACCGTATAGACTTCTTTAATACGGTGGTTTATCTATTACCACGCACTAATTTTCTATCTCGTTGGAACACTCATTAGAAATACATTCATAAACATGCATAAATGCGTTTCAACTTTTCTATGTATGTATTTATACATGCGTGCTTGTACGTACATATGAATTCGTGTATGGATGTGCATGCCTATGTACATCGGTAAAATCTTTGAAGATACTTCAAATATTTCACAGTCGAATATCAATGGAAAATCCTCTATTCCTATATAACGTATTTTGTATAAAACTACACAATCATCTTTTGATGGAAACTATCGCATGAATGGTAGAACGATCTTAGAAACAATGAAGACCTATGAGGACATGTATATGATTATTTCTGAGTGTGGAGATCACGTCCACTATGGAGAGGGAGACTACTTACAATACTTGTTAGATTCTTCTAGTGAGGTGGAACCAAATTTCGAAGAAATGATGACCTCTAAGGACATGCATGCCCGACGTTTTAAGTGTAGAGAACCTTCAAGCTCATAAAGTGGAGACAATTAAATGAGTACCAAGGTAACCTCAACTACAGGCCCCCACATCAAGCCTTTGTACCTTCTTGTACAACTACTCCTTTATTTTTCTTATTCAAACAAAATCAACTACAAAAAATAAAATGAAGTAAACTATGATATGTACAATGAGTGAATTCCTTATTTTTCGATTCACTTCAGATAGGTCACTACACTTGAGATGTGCACTATGGGCATCTTCTCACTGATAAAGTCCCTCAGTTGTAATGCTCATTGTGGTATGGACCTGTCCATTTAGGTTCCACTTTGGTGGATAATGGAGCGATCAGATGCATCAAGACCAAAGATCTCTCATGTAGTTCATTAGCCCTTAGATACATGTCATGCATCATTTTGCACTCCTCTTAATTTACCTCTAGTTTCCACGTACCTTCTTCCCTACATTCTTCCAATGCTACCAAACTCGTAATATGAGGTTCGATTTCAATAGTTCTATCTTCAATTTCTTTCCTGATAATAAACTCAAAAGGATCTGATACCTTCCTACCATTGAGCTAGAGAAATGGACTCTCACCAATGGTACCTCTTCTTGTAGCATGACAGGCTCATATTGCACCAATAAGAGCTTGGGGCCAAGAGCTATTGTGCTCAAAACCCAATTTGGGATGTAGCCCAATCAAAATCTTGTTAGAACATTTTGCCTACCCATTTGCCCAAGCATAGTAGGACAATGAAATTTAGCAGAAAAACTTCTACTTGTCAAAGATAAATTAGAGAAATGAGTTACAAAATGTGTGCTTCTATATGTAATAACTTATAGTGGGTAACCGAATCCTCAAAAAATATGTTTGTACATGAATTTAGCCATTATCATGGTAGTGCAATCCATAGTAGTCTTAGATTCTATGCACTTAGTCACATAGCATGTGGCCAAAATACTATATCTTTTACCACCCAAATGATCAATTTGGCTTATGGGGCCTATGAAGTCAAGACCCCATCATCTAAAAGGTCTCCACCAACTCAAAATGACTAACTTGTTAGAATTCAGCCTTTTTGGCCATGGGCACACATCTCTGGATGATGTCACAATCTTTGATAAATCTAATAGCCTCATTGTAAATATATGGCCACCAATCTCTTTAGATGGAATCCGTATGAGAATTTATATCTCATTAGTAAGGCCAAGCTAGAGCAAACACATACTCATGAGATTATGGCTCTCTATGCCAAGGTTCTAAGCATGGAGGATACTCTTCGGATGATCCTTGAAGCAACGAAGAAACCAAAGGTGCCAGTAGTATGTAGATCAATGCATATGGAAGTTCAGATTGTTGAACCATCTAGTTTGTAGACACCACTTATAGATGTGGCAGTGTTTGCTAGTAGGGATGTCAAGTAGTGAACGACATGAATCCACCAAAGTACCATGGATAGGTTAGTGCCACGATGGCAGATGCAGTAGAGTAGTGGATGTTGATGGAAAGGTCACCATATTTTACAACCGTCATGGATACATTTTACTTTGTGCCTCATTGAACGCAACCCGTTGAGATTGAGCACTAATCCCAAAAAAGATATGCACATGCTTCGACTTGCTTCACATTCTCATGTACTTTTTCGAAAGCTGAGAATATCTTTTATTTTGGTCCTTGCTATTCAAAACAGAGCTGATTTACTCTCTTCCATGTGTTTCCTCACAGTCTTGAACATGCAAATAAAGACATTATCAATATTAATAATGCTAATACAAAATAATACTACTATTTACAACATATAATAATAAAACCATAAGAAATAGAGTTACAGTATTTATTTTAAAGAGAGCCAGGAGAAGGTAACATCGAGTATACACATGTACGGAAATTTTTATTTCTTGTTTCGGAAGTTCAAACTTTTCAGTAAAAATAAGCCGACATATGGGGGCCAAACATGTCGCAATAGTTATATTCTATGTCTTTATTGAAATTCCACGCTATTGATGGGCTCAAAAGAAATAAGATCCTGTTATTTAGATAGCTACAACAATCTTCCTCCTTAGCTCCTACTATCTTCCTCCTTAGCTCCTACTATCTTTTTTACCTCGTACCATTACTTTATCCTTTTTTAGTCTTGACATGTCTCACTCTCTTCCTCCGTATTTTTTATTTTTCTATGAGCGTTCCTTATTGTACATCTAAAAACTGTATACTTTTTCTGCTCTGACTACATTTCTAGCACAATATACAATTTCTTTTGTCATAGAATAGCCTATAACAGCATACATACATGGATACTTAAAATATTCTATAACATCAGACATACCTTTGTTGAGAAAAGTAATACAATCTTAAACAAACACACTCTCAGACACACACTTACATACACACACGCACACACACATACACACTTGTAATTATATATATATATATATATATATATATATATATATATATATATATATATATATATATATATATATACGAAGACACATATACATATACATTATAATTACACACCGTATATACTTCTTTAATATGGTGATTTATCTATTAGCACGCACTAATTTTCTATCTCGTTGGAACACTCATTAGAAATACATTCATAAACATTTCATAAATTGGTTTCAACTTTTCTATGTATGTATTTATACATGCGTGCTTGTACGTACATATGAATTCGTGTATGCATGTGCATGCCTTTGTACATCGGTATAATCTTTGAAGATACTTCAAATATTTGACAATCGAATATGAATGGAAAATCCTCTATTCGTAAATAACGTATTTTGTATAAAACTACACAATCTTCTTTTAATGGAAACTACCGCATGAATGGTAGAACGATCTTAGAAAAAATGAGAACCTATCAGGACATGTATATGATTATTTCTGAGTGTGGAGATCACGTCCACTATGGAGAGGGACACTACTTACAATACTTGTTAGATTCTTCTAGTGAGGTGAAATTAAATTTCGAAGAAACGATGACCTCTAAGGACATGCATGCCCGACGTTTTAAGTGTAGAGAACCTTCCAAGCTCATAAAGTGGAGACAATTAAATGAGTACCAAGGTAACCTCAACTACACGCTCCCACATCAAGTCTTTGTACCTTCTTGTCCAACTACTCCTTTACTTTGCTTATCCAGACAAAATCAACTACAAAAAATAAAATGAAGTAAACTAGCACGACTTTGCTAATTACAAGAATTTGGCTAGATAGTATTCCTGTGGCCTTACACTAGCATACATAATGGACTCAACCCTAGCAGGGATAATTACAATGGTTAGGCATCATCAATAATGCCTTTGATGTTCATAGAACATGCTAATTTAGAAGTGTGGGATATCTTCTGTTTGATTTACTCTAGCATCTTTGTCAAAATTTGAGGTTCAACCAAATGTGCATCAGTTCGCACAGAGGTGGTAGCGATTACTTGGGAAAGTAAGGCTTCGACCTGACTTTGCAAAAAGGCTTCTGAAAGATAGAAATCCTTAGCGAGCATAGCGTCCCGTCGTAACTTCATTTCTACAATTTCTGCATCGATGCGCGATAATCTCTCATCCTGGACGCCGAATTGTCGCTCTCTGCGCTTTAGCTCTTGAGACTAGAACTACATGGTTTTATAAAAGTCCTTCCTCTCTTTCTCAGCTACTTCAATATCCTTCTTTAGCTGAATATTACGGCCAATTTCTTCTTCCAGAGAATCACTTTTCTGAAAGAGCTTTTCGATTACCGTCTTTAAGTCAATGGTGGCTTGTAAAGCTAAGTCCACCATTTGTTGACCCTTTTGCTCCACCAGAGCCAGATCAGTGCGTGTGGTCTCTAAGAGATTGCCCAAGGCGGTCATGGCATCCGCCTTCTCAATGATTGTTTGATTAAGATGGAGGATTTCCTCATCGTAGGCTGCAACGAGGGCATCCTTCTCCGTCAGTTGTCTTTGTAAAAGTTGAATCTGTTCCTGCAACAAAGTAGCCTCGGCTTTGACGGTGAGAACTTCTTCCTAGAGGGGTGCAATATCTGCCTCCAGGAGATCAACTTTGGATAGATATTCTATACGCATGGATTGTTGAGCATCTCGGAGTTGGTGAGGTAGGTACTTGGATAGGGAGAGAAGATAAGTGCCAATATTGGCTAATTATGCCATAGAGTCAAAAATAATAGGGGAAGAAATGGACCGAGAGGGAATCGCCAAAATAGTGGCAGAAGAAGAAGGCGGTCAATAATCAAGAGAGGATACGAGGAGGTTGGCAGTGCCAAGCGCTA
Organism: Ceratopteris richardii; assembly: GCA_020310875.1. NCBI lineage: Eukaryota > Viridiplantae > Streptophyta > Polypodiopsida > Polypodiales > Pteridaceae > Ceratopteris > Ceratopteris richardii. The sequence goes on along the minus strand of CM035420.1, from coordinate 60,628,124 downwards.
CTCACTATTTTGGTGAAGGAGGAGGGCTAAGTGGCAAAAGCACTTTGGATGGTGAGATGGGAGGGTTTTTGGGAGGTGAAGATGGCACGACCAAAAACGTTACCTTGAGAGACAGTACTCATGTGCAACTACTTCTTCTACGGTGTGCAATTTGTCTGCACTCTACACAACCTCACTGACCTTGGTGAGCGCGTCTTTCTAGGACTGAGGTTGTGGTAGAACCATCGAATCATCGGGGTCAGCAACTTTCATTACGGTATCGGGAGTAGTGTGATTCTCAGGAGACAATGGGGCAGAAATGATCTTGACAAGAGAAGTAGTATCTTGCATTTGGACAGAGGAAAAAGGTTGAGCTTGATTGTGGGAGGGGCTCCGTTTCCGGTGCTTCCCCTTAAAAAAATGCAGCACATCAACATCGTCATCATCAACCAGAACCTGCACAGATTCTTCATGGAAAAGGAGAGTGTTCATTGGAGGGGGTTGGACAGCTGGCATCCCGAGGAGCAGGAACGTGAGCAGTTGAGGGAGTCTTGTATGAGGAATGTCACCCTTAGCCATTTGCTGTGAAACCGCTTGACATTCTTTGTGAATTCGCTGGAAGAAGAACAAAGCAAAATTAATGACATCCTTCACACACACATCAAGCATCGAATAGAATGGTCCGAAAATGCCATATGTCGGTTTTCGGAGGTCAAGAGCTGCTACTAAAAATTGGAGGGTAGAGTGCTCCGGTTCAGGGCAACAACGGATGACGAATTCATTGGAAGAGTGGCATGGACAAAGCTCTTTCATTGTGGACATCGGTAAGAGAGGTCCATTGACAAGCCCCTCTTGAGGTAGTGATGCTGACAACTACACGTGGGTTAAGACAAGCAATTTTCCAGCAAGCGTCGATACCAGGAGTAGCAACAATGGCAGATATGATCTGTGCAAAGAAAAGATGGCATTCCACCGTATGACAAGGTAGTTCAGCGAAATCCAAAAGCCCACAGTTGCACAGGAACTTGCTCAATTCCGGAGCAAGACCTGCTCGAAAAGTCACAATGTTAGCGAGAGCTTCCATGGCGAATACGAGAGTACGAAAGCACTAGCTAACATAGAAATGCAAGGGCATAAACATAGAATACCAATAGCAAAAAAAGAGGGAAGAATGGGATTAAGTAAAGACACCAAATGGAAATGCGAGGAGAACCATAATCATCACCCAGTGTTTGAAATATACAAAAATAATGGCGACATGCACGCATTAACTGAATCTTAGACACATAAGGCGGCTGCTAATCATGGGTAGCTAAGAAAATGGAAAGCTTACGGTTAGTTGTTCAATCAGAACATGTAGACAGGAAAGGAACGTCGAGTCAGAACAATGGTATAAACCGGGCAAAGAATAAAAATATCGAACAAGCCTCACGATGAAGAAGGTGTGGGATAATAGGGATGAAGCTTTGATCCATTGATCGCCTTAGGTAGAAGGGTAACAGTTAGCATGGATAACTAGAATGTAGTAGGTCAAATCTATGCTGCAATAGAGTAAGGACCAAACCACTAGAGTTTGAACCTGCCTGCTAAATGATAAGATTTAGCATTATAGAACAAAACTAATTGTCCTTGAGTAATAACAAGAGTACGCAAAAATTGATCATGTGTCTTGGCTTGTCACAGTTGGACTTCTTGCAGCATTAGAAAACTTTCCCAGCATTGTTCATCCCAGGACCGGAACACCTCCAAACAAAAAGGAAAGGATTTCTTCGATAAGAGCTTATGTTCTAGTGCCACCATGAGGCTAGGTACCACAAACTCCATGGGTGCAATGATCTCTAGCCCATATGCCAGTTTGAAAGGTGTATTCCCTGTAGCCACTTTGTACGTAGTGCGATATGCCCACAAGAACTGAAGGAAGGAATTGGTCCCAATGCTCGGGACATTCCAAAACTAATTTCTTGAGCATGTTAAGTAAGGTTTTCTTTGTACTTTCAGTAAGACCATTGGCACGAGGGTAATAGGGAGAGCTAAATTTATGAACAATCTACAGGGTGCAGGTAAGTGCTTGTAGTAAGGAATAGAAAAAATATGTGCCCTGATCCAAAACAATCTCTAAGAGAAGACCAAACCGAGGGAACACATCAATCATCAAATATTTAGCCATCACAACCACAATGGTAGATCTTAAAGCCCAAGCTTCTGCCCACCGAGTAGCTTAATCCATACAAGTAAGTATATATCCATGATGAGTGACCGTCATCGGAGGTGTAATGGGACCAATGAAATGCAAGCCTCACGTTTGAAAAGATTCAAGGGGAGCAACAGGCTACAATGGAAAATGATGCCCTTGTAAGGGCTGTCTCGAGCGTTGGCAAGCATCACACGTTTTAATAGAGGTAGCAATGTCATGCTTCATTGTGGGCCACCATAAGCCACTGTGTAGAATTTTTCGATAAGTAAGATTGATCAAATAATGACCACCAAAAGGAGTAGAATGTGCCATGTCATTAACCAAAGGAACTTCATGGGGTGGAATACACCATAATAGCGCACCAGAAGGATCCATATAATACAACTATCCTAAAATGATCCGGAACCGTCGACTATACATTGCCAATTTATGATGAGCCAAAGTAGAAGTATTAGTGGGGGGCCTACCATTGGTGAGGAAGGTTAGAAGAGTATCATAATATGAAGGGGCCATTGGGAGCTCTTGTCCCTCATCTTGGACTAGATCAATCGCATAAATAGTAGGAGTGGTATCATCAATTCCACTAGGAGGTTCACCAGAATCAAGCCGAGATAAGAAATCAGCTAAGGCATGAGCTAAACCTGGATGATGGACGACCATGTAATCAAATTCTTGTAGTAACAACACCCACTTGGGTAATCTGCCTCCTAAATGTTGCGGACGGACAAGATAAACGAGAGCAGCATGATCCACATGGAATGTAAATTGGCATCCCAACAAGTAGTTCTGGAATTTCTTCACCAAATAAACTAAGCCGAGGCATTCATGCTCAGTGACTAAGTAATTTCCCTTAGCAGTAGCTAACCGTCGATTAGCATAATAGACAGGGTGAAACCACTTATCCTTTTGTTGCATGAGCACACTACCGATGGCATTGTCCGATGCATCCATGAGGACATGGAAGAGGAGCTGCAGTTTGGTGCTTGCAATATAGGAGTCTGGGTTAATAGTGTTTTCAATCGATCAAAGGCAATTTGGCACTCTTCGGTCCACACGAACTATCGAGGAGTACTAGCAATCAATGGATTCAAGCGAACGGCTAAGTGTGCAAGCCACCGAAGATGTGGCCCATGCCAGCATATTTGGCGAAGGAATCGCATAACCTCGTTGGGTGTCGTTGGGGCAGGTGCCTGTAATACGGCTTGCACTTTGTTTCAATCCACTTGAATACCTTGCTTGAAATAATATGACCGAGCAACTTGCCACACGAAACCGAAAAGACCAACTTGTTGGGATTTAAGCACAATCAGAACTCTCAACACTTAGAGAAACAACACCGTAGGTGGTTAAGGTGAGCCGATGTATCACCCAATTAGGCAAAATCATCGAGATACACTCACATAAAGCTGGTTAAATAGGGGGAGAAAATTTCTTGCATACATCCTTGGTAGGTACTAGGAGCATTGCGAAGACCGAACCACATCACCGTACATGCATATACACCCCAATTTGTAATAAGCACAGTCTTTGGTATGTCCATTTCAGCCATGCGAACCTGATTGTAGCCACTATAATGACCCAAAAAGGAATACATCGCTCGTCCGGCAACATCATCGAGCATTGTATCCAGAAATGGAAGTGGTAAGGGATTCGTATCGTCGCCGCATCTAACTTCCGGTAATCCACACAAATACATAACTGCTTATTTTTCTTTGGGACTATAACAATAGGTGAAATCCATTCTACATGCTCAATGGGAACTATAAAACTGACTTGCAACAAGCGATCCAATTCAGCTTTCACTTGAGCAACATGATTGGGATATATGCGATAACTGGGTTGCTTAATAGGGCATGCATCCAGCTTAAGCATCACGCGGTGTTGATAGATGCGAGGGACCAACCCTTTTATATCTCGATAGTCCCACGCAAATACATCCTAGAACTTTGTTAGCAATTGTACTAGACTATTTTGAGAAGTTTTTGGTAATCTTGCCTTAATCTTGACCGACCGTGGTGTGTCTTCATTTCCCAAATCGCAGGTGATAAGTTCTTCCGGTACATAAAACTATTTTGGTATGGGTATATCCTATAGTGATGAGAATAAATGCTGGAAACTTTGGGCATTCAAAGTTGGAACCATAACTAGGTTCTCTTCTTCTGGAATCGGAACTACCGCACAAATGACCGAATTTCAATTATCTGCAACCACTTGTGAGTCAACTGTCCCCAAGGCAAGCAAATCATGGTTATTCTTGAGAAAAGTTTCTTCTTCATCATCTAAAAGTCCATCCAACATATGCACAGATTTGGCTATGTAGGGCTGAGCATGATGGTCGCATGGTTTCATCTCATCTAATGGAACGACATACTTCTGGTGGTTGCTTTTAAAAATAAGTTCATGTGCTGACCAGTCCTGCAACACTTTGGCTTGTTTCAGCTAGGACCTCCCGAACAACAAATTATAGTCCAGAGTTGACTCCAGTAATTTTAGAACAACAAAAGTCATTTTGAAAACCTCTCCTTGAAGAGTAATGGGTATATTACGTATCAAACCCACTAGATAGACCCTGGACTGATCCGCCATTTGCACAAAAACTTAACAGGCTCAATCTAAGTCTATCCTAACCGTTTACAAAGGACGGCTGTCGCAATATTCACACTAGAGCCTCCATCAATTAACACTTGGCTGATTTTATGCTTTTTATACCATACGATAATTAAAGGAACAACATGGTCCACCGTAGAATCAGTTTTTGGACTAATAGTAGCCGTAGTAGGTGTACAGGAAGATTTGGGACAAACGTGTTGCTGAAATTGTTACAAGGCTAGCAATTACCCTAATGGGATTGTAATGGAGGCCTCCGAAAGAATATTCCACACTGTCGAGGGACAATCAAGCAAAAAGAAAAGAAGAAGAAAATCAAAGTCTAGAACGGCTCAATAGAAATAAACATAACAAGAATAAGTCCCTACAAGAAGCCCCACAGGGGCACATCACCCATCTCTGCACAGAACCCCGCAGGGGCACACACACAAGGAAAAGCACGCAGCCGAAGGGAGGAATGAGAGCCAACAAGTATTCCATATGAGGGTGCTTCAACCTCTTGAGTAACAGACGATTCGGATCAAGGCTTACAACCTACATCCTCATATGTGCACTGATGGCGTGCGTGGCAAACCGAATTAACAGGCTTTGAGTAATACAGCAAGGTCGGAGAAGTGAAACCAGGACAAATCAGAGCGCCTCTAAAACGTAATGCAAGATCAAGAATCAGGCAAAACTGACCAAAGGATGCATGTGCTGATCGAGACAAACAAGAAGTAAAGCTTTTCAAGGGACGACAGAGACAAAGTGGGGGAGGGTGTTGTAGAGCAAAAGAGCATAAGAGTAGAGCCCCAAAATTTTCAAAATGATGGGCATAATTTTTCTTCTTCGAGGTCTTCAAGAATCCCCTCAAGCCATGTAAATGCACTAGAGGAGTCCTCTAGTTGCATAATCCCAAGTTGTTGTAAAATATCCCTTGTAAAATAGTAGGAGATTAGTCTTTTAGTGAATAAAGTGCCAGTGTCTTGTGTGAAAGGACCAAACTTAGGGCACATGTATATAAGTCACTTTGTGACTCTTTGTAGAGACTTTTTGCCATTGTGAAGAAGGAGCACTCCTGAATTTTCGAATTTGCGTCTTCCTTGTAGATTTTGATCTTCATTTTGATCTTGTATGTGTGTGTGTTGCTTGGAATGTGTGTGTAGGACTGTTGGCTACCCCTTCCTGTTGATTTTGAGCTGCTGTAGTGTGTCTGCGAACTAGTAGGAGTTGTGGCGTGTGTGTAGGTGCTTCCCGTCATTCACCATTTTGGCCATAATTTGAAGCAGAGTTCTCAAAATCGAGTGAGACTAGTTATAATAGATGTGCGCCTCGTCGAGAGCTTCGAAACGAGTACCCTATTGCCTATATTCGGAGTTCGGAGCTGGGAGAAATCCTTGATTTTCTAAAAACTGCTGTAAGAGGTATCGTGGCAAACACTTTCACGATTTCAGTGAGTTTGGGAAGTGGATTAGTCTTTTCTCATGCATGCTAGCTTAACCACTTCATTTTCCATCATGTGCGAACATGTCTTCATACACTTGGTTCGGTCGTTTGATCGGATTGACATTTGAATGTGTGTTGATTTCCCACTATATGCACTTGTGTGGCAATCGAGGTACAGTCTCATTGGCACAAGTCCTTGAGTCATTTTGACTTAGGTACACATGTTTTTGGCGCCGTTTTCGGGGAACACTCAACCAAGGTGCCTTCATGATGGTTATAGATCGAGTGTGATAGAATCGTACCTGTAGAAGTGAATTTGTCCTGTGGCAATTTAGTCAATCACTTCAGCACTTGTTACTTCACATCTCAAAGGTGTGTGTGATAAGTTTTAGGTTTAGGGTTAGGAGGAAGGGAGAGAAGGAGGAGTTAGGGTTAGGTTAGAAAAAGAGAAGTGAGGAGAGGAGAAGTAGGAGTAGACAAAAGTCACCAAAAAAAAAAATCCCCAAAATCACCAAAAATTAGGAAAATTCAAATTCTGTCCAAAAAAGTATAAAAACCAAAAAATTTGGCTCATTTGACACTTCACAGTGTACTGGTATCGTAGGCGAGCAATGACGAGTATCGTGGAGTTGGTATCGTGGCTATCAGGCTGTCAAAGCTAGGTTTTGAGCTCAAGGTGCAAGCAAGGCAATACACTGGTAAGAATATTTCACAAAGAATATTTGACAAAAACTCTCTAAACATGCATACACACGTGATTAAACAGGTGCGGAGTATCGGGGGGGGGGGGGGGGGAAACTGATATCAATACAAACGTTTTGTGTGGTACAGAGGCCTAGGAGAGAGGAGGAGACTAAGGAGAGCAAGGGGGTGCAAAGATTTTCAAATTTTCTTGCATTTTGGCTTGAGTACCGCGATCGGTTGAGGTTTGGTATCGCGATACCAAAACTCCCTTGTATCGTGATACTCGCCGAAGTATCGTATCGCTTGATACCGGTCTTGGTATGACGACACCATTTTGCTATCGCGACCCCGAGTTGGTATCGCGATCATTCATTTCTATGGTATCGTATCGCTTGATACCTGTCTTGGTATCGCGATACCATTGTGGTATCGTGTTGCCAAGTTGGTATCGCGATCTCGCCTTGATAAGTTGGTATCGTATCGTTACCCTCTGTGGTATCGTATCGTGTCACTTCGCATCAGGTATCGTGACACCACTTCGATATCGTATCGCCCTCTCACCTGGATAGTATCGCGATACTATCATAAGTATCATATCATCTAGGTTCTATGGTATCGTATCGTACACATGGTATCGTATTGTGCTCCCTTCGAGAGTCGTATCGGCATAAGTACTAGTATCGTATCGCTTGAGCCCATTGGTATCGTATCGTCGGACTTTTAATATCGTATCGTGTAAGTCCGTGGTATCATATCGCCACTTGACTCAGTATCGTATCGTCCCATTACCAGAGATCGTATCGCGACACCAAAGCAATATCGTATCGTCGTTGTGCTTGGTATCGTATCGTAGTCACTACCCAGTATCGTATCATCTGCTGCAGACAGTATCATATCGTTTGGACTTCTGGTATCATATCACAGCCAAGGCAGTGTCGCCTAGTGTGGTATCATCTGGAAACGGTATCGGCTAGATTGACATTAGTATTTTCTGGTAGAAAATCAGAGGCATTAGAAGAACCACTCAAGGAGAATCACTGGGACTTCTAGAGAGACTTAGTTGAGTGAATGAACTTGAGGTCAGGAAGAGTGCTAAGTAGCCGAAGGAGCATCATATCTTCTGTAGGAAGTGCTGCTCAGGTGAGTCATCACTCCATCTACTCAGAAACTTCTAGTGATTCAGAAGAGGAAATACCCATGGCTTTGGATGACATGCAGGGCCCAACACCGAATATGAATTTCATGTCAACTATTGAAGGAGATTACGGTACCTCCTTACAGTATGTGTCCACTAATGCCTAGGAGATCCCTATCTACCTCGATGACTTAAATAGATCTGTGGCTAGGATGGTAACTTCCCTAAATGCCACCATTGTACCCCGACCTGCTGTCAAATACGAGGGAGGTGCATATGTAGACAAACTTGGTCATATCTACATTGTGACTGAATTTCCTTAGAGGATCAATGAAAGGGGAGAGTTTGTGGACCTAGACAACTCTGAAAGAGCACACCCTGAAGAGTTTGTGACTACCCCTAGGGGCAGGTCTCAGGTATCACGGGTCTTGAGAGGAGATTTGATACCTCAAGACGACTACCTGTTGGAAGTCTATATGATCCACCGATCAGACCTATTGCTTCAAACCGACTTACCTGCTCGAAGAAGAGAAGAAGGCCCCATGAAATTCTATGAGCTGAAAGACCTAGATGATGAAACTAGACTGACATACTTGGACAAGAATCAAAGGATAAACTGGCCTGTGAGTGCCTTAGACAGGGCTCGGCTGAGATATATGGGTGCACCTGTATTTCCTCATAGAGATCAGGTAACGACCTCACAAAATCCTTTTGGAAGTCAACAAGAGACAGAACATGCAACATCAAGACAGACCAGCCAACGAAGCGTGCCCAATCGTACTCATGTACAGTTTGCAACTCTCGGAGTGCAGACACACCATCACACCCACTCAAGGATAGGTAACCAGTACTGACCACTAGTCAGACCGCGACCACCAGTAGGAGGACAGCTTGGAATACCTCCAATATGACCAGCTGCCCCAGTCTTCCCTGTAATGCCCAGACCGCTTGAACCAATGAGAAGATTGAGACCTATCCAAGTAGCTAAATGTGTGAGAAACCATTATGATGGATTAGGAGAACCCTATGATCATATTGCTGAATTTAAACAAGTTCTAAGAGCAGAACAAGTGGATGACTTCTTTGTGCAGTATGAGTCTTTTGGGCTCACCCTCACAGGGACAACTCTAACTTGGTTCCAGCCCTTAGATCCCAATCAATTTGGAAACATGGAACAATTCTTTCAAGAATTCATTGGAGAATTCACAAAGAGAGGGATTAAACACAATTCTGCGTCTTTAATCCAAAGCTTTAAACAAAACCCTAATGAAACTGTGAAGATTGCTGCCCGAAGATTCAATCAATATGTGGATAGATGCCGAGTAGCTGAGAAACCCACTTAACAAAAGATGATTTCATTATTTTTAGATGGACTCACTAACGGAACCCTAAGAACACTAGTGTATGTGAAGAGGCTACAAACATTGAGTGAGTGTCTTCAAGAGTGCATTGATTTGAAGGATAACCTTGCCGAGGATCTCAAAGGTACAACCGATCTCACTAAATCAGAAGATTTAAGGAGCACTGTCACATCCAACTCCAGTAACATGGAAGAATTAGCAGAATTATTAGCAAAGAAACTAGGAGTCCAGGGAAAAAGAGTTTACCAAAACCCAGCTCAAAGAGTGCCTATGCTACGGAGATGTAATTCATGTGGAGGAGAGCACCCAACACACTTGTGTGTTAGAGGAGGGGTGGTGCACAACCTCTGTATCCATACCACAGATAGCAACAACAAGGGACTTCTTGGTACTGCCACATAGAACAAAAATATACCAACCACACTACTGAGAACTGTCCATTCAATAGGCAAGTATGCCCTTTTCGACCACCACAGTATAGACCCTATGGATACCCACCTAGGGAACCAGGTAGGGAGATACCAAGATACAACCCGTATCCCACACCAGCAGAAGCATCACGGCCATACGAGCAAGCACCGTATCCAACACCACAACCAGTGCTAGGACCCCAACTGTCAAAACCCCAGCATGTAGTATCCGTAAAGTATGCTCAACCGGAAGAAAACTTAGAAAGAGCTATAGTTCCAGCAACAACAATGACCCAGGTAGAATCAACAAACCCTGGATATGAACATCCACCAGGGGAGTACTACCCATATGAAGCCAACATGATGGAATATGAAACGGCATATGATGCTGCTTACTATGGATATGAGGGTTATGATCATACTTATGGAACAGAAACACTACAAGAAAAAGGGGGGCGTAGCGATGCCCCCGAATCAGATTATGCGACGAAAAAAATGAAAACCGTCGCTTATGCGATGAAATCGTCGCATAAGCGACGGTAAAAATTTCAGATTTTTCTTTTTGGCTGAGCTTTGTCGCACAAGCGACGATAGCATCGCATAAGCGACGCTAGACCACAAGCATCGCTAGTAGCGTCGCTGGTTAGCAACGCACTTATCGACGTTGGCAAACTGCAGAGCATCGCATATGCGACGCTCTGGAATGTTAAAAAAAAAAATCAATTCTCCCGGCACATTTGTGCCGGGCCTTGAACGTAAGGAAGAGCTGTAAGACCGAGAGAGAGAGAGAGAGAAAGATTGCGCGCGCGAGGGAGAGAGAGAAGTGAGACCGGTTAGGTATGCGCACACACACACTTACACACACATATATGTACACACACATATACACGCATAGACACACACACACATACGCAGACACACACACACATACACACAAATACACACATAGACACACATACACATAGATGCGCACACACATACACACACATACACGCTCACACACATACACACACATATACACACACAGACACATACACACATAATGATGCATCCACACACATACACATGCATACACACATAGACACACATATACACACACACATATGCATACACACACACATAGAGAGACATACACACACATACACATACATGCATACACATACACACATAAACACATACACACACATAGACACATACACACATAAACACATACACACTCATAGGTACACACACATACACATAGACACACACACATATAGTATATACACACACCTACACACATAGACACATACACATATACACATGCATACACACACATACACATGCATACACACATACAGACACATATACACACACATACACACACATATATGCATACACACACATAGAGAGACATACACACATAAACACATACATGGATACATTTGCATACATAATTCATATGCATATGCATATAATGTACATACATACTTACATGCATACATAATGCACATGCATAGATACATACACACACACAGATACATACACACATAGACACATACACACACATGAACACATACATACTCATAGATACACACACATACACATAGACACACACACATACACACATAATGATGCATACACACACATACACATGCATACACACATACAGACACATGTACACACACATACACACATAATGATGCATACACACACATACACATGCATACACACATACAGACACATGTACACACACATTCACAGACACATTCACACACATTCACGCACATATACATACATGCATACATATTGCATATGCATATGCATACATACATACTTACATGCATATGCATACACACACATATGCATACATACATACTTACATGCATATGCATACACATGCATATGCATATGCATACATAATGCATATGCATATGCATACATAATGCATATGCATATGCATACATAATGCATATGCATACATAATGTATATGCATACATAATGCATATGCATACATAATGCATATGCATACATAATGCATATGCATACATAATGCATATGCATACATAATGCATATGCATACATAATGCATATGCATACACACATACACATACACATGCATACACACATAGACACACATATACACACACACATATGCATACGCACACACATAGAGAGACATACACACACATACACATACATGCATACACATACACACATAAACGCATACACACACATAGACACATACACACATAAACACATACACACTCATAGGTACACACACATACACATAGACACACACACATATAGTATATACACACACATGCACACATAGACACATACACACATACACATGCATACACACACATACACATGCATACACACATACAGACAATATACACACACATACACACACATATATGCATACACACACATAGAGAGACATACACACATAAACACATACATGCATACATTTGCATACATAATGCATATGCATATGCATATAATGTATATGCATACATAATGCACATGCATAGATACATACACACACAAAGATACATACACACATAGACACATACACACACATGAACACATACATATTCATAGATACACACACATACACATAAACACACACACATACACACACATACACACATAATGATGCATACACACACATACCCATGCATACACACATACAGACACATGTACACACACATACACACATAATGATGCATACACACACATACACATGCATACACACATACAGACACATGTACACACACATTCACACACACATTCACACAGATTCACACACATATACATACATGCATACATATTGCATATGCATATGCATACATACATACTTACATGCATATGCATACACACACATATGCATACATACATACTTACATGCATATGCATACACATGCATATGCATACACATGCATATGCATACACATGCATATGCATATGCATACATAATGCATATGCATATGCATACATAATGCATATGCATATGCATACATAATGGATATGCATATGCATACATAATGCATATGCATATGCATACATAATGCATATGCATACATAATGCATATGCATACATAATGCATATGCATATGCATACATAATGCATATGCATATGCATACATACATACTTATATGCATACATAATGCACATGCTTACATACACTGTCATAATGTATACACACACACATATGCATACACACACATATGCATACATACATGCATACACATACACACACATAGATACATACATACACATAAATACATACACACTCATAGATACACACACATACACATAGACACACACACATACACACACATACACACATAATGATGCATACACACACATACACATGCATACACACATACAGACACATGTACACACACATACACACATAATGATGCATACACACACATACACATGCATACACACATACAGACACATGTACACACACATTCACACACATATGCATACATGCATACATATTGCATATGCATATGCATACATACATACTTACATGCATATGCATACACACACACATATGCATACATACATACTTACTTGCATATGCACACATACACTGTCATAATGTATACACACACACATACACACATAGACACATACACACATAATTATGCATACACACACATACATATGCATACACACACATATGCATACATACATGCATACACATACACACACATAGATACATACATACACATAAATACATACACACTCATAGACACACACACATACACATAGACACACACACATACACATAGACACACACACATGTACACACACATACACACATAGACACATGCACACGTAATGATGCATACACACATACACATGCATACATAGACACACAGAATAATGCATACACACACATACATATGCATACACACACATGCATACAAACATATACACACATATACACACACATGCATACACACATATACACACACATATACACATATACACATACACATGCATACACACACACACATGCATACACACATACAAACACATATACACACACACATACACACATAGATACATACACACGTAATGATGCATACACACATACACATGCATACATAGACACACATAATAATGCATACACACACATACATATGCATACACATACATATGCATACATACATGCATACACATACACACTTAGACACATAGACACACATAGATACATACATACACATAAACACATACACACTCATAAACACACACACATACACATAGACACACACACATATACACACACATACACACATAGACACATGCACATGCAATGATGCATACACACGTACAAATGCATACATAGACACACATAATGATGCATACACACACATACATATGCATACACACACATATGCATACATACATGCATACACATACACACATAGATACATACACACACATAGATACATACATATACATAAACACATACACACTCATAGACACACACACATACACATAGACAACACACACATATACCTACACACATACACACATAATGATGCATACACACACATACACATGCATGCACACACATACACATGCATACACACACATACACGTATATATATTGATTTCTAACCATTTTGTTTTATATGTTAGGTATTATGGATCCCAGTAGAGAGAGTCCTATGAGAGCAAGAGTTCCGTCAGATACTCTAGGGGCCATAATGCGGGACTACGTAGAGATGTCCGATGAGGAGCTGAATTATACGATCCAGATGCTTACGCGATCAGACGAGGGCTCTTCTGCGGATCCACATGCAGAAAGAGAGCTATCTTCTCATAGGTATGTTTGTTTTCATAAATTTTTTTAATGATATTATAGTACATATTTTTATTTATTTCTATCTATCTATTTTCAGGACACCTATACCACCTCCAGCACGTGATAGCAGAGCAGAGACGTTGCCTATGAGGACATGCATAGGCACGTTAGGACTAGAGTGCGACATAGAGCCAGAGGGGAATATTGTATACATCGGAAATGGATTGGAGTTCAAGAGGAGAATGCGTGCACTATGCGACTCTTACCTGTGCTTTATCCACTTACCGTGGAAGTAAGTAAAAGTTTTACATATAAATTGAAATATATATCTTATGTTTTATTTATATTATGTTTTTTATTTTTTTAGTGAGCATGATGAGAGGGATAAAAAGTACGTGCTCAGTTCACTTGAGACGGAGTTTGGGACAGGGTGGTCTCTTAAATGGTGTTTAAAAGAGATGCGGACACTTATGGCACATCGTCGTGACAATGCACCGTATGTATGTATATGAGAGAGAGAGAGACAGAGAGCATTAATCTCGATATTAGGGTTTTGAAATCCCTAATTTAAAAACTCTAATTCAACCTTTTAGCCATATGTTTGAAGTATATGTACACCTCCGACGTCCTACTAGAGAGATGTCTCTCCTCCCAACCTTATGCCTCTATATATAGCTACTCGAATCAACGAGGATCATGATTCATAATATATGTAAAGATATATACACATCATGTAGATAGGATACATAAATATAAAATGGAGTAGATATATTATGCTTCACACATACATGCCTAAATGCACACATAAATATATATATACATACTAACATATTTACATGTACATATTTACACATACATGTACATGCCTACATGCACACATAAACATATATATACATGCATACATATTTACATGTACATATTTACACATAGACACATATACATATATACATGTACACAATTATAAACACTTGCATATATTACGTACATGAATACATGTATACATATATCACACACATGCAAACACATACATATACATGAAATACATATATATGCATACTAATATATGTATACATATAATACACATGAATACACACACATATGCATACATACATGATAAAAATTTACTCCTCGAAGATAAAGCTATATATAAAATAATTAGGCATACCCCCGAGCTTCATGTTCTAACTTAGAAGAACATGATTTCATCTCTCTAGTACGATTCATCGTTATTCAAGTTAATAAAAAAAACCTATTATCTGATATCCATTCAGAAGCTTCAAGTTACTATCTAATCTGCTCATATGTTTTCATTATTGCCATCATTTTGGTAAGACATCAATATAGTCTCATCTTCATTATCCTTATTGATTTCATTTATTTCTTCTATTGTTAAATCTATGTTCTCATGAATCACATCATCTATTGGTGGATTAATATCTATTTATGGTGATTCCTCTTCCTCATCAGTAGAATCAGCATGTAGAGAATTATCCTCTTCATCAAAAATATTAGTATCATTATCACGTATAATGAGTCTAATTTCTATTCCAGATGTTGATGTATCAGTATCTGATGCTGAATCATCAAGAGGACTTTCTTCAATCACTCTAACAATAAACTGTTCAAACAATGACCTACCTCTAGGTTGCACATGAATGACTTGCCACCAAGGATGAACATATGGGTTTTTATAAAAAAATTCTTGTTCAATATGCCTAGGAAGAATATATGGTTCTTTAGTAGATCGCATTACCTTGGAAGAATCAATTGCCCAAAACCCAGATAATTCCTTTCTTATTGTAGAATTACTACCTTTATACTCCGCTCGATACCAGTCAACCTTGAAAATGACCTATCAAAATATATAACAACAAAAACGTCCCATTATTAGGTGCTTAAAAAAATAACTAACTCTAAAAGAAATATATAAACTTTTTTCTACCTGTTTAAATGTACGAAATGAAATTTCGTAGATACCAACAATAGTTCCTACGTAACCAAGTTTGCTATCTATAAGGTCCGTGAAAGAAGGTATATCTGTAATCTCATTATTATCGAGATTACGTCTAGATCTTTTGTTTTTTTGCCTTTTACTTTGGAGACTTTGAAGTTCCTCGTACTCGTTAACGAATGCTTGCATGCATTCGCTATTATATGCTACAAAAGTAGAAACATCATTTTTTTCTTGAAATGTAAATAAGAATGGAACCCCCTTACCTGATAATACCTCATCTGTTATTTTTGAAGAAGACTCGTTGGTCCATGCACGTGGAGCTTCATGAACTCTTTCAAGGTACTCACTAACGTAATACATGCACTCTTCAAGCATCCAACCCTTTGCCATGGATCCTTCTGGTTTTGCTCTTTGTCGCACATAACCTTTTAGTATTCTCATAAATCGCTCGACCCAAAACATCCATCGAGTGTTGACAACACCGGCAATCTCTATCTCATCTACAAGATGGAGTAGTAAATGAACTTGAATAACAAAAAATGAAGTAGGAAGTTCTTTTTCCATCAAACATAGTAGCTCTTTGCATTCACATTTTTTTTGTGGGATCGAATTTTTATCGATCTCTTTGGATGTAATCCACCTATACAAATCATAAAAACAATTGTAAAGAAGTTAATTAAAAAATAAAAGATATCCAATATTCATACATATTAAATATAAAAGTATCATAATTACCTTATAAGTGATCCAAGACGATAGATCACATCTCGTACTCCTTTCGTTGTACATCCATCGATAACCAAAGGTAAAATATGTTTCAAAAAGTTATGTCCGTCATGGGTCTTTAATCCAGATAAGCTCTTATCATCCATAGTAAACATGTTTTGAAACGATGCTCCATATCCTGTAGGAGTCTTGATCAATTGAATTCTATTGTTGATAGTCTGTATCTCTTTTATTGTAAGTACCCAAGGAGCAGATGCATAAGTCGTTTCTTGTCGATGTCTATAAAAAACTGGCCTTAACTTTGGTTTGGATTTTTGATCTTTCAAATCATTCCTTGATGTTGTGGTATCTTTTAGTCCAAGAAGATGTTGCCATAGTGAATAACCAATATTTTTGAATATATGCATAGGATGAAGAAGATGACATACTTTTAACTCTTTCCAATACTCCAAAGAATACCATAGTGATATGTTCTCTGCGAGTGCCAATTTCCCTTTACCTCTGTTCACATACTCATTATCTGAATCATCACTGAAGATTTCTGCTTCTGGATCTATCAGAGGTCCATCTGTCCATTTTTTATACCAATCCATAGGCGTCATAGGTTTTGGATACTGGCCTGTTTCAAGCTTTCCATTAAAATGTATCGCTTCTCTTTTAGATCTTAATGGATGATCATCAAGCAAGAATCGTCGATGTCGAAGATAAATATTTTTGTTGAGATTCTTACTATAGATTGATCTCAACCAATCACCACAATATGGACAAGCTTTATAACCCTTAGTAGATATTCCTGCATCATGGAAAAGGATAAAAATATAACTGGATTAAATCATATTTATTTACATGCATATTGAATAAAAAAATTACATCAATACCTGAACAAACGCCATATCCAGGAAAATCGTGAATAGTCCAAGCCACAATACCACGAATCGTAATATATCTTTCATTGATGCTTTTCGATATATCAATGACATTAATACCTCTCCATAACTCTTGAATATCGTCAATGAGAGGAGCAAGATATACATTCATATCTTTAACTTGTCTTTTGCCTGGGATTAAAAGTGAAAGCATTAAATGTTCCTTTTTAATGCTAAGATATGGCGGAAGATTGTAGTTTATGACTACCACTGGCCATGTTGACCATTTACTGGATTTCATGGAGAATGGATTAACCCCATCTAATGCAACTCCTAACTTTAGATTCTGTGGATTTTATGCAAATTTAGGCCATGTAGAATTAATATGCTGAAAAGCAACACTATCATGAGGAATTCTGATTATTCCATCAGTACTTTTGTGATGATGTCCCCAAGTCAAAAGCTTTGATAATTCGGGGCTTTGAAACATATGTCTAATCCGTGGAGCCAATGGAAAATGTCTCAATACCTTATTCGGGATTTTACCTTCTTCACCCTTATATCGAGGAGATTGACATTTGGGACATGTCAAAGAGTCTGCATATTCACCTCTATATAAAATACAATCGTTAGGACATGCATGTATACATTGATAATCTATACCAAGATTGTTGATTATCTTCTTCATTTCATCATATGAGGTAGGAAGAATATTTTGACTTGGTAAAAACTTTTCAGATAATAACCTGTAAGTTTATCAAAAAAAGATATATTAAAAAAGGTAAATAAATATACATACATATATACATGCAGGTTTTTATTCTTACTTTAGATAAGGTAAGAACAAGAACTTGAATTGAATAGATACTTTTTGTCCGCGCATCTTTTAAAACTATTAATGCATCTTTCAAAATATTTACGCAAAACAATCGTATCCTGTCAATTCACACATATGTTCATATAATGGTGACATGGATGAATCGCATGCACAGAGGTTAGTCAAGATAGAGCAAGATTTCTCGGGTATGCAGTAAACCTCTTGCATATCAATGATGAGCATCTGAACTTTAGGATACAAAGTGGACTACTCCATTATAATCAGATTGCTGTCTCTTGAGTAACCTCTGTGCATGCGACTCATCCATGTCACCATTGCGAATATTTGGAAAGATGCATTAATAGTTTTAAAAGATGCGCAGACAAAATGTTTCCATTCAATTCAAGTTCTTGTTCTTATAACCTTATCTAAAGTAAGAATAAAAACCTACATGTATTTATATATGTATATATATTTATGCATATATATATATATATAAATAGATAGAAAATTGAAATTTATACCTTAATAGTGTCGAAACAGATACATTACTCCATCCAAAACGATTTTGAAGGTTGAGAATAAGTAAGCTCGCATTTAGTCGTGTCAAATGAATTCCTTCATATACATGCTTTAGACATTCCTCTCGAAGATATTTCTCATTTTTAGAAATATCCATGCTCTCACTGTCATTTTGATACCAATCCTCAATAAAATCTGCCATGCCATCATCTTCATCATTGTCACACAAATCTTGTACTTTATCATCTTTTGAATATAGATCTTTCAACTTTGCATATTCCACATGCTTAGTTTTGCGTGGCCTCCTCATGGAAGCTTCTGATAAATGAGGTCTTATTGGTAATTGTGAATGTTGTGGAGGAATATCATCAACATCATACGTTGGAATCTACACATATAAATAAAACTCATTAGTATTTCATAAATGAATAAAAATTAAGCTTCAAATATAAAATTAAGTATATAACTTATTAAATATGGATAGAAAATTTTTATTCTCTCTAGCTAAAAGGTGCTCTTGGAGGTCTACGCCATCCATAATTCACTAATAGTTCATCACCGGCATGTAATGTAGTAATAGCATTGACAACTATGTATCTTGATACATCTCTACTCATGTATGGTGATTGATGACTATTTTCACGCTCCTCAAATGTGCAATTAGTCCTTGAACTATTATGTAACCCTCGACTACTATTTATTAAACCTGCTATATTTCCATGTGTATAAGGTCTTCCATCAATATATAATCTTTCATTTTCTGCATGTAAAATCCTTCTACTAGTAAGAGATGCTGCGTTCAAGCATATTCCATAAGTACTCATGCTTTGAACATGACGTGAAAGTCGATGCCAATCTCCCCATCCATATATAGGACCACAAAATGACATAAGAGTGACTTCAGAGTTCGGAGGCACATACAAATCCTCTACAATAAAGAGACCACGACCAGCATTAGTAATAGTGGATGGAGCAATCATATAGCGACTACCCCAAAAGTTGAAAACCTCTCCATCTAAAGGAAGTGGTCCTCTATTCCATCCTCCATATCTTCTTCTATCATATGTTTGTACTAAAGAACGATCACGAGCTGGCAATGGATAATCTCCAGCCGTTTCATTCTCTAAACCAGGAGGTAGAGGATTTCTAGAAACCTCTGCTTGTAATTGATGAACAGCAAGTCCATGACGTGTAGGAGGTATATTAACATTATGAGAAAAATCATCATCATCATCATCATCGAGCAAGTATTCCTGTATATCAATAATAATTTGATTTTATACATGGTTTTTAAATAAAAAATGACATTAATATATATAGAAAATACATACCCAAGCATTATCACGTTGACTAGGTGA
The DNA here is from genome assembly GCA_020310875.1 of Ceratopteris richardii. Lineage (NCBI taxonomy): Eukaryota > Viridiplantae > Streptophyta > Polypodiopsida > Polypodiales > Pteridaceae > Ceratopteris > Ceratopteris richardii. The sequence goes on along the minus strand of CM035420.1, from coordinate 60,607,274 downwards.
TGGTGCATGCTCAAAAGTACCATACTCTGCCTCATGTTGAATACATTTCAATCGTGGTCTTCGATACGTGCCATAACAAGAGTTACACCAACATATAATATGCTCTTGATAGTAAAATTCATCATAATTCCTATCAGAGGACACATGTGAAGTCGTTGCATGGGTAGGAGGTGGTGGAGTACCCTCTGATTGATCAGAATTTGCACATCATAAGAAACATAAAAAAAAAATATAAGTTATGTATCCATCAAATATAGTTAAAATTAAATATTTCATATACTTACAGTATAAAGTCGTTGCACGATGAGGAGACGGTGGTGGAGTTCCATCTGATTGATCAGAATCTACAAATAATGGTATTTGATATTAATAATTTGATTATCTACATAAATAAAAAATTCACATATACATATTTACACATACACACATATTCACATATACACATTTATACATACACACATATTCACATATACACAACACATATTATTGTGGGATAAATGCATGTATTTTGTATGAATGAGTGTATATGCATGCATGTGTGTGTACGTATATATGTGGATATGTATATGTGTGTTTATGTTATATGTATGTATATGTGTATATATATACATATATGCATGCGTATATGTTTGCAAGTATATGTGTATGTGGGTATGTGTATGTGTATGTGTATCTGTATATGTGTGTATATATGTGTATGTATTCTGACTTTTTTTTCTGTTTGAGATTAAATTAACAGGAGATATTGTATGGTCGACAAAAATAAGAGGCGAGCTAACATACCACCTGAGTCATGGCAGTTTTTTCGTAGACAGCTACGTCTTCAGGAGTCATTTCCTCAGCAGAAGGTACACAAATTAATAGTTTATATTTATAATTTTTAGATATTGTAGTATTTTTTTAATTTAATTTATGTATTTTTTTCCTTGAATAAACAGGCTGCTGCAAAGAAGAGAGTGGACTCGGGCCACACATCGCACTTAGGCCAAATGGGCCATAATGGTTTTGTAGCTACGTTTGTAAGTATATGTGTTATTGTGAGTATATTTTTTATTTTAGTTAAAATGCAAGCAACTAATGTTTTTTATTTGTTTCATTGCAGCGAAAGGATTATGGCCGATATCCTACGAAACACGAGATCGAGTATGCTACACATTTTGGATATCGTCGTTTGAGCGAGTATATACAAGATCATCCTGATGCCTTTGTGAGTATTTTTAAATTTTATATAATTATATTTTTGTTATGAATGTTTTAATTATTTTATTGATTTATGTTTGTTATATGTAATACAGGAGTATTATGGAGAGACAAATATGGATGAGGTGGAGAGACAGACACAGAAGGGACGATCTCGATCGTCACAGGGTGATCATGAGGATGAGGATGAGGAAGATCAGGATGATCATGATATTGCTGATGATGATGATGATCATGATGATGATGATCATCATCATGATGATGATGATTAGGATTTTAGTTGATTATGACATTGGATTATATGTATTTACATTGATATATATATCTATATATTTATCTATAAATTTTTCATTTTAGTCATGTTTTGAATTATGTGTATGGTATTAAGTAATGAAGATTTTTGTTCTATTGATTGTTATTATTGTTTATATTAAGCATGTGTTTTAATACTTTAATTATATAATTCATTCATATGTGTGTACCTAGGTGTATATGTATGTGTGTGTATATGTATGTATGTGCATGTATATGTGTGTGTATATGTATGTATGTGCATGTGCATGTATAAGTGTATATGTGTGTATGAGTATGTGCATGTGCATGTGTATGTGTGTATATGTATATGCATGTATATGTATAACTCTATGTGTATGTGTGTGTATGTGCATGTATATGTGTATATGTGCATGTGTATGTGTGCGTATATGTATGTATATGCATGTGCATGTATAAGTGTATATGTATGTATCAATATGTGCATGTTCTTGTGTATGTGTGTGTATATGTATAACTCTATGTGTATGTGTGTGTATGTGCATGTCTATGTGTATATGTAGGTATATGCATGTCTGTGTGCTTCTTCATCATGTATAAGTGTATGAGTGCATATCAATAAGTGTGAGTATGGTATGTTATGAAAATAACACAATTCAAATGATCTACAAATAATAGAAATTGTACTTACAATTGTGATCCATAGTTTTTGCTTGGTTAGCTTCTTGAATAACATACAATAACGAGAGAGAAAAGAGAGAGAGAGAGAGAGAGAGAGAGAGAGAGAGAGAGAGATCTAGAGAGAGAGAGATCTAGAGAGAGAGAGAGAGAGTGAGATCTAGAGAGAGAGAGAGTGAGATCTAGAGAGAGAGATCTAGAGAGAGAGAGAGAAAATTCAAAGAGAGAAAGATGTAGAAAGAGAGAAACAAGGATAGAGGGAGACAATAACAGAGAGCTTAAGCAAAACAACAATTCTGCATATACTTGCTTCAGCTCGTAAGCGCAGCGCAATTGCGAACGTTGGAGAGCTCTTCGATCGGATGCGTGAAAATGCCGATTGCGGAGCCTCCAACGTTTTAATTTTTGTCCGTCAACAGATCGTCGTATAAGCGATGCAATGCGTCATCGTATAAGCGACATTTGCGTAGCGTCGCGTATACGACAGTCTGCACCGTCGCTTATACGACGGTGTAAACCGTCGCTTATGCGACGCAAAAATGCGTCGCTTAAGCGACGCCTTTGACAAGCGTCGTTTAAGCAACATTAGGCGGAAGCATCGCAAATACCGTCATTTTTTGCGTCGTATAATCGACGGTCCGCGCTCGATGATAATTCCGACGCAAGTTACAACTTTATAGCGACGAAATTCTATCGCGTTAACCGTCGCTACACGCCCGTATTCCTTGTAGTGAAACCACCACCTTAATGTACATGGTTCCTAAAGCAGAACCAATTGTGAGACCACCTATTAGACCACCCATGCAGAGGAGGACCTTGCTATAGATGCGGAGGAGACCATTTCATTAGAGAATGCCCTCGACCTTACAACCCTCCACCACCTAGAATCTGGGAAGGATATTGCAGTTATTGCGGAAAAGAACATCTTTTTAGAGATTGCCCTAAGAATCTGGCAAAAACTCAAGACACTGCACCCATCAATGTGATTGAGGTCATAGAAGGGCTGGAAGTGATAAGGAGTACACGGTACCACTAAAGGCTATCACTAGAGCCCAAACAAAGCAACAAAAGGGAAAACAACCAATAAAGAAACAAGAGAGCAATGAATATGTAGGCTCTAAAATTCAGGTAGTCGAGGATTTTGAGAACCCACTTGAGAACTCCCAAAACACAAGAGTACAAAAATGGAAGGAAAGACGAGAAAAACTCAAAGAAAAATGGGCGAGAAATAAGAGTCAAGATAGTAAGAAACAAACTAAGGATTTGATGGAGCATAAAGATCAAGAAACTCATAAGGAGATCCCTAAGCCACCACGGATTTGCTCAGAAAAAGAGAAGACAGAATCCATTCTAGCTGACCCAAAGCTAGACGACTTGGACATGTGGTTGAAAGCTTACGAAGCTAGAATCAAAATGGGCCCAAATATAGAGCAACATGAAAAACTCTATCCTCAAGGAGAATTAGAGAAAGAAAGATTGGCTATATGTAGGAAACTGATCGAGGTAGCACAAGCAACCCTAGAAAAAACTACCCCAATTTTACCAGAGACAAGGATTGCACATGGTCTTTACGAAGAATGCATCAAATCCAAGGATAAGGAACCTGGAAAGGAAGATGACCAAGATGAACAAATAAAAGCACAAGATGAACAGGTGTGGATGATACCAGACCTAGAGGCTGAATGGCCAGAAGACTTGTGGAATACAATCAGAGAAGAGCAATGGAGGAAGAATGGAGTTAGTCTGCCTCCCTTTGAGGAAATAGATGTGGAAGATTGTCAACCCCATCCCAACCTGGAGGAAGCATATGAGGAAGTATCAAGACTTGATAGAGGTAGAGAGGAAACCCTGAGCATTTCGACATTGCCCAATTACATGAGAGAATACGAAAGAGAGTCTCTAATAATAAGAGCACCCACAGTACATGGGAAGGAAAAAGAAAACTCAGAAGAGAGTTCACACAACCTAACAGAACTAAAGAAAACAAAGGTGCAATGCAAATTGACAGTGGAAGAGTTGCTTCAACTTAAACCACAATTATGAAGATAGTTATCAAATCAATTAGAACCACAACCAAAAAAAGGAGAAATGAAAGGAAAGGAAAAGGAAAACCAATCCACACACAAATTTCAGTTGATAAAGTGGGAGAATTTAGTGAAGGAGACGAAGGTAATACATGTTTACCTCTCACCCACAATGGGTACATGACCAAGGCTATTCTAGATACGGGAGCAGGGGTAGGAATTGCCACCAAGGAGATATGGGAAAAGTGGGGAAAACCTGCCTTGCGACCCACACACATAAAACTCCAACTAGCAGACGGTCATGTGGAAAGACCTTTAGGAATATTGGAACGAATCAAACTAACCACTTGTGGCGTAGAATTTGAACACACATTAACCATTTGTAAGTTTGAGAAAGCAAACAACTATGAAATGATATTGGGACAACCCTTTATGAGACAAATGCAGGTAGTGCAAGATTGGGGATTCGTTATACCTGCAACATCAAGGAAACACCACCACGATAAATTTGCACACGTTTGCCTATCGAGATGTCTCTCCACTACAATGGAATCCAGTACATAGGGAAGAAGATGACCTATCCATTCACAGTGCTGGATCAAGTGATCAATCTTGGATGCATGAAGATGCCTAGTTATGGATGTGTAAAGAAGCAAAGAGAGAGGAGAGGAAAAAAAAATGTGGCCGATAATACACCCTAACTATCGATCAGTAGAAGACCCAGACTACATGCCTCAAATCTTTTCTGATGAGATTTTTGAGCCACATGGATGGATGGAAATCTTAGCAACCTTAGATGTGTGCGTAAACGAAGAAGTCTTGACGATGAACGAATGCATAGATGAGGAAGGCTATGATGTAAATTTCTACATGGTTGTTCTTCAAGAAGTAGAAGAAGGGGAAGTCCTGGAAAAAGAATGGAAAGAGGAGTATGAAAGCATAGAGATGGAACCAGAATTTGACTCCGAAGAAAGCTACTTAAACACTATTCAAGACAAAAAGGAACAGGAACCAACTAGGATCTTAGCAATTGAACCTGCTCTAGCAATACACAAGCCAAAGGAAGACATGAGTAAGGTAGAGCCGGACCCAGATCTTTTTGAAGTTCCGAAACATTTTAAAAAATACGAAGTAGAGGAGAGAAAAGTAGCCATTCAAATGCCTAGACGAGAGGCACGAGATGGAGAAGCATACGACAACAAAGAACAAACCAAAAAAATTGTTGTAACAGTAGAAGATGGAGAAGAGCGATGCACATATATTGGAAAAGATGTATCAGAAGAGGAGGAAGAGGAGCTCATACACCTTATCCGAGAGTTTCGAGATGTATTCGCATGGACCTATAAAGATCTCAAAGGTGTGGAACCCACTATTTGTTCCCATCGAATACCAATGACGGCCGACGCAAAACCATCCAAACAACGCCCTTATACATACAATGAGGTTTATGCAGCAAAAATTAAGGAGGAAATAGACAAAATACTAGTGGCAGGATTGATATATGAGATCGAACACACCGAGTGGGTATCACCATTAGTAGTTGTGCCTAAGAAAAATGGAAAACTGAGAGTTTGCATAAATTTGAAGAAGGTGAATGCAGCCACCATACGCGACAGCTACCCATTACCCATCACGGACCATTTGTTGGAGAGGGTAGCCGGAAAAGAAGTCTATAGTTTCCTAGATGGATTCTCCGGATACAATCAAGTAGCTATTGCGACTGAAGATCAACATAAGACCGCATTCGCCACCGAATAGGGTGTGTATGCCTTCAGAGTGATGCCTTTTGGGCTCACTAATGCACCTGCTACTTTCCAACGATTGATGTGTCATGTTTTCAAGGAATTTTTGAAAAAAAGCATGGAAGTATATGTAGATGACCTCTGCACATACTCCAATCAAAGAAAAGATCACATCCCCGAGTTGAGGAAGATATTCAACAAATGTAGACAGTATAGGGTCTGTTTAAACCCAGAAAAATGCGTCTTCATGGTAAGACAAGGGAAAATTCTAGGACACATAGTCTCGAGGAATGGAATATCTATAGACGAGGACTAAAATAAAGTCATCTTAGACTTACCAAGACCCACGAATGCAAAGGAGGTGCAAGCTTTTATGGGACATTGTGGATATTACCGTAGGTTTATTCACATGTATGCCATCATAGCAAAGCCCTTGTATGGTCTCTTAACTCAATTTACTTGGACAAAAGAGTGCGAGAAGGCATTCAATGAGTTAAAAAAGAGGCTTAGTACAGCCCCTATTCTGAAATCACCAAACTGGAGCAAGCCATTTCATATTCATGTTGATGCTTCTAACTATGCCATTGGATGTATCCTAGCCCAACCAGCTAATGAAGGTAAGCTTGATCATCCAATTGCTTATGCAAGCAGACAACTGAATCAACCGGAAAGAAATTATACCACTACGAAACGAGAAGGCTTACGAATGGTATACACAGTAAAGAAATTCAAACATTACCTCTTAGCCAACAAGTTCAAGTTCTTCATAGACCATTAAGCTTTGTTGTACTTAGTCAATAAGCCTTGTAACATGGGAAGGTTGGTACGATGGTTTCTACTACTAATGGAGTTCGATTTTGAAGTAGTAGTGAAAAAAGGGAACACACATGTGAGAGCAGACCACCTTTCTAGGTTGACACACGGAGAGCCACCAAATGGAGTGCCCGATGACCTGCCAGATACATATTTGTTTAATCTAGAGGTATGTCCAAAGTGGGCGGAGAGACTAATTCCTATACTCACCCATGGCCCACAACACTCAATCAACAAGAGTAACAAAAATGAAATCCTTCAATCTAGGAATTTACACATCATTGCACGAAGTGTATACTACAAGGAGCCCAACGGAGTGTTACTCAGATGTGTTGATGAGGATGAACAAAAGCAACTAATTGAGCGAGCACACATGAACAAATGGAGAACACACCAAGGGACTCATGGAACAATCCGAGAACTAAAGAGGTTAGGAGTGTACTAGCCTGACATGCCCAAGAATGTTCACGACCACATAGGTAATTGTGCAGAATGTCAAGAGACGATCCTAGAAGATCATATCTCTCTACCTTTTTCGACCATAGCGCCCAATTGGAGCAAGACATTGGTTAAATTCTTAAAAACAAAAGAAAATGAAACAGGAGCTAGTTTATCAAGAAAGCGATCTTTAGAAGAAATGAGTAAGGATTACATACTCATGGGAAGAAAATTGTTTAGGCGAGGCAAAGACAACCAACTCAGCTTATGTGTGCACGAAGGAGAATATTTACCCATATTAGAAATGGCACATGCAAGTGCTGCAGGAGGTCATTTTTCGGCTGAAAGAACTATCAAAATGATTCTCTTCGCAGGCTTGTGGTGGCCAACTCTACATATGGATGCTAAAACATATGTACGAAGTTGTGAAACCTGTCAGAGAACTAAATACCCAATTCGGACAGATGACATGCCATTGAGACCCATGGTCTGTGCAAGGGCATTCACAAAATGGTGGATTGACTTCATAGGACCTATCAATCCACCTGTCAAAGGATCACATGCGGAATACATTATAGTAGCCACTGATTACTTGACCAAATGGATAGAAGCAAAAGCCACTAGAAAGAATGATGCTCAAACCACTGCCAAATTTCTCTTCGAGCATATTTTCACCTGCTTTGGATTACCCATAGAGATCGTAAGTGATCGGGGAACACATTTCCTCAAAGAAGTAATCGATTCACTAATGAATGAGTTTTTAGTGATTCATAAAAAATCAGCACCATACCATCCCCAAGCCAATGGACAAGCAAAGAGTTCCAATAAGGTATTGTGTACAGTATTGACAAAGATTGTCAATAATGGAAGGTCTGATTGGGACAAACAATTGCATCATGCAATTTGGGCCTTCCGAGTTGCATACAAAACGGCTATTGGGACTACCCCATTTAACTTAGTGTATGGGCAAAATGCAATTTTGCCAATTGACTTTTTAGTACCAACACTGAAAGTGGCCCAATAGTAGGAGTGGAACGGACATGAACTATCCCAACAACTAGACCAAATCGAGAAATTACATGAGACTAGGTTGCAAGCAGTGGTAGGAATTTATGCAGCAAAAAGGAGACAAAAAGCATATTATGATGCACATATAAAAGACAAGGGACTTAAAGAAGGTGACTTAGTCTTAGTTTACACCCTAAAACAACACGCCAAGAAGTTACAAAAATGCGGATATGGACCGTTGATCATAAATCGAATCTCGACTGGTGGAGCAGTCAATCTAGCCACCCTAGATGGCGACGTTCTTCCTAACTACATCAGTGGATGTAGAGTGAGACGATTCATGGAACCTTTGACCGATCAAATGCTAGCACGATTACTAGGTGCCCAAAATAGGAAGAAGGAAGAGGAACGGATTCGAGAGGAAGCTCGACAAGAAGCACTGGAGCACATTAGGAAACGGAAAGAATGGGTTAGGCAACGAGACGAACACTATCTACAAGGAGAAGAGCCTATCCTTATGGCTAATTATCAAGTCGATAATCATGATACAACGGGTGTGTGTAAAACGCAACCTTACCTAAACCTAGGGATTGGCCAGACAGAGTACAAGTTGATAGATGCATTGATAGACTCAGGAGCAGGACTTAGTTGCATACGAAATAGAATCGTAAAAGATTTACAATTGAATGTGAATCCCACAAAAGCCCGATTGATCGAAATTGGAGGTCAAACCCTAGAATGTATTGGAACAACAAATGCACCACTCCACCTAGGCAATTCCTCCATGGAACAGAGAGTCTTAGTGTGCAGAGAGGAGGATCTAATAGAAGACTTAATTCTACGACAAGACTGGATCATTGAAAATGAGGTGTGTATCCATCTAGCTCAAGGCTACATTTCAGCCAAGATAGGGCACAAGGAAATTTTTAGTTTATTAGGAGAAAAACCTTTACTACCACCCAACATAATCGCGAGTTCAGAGATCAGCCAGGAACAGACATTTGAGAACGATCCCAGTCCTAATATCTCAGAAACAAACCTAGAAGAAACAGGAAGTCCCGACCATGTGAGATCCACAGAAGAATTGCACTCACCACATTCATTTGAGGAACAGCTAGCCACTAAGGAAACCAACTGTAAGAAACCTCTTCAACAAGCCAAAAGATCGCAACATTGGAATATAATGAACAAATACTCATATGAAGGACAACACAAATACAAATGGGTATGCAAGGATCAAATGAAGAACCAGGCAAAGTCAGAACCCAATCGTGAGAAGGAAGCAAAGATCACAAAGTCAACTATGCTTCAATCCTCAACAAAGGGACTATTGCGGATTTGAATCCCCAAACCATTGATGGAAGCTCAAAGATCGCGACATCAGATATGGATTCCCAAAAAGGTCACACAAGCAGCTAAACAGGCTATAAGGACTCAGGAAGATACAATACATCAAACCAGGTAAAGGACAAAGCCACATAAGAGTCATCCAAGAAACTGGAAAAGCAATGCCAATATCACTCGGACACTAGAGAAAACTAAGAGAACACATGAAGCCAGAAGGATCAAAGAAACAAAACGACCTCTCATAGGGATCACGAAATGGATCTGGAAACCCAAACAACCACAAAGAGTGGAATCGAAGAAACGAAGATTCCCACTACACTCATGAAGTCTCTGATGCACCTAAAGTATGCATAATAGGGCTACAATACGAGGCCAAGCATTCGGCACATGATGTACATTATAAAACTAGTGGTACACATTCTCCAAGTGAGATTAGATCTTAGCTTCACTTTGATAGGAATGGACCTACTATGTACATAAGTAAATGCTTCGGCTATACTAACGATTGTCTTCTTTTAGGAAAAGTTATAAAAAGAGGTGGTAAGAGATCTCACTCAATGATGGGGGAAACGGAGTGAAAAATGACAATAATCACTACAATGCATTGAACAATTACATACTTTCCTTTGAAGCTAACGCACTTTTCGTTACAAGTGCAGATGACTTCTGAAGATTTTGAAGCAACAGTCCAAGAGGAGGTGCAGGAATTCCCTCCCCAAAGTCTCACGAAAGCGAAGGGACATTGGTTTAGAGATGAACAACCAATTGACGAATACTTATTTTTGGCAAACATAAAAATTATGGATACCGAGCATCACTGTTCGATTATGTCCCAGGACTTCAGGATCTTACACGAGTTACCATCCACAATTGCCATAATGAAGAAAGCAGGAATTCACAAGTATTTTGAGTTACCCATCTATAAACCTGATTTCCAAAGATGCAGGCAAGTCATGAACACCCTACAGCTAGCACCACATGATCCACTGGTGCCCGAAGCCAGAGTTATGGATAAAGGAGGAGAATGGGTAATCATTCAATTCACACATGAATTGATTAAGGAAGCATTCGGATGGGAAAAGGATGGTGTCACGATGATAAAGAAGAGAGTCGTGGAGCAAAAACATGCACTTTTGTTGACATTAACAGACTGGATATAGAAGAGGAAGTCAGACTGATTCACCAACACTTCTGCTTCCCCAACATGAACCGATACACGGCTCCCCAAAAAATCATTGTCCAATTATTGTCTCATGCCATCAAACAAATCGGAAATCAAGTTAATCTGACTCCCTATGTGCAAGAACAACTATTCGAGGCAAGGATGAACTGAATGAAGTCGACTACAACAAGGAACTAGAAGACCCTAAGGCGGAAGATCAACCCACCGGTGTTGATCAGAGCATCATAAGTGAGAAGGAAGAACAGGAAGAACAGGAAGAAAAGCATACTATAACAGTTAATGAAACTTCAAACATCCAAGTCAAGGAGACTTAGGAAAACACAACCGAAGAAGAGGAACCTTTCACACCTATCAGAGTGGTGGCAGAACCCTCCCCAATGGATATCACCTTCCAAGGAAGTGCCACCAAAGCTCGCAATCTGGATGACCAAAACAATGTACAAAACATACAATTACACATTCGGCAACCACACAACGAAACTATCCATGTAGAAAAAGGCAAAGATGTACAAGCGGGAGAAACCCCGAGCCTACCAAAGACGTGGTTGAATGTGTATATGGCTCAGCTCAAGCCCGTGGTGCAAGACATGATTAGAACTACCCTAGATACGCAACAACTGATGATTGAAGCTGAGGAAGATTATGACCAGGCCATGCAAGACAAAAACGCACTTCAAAGATTGGATAAGAATCTTTCCACAGAGTTGAAGACAGTAAAAGAACAAGTCTTGGAAAAAGAAAATCAACTTCAAGAAGTCAAAAACAAATACAACATGCTCGAGACGAAGAATGGAAGATTGAAAGAACAGCTCTAGGAGGTCACAAGAAAATTGGAAACCAATGAAGCTGAGAAAGCACGAATGACCGCAAAATACAAAGTCTTAGAATCTGAGCTCAAAGTGTACATGGACGAAGCAGAAAGCTTAAGACAACGCAATAAGGAACTTATGACAGCAGTTCTAAGTGATCAACCTGTTGAGGTGCAAGCCAAACCAGAACAAAATTTCAAAGAATTGGAGGAAAAAATTGCTACGTATGAAGATACACTAACAAAGGAGAGAGCTACCATTGAAGAATGGGAAAGAAGATACATGGAAGACACTGCAGCTCTACGAGCCAAATGGAAAAAAGAGGAAAATAGATACCTCTTACATTGTAAAGAAGATGTCGATCAACTAGCAATCGTAGCTGAGGAAATTGAAAAAAATAAATCAACAATTTTGCAAGCTCAAGAACAAATCAAGCAAAAGAAAGAGATGATCAAACAGCTACAAGATCAAGTAGCACAAACGAGAAATGAGGGGACACCAGTAGTTCCTAAGTCCACAGAGGCTACTGTGGAGAATGAGGTATGTCCTCTCTCTCCCCCTCATATCATTCACCGGTAAGGCAGGAAAAGGAGGTTCAAATTGAACCTAATACTCGAGAAATTGCAGAACTGAGCTGACCAAAAAGGGCACTACTGGTGTCCCAACTCATTGCTGAGTTTGAAGATCAGATCATAAAGATCATGAAAGAAGCTCAAATCGACAATAAACAATTAGAGCAAATTTTGAAGCCATTCAATATACCATACGGCCTAGTTAAAGAACAAACATGAACTTATATAAGTTCTACAACAAATAACGATCTGGATCACAACCTCCAATTCAGGCATGATACTTTCAACTATACACAGGAAGAATTTGAGAAGGCGGATCCCATCTGGAGGAGGAAGATTTTGGAAAAGAATCCTACACTATGGGTATAGTGGGAGGCATCATCTTATGCACTTCAAGTGAATCCATCCTTCTGTCCACTACCCCGTCGACGAGCCTGGATGCAATTTCGGGAAGGTCAGCGCCAAGGTAGTATTAATAATCAGTGGCTCAATTATCCACTATTACCTAGTCCGCCACATAATTACTTACCAACCGAGGAATATATGGTAAAAACTATGGAATTTTGGATTGCCAGATATGCTACAATACCTGATTTAGTGGTAAAAATGACCAATAAGATATTCAGCATGATGCTTACGGTACTCAAAGTATTCCAATATGCAAAATACACTTTTTGAATTTCATTGGCATTACACAAGGATCGGAAGCACTTGTTTTTTATTTATCTACTATTCCCACCCGACTAACTATCATGGCCTATTATTCTCGCCTAATGTTTTTGCCATCCACATATATGCAAACCTTCGAAGAAGCATTTTTCACCGGCTTCTTTGAAATCGACTCAAAATTTTTTGTGAAAATGACGTCCAATCTGAATGCACGACTGGTGGCCTATGAAACAAGCTTCTTTGTGGATCATCGACAGGCGCGAGAGGACGGAGTAAAGTCACAACAATGGAAAGAATTTATGCTTTGTTATGCTAATCTACTAAATAACAGAGAGCAACAAGACACACAAACATACACATGTCGCCACAAAAAGCCTATCGAGGACGACAGAGTTCACGAGGAGGGACGTGTCGAGGGACAATCAAGCAAAAAGAAAAGAAGAAGAAAATCGAAGTCTAGAACGGCTCAATAGAAATAAACATAACAAGAATAAGTCCCTGCAAGAAGCCCCGCAGGGGCACATCAACCATCTCTACAAAGAGCCCTGCAAGGGCTCACACACGAAGGAAAAGCATGCAGCCGAAGGGAAGGATCAGAGCCAACAAGTATTCCATATGAGGGTGCTTCAACCTCTTGAGTAACAGAGGATTCAGATCAAGGCTTACGACCTACATCCTCATATGTGCACTGATGGCATGTGTGGAAAACCGAATTAACAGGCTTTGAGTAATACAGCAAGGTCCGAGAAGTGAAACCAAGACAAATCAGAGCACCTCTAAAACGTAATGCAAGATCAAGAATCAGGTAGAACTGACCAAAGGATGCGTGTGCAGATCGAGACAAACAAGAAGTAAAGCCTGTCAAGGGACGATAGAGACAAAGTGGGGGAGGGTGTTGCAGAGCAAAAGAGCATAAGAGTAGAGCCCCAAAATTTTCAAAATGATGGGCATAATTTCTCTTCTTAGAGGTCTTAAGGAATCCCCTCAAGCCATGTAAATGCTCTAGAGGAGTCCTCTAGTTGCATAATCCCAAGTTGTTGTAAAATATCCCTTGTAAAATAGTAGTAGATTAGTCTGTTAGTGAATAAAGTGCCAGTCTCTTGTGTGAAAGGACCAAAATTAGGGCACATGTATATAAGTCACTTTGTGACTCTTTGTAGAGACTTTTTGCCATTGTGAAGAAGAGGCACTCCTGAATTTTCGAATTTGCCTCTTCCTTGCAGATTTTGATCTTGTATGTGTGTGTGTTGCTTGGAATGTGTGTGTAGGACTGTTGGCTACCCCTTCGCGTTTATTTTGAGCTGCTCTAGTGTGTGTGAGAACTAGTAGGAGTTGTGGCGTGTGTGTAGGTGCTTCCCGCTATTCACCATTTTGGCCATAACTTGAAGCAGAGTTCTCAGAATCGAGTGAAACCACTTCCAGTAGATGCGACTCATGGAGAGCTTTGAAATGAGTAACTATTGCCTATATTCGGAGTCTGGAGCTGGGAGAAATCCTTGATTTTCTGAAAACTATTGTAAGAGGTGTCGCAGCAAACACTTTCAGGATTTCAGTGAGTTTGGGAAGTGGATTAGTCTTTTCTCATGCATGCTAGCTTAACCACTTCATTTTCTATCATGTGCGCACATGTCTTCATACACTTGGTTAGATCGTTTGATCGGATTGACATTTGAATGTGTGTTGATTTCCCACTATATGCACTTGTGTGGCAATCGAGGTACACTCTCATTGGCACAAGTCCTTGAGTCATTTTGACTCAGGTACACACACACAGAGTCAAAATTCGACGTATTCCTTACCCCATTTGGTGGACTCTTTGGTGGTGCTTTCACGAGACTCGGTGCTTTCGGTGGTGGATTCGGTATTGTCTACAGAACCACCGGTACTGGATCGCGAGAAATTGTTGGTTCTTGACTAGCCCATGTGCTAGCTTTAGTAAAAAATCCGTGTTGTTCTCGAATGCTAGGCTCAAAAATTGTAGCAGCTGGTTGTAATTTCTTGTTGAAATGGGTTTGGATTACTACCGCTTGAGTATCTACTGTTGAAATATATACCATGTTGGGCATTGGATTCTATCGCTCTTTTCTTCGTTTATCATACTCGGCCGCCTCTTTACAATATCTTTGGATATGCCCAATCTCATCGCAGAAAATAACATATGGATGGTGTGAGGGATGTTCCTTCATCTGATTGACAAGAATTCCATCGAATCTGGCGAAATTGTTTGCTCGTGTCCCCGGATAGGTTTTATAACTTTGGTAGGAAGTATTCCTCAATGCCAGTGGTACATAGTGAGCAACCGGTTGTCCTTGCTCTTGTATTATAGCGTTTATGATTGGTCTTGCATGTACTTTGGCATTATATGTACTTTTGGTTCAATGTAAGGTTTTATACCCTAGCAAAGGCAAACACAAGAGTGGCAAGAAGGGAAAAGGATGAAAAATCAAGTGGAAGCAATCTCTGCAAGAAGATTTAGATTTAGAAGGAGATAGCAAGGCATCATTTTCAAGGAAGATCAAGAATGGAAAAGGCAAGAATAACCCTCATCAAGGTAAAACTTTTTTTATATGTGGTCAACAGAATCATCTCTTCAAATTGTTGTTTCAAGGATGTCCAAGGAAAGAAGAAGAAGAGGCAATGGAACTATGCTAAAAACTCTAAGAAGGATGATTAGGAGACCCGCCTATCCATGAGACTTGGCTAGACTAGTGATCCCAAGGACACAAACTGGTACATAGACTCTAGATTTTCTAATGACATGTCGTATGGAGAAATCTTTTGTTTATATATGTCCCAAGATCAAAAGGTTGTGTGGAGAGAGGAGATAAATTTAGCATCCCATTACACATGTTGGAGATGTGAGACTAGGTGAAGGTTAATCTATCAACATTCTTAAAGATGTGCTTCATGTTCCATGCGATAGATATTAGGGAGAGGTATGCACGCTATATTTGATGCAAAAGGGTGCATGGTGAAGCAAGGAGGCAAGGTCATTGCCAAGTGAAGGAAAGAAGGCAGACTATTCACACTATATGTTTCTCTTACACACAACAAGGTATGTCATGTTTGTAGAGATTGATCTTTCGCACAAGATGATAGGCCATATCTATATTCCCAAGTTAAAAAGAATGTGCAAAGTAGGTTTAGTGCAGGGATTACCAAATCTTGAAGGCCAACTACATGAGTTTTGCGATGCTTGTCAACAAGCTAATCAAGGAAGGAAGTCAGTTCAAAAGATTGAGTATAGATCGTCTAAGCTATTGGATCTTATGCACTTAGATGTATGGGGCCCTACATGAGAGGCTTCATTGGGAGCATCTATCTACTTTGTCACTTTCATTGATGACCAATCTGTTGGAACATCAAGCTTACACTACGTTTGAGGTGGATTTGATCTACATCAAAGGCTATCGCGTCGAAAGAATATCCATTGGAGAGTTTATTTTCGTATGCTCATTTATTGTATTTTTTGAGAGATTTTTGATGGTTCATTTACCGTTGTAAAAGCCTTGAGCTTTACACATGTAAAGGTAGAAAGATAGAGCCCAAATACCATGAATTTATGGTGGTTGGATTTGCATTCAATGAAGAAATCAATCACCTAAAAGTAGATCAAAATAGATCTTCACTTTTCCTAGATTATAGGAAAGTGAATTGATTCCCTCCAACAACCATTCCCACCTTCATTTGAATTCAAATTTCACTTGTAGAAGTCGTGTAACACTCCTTGAGGCTATATAAAGACTTGAAATCACTTGTACATTACATGAAGCAATATACATACACTTGTGACCATCATTGTCTTGCTCCTTCAATTCTTTGCATTATCTTCTTCATCAATAGTAATCTTGTAGAGGCTGTTGCTCTCTCTCCAGAGCTCTAAATTGAGTGCAAGATGGATCATTAGAAATTTATTAGTGTCTGGCTTATGCCTATAAATTGTCATATCATTTGGTTTGGTAGATTGGGAGAAATTTGGGTTTTTCTGTCTTGGGGTCAATCTCTACGTATTCCTGAAAAATAGGAAGTACCACCGGTGAATGTCACATTCATTCCTATCGCATATTTTGCTTATTCCTTATACTTTTGTGCATTCCATACACTCAAACCTATGTGTATCACTCCCATTAAATGAATTTTTATAATTCTAATCACGCTGGTCGCTATGGGCATTTGAAGTTCATTGTCTGTTCCATGATAGTAAGTTTTTTGAGCTACTCGACCCGCGAACCTATCTGTTTTGTATCGACTCATTCTCCTTGATGCTCCAAAGTACATAGTGTATTTTGTTTCACTTATCGCATGCCTATAAGGTCATTTTGAGTCTCCATAAGATCAAGGGCTGTTCTTGTGCCGGTTGGCTTGACCAAACTTCGTCGCTTCGAAACGCACTTTTCTACCTTCTACAAGCTTCTCCAAGTTCTTTCAGTGGTATCAGAGCTAGATCAAGGTGAGTGACCAATTTCCCTCAATGATCCAGAAGCTTAAACAACACAACTACGCATCTTGGAAAATCAGGATGGAGGCCTATTTGGAAGGTAGAAATCTTTATGGAATTGTAGCAGGTGATGAAGCTATCCCTATTCCAAGATACAAAGGAGGACCTACACAAGAGGAGACAGATAAGCTCACACTTTGGTGTGCAAGGGATGCTCAAGCAAGGACGTACATACTAAACTCTATCTTTGACTTTCTGTTACCACATATTAGAGGATGCAAGACATCTCAAGAGACTTGGGATGCCCTCGAGAATTTCTTTTCTACTAGTACCAAAGCAAGAAAGAATCATCTTTGGAACGAGTTCAACCAAATGAAGAAGACGCCTAAACAAACCATCACAGAGTTTGTTACCAAAGTCAAGGAGGTTACGGATCAGTTAGCATTCATTGGAGAGCTGATTGAAGAAGAGGTCTTCATGAGGCAAATTCTCAATGGCATTCTAAGTGATAAGCAATGGCAATCCTTCACGACGGCTTATGATCTCATCATGGATGTGCAAACTCTAGACTTCAACATCTTTCTTGAACAACGCATCAATCAAGAAGCCAACAATAGCATAAAGGAAGGTAACTCTTATCATGGTAATTCAACTAGTGCTCTATAGTCAGATAAGAAGGATAAGAAGCAGAAAGGCAAGAAGAAGGGAGAAGATGAAGAAGAGACTTCTCAAGCCAACTTTGCAAGCAAGAGCAAGTGGAAAGGGAAGAGGAAAGTACCAAAGCAAGACAAAGCCAAAGATCAGAATGTTCAACCTTGTGCCATATGCGATAAGACCAACCACACCACTCAGAATTGCTGGTTTAATGGGAAGACACAGAAAGGAAGTGGAAGAGGTGAATATGGCAGCAATAGAGGCTGAGGTGGACACAACTTCAATAATAACAATAGAAGCTATAATAGAAGGGACTACAACAATTATTCATAACATCAACCACATGAAGACTCATTGCTTCTCATGAATCTAAGCCACAAAGAAGGTAAAGAAGATGATCATTTGTTCTACATAGATTCGGGATGTTCGAATCATGTTGCAGGCAACATTGCTTTTCTATCTGATTTGGAAACTCTAAATCATAGACATGAAGTGCAAACAGGGGATGACACAAAGCACAATGTGGAGAAGATTGGTAATGTCAAAGCTTCCAATGGCAGGACAAACATTCTGAGTAAGGTTCTCTATGTACCCATTATCACTAAAAACCTAATAAGTGTAGACCAAATTGTTGAAAAAGGCTTGCAAGTTAGGTTCACCCAACATGGAGCTTTTGTGGAAGATCCATGTCAAGGCTTCAAGAAGATAGCCCGAGGTGAGAAGCATGGTAGGCTCTTTACTTTTGAGGGAGGAGAAACCACGAACATAGCTCTATTCAACTTTGGGTCTCAAATGCTAAGTGAGCTTGAAGTGTGGCAGAAGAGACTTGCTCATGTGAATGAAAGAACCTTGAAGGATATATGTAGGGATCAAAGTGTTCTAGGATTGCCAAACATATCAAAGCAACACATGGTCAACAGGTATGATGCATGTTAGATTGCGAAGGCACAAAGACAACCATTCAACCACAAAGGCTACATCCACAACAACTTATTGGACTTAGTACATACAGATGTATGGGGACCAAGTCAAGAACCTTCATTGGCAAGATCAAGGTATTATGTCTCATTTATTGATGACCATAGTAGATGGATTGTTCTATACTTTATCAAGAGTAAGAATGAAGTATTTGATTGCTTCAAGAAGTATCTTGCACATGTGGAGAATCATACAGGTAGATCACTAAAGAAGCTTAGATTTGATGGAGGGGGAGAATACTTCTCCAAAGAGTTTGATGAGCTCTTGCAGGAAAAAGGTATCAAAAGGGAAGTGACTACTAGGTACTCTCCTCAACTAAATGGAATTGCAGAGAGGAGAAACAAGACATTGGTTGGATCTGCCCAAAAAATGCATGAAGAGAAGAAGTTGCCACATTATCTATGGGTAGAAGCTATTTCAAGTGCTGTGTACGTTCTCAATTGACTACCATCCAAATCACTTCAAGGTATGACTCCTTATGAAGCATGGCATGGAAGAAAACCTAGTCTTGGACATTTCAAGGTTTTTGGTTGTTTAGCTTATATTCATGTACCATCACAAATAAGAGGTAAGCTAGATGAAAGGGCAACAAAGGCAGTGTTTATTGGATATGATTCAACTCAGATGGGTTACAGGTTCTTCAATCCTTCAACCAAGCAATTCACTACAAGTAGAGATGTTGTGTTTAAAGAACATAGGTCTTGGTATGATGAAGACAAACAAAAGGTAACACTACCATATGATCTTGCCTCTGACTCTCATCAATTAGGAAGCAAGCATGATACACAGGTCCAAGATCCAAGAAGTGATACAAACGATGACCAAGATGAAAGAGAAAAGGATTACAAGCTATGGAAGTCAAGAGGCAAAGCAAAGATGCAAGAGGTTGGAGAATGCTCCAAACAAGCACCTAGAAGATCAACAAGAGAGAAGAAACAACCAAAAAGGTATGGATATGATTCCACATTTGTTATGAAGCATTCAATCTACTTGGCAAAAGACTCTATTTCAGAGGAACCCTCAACCTATGAAGAGGCAAAGGGAAACCCTAATTGGGAAAAGGCCAAGAATGAAGAAATAGATGCATTGAAGGAGATGGACACTTGGGATTTGGTTCCAATGTCACCAAATCAAAAGGTAATTGGTTGCAGATGGGTATATAAAGTTAAAAGAAATTCAGATGGATCAGTTTGCAAGTATAAGCCAAGATTAGTTGGCAAAGGATGCTCACAAACTCATGGTATACACTATGAGGAAACATTCTCACCAGTTGCAATGATGACTACAATCAGCACATTGATAAGTGTAGCTGCTGCAAGGAATTGGAGACTCCTCCAACTTGATGTGAAAAATGCATTCTTAAATGGTTGGATAAGTGAAGAGGTATACATGTCACAACCACTAGCCTAGGTATACAGGTGATATATACAGATGAAGGAATGTATTTGACTCAAAGAAGATACATTTAGGATCTTCTTCTCAAGTTCAAAATGAAGAACACTAAACCTGTAGGTACACCTTTGGAGATGAATCATCAACTTAGTGTTTATGAAGGTGAGAAAATTGAAGACATTAAAGAGTATCAAAGTTTGGTAGGTAGCTTGATATATTATGCTACTCATACAAGGGCAGACATCTCATATAGTGTGGGAGTGCTTAGTCAGTTCATGCACTCACCGAGAAGACCACACATGGATGCGGCTAAGAGATTACTTAAGTATCTCAAAGGTACAATCAACGAAGGTATATTCTATCCTTACTCTTCATATTTGGATATCAAAATCTATTCAGATGCAGATTGGGTAGGAGCTAAGGATGACAGAAAAAGTACATCTAGTTACTTAGCATTTGCAGGTTCGAAGCTAGTGTCATGGAGTTCCAAGAAGCAACCAACAATTGCTTTATCTTCAACTGAAGTAGAGTACAGAGGCTTGACTATGGCAACTCAAGAGGCAATATGGTTAAAAACATTGTATACAGATTTGGGACTAGTGATTTCCAAACTCACATATTTGGAGATAATGTAAGTTCCATGCATCTAGCGGCAAATCCTATTTTCTGTGCGAGAACCAAGCACATAGAAGTCCATTACCACTTCATCAGGGAGAAGCTCATGGCAAAGGAGATTGAAATTTCTTTTGTTCTAATTGAAAAGCACGTAGAAGATATGATGACGAAGGCACTTGATGGAATAAAGCTTTGTAGATTCAAAGCTATGGCAGGTATTCAACCTATTAGAGAATGAAGACTCAAGCATACTTTATCTTGAGGGGGAGCTATTGTAACATCAATCTTACACTATGCTTGAGGTGGATTTGATCTACATCAAAGGCTATCGCGTGGAAAGAATATCCGTTGGAGAGTTCTTTCTCCTATGCTCATTTATTGTATTTTTTTGAGAGATTTTTGATGGTTCATTTACCGTTGTAAAAGCCTTGATCTTTACACATGTAAAGGTAGAAAGATAGAGCCCAAATCTCACAAATTTGTGGTGGTTGAAGTTGCATTCAATCAAAAAATCAATCACCTAAAAGTAGATCAAACTAGATCTTCACTTTTCCTAGATTGTAGGAAAGTGAATTGATTCCCTCCAACAACCATTCCCACCTTCATTTGAATTCAAATTTCACTTGTAGAAGTCTTGTAATACTCCTAGAGGCTATATAAAGACTTGAAATCACTGGTACATTTCATGGAAGCAATATACCTACACTTGTGACCATCATTGTCTTCCGCCTTCAATTCTCTGCATCAACTTCTTCGCCTACAGTAATCTTACAGAGGCTGCTGCTCTCTCTCCAAAGCTCCAAATTGAGTGCAAGATGGCTCATTGAAAATGTATTTGTGTCTAGTTTATGCCTATTAATGTTTATATCATTTGATTTTGTAGAGTGGGAGAAATTGGGGTTTTTCTATCTCAGGGTCAATCTCTATGTATTCCTGAAAAATAGGAAGTACCATCGGTGAATGTCGCATTCATTCCTACAGCAAATTTTGATTATTCCTTATACTTTTGTGCATTCCATACACGCAAATCTATTTTTATCACTCCCATAAAAGGATTTTTTTCTAATTGAATTCACCCTTGTCGCTATGGGCATTTGAAGTTCATTGTTTGTTCCATAGATAGTAAGTTTTTTGAGCTAGTCGATCCGCGAACCTATCTATTTTGTATCGACTCATTCTCCTTGATGCTCCAAAGTACATAGTGTGTTTTGTTCCACTTATCACATGGCTATAAGGTCTATTTGAGTCTCCATAAGATCAGGGGCTGGTCTTGTGCCGGTTGGCTTGACCAAACTTCATCGCGTCAAAACGCACCCTTCTACAAGCTTCTCCAAGTTCTTTCTCAATCAACAAAGGTATGGCTATATGTTACCAAGGAAAAATCAAAAGTGTTTTCATGCTTTAAAAATTTTAGGTCCTTTGTTGAGAAAGAATGTGCACACATCAAGACAGTAAGGTTAGATGGAGGGGGAGATTATTTCTCCATGGAATTCACAAAGTAATTGCAAAAAATGGCATTAAGAGGCACTTTACATGCAAGTACACCCCTCAAATGGTGTTTCAATGAGGAAAAATAGGCATTTCGTTGAGATAGCTAGATTTCTCATAAATGAAGGTATGTCACCATTCTCTTATTGGGATGAGCGTGTGAATATAGCTTGTTACTTCAAAAATGTTGATATATTTAGGTATTGATGTGTGTAAACACACTAGGACCGCTAGCACACTTTTTCCCCCCTTTAGGAGTTTTTTTTCCGGGCTTCTATATATATGCCTATAGCCCTAACACATTACATATCTTTGCACATTTTAGTGTAATACATTTAGTATTGTGTGTTGTGCTCGAAGCTTCTTTTTTTTCCTTGTGTTGTTCGCATGCTTCCACAAATGTCTTACTCCAACAATTGGTATCAGAGCAGGTCGCCGCTTCATCTAGGGCATCGTCAAAACCCCTCCTGTCACAATCTCAAAATCCCATGAAATTTACTCAGTATAATGAGGGTGATTATGAGATCAAAATTGCTTTGCTCTATGGTGTTCAAATTTTCATCTCAGCTCATTTCAAAATTTGAACACACTATCATAGTGCGTATGCAGGATATTTTGTCTTTTTTTGCCAAAGATATATACAAGTTTTGATTTGCCAATATAAGCATCTCAAAGTCTATCACAAGTTTAATCGAACTCATCAAGATAGTTCTTTTCAACTTTTTCACATACAATCATTTTTCTACATCAGGATATTTTAGTCAGTGGCCACATCTAAAAGCAGTGATGTATTCTATATGTTGGTTTTTGGGGATAAGTTGGATGGTACCAATTACCCATTATGGGCTTATATGATGCGACATGTATTGGTTGCAAAAGGACTGTGGACCATTGTGAAAGATGTTAAAAAACATCCTATTACACCTACAAATACACGTATTGAAGCTAATGTAGATGGCATTGAAGATGCTGATATTCCTCAGATTCTTGTTTGTGCTGTGGTTTCTACTACACCTACTATAGAGCAAGTTTGTTGGGATGGCAATGATGCTCAAGCACATGCATTGATAGCCATGTCTATCAAACATGCCATTATTTCTCACATTCGCTCTTGCAGAACAACTAAGGAGGCTTGGAATACACTTACCACATTCTACCATGCTAGGAATGAGGCTTATGTTGCTTACCTCTGAAAATAGTTGGAGAGTGAGCACATGAATGAACATGACTCTATGGATAGTATTTTGACAAAGATCAAGAATTCGAAGGAACACTTGATTTCTATTGATGAAGTCCTTCCTGAAAATTCACTTCTGCAGATAGTTCTGAATGATCGTCTACAGTAGACTTTTATGTTTGGTACTTTGATAGTGGGGTGACCAAACATATTACCTCACAGCATAGTTTCTTCTCTTTAGTCGAGTCCTACCCCTAAAGGGAATACTATTACATGCACCAACAACTCCTCTTATCATGTTATGGGATTTGATAAGATCATTGTGACTACTACTGATGGTAGTTCTTTTACATTGTGAGATGCTTTACTTGTGTTAGTTCTACTCGAGAGATTATCTTGGCATATGTGCCCACGTAGGAGAACATTGTAGTCCCTTTGAAGAAGGCTCTACCTAGAGAGAAGTTTGAAGCCTTCAGGAAAGCTTTGGGCTTACTTCCTTTTGTGGATTGATTCCACATAGCTTGGAACTTCCTTATACATGCGTGCCAGCTCCTTGTTCACCACATCACTTCTAGGGGGATCTATTGATATATGAAGAGGCAAAGACCAAACGAGAATGGAGGAAGGCTTCATATGAAGAGTTCAAACCTCATAAGGAGGACAACAATTGGGAACTAGTACATAAGAAGGAAGAGATGAAAATAGTAAAAAATAGGTGGGTGTACAAGACCAAGACGAATGCAAATGATAGCTTGGCAAGGTACAAGGCTAGAATAATAGCCAAAGGCTTCACACAGAGACAAGGGGTAGATTATGAGACGTTTATCCCTATGGTGAAAATGACTATCATTAGAGCTCTCATATTCCTATGTGCAGCAAGGAGGTGGCATATCTTCCAAATGGACATATAGAATGCTTTCTTGAATGGTGAGTTACAAGAAGAGGTGTTCATGGAACAACCTCAAGGGTATGTGGATCCATAGCATCATACCTAGGTATGCAGGTTGAACAAGGCCTGGTATGGCCTAAAGCAAGCCCCAAGGGCTTGGAATCAAAGGCTAGTGGACTTCTTGAAGAGATGTGGTTTCTCTCCAAGTGATGCAGACCCATCCTTCTATATGAAGAAAACAAATGACAAGCTGTATTTGATATGCATATATTTAAATGATCTCCTTGTGATAGATGATGATGATATAGGGATAAGGACCATCAAAGAGAAGGTTGGAAGAGAGCTCCAAATCTCATTTTTAGGTGTGCTTAAGTACTTTATTGGCATTGATGTGATGTATGGAAACAAGGTATCTAGCTCTCTCAAAAGAAGTATCTTCTACATGTGTTGTTTAGGTTTGGCATGATAGATTGCAAACCTATAGCTCAACCTATGGATTCAAATGTCTAGTTAAGCAAGGAAGCTACTAAGGAGCTAGAAGACCTTACACAATATAGGCGCATTGTGGGATCATTGATCTATGTTACACTCACAAGGCTTGACTTATGCTACATAGTTGGAGTTCTATCTCAGTTCATGTGTTAGACTCAAGATATAACCGGTAGGAGATGGTTGAACAACACCCTAAGAGGGAGGATTAGGAAGTAATCCTCAACCATGGCTATTAGGGTCAGTGGTTAGCCCATCATACTCCTAACTCGTAGGTCTTGAGTTCAAATCCCACAATTGGTATCAGATCTAAGGAAGTAGACTTGGGCAAGGCGGATGGAAGGTCCGCATGTCGATTTCAAAGGTAAGCTTAACAAAGATTTGAGTGTACCTCCCAATCCGTAGGTCGGATTTAGACATGTAATATACCGTTGGAAAGCTCTTCAAAAAAGAATTTCAATGAAAACACGAGATTGGGGATCCAAGATACCGAGCATGGGTGAGAACTAGGTTCAAGAGACCGAGGTTGAGGGCAAGGCAACTCCATAGGCTAGTTGCCAAGAAGCGGAAAGGCAAGGTTGAAGATACCAAGGTTGAGAGCAAGGCAAGTCCGTAGGCAAGTGGCCAAACAGTGGAAAGGCAAGGCTCAAGACACCAAGGTTGAGAGGAAGGAAAGTCTGTAGGCAAAGTGGCCAAGAAGTGGAAAGGCAAGGCTCAAGAGACCAAGGTTGAGGACAAGATGGTTTTGGGAGTTCCACGCTCCACCCTTTTGTCCAAAGCTAGAATCATTCTCATGCAAATTCACTTATCCCACATGCAAAGGAATTCTCCCAAACTCCATATAAGCAAGGCCTCCCTTCACTCCTCATAAGTCATTCCACTCTAGGCCATTGTCAAGAGTGAGCACTCCTTCCTCATGGAGTCATCATGCTCCTAGTGCATTTCTTGTAAGTCTTTTCATAATAATCAAGTTCATTATGTTTTCATTTCTTTTGTTCCTTCCTCCTTAGTTTCATTAATGTATGATTAATAGTAGATTAGGAGAAGGTGATTTCATTTAAACATGGTATCAGAGCATAGGTTAACTATTTCTCTTTTTGAGTTTTTGTCATTTACACTTTAGCATGTATTTCATTCATAATCCCTCCCTCCCTCCCCTATTTCTTGAATAAGAGTGCTTCTTAGCACTATTTTAATTTTTCTTATCATCTTCATCATTACCTAATGCTTCATCTTAAGTTGATATGCTTTGTTTAGTTGAGTTTTTCTTTTCATCATAGTAAATGCTTTTTAGCACTACCATATCCGAAGTGCTTATCAGCACTCTCAATGGAGAAGCCAAGACATTGATGAAGCACATCAAGAACGCAAGGAGATCAGTTGCCCACTGGAGCATTGTAACTAGAAGATCGTGATTGTTGGTTGATTAGAGCTGCTAGGTGAGATGGTCGAGCGAGCAAGTATATTGTGGTTGCAGCTTCGAATGCATCGGATTCGGGTTTTTGCTCGTGGGACTTCCACAGTAGAGTGCTGACAGCGTACCGTAAAGACGACAGTTTTACTTTCCATCATGATGCTCCAAGCCCATCAAACGTACTCAACGATACAGTGACCATGGAGGAGCAGCGGCTCCAGCACGAAGAGATAGCTCGGTTGGGTGCTAGCATCCTGATCGATTTCAATAATGGAGATCAGTTCATTTTTGCCAGAATACTTCCATCTGCTTGCCTGTAGTGCTCTGCTCACAATTAAGGGACAGATGGCAAGGAGGGCGCATCAGTCTGCTACCTACGGTCGATCTCTGGAGAACTTTGCTCGACTCTGCAGAGTACAGTTGCACAGTATGTCTATCACGTGAAGAAAAAATATGGGTGGCCACTGGCGCCGCGCGCAGATTGCTAATAGTCTAGAAACATCTACTTGCGATGCACTTCGCTAGAGATTGGGCTACTGCCAGTTTCGGAAGGGACAGGACACAAGCACAAAATGATAGCTCGGTGATACATAGACAGAGATGAAATGTAGCACGGACGTTTTAGAACCAATCGTCAAGCTCTTCAATTCCATGTGCAGTCCACTCTGCATAAATGAAGAAGAGACGTTGGAGCTCCAAGTGCTACGCGGTGCTGGAGATAAGAGTACATCCCACAATCTCTGCTCTCCACGTGAAAGCACAGCTAGCTCTCCACACAATGTGTTGATGCGCAGATTCGTAGTGCAAGTTGTTGATGTCAGTACATGCTTAATGCTCTATGCGTGAGACGAAAATGGTGCTGGCAGCTCATGCCTGGTTTTGGCAATCAATTAACAGAAATCTTGTACCTACTGCCTTCTGTGCAGAGAATCGAACCTGGCAACAAAAGATTTCTTCATGCACACAAAAGCTTTCTATGACTAATGAAGCATTTAGGCCCGGAAATCTGACAAATAGGAGAATGCCTCGTAAGGCTGCAACTAACCCGTGGCGCGCAATAAAGTACATCTGGCCAATCGATTCTCTCCAAAAACCTCCCGTGATCTTTGCCAGATATCTCCAAAAGCAAAGAGATAACATAAGCTTGGCAGCCATAGCTTGCGCTTGGTGTGCAAATGTGAGCCTCGTCCCATGGAACGAACTCAGTCCTTAAATTAAGAAGTTCTTCAATATCGTTTAGATCAACAAATGCTCGAATTCTCTTGAATTCTCCAAAGGCCCAAGAAGAGATTTCACACGGCTTTTATTTTTTGGATGTTTACATTTTCTCACATATGGCTACTTGTAAGGGATTTGACACCACCTTGAGTAGTACTCAAGGTAGGACCTTCCCAATGCCATGAAACGTTTTCCAAAGCTATGTTCACAACTTCTCCAACACCAAGAGAGAATAAGGCTACAAACAAGGACCAAGAGGAGCAAAGGACCAAAGTTGAAAGGATCTTACCAAAGGATCTTACCAAAGGATCTTACCAAAGGATCTTACCAAAGGATCTTACCAAAGGATCTTACCAAAGGATCTTACCAAAGGATCTTACCAAAGGATCTTACCAAAAGATCTCAAGGACAATACACACACCACCTACCCCATGATGTAAACTGTTGTACATGTGTAGGGATTCCATATTTCCCTAGATCCCAACAAAACCACTTGGATCCCAAATGTCCAAGTTAATGTCTTGGGATCCCATATGTCCCAAGATCCAAGGGATGCCATATGTCCCAAACTTGGATCCCATATGTCCAAGTTATGTCTAAGGATCCCATATGTCCTTAGATTCTAAAAAGCAAATGGACTAAGTGATCCCATATGTCACTAGTCCCCATATTAAAAAAGAAAGCTTCATCACATGGAGGGGGGTGTTGAGAGTTCCATGCTCCACCCTTTTGTCGAAAGCTAGAATCATTCTCATGCAAGTTCACTTATCCCACATGCAAGGGAATTCTCCCAAACTCCATATAAGCAAGGCCTCCCTTCACTCCTCATAACTCATTCCACTCTAGGCCATTGCCAAGAGTGAGCACTCCTTCCTCATGGAGTCATCATGCTCCTAATGCATTTCTTGTAAGTCTTTTCATATTAATCAAGTTCATTATGTTTTCATTTCTTTTGTTCCTTCCTCCTTAGTTTCATTAATGTATGATTAATAGTAGATTAGGAGAAGATGATTTCATTTCAGATGGTTCAAGAGAGTGTGCAAGGGTGAGGACATCAACCCAAGGAGAGAGCAAGGATTGTTCATTTAGGACAATGATCTCTAGAAGGGGAAGAGAGTGTTAGATTCAAGATATAACGAGCAGGAGATGGTTGAACCACACCCTAAGAGGGAGGATTAGGAAGTAATGCTCAACCATCGCTTTTGGGGCAAGTGGTTAGCCCATCATACTCCTAACTAGTAGGTCATGAGTTCAAACCCCAATAATTAGGAGGCGAGACAGTTCCAGCTATTTCTTCTTCTACTAAAGCAAACAGGTCCATTTTGTATTCTAATTTCTCACAGGAGAATGGAATAGTGAAGCGGAAAGGAAAGGTTTGTGTGCCAGATTTCCGGGATTTGAGAAAGAAAGTCATGCATGATAACCATGATGTTCCCTACGCACGACATCCTGGTGTTGATAAGACAATACAACTTGTTAGAAGAACATTTTGGTGGCCTAGATTAGCCAGAGATATCCATACTTATGTTCAACAATGCTCTATGTGTCAAGTCAACAAAGCAGAAAGGGTAAAAACACCAGGTCTCTTGCATCCTTTACAAGTTCCAAATCATAACTGGGATAATATATCCATGGACTTCATAGTGGGGTTACCACGGACCCAAAAGGAAGCGGGATACAATCCTAGTTGTGGTAGATAGACTGAGCAAGATGGCTCATTTCATACCCACACAGGAGACGATAGAAGCTCCACAGGTAGCGGAGTTGTTTATCCAGAATGTCTTCAGATTGCATGTGTTACCTACATCCATAGTCTCAGATAGGGATGTCAGATTTACAAGACACTTTTGGAAGTTTGTATTTGAAAAACTGAAAGTGTCACTAAAAATGAGTAGTGGTGATCATCCACAAACAGATGGTCAGACTGAGAGGGTCAACCAAATTCTAGAGGATATGTTACGGGCATATGTGTCTGACAGACAGACAGATTGGGATAGTTATTTGCTACTTGTAGAGTTTGCTTATAACAATAGGCCTCACAAGGTGACTGGGATGTCTCCTTTTGAGATGAACTATGGCATGAATCCCAATGCTCCTAGTACCATAGGAATGCCTAAGAAATTTCCTAGTGCTTCCGAGTTCTTAGTGAATCTCCAAGCAAACCTTGAAATAGCTAAAGCCAAGATGCAACAAGCAGCTGATAGAGCAAAAGAGTATGCTGATAGGAAACGATCTCCTAGATCCTTTGAGGAAGGAGACCGAGTCTTCCTTCAGGTACATGCTAGATCTACTTCATTGGGGAAGTGTAGTAAACTATCACCAAGGTATTGTGGACTTTGGAAGATAGTAAAGAAGTTGAGTGATGTTGCATATTGATTAGAGCTTCCTCTAGATTGCAGAGGCCATCTAGTATTTCATCTCAGTAAATTAAGAAAGTGTATATCTACGGAGGATAATCTAATAGAGGGTATTGTTTATTTGCAAGAAACGGATAGAGTAGATCATTCTCCAGATAGAATACTAGATAGGAGACAGAAACAATTAAGGAATCATGTCATCCAAGAGTATCTGGTAGGCTGGAGAGGATAACCACTTATAGACTCTACTTGGGAATCAGCAGCTCTGGTTCGCAAGTACTTTCCCTCATTGATCATTGAGGACAATGATCTTTAGAAGGGGGAGAGAGTGTCAGACATTGGTCTATAGAGACCATTCCATGTGTGTGGGGGACGAGGGCTACTTAGCCAAGGTCCTAA
Source organism: Ceratopteris richardii (assembly GCA_020310875.1). NCBI lineage: Eukaryota > Viridiplantae > Streptophyta > Polypodiopsida > Polypodiales > Pteridaceae > Ceratopteris > Ceratopteris richardii. The sequence continues at coordinate 60,577,010 of CM035420.1, read as the reverse complement.
GATCCGGGGTATATCCTAAGGTATTTGATGGTTAGTGGGGATGAGTGTTGCATACTGGCCACATGGCGATGCTAGATCATTCCAAATCACTGCTATTTTAGATACAAGAGGATATAAATGGATGGGAGGGGAGTTGGCACACACATTATTCGCATGTCTTCTTTTGAGGAAATCCTCACATCATGCATGTAGCTATAGATACACATATCAATCATGCAAAGAGAGTATTAAGGTATATGAAGAGTATAGTTACTTATGAGTTGCTATACGGGTATGATGAAGAACTTCAACTAAGATCATGGAGTGATGCACATTTGATAGGGAATGTTGATGATAGAAGGTCAAATCTTGCTAGCTTTTCATGCTAGATAGAGAAATAATTTCATGGATGAGCAAAAAACAACCCACATTTGCATTCTGTTCAACAAAGATTGAATATAGAGATTTAGCGCTTGTTACATGTGATGCAATGTGGCTTAAGAAGCTCTTGAAAGATCTTGGTATACAACTTGGAAAAATTCTATTTTATGAAGATAACATGCCATGCCTACATCTTGCATGAAAGGAGCAAGCACATTCAGGTGCATTACCATTATGTAAGGAAAAACGTTGCAAGTGGGGAGCTTAATGTTCCTTTTGTAGGTACAAAGGACAAGTTGAAGATATCTTCACCAAAATCTTGGATGTGACCAAGTTAAAAAAGTTTTCAAAGGCTATGAGCTTGCTTGATATGGACATTACCACCTTAAGTATGAGGGGGAGTGTTGAAAATGTAAACTATGTAAGATCTAGGTGGAGAAAAGGGTCAAAAGACCTTAATGTGGACAAGTTTCACAACTCAAATAACTTAGGGTATTCTTAAGGTTGGGAAACGTAGTCCTAAGGTGGTGAAGAAGTTGGGAGAAGCCTCCAAAAGCTATAAAAGGAGGTGAAGGGACACCGAATGTATCGAAGGCTTGTAGGTCATTGAAGACTACGTGATATATACTTAAGGAGGCTCAAGGAGAAAGTCCTCCAAGGCTCATGGAGCTGAAATCGAACACTCCAAGCTAGGAAAAATGTAGAGGAGGGTGTTATATGTAGAGAGCATGAGTAAGGAGGACTCATGAAGCCAACACTCCCTCTAGTCTCTTGTAGGTATGGACATAGGCTCCTTAGAATAGATATACATATTGGATTCAGAAGATTTAAGGTGCATTCAATAGCTTATATAGGTCTCTTACATTACCTAAGAGGGCTTCTTGAAATCGGTTTCATGTTAAGAGAAATTGGTGTATGTCTATGAGCCTAATTTCTACATAGCCTACATCTCTACATAGTCTATATTGTATAGTGTTATTGACTGACCTAAACAGATCCATTTGAGGTGTTCTATGACTTGTTCAAAATCATATGCATCATACTAAATTTCTCTAAAATCTTAAGTGATTAGGATCAATGTAAGGAAGGTAAACCAGAGTTTTGCTATAGAGTAGGAGGGAAGGAGTATGAAGGGACATACGTATAGGATTCATTTCACTTTTAGTGTGAAAATTTTAGGGATTAAATTCCATCAATGTCCTCATAGGAAAACTTGCCATGGTCTCACGTGGTAGAGGTGGTATAGGTGTCCTAAAAATAAATAGATAAAAAATGAATAAAAACATGTGTTATAATATCATTAAAAATATAAATTTATGAAAATAAACATATGTATGGGAAGATAAGTTTTTTCTTGTAAATGGAGCTACAAAGGAGACTTCCTTTGGGCACTAGGTAAGCATCTGTATGTTGAAGTCTAGTTCCACATCAAGCATGTCTGCATACTCATGCATGAGGGCCCTAAGGAATCAAGTCAAACTTTCCCTCTCATAAGATTCTTTATGAGAGAAAGTTTCCTCTTTCCCTCTCTACTACGATCCAGAATATCTATACATATAAAACAAAGAGGATCAGAAATCTACACACACACACACAGAGGCACACACACCCACATATATTTTGTGTGTGTGTGTTTGTGTATGTGTGTGTATATGTGTATGCATGTGTGTATGTATGTGTGTATGTGTGTCGATATGCATGTATGTATATGTGTTTGTATGTGTTTGTATGTGTATGTAGGTGTGTATGTGAGTGTATATATGTGTGTATATTTGTATGTGGGTGTATATGGATGTATGTATGCATATGCATGTGCATTGTGTATGCATATTTATATATGTGTGTGTGTATGTGTATGTATGCATCTCTATGTGTGTGTGTATGTGTATGTGTGTGTCTCTATGTGTGTGTATGCATATGTATGTATAGTTTGTGTATGTGTATATGCGTGTATATGTGTATATATACATGTGTATGTCTATGTTTGCATGGATGTGTGTTTTTATTTTTGTATATGTGTGTACATTTGTCTCTATGCATGTGTATGTGTGTGTCTCTATGTGTGTATGTGTATGTGTATATGTGTGTCTCTATGTGTGTGTAATGTGAGTATATGCATATGTGTGTGTATGTATATGTGTGTATGTGCATCTATATGTGTATATGTATGTGTATGTGTATGTGTATGTGTAAGTGCATGTGTATGTGTGTATGTCTACGTGTGTGTATGTGCATGTATGCATATGTATGTATAGTGTGTCTATATTTGTGTGTCTATGCATGTGTATGTGTGTGTACACATGTATATATACACGTGTACGTGTGAGTATGCATATGTATGTGTAGTGTGTGTATGTGTATATGTGTGTATGTTTCTCTGTATGCAAGTGCATGTATGTGTATGTGTGTGTCTCTATGTGTGTGTGTATGTGTATCTGTGTGTCTATGTGTGTGTAATGTGGGTGTATGTATATGTGGGTGTATGTATATGTGTGTGTATATCTATGTGTGCATGTGCAAGTATGTATCTGTGTATGTGTATGTGTGTGTATGCATATGTGTGTATGTGTATGTGTGTGTATATGAGTGTATGCATATGCATGCATGTATATGCATGTATGTATATGCGTTTTTGTATATGTGTATATGTATATGTTTGTGGATGTATATGTATGTATGTATGTATGTGCCTATAGTTGTGTATGTGACTGTATGTATGTGTATATATATGTATGTGTGTGTGTATGTGTGTATCCATGTATGTATGTATGTATGCATATGTATGTATGTATTTGTGTATGTGTGTGTCTCTATATGTCTCTATGTGGATATGTGTGTCTCTATGTGTGTGTACGTATATGTAGGTGTATGTATCTATGTTTGTGTATGTAAACATGTGTGTATGTGTGTGTATGCACATGTATATATAGTTTGTGTATGTGTGTGTATGTATACATGTGAATACGTGTGTATGTGTGTATACATGTATGTATGTGTATGTATACACGTGTATGTGTATGTATGCATATGTATCTATAGTGTGTTTTCTTGTATGTGTGTTTTTATATGTGTATATGTGTGTCCATTTGTGTGTATGCATGTGTATGTGTGTATCTCTATGTGTTTGTATGTATATGTGGGTGTATGTATATGTGTGTGTATGTATACGTGTGTATGTGTGTTATGCATATGTATTTATAGTGTGTGTACATGTATGTATACATGTGTGTATGTGTGTTTATGCATGTGTTTTATGTGTTTGTATGCATGTATTTGTATAGTGTGTTTGTGTGTGCATATGTGCATATGTGTGTATGTATATAAGTGTATGCATGCGTGTATACATGTGTTTGTATCTGAGTGTATGCATGTGTTTTTATAGTGTTTTTGTGTGTGTATATGTGCATATGTATGTATGCATGTGAATATGTGTGTATGTATGTGTGTGTACATGTGTACATGTGTGTATGTATATGTGTGTATGTATGTGTGTATGTATGTGTGTGTATATGTGTTTATGTATGTGTGTGTATATGTGTATATATGTATGTATATGTGTGTGTATATGTGTGTGTGTGTATGTGTGAATGTATGTGTGTGTATATGTGTGTGTATATGTCTATATGTACATGCGTGTTTGTATATGTGTATATATATGTATATGTGTGTATATGTGTATGTATGTGTATGTATATGTGTGTATAGGTGTGCATGTATATGTCTGTGTATATGTGTGTATGTATGTGCTTCTATATGTGTGTATATGTCTATATGTATATGTGTGTATGTTTGTGTATATGTTTGCTTGTTTCTCTATATCTATGTATGTATGTGTGTATGTATGTGCACGTATATGTGTATGTATGTGTGTGTATCCATATGTGTATGTATGTGCATGTGTGTGCATGTGTTTGTATGCATACGTGTGTATGTATGTGTGTATATATGCATGTGTACCTTTGGAAGGTCACTCGCTCAGTCACTCTCTCGATCACTCGCTCGATCGTGGTCGCTCTCTCTTTGTTTGCTCTCACTCTTATCCCAACACAAATGTGCTGGGAGAAAGCAATTTTGTTTTCAATTCCTTTAGCGTCATAGGCAGTTTGCCCCTACCGGTTCTTGAACCCAAAACAAAGAGGACTTGAGAATATCAGAGGATGTATCATTTGATGAGCTACCTCCTTGGTATAAGGAGTATGATTATATGCAAGAATATGAAGAAGACAAGCATGCATATGATGAAGAACAAATCGACTTAGAGCTAAGCATCCCAAGGAGTCCAATCAATGAAGATAGTTCAAGCATGAGCTCACCATGGAGGGGGAGATCTTCATCAATCTATGAATCACAATCAACCAAGAAATGCAAAGCAACTTTGGTAGAGTTGGATGAAGAAGGTAATGAAGTTGAAGATAATGAAGGAAACATGATGGAGAAAGAAGGCACATCAAAGAAAGAGATCAAGTACTCAAGGCATAGGAGATTTACTCCTCCAAAAGGTGAAGAAATGAAGTATTCAATGATTAATTATCCAACTGAAAGTTTTAGTTATGACTCTTAAATGACAACTCAGTATACATATATGAACAAACTAGTAGAAGATAATGATCTTGATTATTATGAAGATGCAAGCAAGTATGCCGAATGAAAAGAGGCAATGCAAGAAGAGATTGACATATGTGAGGAGAATCAAACATGGACTCTAGTGCCCAAGAAGGATAACGTGAAGGTAATAGGTAATAAGTGGGTTTATAAAGTAAAGGTGAACTCAGATGGATCTATTTCTAGTTCAAAGTAAGATTGGTGGCCAAGGGTTTTGCTCAAACCTATGGAGTGGACGTTGAAGAGAAAGTTATCCCCATGGGAAATATGAGCACAATTTGTAAATTCATTACAATGGTTGTAAGTGACGGACGGAAGCTCTTCCAATTGGATATCAAGAATGCCTCTCTTAATGAAGTCTTGGAGGAAGAAGTATACATGGAGCAACCACTATGTATTGTTCATAAAAGCTTTCTATATCATGTTTGTAGGCTGAAGAAGGAAATTTATCACCTAAAGCAAGATTGAAGGGATTGGAACCAAAGACTGGTGGACTATTTGTTTAAATGCAGTTACAATCAATGCAAGGCATTTCCATCTCTATTAATCAAACAAAGAGGAGAACTTGTAGTCTACATGTGTGTGTATGTAGATGATGTTATCATTATAGGTAATGATAAAAAAGCCATTGACGAGATCAAGGGAAAGCTTCGAAAGTAGTTTAGAATCCTTGATCTTGCAAATCTTAGCTATTTTCCTGGCATTGAAGTGATATATAAAGAAGAAGGTATTATGATCATACAAAGTAAGTATATTCTAGAATTACTTGAGAGGTTTGGGATGCTACATTCCAAACCTATTTCAAATCCTATGGAAGTTAATGTAAACATCAGATCACTTGATGGAGAACCATTAGAGGATGTAAATTTGTATTGATATATTGTAGGTTCTTTTCATTATGCCACAATACCTATGCCTGACATAGCATATGGAGTTGGAATGTTATCACAGTTTATGCATAGTCCAAGGGCTACACACTTGCAATTTGCAAGAAGAATGTTATGATATCTCAAGGCTACTATAAATGAAGGATTTTTTCTATTCATTTCATGATGATATGCAAGTCAAAGCTTAATCCAATGTGGATGGGGCACATTTGAAGGGATATAGAAAGAGTACAAGTGGTTACCTAGTCATGCTAAGTAGCAAGATCATCACATAGATTTCCAAACAGCAACCCTTAGTGGCATCATCTTCCATTGAGGCTAAGTATAGAGATTTTTTCTCAAGTCACATGTGAGCTAATGTGGATTAAGAAGCTATTTATGGATCTTTATTTGGAGATTGACACATATCCAATCTTTTGTGACTAGCATCCATTTAGCATGAAATCCTATCTATCCAACTAGAACTTAGCATATTGAAGTGCACTATCACTTCATAAGGGAAAAGGTGATAGACGAGAAAGATTTAGTATACCATATATGTACTAAGAACCACGTTTCTGACATGTTTACAAAGGATTTGAATGGAATGAATATTTTAAAGTTCAAGCAATGCATCAACATGAAGGAGCTTGGATGAAGATGAAGAATTGAAGCTTGAGGAAGAGTGTCAAAAGTCAAGCTTCAAGCATTACATGTGTGGGTAATCAATCATGGACATGTGGATGAATCAAAGTAAGAAAAAAGCCATGCAAATCCATAAAGAAAAGGCAATCAAACACACCCCAAGTCATATCAACTAAGTCCTCCAATTTAGGGTGCTGATTTGGAAAGGTAGTTCCTAGATTCTAGGGGCACACTTCTCACTATAAACGTAGCATGCATCCACACTTTATTTGGGCCATCTTCTTGGAATTCTAGTTCAATTAGAGTTAGCACTCAATGCTAAATTTATAATAAGCAATATCCTTACTTAAGATAGCCCTTGCTTCCTTGTTTCTCTTATTTGAGTAGGCATATCTATGTGCATGCACGAGCAATGTTGCAACTGTCTAACCTTGCATTGTTAGCATTGTTTCTCCCTCCTTATGTACTCATTTGATGTGAATCATGTTATATTGGATAGATATTCAATTCTATTTTAAGCTCACTAATTCTCGAGAGAATTCATGGAATATTTTGGGAGAAACTTTCATTTTAGTGAAGTTGGGTGGTTGCTATCACTCTTTGTGTATAGGTTATGTTGGAACTATTTTGCTGTATGTTGTAGGGTTTGGTTCTCCTTCTCTAGTCATTGCGTTTGTACAATTTTGGTGTCCTTGGGTAGCTATTAGATGGCCCTACAGTTAATGCAATTTTGAGATTCATTTTGTGCATGATCTCTAAGGAAATCTTGCTCCTGTGAAGTGAGGTCTCTGTTTGACCAGCAGTTGTGAGCATTCTACTAGCTCGTCCTGTGAAAATCATTTCTCTTTGTGTAAGAATCCATTTGAAGTGAGATTTCTTTTGTTGGAAACTTCTTGGCCTCTACTCCAAGTTCTCTTCATATGCTTTGGGAAATAGCTTTTATGATGTACAGAGGTCAAATATGGGTAGCTATGGAGGTCATTTGTACATCTTTGTTGCATAGGGGTTGAGAAACGTCCCCCACAATTTCTCCACAATTTTAAATTATAGACATGATGTAGTAGTTCTTGTTTTAGGTAAGAGATCACTCAATGTTGATTAGAAGTGAACCATAGTAGAAACATCCAAAGTTTGATGTTTTGGTCAAACTCAAAATCATTTATCTAGAGCAAGTTATGGTGAACATAAAAAAAAGACTTCAAAGTCTTGAGTAATAAACTATTTATCCCTTTACCTAGGTACATGTACAAATGGTGCATAGAGATGGAATAATATGGTAGTTTAGCTTGAGATTCTTAGAATGCACCTAGTTTACATGTATGTTCTATAAATGTCTTGTAAACACAGAGCAAGATAGTGGATCTGGCATGGATGTTTAATTCACCCATTTCATTCTTTTCATCTTTTTCACTCCATTCACCTTATCTAGAGAAAAGGTAGATGTTACTTAAAATGATTTGAGGAAATATGAGAACATGCACATAATTCCCCTTTTTAAATATATTCTGAGATAAAATCATCTTCTATTTACAGGTGTTTGTTTGAGAGATGATAACCATGCTGCTTAGTTTGGATTATATGCTTGAGGGGAAAGATATTTTATAGTTATACCTTGAATCATATCATTTCAAAGGTTGAAAATGTTTTTCAAGTTGGAGAGTGGGGGAAGGGCAATGCTATAAAGTAGGTTGGACAAAGGTAATGTTAATGTTAACCTTATGTACTTCTAGAGTACTTGAAAATTTGATAGCTTAGCCTAGTGGTCAATTTTGTTGGATGATAAGGATGAGCTGTTGGGCTCTGTCCCCATGAGTCCCTTGGTGCGCGTATTTTGCCTAATAACTCTCTAGGGCCTTCTTGAAGCATCCATTCTACTTAGCATGAGTTAACTTGAGTTTAGTCCAACGTAACTAGAGTGCTCATTAATGCATCTACCACTAATAAGCTCTAGTAAAAGGTAGAGAAGCAATGGTGGAGGTTTTGCATGCATATATGGACTTCAACTAATCTCGACATTGCAATTAGCTCCCAAATCTATATATTGGTCAGGTGAGTGGAGATTCGTAAATTATTCTATCTAGCATGTAGGCTAGGTTCTCAAAAAATCAACTCCCAAGAGTCTTCATTAAGATGGGAATGAATCAACTATGATATAGTTTCAAATGTTTCCCACTTCACACCAATTCATAATCTACATCCATCAAATTCATGGAACCCTTTTTTTTAGATTTCCCTCATAACCTAGAACTCCCTTCCATCCTTTCCAACACACCACTAATATCTACACTATAATCTTCCATGCTTTCTATGAGAACCCAGAACTCACTTCAATCCTTGCTAACCCACCGCCAACGTCAACCCACCTAATTCATACACTAGACCTCTTAAATTTATGGAACATTTTTTTCAAGATTTTTCTCACAACAAAGAAATCACTTATAATGGGAGAATCTATGCCTTCCGCAAATAGCTTGGGGAGTGAATGGCCTCACAAGTATATTTTCCTATACGATTGTTCACTCAAACCTATCATTATATAAGCTGGTATGGAATGAGCCCAAGAGATTTTGCTCATTGAGAGTAGGCTATGAGAAATTCCAAATGCAAGTTGTCCCACTCATAATACTTGCTTCTATTATCTCAAGTAGTGCCTTCAGAAAAAGCTACTCAGTGCCTTCACAAGACATGCACATAGAGACCATTTTTCATTAGGGACTTGCTTTCTCTTAGAATAGGTAGACTTTAGATGAAAGATTTGAGCTAACTTTAAATGTTTATATTATCATTATAAAAAGCCAAAGAGACAAGAAATGGATACAATATAAAGACGTCCGCTTAGAGCTAACCAGCTCTTTGATACAAAAACAAAGTGTGATGTATGGCTACTCAAGTATGACAATATAAGCAAGCAAGTAGAGGGCTTTTTTATCAAGTGGTCTACTAGCTTATTTAAAACCTGAAGATGATAAAAAAACGTTGGATATCTCCAAATTGAAGTACATGATGTGTTTATGTGACTTCAAAACTATTCCTTCAACTATCTACAAAATAGGGTTGATCACTCCTCGATCTGATACGAGATTGGCTGATGGAACTCGAGGGAATTGGAATTCAAAACCCAATACATGAGTACTCGTGCTTGCCTCTTTGTTTCCTCATGCTCCAAGTTTCAACAAATGAAAAGAATCATATGCTTCTATGGTTGGAGCGTGCTTTTTAACACATCCCCTCAATCTTCAACCTTGAAGTCTACATCCTAGATCCATCATTGCAATGCTTCTTTTCAAATTCATTAGTGTGGTTGAGTAAAACACTTTCATGAAAATGTCAACACATTGATCCTTGGAACTTATGTGTTGGACTTGTACCTCCTTAGCAAGCACCGTCTCTTGGATGTAGTCATAATGTACCTCTATATGCATTTTCCTATCATGAAACATGAGATTGGGAGATATGTACACACTACTTATGTTGTCAAACGTAATTGGAAATTTAGTGACCTGCAAATTTAATTCAATCATAATCTTATTGAACCACAAGATCTTAGAAGCAACTTGTGGTAATGCTCTATATTCAACTTCTACTCAAGATAGGGTAAGTATAGGTTGCTTCTTTTCCATCCATGAATAGACCTTTTCCCTATCATTAATACATATCCACTTGTACTCCTATTTTGCTTAGATCCATATTAATCTACATGTATATATGCTTTGATCTATGGATCATCCTCAAAAACATAGAAAATATGTTCATTCAAAGTACCTTTGAGATATATGAGTACTCTCTTAGTTGCAAGTAAGTGAGGATCCTTAGGTATGTGCATGAATTTAGATATCATACCAACTATATATGCTAGATCATGCCTAGTTTTAGTGGCATAATTTAAAGATCGCACTACAAAATTGTATAATAATGCATCACAAACTTCACTCACTTGCATTGAAGTCAGTTTTACATTGACTTCCATTGGATTTGTCAATGGTTTGAAACCTATAAGTCCATAATTCTTCAGTACATCGAAGATGTATTTCCTTCCCATGACCAGATGCCATTATATTTGTATATGACTTCAATACATAGAAAGTATCTCTCATCTACAAGGTATGAAATTTTAAACTCCTTCCCAAGTCTCTCCTTGATTTCCTTGATGCATTCTTTGTGATCACCTATAATAATCAAGTCATCTACATACACATCTAAGTAAACAACTGGCTAACCTTCTCTTTTTTAGAATAGTGATGAATGAGCATTGCTTTGTTAAAATCCACAATTGATCAAATAGTATACAAGCCTTTGATTCCATGCCCTCTGACTTTATCTTCAAACTCGAATGGTTGGTCCATGTAGACCACCTCCTTTAGCTCTTCATCTAGGAAACAATTCTTCACATCTATTTGAAACATCCTACAATTCATTCTAGGTGGAATTGAAGTCATTCTCATCATCTTAGTTACAAGGCTAAATTTCTCTTCAATGTCAAGTCCATATGCTTGAGAAAATCTTCTAGCTACAAGCCTTCCTTTACACCAAGCAATCCTACAATCTGAATGCGTCTTAAACTTATATACCTAGTTTTCGCCAATGGACTCCATGTTTTATCCCTTGGGACTAATGTCAAAGTTTGATTGTCTTCCAAGGATGTGACTTTCCTCCTGCATAGTCTCTTCGCATTCCCTTCTTGTTTTGCTTCTTCAAAGCTTGTGGGTTCTTCAATAATTGTGCTCATATATGCACAAGACGTAGCCATGAATAAGTCATCAGCGAGCCTTGCAATTGGATAGATTACCTTATAAGACCTTCTTACTTCGCCTTTCCATTTATTTGGATATCTGTTATTTTCCTTCCATATGTCCCCTTCCTTTGCATGATGATCTGTATCTAGCTCTATCCACAAGTCTTCAGCTTCTGTAATCTTTGTGATCAAATTCGAGTTTTATATGTTACTTTCAGGGGAGATAATTATTTCTTGGTATTGAATTATTAAAGATATAGAGATAAACTGTCTTACTATACTGGAAGTATGATTCAATATCATATACTCCAAGATTAATCAGAACACCATTTTACTACATTAGGAGAAAATATTTCTACAGCAATGAAGCTGTAGAAATTTTGGAGTATAGATGTTGGACGACAAGTGAATTTGAAAATGATTGATAGTGGTTGGCCCACGCCTGATAGTGTATGGGTTTACTGATATTTCTTCTCCATGTTTCACCTAATCTCTTCGTGAGGTTTGCAATCAGAAAATGTATTTAGCCAATACAGTTATACATTGTATCCTAAGGGGACGCACAATGAAAGTGAATATGAGCATTGAGGATGAAAAGTTAAGCAGCTGACATTCTGTAACAGGCGCATTGAAGAGAAACAGAAAACGGACAAATTGGTCTTCTACGGATGTCTATCTACCAGTGTGAACATGGTCATTTTCCGTGATCAAAATGTCGGTCACTTCCTTTTCGTTCTTTTCGCACGAGCTTTGGCAGATTTCGTACGTTGAAGATAGCTTTCGGTGGTATGGATTGTATCTCGAAAGTCAATATTTACTACACTTTTATATCATATATATCAGTTTTTAATATTTTGCTGCTTGCATCTCACGTCTACATGAACAATCAAACATAGAAATAGGAATAACGTATTTCCTTTAACGTAGTAGATTACGTTCAAAGTAGTACATGTTCTTCATGTACGACCATATTCATTGTAATACCAACCCGGCACCCAAAAACCATAAAACAGTAAAACATTTCTGTCGGACATACGTCGCGTATAAGTAAAACATTGCATCTTGAAACGCACAGTTTGGTCTGGCTTACAACCCCAAAGTGAAGAAGAAATAAATCTTTCATATGAATCTTTCTAAAATAAGTACATGACCGAACTTCGAAGGAAACATAAAAATTAGAATATTTTCAATCAAATATTTCTGCTATTTCTATGCTCTTTCCGCACTCCTTTTTCTGGGGTTTTATCTTGTTGTAAAACGTGTGTTTCACGTATCTGTCACGTGTATATATATATATATATATATATATATATATATATATATATATATATATATATATATATATATATATATATATATATATATATATAGTGTGTGTGTGTGTGTGTGTGAGAGAGAGAGAGAGAAACAAATATCCAAATGGTGACAAGGCAACGTTGAGAGAATAGCACCCATTAGATAGATGACAACATAAGCCTGCCATAGTCGTTATCGTGTGACATGCATTCGAAAAAAGCTGGTAGTCTATCACGCATGCATAGCATATATAGGCCGATATTATCCAAGAGGTGGCAGCGAAGCTGATCTACCACATGACGGTGCATGTATGCAAAGGATAGGGACTAATCGAAAGATTGGATCAATCAAACGTTATTGGCTCATTTTATGCTCTCCATGGTCTCCGCGAAACATCTGGACTATTGAATGGTGAAGGATAATTGTGTACATGGTTCAGTGCTCGGTTATGAACCTCGTCTTCTCTTTCAATTGAGACATACTCTCATTCTAGATTTTGTAATTCTGATCGTTAAAGGAATGAAACAGTATGGAGTAGCTTTGTGTTTGTCATCAGCAATTTTCCTTACTTGTCTCCCTACAACTCGGATCACCCAAAGCTTGCAAATTATTAGGTTTGGTTACCATGGCTTTACGTTCCAAAAGGGGATGTAGGGATGGGAATACTTTCGGAGTGGGAGATTAACCATACAGGGTCCCGGAAGCACAATTATACAATGGAATCCGTAACGAAGGTATGGAATATAGCCTACTATGGGAAATTGTTGAATCAATTATCTTTTAGCAAGATCTCCTCCTGCAAAATAATTATTTTGTGAATAGAAATTCGACATTCTTTTCCACTGGTGCATCAAAGAAGGAGTTCCATTAATCATATAAACAAGGAGAAGGCCAGCTCCTGTAGTTTCTTCGCATAAATGATTGCGGGAGTTCTGTGGTGAATGTTCCCCTCTTCAAACTATCCAAGACAAGTTTCGATTGACCCTGGCGTTACTCAATCCAGGGTTCTGGACAATGGACAATGTTGCACATGCATGGTGCGTATGGAGAAAAGACGGAAAACGATATTAAAATGTACTACCGACGTGTCAGGACATCTAGTATATACGGACGTTCTTGAAGTCATACTTTTGTCAGTTCTGTGGATATGTCCAAAGTAGGTGGTCAACGACGTTCTCGTATAATGGAGCCTAATAGAAGCTTGAAGTGTGTGCTCACACAAATACATACACACACATCTCTCTCTCTCTCTCTCTCTCTATATATATATATATATATATATATATATATATATATAGAGAGAGAGAGAGAGAGAGAGAGAGAGAGAGCGCTTTTGTAGGCTACCTTGCAGGAGGTTGTCAGCGTGTCACTCCCGACACCTAATCCACGTCGATGACTAGTACTATTTTAACAGCTGAGACCGATATGCTTTCAAAGCGTCTACATAACAACGTAGGGCCACATTTGTCGATGATAAGACGAACAAATGAACTTGATGGCGATAACATGTGAGACAACATAACACTGCCCAATCGATATGCAGCATATGCATATCCCTCATGCATAGATAATAGTGAGGAGGTGAAAGCAAAGCTACCTGTCAAAGCATCAAAGTCGCACCACATGCCGTTCTTAAAGGATGCATGCATAGCATAGATATGTGGCATTAAAGTTGATCCTCAAAGCTCTGGTGGTTAGGTTGTCCGATCAAATTAGGTGCCTTCTTTGGATTACGTTATGTTTGAAACACAGTAGACCCATTTATCGCTTCAAGAATGCCCCATTTTCTTTCCATAGCATAGATATAATTTTGTATCCTTGTGCGGCATATGAAATCAAGGGGCTGCATAGCAGGATGAGGGCAAGACAATTGAAGTTCAAGAGCATTTCTCTTTGAAAAGAGAGTAGAAACTTTAATCACTTCAAGAATTCCCTAATCATTTCCATAATAATGATATAATATTGTATTGTTACGTGCTCGGATCAAATTAGGTTCCGTCTTTGGATTACGTCATGTTTGGAACAAAGTAGACTCTTTCATCTCTTTAAGAATGTCCCATGTTCCTTCCATAACATAGTTATAATTCAAGACCAATTCGACACAAAACGGACCCACTCCTAGCTATCGACTTGACTTTCGTACACTTTGATAGTATATATCTCCGTTAAAATCTCGATTGCAAGCATCATTTGTTATTAGAGTGGGTTTCATTTTGCGCTCTTATTTACAGATTGGGCTATCGTGTTATGCTGTATAAGATCCTTCTTGTAAAATTTGTCTGGTTGAAGAAGAGGAAGAAAAAAAGTTTCTTACTCTCTCCATCTATAGGACCTCCATCTCTAAATTTGTGTGCTTTCCATGAATATATATTTTCCATCCTTTATCATTGTTCTCATCGCATAGAATCGCCGTTGTGGCTTGTGGAGTACAGGAAATAAAATAAAAGTATCCCGGAAATATCAAGACCAGCCTATAGCTTAGTTACATGATACATCATCTTAAGTGACTTTCAGCAATATGTCGTATGTGTTGCTCAATTCTTCTTCTTTACGTTTCACCTATTCTCTTCATAGATTTAAATTAATGGTATGAAAATAGGTAGTCTAATTACCCATTGTATTATTACATAAAAATATGCAGAAATCCAACCCGATAAAAACACACACACATACATACATTCACACACACCACACACACATGTGTGTGTTTATCGGTACGTATTTATGAATGTGAGTAATAAGACAATGGAAAACCACACATACAGATATACATTCATTTATACATACATACATACACACACAATGGATAACCACAAATACAGATATACATTCATTTATACATACATACACAATCGCGCACATACATACAAACTTATACCTCTCAATCAAATTTATTTTGTGTTGTCCACAAGGTACATATGTAGTGAAGACCTTGATTTTTCATTTTTCTCTTCCAAGTCCCTACCAGAACATATGGGTTATTCCTCATTGATATTCAATGCATATATTGTATTTCTTAATGAGAGGACAACACCATTCAAGATATTTGGGTATGTCCCTAGGGTAATTGCTTCAATAGCTATTTATTTGCTTTGCTATTCTAGCTATGCACTAGTTGCTAAGGTTTCATCTGTAAAAAGCCTTGCTGGTATAGGATGAAAGAGTATGCCAAATATAGAGCATATTGGCGAATGTCAAGCTCATTAAAAATTATGAGAAAAGAATAATGCTCTTAGAATACATCATTGTTCTTGTCACAAAGATGATCTTCTAAACACAACCATAGATAACTTTGATAAAAAAAGATGCCAAAAGATATTCTAGATACTATTTGCTTTCATGTCTATTACTTGAGCTTCACATTAGAATGAGATGTCATTCTACTTGTATTTAACCCTTGTTTTGTTTCTAGAAAACACATTTTTTCCTTACAATGATATTAGAATGTCATGGTTTCTATAGTTTAAATTCATTGATAATATTTGGCATGTATTCCTTTGTATTTGTCTTCTAAAGTTCCAATCAGGAAGCCCTTTGAGTGGATTAATTTTTGTCACTCGTACTCGTTCTCTTGTGCATGTGAAGAAGCTTTTATACGCTTTATAATGAGAATTTTCAATACCCTAAGTGCTGCATGTGAGAACTACCCCTTTTTGACACAGGATTGACCATGCAAAAACGAATATGCTCTTAATACGTAAACATTAAGAATGTGATGTTTTTATTCAAATAATAATGCTAGAATCAAAAATCTCCTTGAAACTCATTGTTGAAGTTTGAGGTCTATGTAAGCTTGCAAACAACACAAGGAAGAAGAAGAAGAAGAAGAAGAAGCTTGGAGACCAAAACACAATACTAAATGTATAACGAAGTGAACGCACAAAGATAAGGGTTATACATGTATATAAAAGTGGGGGGAAAAAATCTCCTAAAGAGGGAAAAAAGTGCCCTCATTGTCCTAAGTGAGTTCACACACATCACTATGCAAGTATATCAATAAATTCCCTCTAGGAGTGATGTGGTGTACAAGGAGTTGGCACTCATGTATAAGGAAGTGTGAAGGTCTGCGGAAAGAGATCAATCCACAAAAGGAAGTAAGCCCATAGGTTTGCAAAAATATTCAAACTTCTATTGAGGCACAACCTTTGTGATAAGATCTACATTCTTGTCCTATGTGGGCTCATATGCCAAAGGGATCTCTCAAGCACATAACCTCTCCCTAATATAATGATAATGCACATCAATGTGCTTTATACAAGCATGGAACAAAGGGTTCCTTGCAACTACCAATGCACTTTGAGTGCTAGTGAAAATGGTGGTTGAAAAACTCTGATCAACACCCAAATCAGCCAAATTTAATGGTCCTCATTAAAGTATATATTATCTTGATATGAAGAAAATTGTGTTGACAAAACTTTGTATTGTTGTACTCATTTCCAGAGAAAACTGAAGCAGCTCACACACACACACTCATCCAACATTTTGATTGATCCAATGCATCTCTCACAAAGACAATAGGCTCAGGTTTTATAAAAGGAAGTTCGATAGACTCTTGAGGCTGTTGTTGTTCAACATTCCTAAGAACAATAATAAAATGAAGTGCACGGAAAGCATGATCGAAGCAATCTTCAACAACAAAAAAATAATCAAAGGCTTTTTGCTTTCGACTGCCCCTGTTTTTGAGAGAAAAGGAACAACGATACCTACTCTATTCTAGAGCCATTCTATCTTTGACTAGCTATACAAGAACTGTCCTCACTTCCTATCAATACAGACGTTACATGTTCATAAAATATAACTTGATTTTCGGGATCTTCTATCCTTTCGAGCTCTGGTATTTATCTTTTTGTTCTGAGTATCCGATGACGTCCCATAAGGAGGATTGCAATTTTCATTGAAATTGCTAGCACATGCAGCAATTCAAAGTATGACGACTGTACTTTGTCGCATACGAAGGAAAAGCTTTACCACATGAAGTGGGGTTATGAGCAGCGACTTTTGATCTCAAATTCTCATGCAAAAATAGGAATCACTTATTCCTTGTCTTTTGGTTTGCGATTCTTGGACGCTTTTCCAAGATTTCCTCTTCTTTTCCGAGGTTTTGAGTTATGCGGCACTGCCATGAACCCCCCGCCGGTTTGGTGGGTCAAAGATGAACGTGTGGCAACAAGATGGAAAATATCTTAACAAAAAAAAAAACACTTTAATCATATATGAAGAAGAAGTGGTGTGTAAACTTGACGTGGATTTATTTATCAAGAAGAAGTGGTGTGTAAATTGGACGTAAGATAGGAGATAATCTTGGTTAGTTTATGGCTACAGCCGAGAACTTTAAGTGATTCCAAAATATAGTCCCATTCTAGCGTATCATAAGCTTTGTGAAACTCGATCTTGAGGAAAATGACATCTTTCCTTGACTCATCCATGAAGTCAAGACCTTCCCAAATATCAATTATGGCTTCCAATATTGACTTGCCTTTGACAAAATCTTTTCAGTCCTCGCTTAGAATGTTTTGACAAGCATGTTCAAAGAGAAGGTCCGGTTGGATCACCACAATAGTTTTGAAAGCATTCTTTGAGTGGTGGATTTTTGATCTAGAGGCTTCACTAAAAGTATCCAAGCACCTCCAAAATGTTTGTAGGCTTGTAGAGTCCTTGTGGATAAATGCACTCATATCATCGGCAAAACGTCTGATGGTGATATGGCCCTGGTTTCGGGAACTTCATTGCCTTATCTCTGAAAGCTGCATCTATTCTTCACGGCATCCCTTTACCTTGAGTCTAATCACCTACAAGACGAACATAGTCATCATCACTCCATAACCGAGGCATTGTTTTATGATAATCATTTCAAAA
This sequence comes from Ceratopteris richardii, assembly GCA_020310875.1. Lineage (NCBI taxonomy): Eukaryota > Viridiplantae > Streptophyta > Polypodiopsida > Polypodiales > Pteridaceae > Ceratopteris > Ceratopteris richardii. Next base: position 60,558,653 of record CM035420.1, on the reverse strand, counting down.
GTGGGTAGGACGTCCAAACCAATGAGTGCTAAGGACTACGTTTTTTAAATAACTTGACTCAACATTTGACAAATAGAGAAAAAAGAAATCTTTCAGATCACACAACCAATTTCTTGTTCCTTTCAAGGTTTAAACATCTATTCCATATAGTGATGTTCAAAAGTTTTTGAGACATTTTTCCATATAGAAATTAAATATATGCAACTGCATTGAAGCAAAAAGAAGGAGAATTGACTATACTAAGATTTCGAAAGGAAGAAATATCCTTAAAGAGCACGTTTGTTATAAGTTCATCCATTCCTATGATAAAGAAACGGTTCAAAATATTTGAGTAATAGATTAGAAAGAAATAATTAAACCAGAATTTTTGAATTTTAAGATTTAAAGTGATTCTAATGATATATGTGAAAAAGAAGAATACTTGGCTCAATTCAAAATTTAGATTCTTCGGCTTCTCCTTTCATAAGAATGGTGTTTATAATGAGAGATAGGAATGATTTTCACAAACAAGACGGAAATTCATTGATTCCATGACTTTATATGGCTTTCTTGAAAGTGATTTCTCATCAAATTGAATTCACCCTAAATAAAAATGACGACGTCATCAATTGACATAGAAAAAAAAGTAGTTTATTGTTTTGCAAATGAACTACTTTATTATGATCTAACTCTTTACATAGAAAATGACTCCATAGATCTTGCGAAAAATGAGTTGATTGATTGTGACAAGAAGATGCCAACTACATGTCTTTCAAATGGGTTGCTTGGTTTCCAAGAGAATAATTCGTGTGATTTGATGACATTTTTTTGTTAAGCTACCTCGACTGCGAATATTGTCATCGGTATAATGTGAGTGAGCGGATTGATTCTAATGTGAGTAGTTTGATTGATCCCAATAGGGATAATATGAATGAGATTAACTTAGATGGAAACTATTTCTTTAAAAATATAAAGGAGACATATTTACTTTCACGTGTGGTTTTTTTCCTAATTGAGACAAACAATCAGGTGGTAGTTTGTGTTGAATAATTAGGTGGTATTTTGTGTTGAATAAATTGAACTTTATATTTGTAAATGATATTCTCTTAAGATAAAATATATGAATAATAGTTTACGCGTCCCTAAGTTCATGTTTTTCATCCAATGAAATATATTAATATAATTACAAAGGAAGTAGCTTGAGTTTCCATGCCATGTTCAATGAACTTGATATGTGTAAAACAAGTAGTGTGTTTAAGATTATTTCAGTGCCCGTTAAGAATGTAGCAAAAGAAAATAATATTCAAGTAAGGTTGGAGCATGTTGTTCTTCAAATCAGTATAGAGTATACAATAACGTACATAGTAATCAATGTATTGCTCAAATCCATTTCACAGATATTTATTGGATGTTTATTTCTTGTAGAAGATCTATTGGCATTCCATGGTGTTCATGATGAAGATGTGAGTGCAAAACATTTTATGTCGGCCCGTGCGTTCTATCAAGGTTTGCTTACGTTTCCTCTAATAAGTATTTATAAACATATGATGCCATCGTATTCGACTGGATGAAAATACAAAATTAGAGGATTGAAAAGTATTTTGGAGTTGTAAATTACAAATATATTTCCTTGATTAGAATCATGGCTTTTATAAAAACGGTTCATATAAAAACTGTTGCTTTGACGAATGTTAGATGCAATTGCTTTAGAGGAATTGAATCTGTAAAATGTACATAATACTCATGTAGGCTAGTAGAAACTGGCTCTTTAAATGAGTATTGAGTATATATCAACTTAGATATTGATCGATGTATGTTTCAAACCCAATTCAGAGATATTTGTTGGATGTTTACTAGTTGTAGAAGGTGATGGTATTCATAAAGATATGACTGCAAAACATTTGATGTAGGCCCATAGATTTTTCAAGGTTTCCGTACGTTTCTTCTAATACATATTGATGACCATATGATCTCATTGTATTTGACTGGATGCAAAATACAAAATTAAGAGACTGTAAAGTATTTCAGATTTGTAAATTAAAAATATATTAGCTTCGTTATAAGCATAGATTTGATGAAAAGGCTCCTATATTTTTGTATGATCGTTTGAAGAATGTTATTTGAGATTATTATAGAGTAATTGAATTTTTTTTTGAGCCTATTTTAGATTAATTTAATGCTATTTTATAAAGTTAACACTGCTTGAACTTATTTCATGAATGTTACTTGCGCTTATTCTAGAAGTGAAGATTGAGAGAAAAGATAATAATAATTAAAGGAGACGACATGAAGACAAGTTTGTCCCATCACGAGGATGTGCAAGTCTGGAAGGGATGGATCTTGTAATGATTTTTAACACAATAATGAAACATGTTCAGATTAAGAATATATAATGCGAACACACACACACACACACACACACACACACACACACATATATATATATATATATATATATATATATATATATATATATATATATATATATATATATATATATATATATATATATATATATATATATATATATATATATATACCATTCATTTCATGTTACCTTGGATGAAAAGAAAATATGATAGTTATCATGATAACTATTGACTCATGCTTAAATGACTCACTATTGACACCAAATGTTGATTACCTTGCAGTACATACAAAGAGGAAGCAGTATTAGTAGTCCATGCCTAATAAAGGAGAATGCATTTACTCGATATGAATCATGGTGACATGATGCATGTGGATTCTAAATATGTTTGAAAATTGACATGTGGACAATGTATGGGAGATGAAGGTGTATGCTATGATGAATGCGTTTCTTGTTTGGATATTCACCATATTTGCGTGTGTCTTTTATTGTGGCCATTGGTTCTTGGTGTGTGTATACCAACATATTAAAATGGTTCTTGTGAGTGTATGCGCGTACATGCGTATATAAATATTGTTTCCATTAGCTCATAAATATCTCGGTTTTTTCTCCATGGCTAAAAACGATTTACATATCAGATGAAAAGCTGGTGAATTACTTGGCTTGATGCTTTTAACCTCGAGTAAATGACGGGCAGAAAATGCGTTACGTATGAGCTGCAGGGAGAGTAATTGAGTAACTTTAACCTTAATTGATTTCAGATTGTAATATTTTTCGTTAATGCAACGATTATCATTCTTTATGTCGTTAATGTTCTCTGCAAACCAGAATTTTTTGTAAAGATGCGAAGGATCATCCAAAGGGTGAAGACGAAATAATGAAGCGAGTTGGAGAAGACAATGCCAACAGATCGATGTCCTGAGAACACGAGGATTCAGAAACGGAAAGGTTCGAATTTCTGACTATAACCTCATCATTTCAGCTGAATAAAGTTAGTAATCTTCAAAGACTTGGCGAAATGAGTCTGAAATTATACATTTCTTTCTAGTCGCTTCTTCGATAAGAGGCGAAGCACATATTTTCAAAGTCCAACCAGTGGCTGGAAAAACTGGAAACTTCGAAAACAATTCTCCGAAGATTAGAACTTCAAACTCAGATAACAGTGACTTATGTATTACAGTTATTAGTCACTACAGAATTTCAGCATATATAAATTGCAGATGACGTCCTGCTGAATAAAGCGATCACATATTGGTCCAGGCTATATTATGTGTTGTTACAATTGGCATGTAGAGTAATGCAAGGGATGAGTAATTTACACACGTTCCTCACAATTATATTTAAAAACAGATGACTAGATATTGTGATAGCGCTACTTCTATTGCGTTGACTGCGAGTGTGAGAGAGAGAGAGAGAGAGACAGAGAGAGAGAGAGAACTCATAGTATTTTTTGTTTTCTATCATTATCAATTAACTATTTGTTTCGATGAATGGTTTTCATTAATTGTTATGGGAATTCACTACTTTGTGGTTGACGGGAATTATTGGTTTCAATAATCAATGAACTGGAAACGGTGATTGAAATCATTATTGCATTAATGACATTGATAAATGGTTTGAAGAATTCTTTTAGGTTGATGTTTGATTCGAAAATGATGCTTGATTCGAAAATGATGTTCCAAATGTCTGAAATGCTCCAAATGGGGATGGGAAAATGATTGGAAAATGTACAATCATTGAAATACATCAATGGTTATTAAAGATTGTTTCTATTATTCTTTGATTGGCTAAAGATTGAATCTTGTTTTCTACAATTCTCAATTGACTGTTTGTTTCGATGAACAGTTTTCATTAATTATTATGGGAATTCATTACTTTGTGGTTGACGGAAATTATTAAATTCAATAATAAATGAACTGGAAACGGTAATTGAAATCATTAATTGCATTAATGACATTGATAAATGGTTTGAAGAACTCTTTTAGCGAAGAACAACTCTATGTTTTGAATGTTGATTGTTTCAAATGATGCTTGATTCGAAAATGATGTTCCAAATGTTTGAAATGCTTCAAATGGGGATGGGAAAATGATTGGAAAATGTACAATCCTTGAAATACGTCAACGGTTATTAAAGACTGTTTCTATTATTCGTTGATTGGCTAAAGATTGACGGATAATCATTAAATGAATGGCACGGGACAAGCAGAGAAATTATTCACGATGAGCGAGTGTTTGTTCAATGGAGACTGACTATACTAAGTTATTCATGATTGAAAGAAATTGCCAATTAACAATAATATTTCGATTAATTTTTCAGAAAAGACAAATCTGTCATGAATCCTGAACGAATAAAAAAAACTTTATTTCGTTTTTACAATACTTGAACTTGTCTAAAAAGGAACAAGGTACAAAGTAGTTGGGCGGAGGTACAAAGAACTTTAATATGCCTATTGTCCCTTTCAAAAGGACAATAGATTATTAAGTATATATCAACTTAGATATTGATTATTAAGTATATATCAACTTAGATATTGATTTATTGGATGTTGATTAGTTGTAAAAGATGATGGTACTTATAAATATATGACTGCAGAATTTTTGATATAGCCCCGTACAGATTATGAAGGTTTCCTTATTCTTTGTTTCTAACCCGTATTGATCACCATATAGTATCATTCTATTCGACCGGATGAAAAATACAAAATTAAGAGATTGTAAAGTATTTCAGAGTTGTAAATTATTATTAAATTATCTTGGTTATAAGCATGGATTTGATGAAAATGTTCACATATTTGGGTATGATCTTCTGACGAATGTTCCTTGGGATTATTTTGGTGAAGATCGAGACAAAAGAAAATGTAATTGATGGAGATGAAATGAAGCCAAGTTTGTGCCATGAGGAGGACGTGAACGTTCGGAAGGGATAAATCTTGTAATGATTTTTAACACAAGGATGGAACAAGTTCAGACTAAGAGTATCTGATACAAAAATATATATCTCACTCATTTCATGTCATCTTGCATGAAAAGAAAACATGATGCTTATCATGCTAACTATTAACTCATGATTAAATCATTCGGTATTGACACCAAATGTTGAACACCTTGGAGTACATGCGAAAAGGAAGCATTTACCCGATATGAGTCATGGTCACTTGATGTCTGTGGATTGGAAATGTGTTTGAAAATTGACGTATGGTCTATGTACGTAAAATAAAGGTCTATGCTTTGATGAATGCGTTTCTTGTTTGGATGTTCACCATATTTGCGTGTGTTTTTTGTTGCGGCCATTGGTCTTGGTGTGTGTATATCAACATATTAAAATAGTTATTCTGAATATATGTGCGTAAATGCCTGTATAAATATTGTTTTGATTAATTCATAAATATCTCGTTTTGACTCCATGGCTAAATAAGATTTTCATATCATATGAAAAACGTATGAATTACCTGGTTTGATGCTTTAAGCCTTCAGTAAATAACTGGTAAAGAAATGCGTTACGTATGGGCTGCAGGGAGAGCAATTGAGTAAATTTCACCGTAATTGATTTCAGATTCTAATATTTTTTCCGTAATGAAAAGATTATCGTTCTTTATGTCCTCAATCTTCTCTCCAAGGCGGAAATTCGTGTAAAGATGCGAAGGATAACCCAACGGATGAAGAAGGAATATGAAGCGAGTTGGAGAAGATGATGCCCACAGATCAATGTCCTGACAACACGAGGACTCAGAAATGGAAAGGTCCCATTTTCTGATTATAACCTGAGCATTTCACCTGAATAAAGCTAGTAATCTTCAACGACTTGGCGAAATAAGTCTGATACTATTTGTTTCTTTCTTCCAAACAATTCTTCAGAGATTAGAAGGTCAAACTCAGATAACAGTGACTTATGTATTGCAGTTATAGGTCACTACAAAATTTGAGCATATATAAATTGCGCATGACGTCGTGCTGATTAAACCGATCAGATATTGGTCTGGCGAATGTTATGTGTTGTTACAATTGGCATGTAGAGTAATGCAAAAGATCAGCAATCTACACACTCTCTTCACATTTATACTCAAGAATAAATGACTAGAAATTGTGATAGCATTAATACTATTGCGTTGACTGAGAGAGAGACAGAGAGAGCGATCATAGAAGTTCGTTTCCTATCATTATCAATTGAATGTTTGTTTCGATGAATGAGTTTGATTAATTATTATGGGAATTCACTACGTGGTTGACGAAAATAATTGGATAAAAGAACAAAGGAAATGAAAATGATAATTGAAATTATTATTGCATCAATGACATTGATGAATGATTTGAAGAAACCTTTTAGCGGAGAATAATTTAATGGTTTGAATGTTGATTGCTTCAAATGATGCTTGATTGGAAAATACGGTTCCAAATGTTCGAAATGATTCAAATGGTAATGGGAAAATGATTGGAAAATCTACAATCGTTAAAATACTTCAATGGTTATTAAAGACTGTTTCTATTAGTCATTGATCGGTTAAAGATTGACTTAATATAATCATTCAGGGAAAGGGACTGAACTAGTAGAGAAATTATTCACGATGCGCGAGTGGTTGTTCAATGAAGACTGGCTATGATTACGCATTCATGACTGAAAGATAGTACCAATTAATAATACTTCGATTGATTTGTTAGAAAGTCAAATATATAATCAACTTTGTACAAAGAAACACCTTATTTAATTAGATCTCGTTTTTTAAATACTTAACAAGGTACAAAATAGTTAGGAGGAGATACGAAGAGCTTTAATATGCCTATTGTCCCTTTCATATGGACCCATTTCATTTTCATCTTCTCTCCTTGACGACCGAGATCCTCCAATACGTAGACAGAAAGACTCTTAAAACTTTTGATTCATTTTCCTCGCAAAAGAAAGGATCTCCTATTGGAGAACTCGTTGAACGTATTTCCGAAGTTTACCGTGCGTCTCTCTTTCCAAACCTTTCACATACACTTTTCCTCTCATAGAATTTCAAAAAGTGTGAAGAGCAACTGACGTCCGTGGCTATCATATTTCGCTATCATATTTCGCTATCATATTACATTTTATGCATGTCTTAAAGAGATAATAAACGTACCATATTTTGTAACGCATGGCTTGCGGGAAGGATTGCTTTCAATTCTTCGGACCTCTTTCGTTCATCATGATACCTCTTTGAAGGATTTGATGAAGCAGAACTCTTTGAAGGAGAGTCATCTTTTTTATCTCATTCGGTTGATGCCAAGAGATCAAAACTTAAGCTCCCACTTGATGCACTATCATGAACGACACCACTCATAACTTCGGGATTTGTGGAGACTTTATTTCCTAATGAACATGGGAATACCTTCCATGTAGTTTCGACAAATGCATTGTAGACCTCTTATCTATATCTTGCTTATGTATCTATGTAATATATAGTCCACTCTACTCCAATATTTGACTCTTCATTTTTTGCGAAAATAGTCTTCATAGTCTATATTCACGGGGCTTGTCTATAATGTCATGTCTAATCCATCCGTTAGTTTTAGAGTTCCATAGCAACTTTCACTAACATAGTCCATTAGGTTTTCGTTTCATAGATCTAGGGGTATGTTCTTTTTTTATGAGTTGAAGATTAGAATGTGGAATGAGATGGAGTCATTTTAAATTGTGTCAAGTTTCAAATTTTCTCAGAAACGCGTATGGTAGTGTGGGTTCATTCTATTCCAAGATATCCAGAAATATTTCTTAAGGTGTGATACCTTTTAGGCTACTTCATTTGAATACAAGAGTGCAGAAGCGATGTCATTGTCTCTCTTAAGTGGGGAGATCACTCATATCTTTCAAAAAATCGACCCAAGGCACTTGCTTTCCGAACAAAACCATAATCATCCACGTAACACTCAGAGCTATCATGTTAAGTATCCTTAATACACCTGAGTCACAAATAAAATATGTCCATGACAATTGTATAATATGGTGCTTGAAAAGTCAAATCATTTCACTAAAATTAAAGAAGATTATTTTGCGTTCAGTTTATTTTCTGAGCAAAATCAATTTTTTTTTGAGCAAAATAGGAAGATTTAAATTAGTGCTCAGCCTCCATTCCAAAGAGAATCATTCTAACTCTTGGGAGAAGTATTCTCCACCTCCATCAGACCTCAGTCTCTTAAGCTTTTGACATGGTGCTCCCTCTGCATATGCATGAAATGCTTGAAAGCTCCAAACACTTCTGACCTTTCCTTCAAAACATACAGAGGCATCCATCTTGTAGCATCATCAATGAAAAGAACATAGTACCTTGAGCCACTGATAGATCCTTCTTTTGTTGGTCCCCAAACATCTCTATGAATGAGCCACTGATAGATCCTTCTTTTGTTTGAACCCTGTTTTTCTGAAATGGTAACCTATGTGATTTTCTCATCTGACATGATTCACATTTATAAATCATATGTTGACTCTCTACAGTTGGTAGTCCTTGTACAGACTGATTGGCAATCATAGCTTTAATTCCTCTTTCATTTAAATGGCCTAATCTCTTATGCCACAGATCAAGTTTTGTAATCACTCCTTCACCATGTGTGAGCAAAGCTTGACCAATGCTCCCTTGCATGCTTAAAGTAAAGAGTCTACCTTCTTTCTTACCACAAAAAATATGATTATAATCATTCTCTTGATCTTTAAGAAATACTCCTTCATTTGTAAACCTAACGTAAAAACCTTCTTAAGCTCCCACACTCGTCAAGTTTTTAGGTATTGTGGGAACACACAAAACATTGGTTAGCAAATCTACTCCACTCTTGGATTTCACTTTCCAATTGAATGTACTCTATGTTTTGTATTGTCACCTGTTTGAATTGTATGACTAGAAATGCCTTTTTCCGAATTCGACATCAATTCTATGTTTCCTAACAAATGATTATCGATCTAGAGTCAATGTAAAACACCTTTGGATCTTCTTTACCTACTGTGCTGATTGAATTCATCATCAATGATGCAGGACTTTCATTTTGTGTGTCATTTGCATAATTGTAGTAGGTGGTGTTCTAGAATTGATTCTGTGCCCAACTTCTTCCTCAACCTCTACCATAGCCTCCTCTTTGACTTTGTCTACTTCTATGAGAATAACTTTGATGTCTTCCACCTCTACCTCTGCTATTGTTATTTTGATTTTCATTTGATCCTTGCTAATTGTGCCAATAGTCATGAGCCAAATGATTACTCAATCCACACATCCAACAAGCCTTCTTATTGCTATCTTGATTACCTCTTCCTCTTCCAAAACCTCTTGCTCTTCCTCTTCTAGTGTTTCTACCTCTTGCATAATAAACTTGAGAACTCGATTCCTCTTCACCATTTGCTTTACCTTTATCTTCCTTCTTCTTTGCTTTTATGTACATTGTAGAACTTTGTCCTTTATCTCCATCTCCCTTCAAGTCTTGATCAAATGTGAGCATCAAACCAAGAAATTGATTCAAATCTAGAACATAATGATTTAAAGAAAGTTTTGTTGACAAGACAAAAGGTTTCCACCTTTCATGTCCTCATCAACCTGCGAGCAATTCACAATCAATTTGTGATCTTCAACACCTTCATCTATGGATCCAAGACTATCTGTTGGATCCTTCATCTTAGTGACATAATCACAAATAGTTTGACTTGGTATCTTCTTGAATGTAGTAAAATCTGACCAAAGACTTGATTTCCTTGCTTTGGTAGTACTTTTGGAAACGATATTCCAATGCATTCCATATATCTTCAACTATTTCCAATCTCTGATGTGTGGTAGCAAATTATGTGAGATTGTATTGTAGATGTAAGCCTTTGCACTTGCATCCTTCTTCTAGCAATGCTTTAAAGCGTCCAATTCTTCTTTCTTTGGTCGTCTTTCATCTTCAAATACTGGCTTCTCTTCTTCACATGTTATGCACACCATGAGATTGTTATTCATAAGTAAGGCTTCCATTCTCATTACCCATGCACGATAATTATCTCTATCCAGTTTGTGAATGGAGATATGATTTGACGTATTTCTTTGCTTCTACTTCAACCTCTCAGTTTAAAGGATAAATAATAATACCTTCTGGAGTTCTTTGTGTATGAATATACTTTTGAATTAAGGTGCTGATGCCTTGTGTCTTTGAATGCTTAAACTTTCAACCTTTAATGAAAACTTTCCAAAACTTCTCATACCTTTGATGTCTTCCACTTTCTAGAACCTTTCTGCTCTGATACCACTTGTTGATGTACGAAACATCACAAGAAATGAATTAATGGGACACTAGACAATCTTTACGGTCACCATTAACTCAACGCCTCTCCAAACTTTGAGAAATGATTGCTTAAACTAAGAACTTTGCTTCTACAAAAATTTCTAGTCACTAAAATGACCTACCTCCAATTTTTACTTTATTTCTCTTAGCACAAATATTATTTTACCAAGTTCTTTTGCTAGATGAAAGTAGGCAAGAAGACCTTTCCAAGAAGCTATTAATTGCTAAAAACTTTGCACTAAACACCATGTTAAGACATTCACACGTTGACCCTGTATGAGTTGTCAAAATAGGAAACCTTGCATGTTTTAGCAAAAAGTATGTCCCTATACTTCAAATTCAATTTGATGCATAGTTCCACTTGGCGCATCAAGGTCAAATTTTAAGCAAGAATCGGATGCAAGGCATTGATGTGCCACATAAAACCTCACTTTTTCAAGCGCCTGAAATAGACTCCTAAATCACAAGTATGAAGAAAACCAGTTTTATGTGGGATTCAATGCTAGGCATCGACATTATGTTGAAATTCAATCCCATGCATTGAGTTGCTCCACAAAGCTCATGTTTTTGACAAGATTCAACAAAAGGTAAAACCTTAAAGAATAAAAGGACTTATCAGCACAAATGCGATGCCAAGCAATGGAGATGTGGTTGTGCAGTTTATTGATGGTTCAAAATTTACTATGCATAATGTATGCCATGTACCTTAGTTATCACGTAGTTTGATGTTAGCTGGTCAACTTGATGGCCTTGGTTACAAGGTGGTCTTCTATGCTCACTCTTTTTGCATATCAAAGGGCAATATGGTTATTACAAAAGCAATAAAAGTTGGCTCATTTTATCCTTTATTTCTATCACAGAAAGAACACTTGTTAGCTATTACTTAACATCCTATGGCTTGTATTTGTCATGGTCGTTTGGGCCATATATCTTGTACTGGAATGGAAAATCTTTCTCATTCTCGCTATGTATCTGTGCTATCTTTCTGCGATTTTTCATTTTGTGAGCATTGTCAATATGGAAAGCAAATTAGAAATGTGCAGAGAATGTACATTGACTCTTCAATTCAGCCTTTAGATCTCATTCAGATAGATATGTGTGGTCCTATGCCGACTTGGTCCTTAGGTGGTTCTCTTTACTTTGTCACTTTCATAGATGATGCTACTAGAAAGGTTTGGGTATATCCTATCAAATCAAAGGATGAGGTATTCCCTACTTTCAAAAAATGGCTTGCTTCAGTTGAGACTAAAAAAGGAACTAAGCTTAAGGCTTTACGTTCAGATCATGGGGGTGAGTATAGCTCACATGAATTCAGCCTTTTTTGTCTGTCTAGAGGGATTCATAGAGAGTTTACATCTCCTTATACCCTAGTGCAAAGTGGTGTAGCTGAGAGGATTAATAGAACTATTCAAGATAGATTAGTCTCTATGTTGCATCATGCAAACCTCTCACAATGCTTTTGGGCAGAACTAGTATTCACTGCAGTTCATGTGATTAACCTTTCACCTAGTACTGCCAAAGGTTTGAAAGTGGCACAAGATTTATGGACAGGGAAGCCACCACATTATGATCATCTTCGAGTTTTTGGGTGTGAAGCATATGTTTATATAACAAAGAATCTTAGAAAAAAGTTGGATCATAAGTCAAATAAATGCATTTTTCTTGGATATGGTCGAGAAGGACAATTTGGATATCGCTTATGGGATCCTGAAACACGATCAATGATCAGAAGTAGTGATGTCATTTTCAATGAGTCTAACATGCATAACCAACCCATTAAGGAGGTTTAAGTGAGAAGAGTGTTGCACATAGGGATGTTCAAGAGAATGTCCATTCAGATCAGTCTGCACATATTCCTGTTCAGCAACCATTGAGATGTTTTGTAGGTGTCTCACATCCATCTGATAGATATGCGTAGATTTTTTTATGCTACCAGATGCCGGTGAGCCTTCTTCCTACAAAAAGGCTATATAGAGAGAGGATCATGTCAAGTGGGAGTGTGCCATGAAGAGTGAGTTGGACTCTATTTACAAGAATGGTACTTGGGATTTGGTACCTTTGCCAAAGGGTAGGAAAGCTTTACCATGTAAATGGGTATATAAGCTGAAATTCACATCAGATAGTGCTTCTCCAAAGTATAAAGCACGACTTTTTGCAATGGTCAAGTTCACTACCCTGCGCATGCTTCGTGGATTCGTTACAATGGAGGACTTAGAGCTAGTCCAAATGGATGTGAAAACTGCTTTCTTGCATGGAGATCTTACAGATGAGTTCTATACGGAACAACCAAAGGGTTATGTAGTTCCTGGCAAGAAAAGTCTAGTTCGTAAGCTTAAGAAGAGCTTGTATGGAAGTCTCCTAGACAATGGTACCAAAAGGTTGATGCTTTTATGAGGTCTCAAGGCTATTCTTGAAGTAATGAGAATCATTGTCGCTACACAAAGAGATGCTAAGATGGCAACTTGATATGCTTCATACTTTATGTCGATGATATGTTGCTGCTGGAAGGTCCTCTTATGATTTGTCAATTCTCAAAAAGAAGTTGAGTTAGACATTTGATATGAAGGATTTGTGGGAAGCCATACATATTCTTGGCATGCGCATTACTCGTGATAGGAGCAATAGATGCATATGCTTATCTCAAAGTGAGTACATATCCAAAGTACTTCATAGATTCAATATGAATGGTGGAAAGACATTGAGTACATCTTTACCCACATATGTGAAATTGGGCTAGAATGATCACCCAAAATCAGATGAGGAAAAGGAATTCATGACCAAAATTCTTTATCAATCTGTTGTCGGCAGTCTCACGTATGCTATGGTAGCTACGAGACGAGACATTGCATTTGCAGTGGGAGTTGTGAGCAAATATATATCTAATTCTGGAAAGAAACATAGGGAAGCGGTCAAGATGATTTTAAGATATCTGAGTGGCACTAAAGACAAGTGTCTATGCTTAGGTAGAGGGAAAGCATCCATTATTGGTTACATAGATTCTGACTATGCTAGTTGTGTAGACAATCGTAAGTCTACATCACGGAACATTTTTCATGTTCCACCATTGGGGCTTAAAAGTGACACATTGAACTCCCTACACAAATAAACACCAAACCAAAAAAGAAAATCCAAAAGCCAACAAGAAAAGGCTAGAGACACAAAAGCCTTGACTTGCCCCTACACACAAACTCGAAAGACTCTCTAACACCCTAATTGTCCAACAACTATCGAACTACCATTCTCTAAAGATGAGAGCCCTACCTAGGGACCCACCAACTATTTCAAACAAGATCCCCATAACACTACTAGACACAAAGAGTTGAATCAACTTGAATTGAATTCTTTTACTACATTGGCCACAAAGGAGAAGCCTTAAGGAAATTTTACAAAAACCTCACAAAAAGCCAAAAAAATCATGCAACCTTTCCTTGAGAGTGACTCCAGCATGCGTGAAAGCCCTAACCATAGCCCCTTGTTGGAAGGTACATACATCTAGCAAATATCGCGATCATTATATGAATGCCCATAGATGAATTGGAGAGCTAAATTTTAAAACTTCTTTGAATACATGCAACAAAATAGAGACCCCCTAGAGATCCCCAATTGATGAGGGCCCCTATTCATTTATGTGAATAGTTATGTTTATGAACACACTTAGGACCGTTGAAGCACTTTTTTCATTCTTTAGGAGGTTTTTTTTTCATGGCTCGTATATATGCCTAAAACCGTAATGGGTAACTTAACTTTGTACACTCACTTGGTAATTAATGGAGTCTTGCGTTGTGCTCCAATCTTCTTCTTCTTCCTTACGTATAACCTATTCTCTTCATAGATTTAAATTAATGGTATGAAAATAGGCAGTCTAATTACCAATTGTATTATTACATAAAAATATGCAGAAATCCAACCCGATAGAAACAGACACACATACATACATTCACACACACACACACATGGGTGTGTTTATCGGTACGTATTTATGAATGTGAGTAATGAGACAATGGAAAACCACACATACAGATATACATTCATTTATACATACATACATACACACACAATGGATAACCACAAATACAGATATACATTCATTTATACATACATACACAATCGCGCACATACATACAAACTTATACCTCTCAATCAAATTTATTTTGTGTTGTCCACAAGGTATGTAGTGAAGACCTTGATTTTTCATTTTTCTCCTCCAAGTCCCTACAAGAACATATGGGTTATTCCTCATTGATATTCAATGCATATATTGTATTTCTTGTTGAGAGGACAACACCATTCAAGATATTTGGGTATTTCCCTGGGGTAATTGCTTCAATGGCTATTTATTTGCTTTGCTATTATAGCTATGCACTAGTTGCTAAGGTTTCATCTGTAAAAAGCCTTGCTGGTATAGGATGAAAGAGTATGCCAAATATAGAGCATATTGGTGAATGTCAAGCTCATTAAAAATTATGAGAAATCAATAATGCTCTTAGAATACATCAATGTTCTTGTCACAAAAGATGATCTTCTAAACACAACCATAGATAACTTTGACAAAAAAAGATGCCAAAAGATATTCTAGATACTATTTGCTTTCATGTCTATTACTTGAGCTTCACATTAGAATGAGATGTCATTCTACTTGTATTTAACCCTTGTTTTGTGTCTAGAAAACACATTTTTTCCTTACAATGATATTAGAATGTCATGGTTTCTATAGTTTAAATTCATTGATAATATTTGGCATGTATTCCTTTGTATTTGTCTTCTAAAGTTCCAATCAGGAAGCCCTTTGAGTGGATTAATTTTTGTCACTCGTACTCGTACTCTTGTGCATGTGAAGAAGCTTTTATACGCTTTATAATGAGAATTTTCAATTCCCTAAGTGCTGCATGTGAGAACTACCCCTTTTTGACACAGGATTGACCATGCAAAAACGAATATGCTCTTAATACGTAAACATTAAGAATGTGATATTTTTATTCAAATAATAATGCTAGAATCAAAAATCTCCTTGAAACTCATTGTTGAAGTTTGAGGTCTATGTAAGCTTGCAAACAACACAAGGAGGAAGAAGATGAAGAAGAAGCTTGGAGAGCAAAACACAATACTAAATGTATAACGAAGTGAACGCACAAAGATAACGGTTATACATGTATATAAAAGTGGGGGGAAAAAATCTCCTAAAGAGGGAAAGAAGTGCCCTCATTGTCCTAAGTGAGTTCACACACATCACTACGCAAGTATATCAATAAATTCCCTCTAGGAGTGATGTGGTGTACAAGGAGGTGGCACTCATGTATTAGGAAGTGTGAAGGTCTGCGGGAAGAGATCAATCCACAAAAGGAAGTAAGTCCATAGGTTTGCAAAAATATTAAAACTTCTATTGAGGCACAACCTTTGTGATAAGATCTACATTGTTCTCCTATGTGGGCTCATATGCCAAAGAGATCTCTCAAGCACATAACCTCTCCCTAATATAATGATAATGCACATCAATGTGCTTTATACAAGGATGGAACAAAGGGTTCCTTGCAACTACCAATGCACTTTGAGTGCTAGTGAAAATGGTGGTTGCAAAACACTGATCAACACCCAAATCAGCCAAATTTAATGGTCCTCATTAAAGTATATATTATCTTGACATGAAGAAAATTGTGTTGACAAAACTTTGTATTGTTGTACTCTTTTCCAGAGAAAACTGAAGCAGCTCACACACACACACACATTGGGCTGCGATAGTTGCAGCTCATCCAACATTTTGATTGATCCAATGCATCTCTCACAAAGACAATAGGCTCAGGTTTTATAAAAGGAAGTTCGATAGACTCTTGAGGCTGTTTTTGTTCAACATTCCTAAGAACAATAATAAAATCAAGTGCACGGAAAGCATGATCGAAGCAATCTTCAACAACAAAAAAATAATCAAAGGCTTTTTGCTTTCGACTGCCCCTGTTTTTGAGAGAAAAGGAACAACGATACCTACTCTATTCTAGAGCCATTCTATCTTTGACTAGCTATACAAGAACTGTCCTCACTTCCTATCAATACAGACGTTACATGTTCATAAAATATAACTTGATTTTCGGGATTTTCTATCCTTTCGAGCTCTGGTATTTATCTTTTTGTTCTGAGTATCCGATGACGTCCCATAAGGAGGATTGCAATTTTCATTGAAATTGCTAGCACATGCAGCAATTCAAAGTATGACGACTGTACTTTGTCGCATACGAAGGAAAAGCTTTACCACATGAAGTGGGGTTATGAGCAGCGACTTTTGATCTCAAATTCTCATGCAAAAATAGGAATCACTTATTCCTTGTCTTTTGGTTTGCGATTCTTGGACGCTTTTCCAAGATTTCCTCTTCTTTTCCGAGGTTTTGAGTTATGCGGCACTGCCATGAACCCCCCGCCGGTTTGGTGGGTCAAAGATGAACGTGTGGCAACAAGATGGAAAATATCTTAACAAAAAAAAAAACACTTTAATCGTATATCAAGAAGAAGTGGTGTGTGAACTTGACGTGGATTTATTTATCAAGAAGAAGTGGTGTGTAAATTAGACGTAAGATAGGAGATCATCTTGGTTAGTTTATGGCTACAGCCGAGAACTTTAAGTGATTGCAAAATATAGTCCCATTCTAGCGTATCATAAGCTTTGTGAAACTCGATCTTGAGGAAAATGACATCTTTCCTTGACTCATCCATGAAGTCAAGACCTTCTAAAATATCAATTATGGCTTCCAATATTGACCTGCCTTTGACAAAATCTTTTCGGTCCTCGCTTAGAATGTTTTGACAAGCATGTTCAAAGAGAAGGTCCGGTTGGATCACCACAATAGTTCTGAAAGCATTCTTTGAGTGGTGGATTTTTGATCTAGAGGCTTCACTGAAAGTATCCAAGCACCTCCAAAATGTTTGTAGGCTTGTAGAGTCCTTGTGGATAAATGCACTCATATCATCGGCAAAACGTCTGATGGTGATATGGCCCTGGTTTCGGGAACTTCATTGCCTTATCTCTGAAAGCTACATCTATTCTTCACGGCATCCCTTTACCTTGAGGCTAATCGCCTACAAGACGAACATATTCATCATCACTCCATAAGCGAGGCATTGTTTTATGATAATCATTTCAAAAGTGGGTAGCACGTCCAAACCAATGAGTGCTAAGGACTACGTTTTTTAAATAACTTGACTCAACATTTGACAAATAAAGAAAAAAGAAATCTTTCAGATCACACAACCAATTTCTTGTTCCTTTCAAGGTTTAAACATCTATTCCATATAGTGATGTTCAAAAGTTTTTGAGACATTTTTTCATATAGAAATTAAATATATGCAACTGCATTGAAGCAAAAAGAAGGAGAATTGACTATACTAAGATTTCGAAAGGAAGAAATATCGTTAAAGAGCACGTTTGTTATAAGTTCATCCATTCCTATGATAAAGAAACGGTTCAAAATATTTGAGTAATAGATTAGAAAGAAATAATTAAACCAGAATTTTTGAATTTTAAGATTTAAAGTGATTCTAATGATATATGTGAAAAAGAAGAATACTTGGCTCAATTCAAAATTTAGATTCTTCGGCTTCTCCTTTCATAAGAATGGTGTTTATAATGAGAGATAGGAATGATTTTCACAAACAAGACGGAAATTCATTGATTCCATGACTTTATATGGCTTTCTTGAAAGTGATTTCTCATCAAATTGAATTCACCCTAAATAGAAATGACGACGTCATCAATTGACATAGAAAAAAAAGTAGTTTATTGTTTTGCAAATGAACTACTTTATTATGATCTAACTCTTTACATAGAAAATGACTCCATAGATGTTGCGAAAAATGAGTTGATTGATTGTGACAAGAAGATGCCAACTACATGTCTTTCAAATGGGTTGCTTGGTTTCCAAGAGAATAATTCGTGTGATTTGATGACATTTTTTTGTTAAGCTACCTCGACTGCGAATATTGTCATCGGTATAATGTGAGTGAGCGGATTGATTCTAATGTGAGTAGTTTGATTGATCCCAATAGGGATAATATGAATGAGATTAACTTAGATGGAAACTATTTCTTTAAAAATATAAAGGAGACATATTTACTTTCACGTGTGGTTTTTTTCCTAATTGAGACAAACAATCAGGTGGTAGTTTGTGTTGAATAATTAGGTGGTATTTTGTGTTGAATAAATTGAACTTTATATTTGTAAATGATATTCTCTTAAGATAAAATATATGAATAATAGTTTACGCGTCCCTAAGTTCATGTTTTTCATCCAATGAAATATATTAATATAATTACAAAGGAAGTAGCTTGAGTTTCCATGCCATGTTCAATGAACTTGATATGTGTAAAACAAGTAGTGTGTTTAAGATTATTTCAGTGTCCGTTAAGAATGTAGCAAAAGAAAATAATATTCAAGTAAGGTTGGAGCATGTTGTTCTTCAAATCAGTATAGAGTATACAATAACGTACATAGTAATCAATGTATTGCTCAAATCCATTTCACAGATATTTATTGGATGTTTATTTCTTGTAGAAGATCTATTGGCATTCCATGGTGTTCATGATGAAGATGTGAGTGCAAAACATTTTATGTCGGCCCGTGCGTTCTATCAAGGTTTGCTTACGTTTCCTCTAATAAGTATTTATAAACATATGATGCCATCGTATTCGACTGGATGAAAATACAAAATTAGAGGATTGAAAAGTATTTTGGAGTTGTAAATTACAAATATATTTCCTTGATTAGAATCATGGCTTTTATAAAAACGGTTCATATAGAAACTGTTGCTTTGACGAATGTTAGATGCAATTACTTTAGAGGAATTGAATCTGTAAAATGTACATAATACTCATGTAGGCTAGTAGAAACTGGCTCTTTAAATGAGTATTGAGTATATATCAACTTAGATATTGATCGATGTATGTTTCAAACCCAATTCAGAGATATTTGTTGGATGTTTACTAGTTGTATAAGGTGATGGTATTCATAAAGATATGACTGCAAAACATTTGATGTAGGCCCATAGATTTTTCAAGGTTTCCGTACGTTTCTTCTAATACATATTGATGACCATATGATCTCATTGTATTTGACTGGATGCAAAATACAAAATTAAGAGACTGTAAAGTATTTCAGATTTGTAAATTAAAAATATATTAGCTTCGTTATAAGCATAGATTTGATGAAAAGGCTCCTATATTTTTGTATGATCGTTTGAAGAATGTTATTTGAGATTATTCTAGAGTAATTGAATGTTTTTTTGAGCCTATTTTAGATTAATTTAATGCTATTTTATAAAGTGAACACTGCTTGAACTTATTTCATGAATGTTACTTGCGCTTATTCTAGAAGTGAAGATTGAGAGAAAAGTAAATAATAATTAAAGGAGACGACATGAAGACAAGTTTGTCCCATCACGAGGATGTGCAAGTCTGGAAGGGATGGATCTTGTAATGATTTTTAACACAATAATGAAACATGTTCAGATTAAGAATATATCATGCGAACACACACACACACACACACACACACATATATATATATATATATATATATATACCATTCATTTCATGTCACCTTGTATGAAAAGAAAATATGATAGTTCTCATGATAACTATTGACTCATGCTTAAATGACTCACTATTGACACCAAATGTTGATTACCTTGCAGTACATACAAAGAGGAAGCAGTATTAGTAGTCCATGCCTAATAAAGGAGAATGCATTTACTCGATATGAATCATGGTGACATGATGCATGTGGATTCTAAATATGTTTGAAAATTGACATGTGGACAATGTATGGGAGATGAAGGTGTATGCTATGATGAATGCGTTTCTTGTTTGGATATTCACCATATTTGCGTGTGTCTTTTATTGTGGCCATTGGTTCTTGGTGTGTGTATACCAACATATTAAAATGGTTCTTGTGAGTGTATGCGCGTACAGGCGTATATAAATATTGTTTCCATTAACTCATAAATATCTCGGTTTTTTCTCCATGGCTAAAAAAGATTTACATATCAGATGAAAAGCTGGTGAATTACTTGGCTTGATGCTTTTAACCTCGAGTAAATGACGGGCAGAAAATGCGTTACGTATGCGCTGCAGGGCGAGTAATTGAGTAACTTTAACCTTAATTGATTTCAGATTGTAATATTATTCGTTAATGCAACGATTATCATTCTTTATGTCGTTAATGTTCTCTGCAAACCAGAATTTTTTGTAAAGATGCGAAGGATCATCCAAAGGGTGAAGACGAAATAATGAAGCGAGTTGGAGAAGACAATGCCAACAGATCGATGTCCTGAGAACACGAGGATTCAGAAACGGAAAGGTTCGAATTTCTGACTATAACCTCATCATTTCAGCTGAATAAAGTTAGTAATCTTCAAAGACTTGGCGAAATTAGTCTGAAATTATACATTTCTTTCTAGTCGCTTCTTCGATAAGAGGCGAAGCACATATTTTCAAAGTCCAACCACTGGCTGGAAAAACTGGAAACTTCGAAAACAATTCTCCGAACATTAGAACTTCAAACTCAGATAACAGTGACTTATGTATTACAGTTATTAGTCACTACAGAATTTCAGCATATATAAATTGCAGATGACGTCGTGCTGAATAAAGCGATCACATATTGGTCCAGGCTATATTATGTGTTGTTACAATTGGCATGTAGAGTAATGCAAGGGATGAGTAATCTACACACGTTCCTCACAATTATATTTAAAAACAGATGACTAGATATTGTGATAGCGCTACTTCTATTGCGTTGACTGCGAGTGAGAGAGAGAGAGAGAGAGAGAGACAGAGAGAGAGAGAGAACTCATAGTATTTTTTGTTTTCTATCATTATCAATTAACTATTTGTTTCGATGAATGGTTTTCATTAATTGTTATGGGAATTCACTACTTTGTGGTTGACGGGAATTATTGGTTTCAATAATCAATGAACTGGAAACGGTGATTGAAATCATTATTGCATTAATGACATTGATAAATGGTTTGAAGAATTCTTTTAGGTTGATGTTTGATTCGAAAATGATGCTTGATTTGAAAATGATGTTCCAAATGTCTGAAATGCTCCAAATGGGGATGGGATAATGATTGGAAAATGTACAATCATTGAAATACATCAATGGTTATTAAAGACTGTTTCTATTATTCTTTGATTGGCTAAAGATTGAATCTTGTTTTCTATCATTCTCAATTGACTGTTTGTTTCGATGAACGGTTGTCATTAATTATTATAGGAATTCATTACTTTATGGTTGACGGAAATTATTAAATTCAATAATAAATGAACTGGAAACGGTAATTGAAATCATTAATTGCATTAATGACATTGATAAATGGTTTGAAGAACTCTTTTAGCGAAGAACAACTCTATGTTTTGAATGTTGATTGTTTCAAATGATGCTTGATTCGAAAATGATGTTCCAAATGTTTGAAATGCTTCAAATGGGGATGGGAAAATGATTGGAAAATGTACAATCCTTGAAATACGTCAACGGTTATTAAAGACTGTTTCTATTATTCGTTGATTGGCTAAAGATTGACGGATAATCATTAAATGAATGGCACGGGACAAGCAGAGAAATTATTCACGATGAGCGAGTGTTTGTTCAATGGAGACTGACTATACTAAGTTATTCATGATTGAAAGATATTGCCAATTAACAATAATATTTCGATTAATTTTTCAGAAAAGACAAATCTGTCATGAATCCTCAACGAATAAAAAAAACTTTATTTCGTTTTTACAATACTTGAACTTCTCTAAAAAGGAACAAGGTACAAAGTAGTTGGGAGGAGGTACAAAGAACTTTAATATGCCTATTGTCCCTTTCAAAAGGACAATAGATTATTAAGTATATATCAACTTAGATATTGATTATTAAGTATATATCAACTTAGATATTGATTTATTGGATGTTGATTAGTTGTAAAAGATGATGGTACTTATAAATATATGACTGCAGAATTTTTGATATAGCCCCGTACAGATTATGAAGGTTTCCTTATTCTTTGTTTCTAACCCGTATTGATCACCATATAGTCTCATTCTATTCGACCGGATGAAAAATACAAAATTAAGAGATTGTAAAGTATTTCAGAGTTGTAAATTATTATTAAATTATCTTGGTTATAAGCATGGATTTGATGAAAATGTTCACATATTTGGGTATGATCTTCTGACGAATGTTCCTTGGGATTATTTTGGTGAAGATCGAGACAAAAGAAAATGTAATTGATGGAGATGAAATGAAGCCAAGTTTGTGCCATGAGGAGGACGTGAACGTTCGGAAGGGATAAATCTTGTAATGATTTTTAACACAAGGATGGAACAAGTTCAGACTAAGAGTATCTGATACAAAAATATATATCTCACTCATTTCATGTCATCTTGCATGAAAAGAAAACATGATGCTTATCATGCTAACTATTAACTCATGATTAAATCATTCGGTATTGACACCAAATGTTGAACACCTTGGAGTACATGCGAAAAGGAAGCATTTACCCGATATGAGTCATGGTCACTTGATGTCTGTGGATTGGAAATGTGTTTGAAAATTGACGTATGGTCTATGTACGTAAAATAAAGGTCTATGCTTTGATGAATGCGTTTCTTGTTTGGATGTTCACCATATTTGCGTGTGTTTTTTGTTGCGGCCATTGGTCTTGGTGTGTGTATATCAACATATTAAAATAGTTATTCTGAATATATGTGCGTAAATGCCTGTATAAATATTGTTTTGATTAATTCATAAATATCTCGTTTTGACTCCATGGCTAAATAAGATTTTCATATCATATGAAAACCGTATGAATTACCTGGTTTGATGCTTTAAGCCTTCAGTAAATAACTGGTAAAGAAATGCGTTACTTATGGGCTGCAGGGAGAGCAATTGAGTAAATTTCACCGTAACTGATTTCAGATTCTAATATTTTTTCCGTAATGAAAAGATTATCGTTCTTTATGTCCTCAATCTTCTCTCCAAGGCGGAAATTCGTGTAAAGATGCGAAGGATAACCCAACGGATGAAGAGGGAATATGAAGCGAGTTGGAGAAGATGATGCCCACAGATCAATGTCCTGACAACACGAGGACTCAGAAATGGAAAGGTCCCATTTTCTGATTATAACCTGAGCATTTCACCTGAATAAAGCTAGTAATCTTCAACGACTTGGCGAAATAAGTCTGATACTATTTGTTTCTTTCTTCCAAACAATTCTTCAGAGATTAGAAGGTCAAACTCAGATAACAGTGACTTATGTATTGCAGTTATAGGTCACTACAAAATTTGAGCATATATAAATTGCGCATGACGTCGTGCTGATTAAACCGATCAGATATTGGTCTGGCGAATGTTATGTGTTGTTACAATTGGCATGTAGAGTAATGCAAAAGATCAGCAATCTACACAATCTCTTCACATTTATACTCAAGAATAAATGACTAGAAATTGTGATAGCATTAATACTATTGCGTTGACTGAGAGAGAGACAGAGAGAGCGATCATAGAAGTTCGTTTCCTATCATTATCAATTGAATGTTTGTTTCGATGAATGAGTTTGATTAATTATTATAGGAATTCACTACGTGGTTGACGAAAATAATTGGATAAAAGAACAAAGGAAATGAAAATGATAATTGAAATTATTATTGCATCAATGACATTGATGAATGATTTGAAGAAACCTTTTAGCGGAGAATAATTTAATGGTTTGAATGTTGATTGCTTCAAATGATGCTTGATTGGAAAATACGGTTCCAAATGTTCGAAATGATTCAAATGGTAATGGGAAAATGATTGGAAAATCTACAATCGTTAAAATACTTCAATCGTTATTAAAGACTGTTTCTATTAGTCATTGATCGGTTAGAGATTGACTTAATATAATCATTCAGGGAAAGGGACTGAACTAGTAGAGAAATTATTCACGATGCGCGAGTGGTTGTTCAATGAAGACTGGCTATGATTACGCATTCATGACTGAAAGATAGTACCAATTAATAATACTTCGATTGATTTGTTAGAAAAGTCAAATATATAATCAACTTTGTACAAAGAAACACCTTATTTAATTAGATCTCGTTTTTTAAATACTTAACAAGGTACAAAATAGTTAGGAGGAGATACGAAGAGCTTTAATATGCCTATTGTCCCTTTCATATGGACCCATTTCATTTTCATCTTCTCTCCTTGACGACCGAGATCCTCCAATACGTAGACAGAAAGACACTCTTAAAATTTTTGATTCATTTTCCTCACAAAAGAAAGGATCTCCTATTGGAGAACTCGTTGAACGTATTTCCGAAGTTTACCGTGCGTCTCTCTTTCCAAACCTTTCACATACACTTTTCCTCTCATAGAATTTCAAAAAGTGTGAAGAGCAACTGACGTCCGTGGCTATCATATTTCGCTATCATATTTCGCTATCATATTACATTTTATGCATGTCTTAAAGAGATAATAAACGTACCATATTTTGTAACGCATGGCTTGCGGGAAGGATTGCTTTCAATTGTTCGGACCTCTTTCGTTCATCATGATACCTCTTTGAAGGATTTGATGAAGCAGAACTCTTTGAAGGAGAGTCATCTTTTTTATCTCATTCGGTTGATGCCAAGAGATCAAAACTTAAGCTCCCACTTGATCCACTATCATGAACGACACCACTCATAACTTCGGGATTTGTGGAGACTTTATTTCCTAATGAACATGGGAATACCTTCCATGTAGTTTCGACAAATGCATTGTAGACCTCTTATCTATATCTTGCTTATGTATCTATGTAATATATTGTCCACTCTACTCCAATATTTGACTCTTCATTTTTTGCGAAAATAGTCTTCATAGTCTATATTCACGGGGCTTGTCTATAATGTCATGTCTAATCCATCCGTTACTTTTAGAGTTCCATAGCAACTTTCACTAACATAGTCCATTAGGTTTTCGTTTCATAGATCTAGGGGTATGTTCTTTTTTTATGAGTTGAAGATTAGAATGTGGAATGAGATGGAGTCATTTTAAATTGTGTCAAGTTTCAAATTTTCTCAGAAAGGCGTATGGTAGTGTGGGTTCATTCTATTCCAAGATATCCAGAAATATTTCTTAAGGTGTGATACCTTTTAGGCTACTTCATTTGAATACAAGAGGGCAGAAGCGATTTCATTGTCTCTCTTAAGTGGGGAGATCACTCATATCTTTCAAAAAATCGACCCAAGGCACTTGCTTTCCGAAAAAAACCATAATCATCCACGTAACACTCAGAGCTATCATGTTAAGTATCCTTAATACACCTGAGCCACAAATAAAATATGTCCATGACAATTGTATAATATGGTGCTTGAAAAGTCAAATCATTTCACTAAAATTAAAGAAGATTATTTTGCGTTCAGTTTATTTTCTGAGCAAAATCAAGTTTTTTTTGAGCAAATAGGAAGATTTAAATTAGTGCTAAGCCTCCATTCCAAAGAGAAGCATTCTAACTCTTGGGAGAAGTATTCTCCACCTCCATCAGACCTCAGTCTCTTAAGCTTTTGACATGGTGCTCCCTCTGCATATGCATGAAATGCTTGAAATCTCCAAACACTTCTGACCTTTCCTTCAAAACATACAGAGGCATCCATCTTGTAGCATCATCAATGAAAAGAACATAGTACCTTGAGCCACTGATAGATCCTTCTTTTGTTGGTCCCCAAACATCTCTATGAATGAGCCACTGATAGATCCTTCTTTTGTTTGAACCCTGTTTTTCTGAAATGGTAACCTATGTGATTTTCTCATCTGACATGATTCACATTTATAAATCATATGTTGAATCTCCACATTTGGTAGTCCTTGTACAGACTGATTGGCAATCATAGCTTTAATTCCTCTTTCATTTAAATGGCCTAATCTCTTATGCCACAGATCAAGTTTTGTAATCACTCCTTCACCATGTGTGAGCAAAGCTTGACCAATGCTCCCTTGCATGCTTAAAGTAGAGAGTCTACCTTCTTTATTACCACGAAAAATATGATTATAATCATTCTCTTGATCTTCAAGAAATACTCCTTCATTTGTAAACCTAACGTAAAAACCTTCTTCAGCTCCCACACTCGTCAAGTTTTTAGGTATTGTGGGAACACACAAAACATTGGTTAGCAAATCTACTCCACTCTTGCATTTCACTTTCCAATTGAATGTACTCTATGTTTTGTATTGTCACCTGTTTGAATTGTATCACTAGAAATGCCTTTTTCCAAATTCGACATCAATTCTATGTTTCCTAACAAATGATTATCGATCTAGAGTCAATGTAAAACACCTTTGGATCTTCTTTACCTACTGTGCTGATTGAATTCATCATCAATGATGCAGGACTTTCATTTTGTGTGTCATTTGCATAATTGTAGTAGGTGGTGTTCTAGAATTGATTATGTGCCCAACTTCTTTCTCAACCTCTACCATAGCCTCCTCTTTGACTTTGTCTACTTCTATGAGAATAACTTTGATGTCTTCCACCTCTACCTCTGCTATTGTTATTTTGATTTTCATTTGATCCTTGCTAATTGTGCCAATAGTCATGAGCCAAATGATTACTCAATCCACACATCCAACAAGCCTTCTTATTGTTATCCTGATTACCTCTTCCTCTTCCAAAACCTCTTGCTCTTCCTCTTCTAGTGCTTCTACCTCTTGCATAATAAACTTGAGAACTCGATTCCTCTTCACCATTTTCTTTACCTTTATCTTCCTTCTTCTTTGCTTTTATGTACATTGTAGAACTTTGTCCTTTATCTCCATCTCCCTTCAAGTCTTGATCAAATGTGAGCATCAAACCAAGAAATTGATTCAAATCTAGAACATAATGATTTAAAGAAAGTTTTGTTGACAAGACAAAAGGTTTCCACCTTTCATGTCCTCATCAACCTGCGAGCAATTCACAATCAATTTGTGATCTTCAACACCTTCATCTATGGATCCAAGACTATCTGTTGGATCCTTCATCTTAGTGACATAATCACAAATAGTTTGACTTGGTTTCTTCTTGAATGTAGTAAAATCTGACCAAAGACTTGATTTCCTTGCTTTGGTAGTACTTTTGGAAACGATATTCCAATGCATTCCATATATCTTCAACTGATTCCAATCTCTGATGTGTGGTAGCAAATTATGTGAGATTGTATTGTAGATGTAAGCCTTTGCACTTGCATCCTTCTTCTAGCAATGCTTTAAAGCATCCAATTCTTCTTTCTTTGGTCGTCTTTCATCTTCAAATACTGGCTTCTCTTCTTCACCTGTTATGCACACCATGAGATTGTTATTCATAAGTAAGGCTTCCATTCTCATTACCCATGCACGATAATTATCTCTATCCAGTTTGTGAATGGAGATATGATTTGACGTATTTCTTTGCTTCTACTTCAACCTCTCAGTTTAAAGGATAAATAATAATACCTTTTGGAGTTCTTTGTGTATGAATATACTTTTGAATTAAGGTGCTGATGCCTTGTGTCTTTGAATGCTTAAACTTTCAACCTTTAATGAAAACTTTCCAAAGCTTCTCATACCTTTGATGTCTTCTACTTTCTAGAACCTTTCTGCTCTGATACCACTTGTTGATGTACGAAACATCACAAGAAATGAATTAATGGGACACTAGACAATCTTTACGGTCACCATTAACTCAACGCCTCTCCAAACTTTGAGAAATGATTGCCTAAACTGAGAACTTTGCTTCTACAAAAATTTCTAGTCACTAAAATGATATACCTCCAATTTTTACTTTATTTCTCTTAGCACAAATATTATTTTACCAAGTTCTTTTGCTAGATGAAAGTAGGCAAGAAGACCTTTCCAAGAAGCTATTAATTGCTAAAAACTTTGCACTAAACACCATGTTAAGACATTCACACGTTGACCCTGTATGAGTTGTCAAAATAGGAAACCTTGCATGTTTTAGCAAAAAGTATGTCCCTATACTTCAAATTCAATTTGATGCATAGTTCCACTTGGCGCATCAAGGTCAAAGTTTAATCAAGAATCGGATGCAAGGCATTGATGTGCCACATAAAACGTCACTTTTTCAAGCGCCTGAAATAGACTCCTGAATCACAAGTATGAAGAAAACCAGTTTTATGTGGGATTCAATGCTAGGCATCAACTTTATGTTGAAATTCAATCCCATGCATTGAGTTGCTCCACAAAGCTCATGTTTTTTACAAGATTCAACAAAAGGTAAAACCTTAAAGAATAAAAGGACTTATCAGCACAAATGCGATGCCAAGCAATGGAGATGTGGTTGTGCAGTTTATTGATGGTTCAAAATTTACTATGCATAATGTATGCCATGTACCTTAGTTATCACGTAGTTTGATGTTAGTTGGTCAACTTGATGGCCTTGGTTACAAGGTGGTCTTCTATGCTCACTCTTTTTTCATATCAAAGGGCAATATGGTTATTACAAAAGCAATAAAAGTTGGCTCATTTTATCCTTTATTTCTATCACAGAAAGAACACTTGTTAGCTATTACTTAACATCCTATGGCTTGTATTTGTCATGGTCGTTTGGGCCATATATCTTGTAGTGGAATGGAAAATCTTTC
Source organism: Ceratopteris richardii (assembly GCA_020310875.1). NCBI lineage: Eukaryota > Viridiplantae > Streptophyta > Polypodiopsida > Polypodiales > Pteridaceae > Ceratopteris > Ceratopteris richardii. Next base: position 60,529,447 of record CM035420.1, on the reverse strand, counting down.
TCATTCTCGCTATGTATCTGTGCTATTTTTTTGCGATTTTTCATTTTGTGAGCATTGTCAATATGGAAACCAAACTAGAAATGTGCATAGAATGCACATCGACTCTTCAATTCAGCCTTTAGATCTCATTCAGATAGATGTGTGTGGTCCTATGCCGACTTGGTCCTTAGGTGGTTCTCTTTACTTTGTCACTTTCATAGATGATGCTACTAGAAAGGTTTGGGTATATCCTATCAAATCAAAGGATGAGGTATTCCCTACTTTCAAAAAATGGCTTGCTTCAGTTGAGACTAAAAAAGGAACTAAGCTTAAGGCTTTACGTTCAGATCATGGGGGTGAGTATAGCTCACATGAATTCAGCCTTTTTTGTCTGTCTAGAGGGATTCATAGAGAGTTTACATCTCCTTATACCCTAGTGCAAAGTAGTGTAGCTGAGACGATTAATAGAACTATTCAAGATAGATTAGTCTCTATGTTGCATCATGCAAACCTCTCACAATGCTTTTGGGCACAAGTAGTATTCACTGCAGTTCATATGATTAACCTTTCACCTAGTACTGCCAAAGGTTTGAAAGTGGCACAAGACTTATGGACAGGGAAGCCACCATATTATGATCATCTTCGAGTTTTTGGGTGTGAAGCATATGTATATATAACAAAGAATCTTAGAAAAAAGTTGGATCATAAGTCAAATAAATGCATTTTTCTTGGATATGGTCGAGAAGGACAATTTGGATATCTCTTATGGGATCCTGAAACACGATCAATGATCAGAAGTAGTGATGTCATTTTCAATGAGTCTAACATGCATAACCAACACATTAAGGAGGTTTAAGTGAGAAGAGTGTTGCACATAGGGATGTTCAAGAGAATGTCCATTCAGATCAGTCTGCACATATTCCTGTTCAGCAACCATTGAGATGTTTTGTAGGTGTCTCACATCCATCTGATAGATATGCGTAGATTTTTTTATGCTACCAAATGCCGGTGAGCCTTCTTCCTACAAAAAGGCTATATAGAGAGAGGATCATGTCAAGTGGGAGTGTGCCATGAAGACTGAGTTGGACTCTATTCACAAGAATGGTACTTGGGATTTTGTACCTTTGCCAAAGGGTAGGAAAGCTTTACCATGTAAATGGGTATATAAGCTGAAATTCACATCAGATAGTGCTTCTCCAAAGTATAAAGCACGACTTTTTGCAATGGTCAAGATCACTACCCTGCGCATGCTTCTTGGATTCGTTACAATGGAGGACTTAGAGCTAGTCCAAATGGATGTGAAAACTGCTTTCTTGCATGGAGATCTTACAGATGAGATCTATACGGAACAACCAAAGGGTTATGTAGTTCGTAGCAAGAAAAGTCTAGTTCATAAGCTTAAGAAGAGCTTGTATGGAAGTCTCCTAGACAATGGTACCAAAAGGTTGATGCTTTTATGAGGTCTCAAGGCTATTCTTGAAGTAATGATAATCATTGTCGCTACACAAAGAGATGCTAAGATGGCAACTTGATATGCTTCATACTTTATGTCGATGATATGTTGCTGCTGGAAGGTCCTCTTATGATTTGTCAATTCTCAAAAAGAAGTTGAGTCAGACATTTGATATGAAGGATTTGTGGGAAGCCATACATATTCTTGGCATGCGCATTACTCGTGATAGGAGCAATAGATGCATATGCTTATCTCAAAGTGAGTACATATCCAAAGTACTTCATAGATTCAATATGAATGGTGGAAAGACATTGAGTACATCTTTACCCACATATGTGAAATTGGGCTAGAATGATCACCCAAAATCAGATGAGGAAAAGGAATTCATGACCAAAATTCTTTATCAATCTGTTGTCGGCAGTCTCACGTATGCTATGGTAGCTACGAGATGAGACATTGCATTTGCAGTGGGAGTTGTGAGCAGATATATATCTAATTCTGGAAAGAAACATAGGGAAGCGGTCAAGATGATTTTAAGATATGTGAGTGGCACTAAAGACAAGTGTCTATGCTTAGGTAGAGGGAAAGCATCCATTATTGGTTACATAGATTCTGACTATGCTAGTTGTGTAGACAATCGTAAGTCTACATCACGGAACATTTTTCATGTTCCACCATTAGGGCTTAAAAGTGACACATTGAACTCCCTACACAAATAAACACCAAACCAAAAAATAAAATCCAAAAGCCAACAAGAAAAGGCTAGAGACACAAAAGCCTTGACTTGCCCCTACACACAAACTCGAAAGACTCTCTAACACCCTAATTGTCCAACAACTATCGAACTACCATTCTCTAAAGATGAGAGCCCTACCTAGGGACCCACCAACTATTTCAAACAAGATCCCCATAACACTACTAGAAACGGTCTCAAGATTCATTACCTAGGAAAGACACCTTGAATATCTACTAGAACGATTGCCTCGTAGTACTACAAGCGACTTTCCAATAAACAATGAGTACCCATGGATTGCCCTAAAATGAAAATGAGACTCCTCGAAACCTAGATATAACACAAAATCTATTACCTCAAGACTCATTTCAGAGCCTAGTAAATAAACAATATTATGCAATTGATAAGAATAAACATGAGAAAAACAACTTCAAATTCAATTGTTTCAGACACAAAGAGTTGAATCAACTTGAATTGAATAATTTTACTACATTGGCCACAAAGGAGAAGCCTTAAGGAAATTTTACAAAAACCTCACAAAAAGCCAAAAAAATCATGCAACCTTTCCTTGAGAGTGACCCCAGCATGTGTGAAAGCCCTAACCATAGCCCCTTGTTGGAAGGTACGTACATCTAGCAAATATCGCGATCATTATATGAATGCCCATAGATGAATTGGAGAGCTAAATTTTAAAACTTCTTTGAATACATGCAACAAAATAGAGACCCCCTAGAGATCCCCAATTGATGAGTGCCCCTATTCATTTATGTGAATAGTTATGTTTATGAACACACTTAGGACCGTTCAAGCACTTTTTTCATTCTTTAGGAGGTTTTTTTTTCATGGCTCGTATATATGCCTAAGACCGTAATGGGTAACTTAACTTTGTACACTCACTTGGTAATTAATGGAGTCTTGTGTTGTGCTCCAATCTTCTTCTTCTTCCTTACGTATCACCTATTCTCTTCATAGATTTAAATTAATGGTATGAAAATAGGCAGTCTAATTACCCATTGTATTATTACATAAAAATATGTAGAAATCCAACCCGATAGAAACACACACACATACATACATTCACACACACACATGTGTGTGTTTATCGGTACGTATTTATGAATGTGAGTAATGAGACAATGGAAAACCACACATACAGATATACATTCATTTATACATACATACATACACACACAATGGATAACCACAAATACAAATATACATTCATTTATACATACATACACAATCGCGCACATACATACAAACTTATACCTCTCAATCAAATTTATTTTGTGTTGTCCACAAGGTATGTAGTGAAGACCTTGATTTTTCATTTTTCTCTTCCAAGTCCCTACAAGAACATATGGGTTATTCCTCATTGATATTCAATGCATATATTGTATTTCTTGTTGAGAGGACAACACCATTCAAGATATTTGGGTATCTCCCTAGGGTAATTTCTTCAATAGCTATTTATTTGCTTTGCTATTATAGCTATGCACTAGTTGCTAAGGTTTCATCTGTAAAAAGCCTTGCTGGTATAGGATGAAAGAGTATGCCAAATATAGAGCATATTGGCGAATGTCAAGCTCATTAAAAATTATGAGAAAAGAATAATGCTCTTAGAATACATCAATGTTCTTGTCACAAAAGATGATCTTCTAAACACAACCATAGATAACTTTGATAAAAAAAGATGCCAAAAGATATTCTAGATACTATTTGCTTTCATGTCTATTACTTGAGCTTCACATTAGAATGAGATGTCATTCTACTTGTATTTAACCCTTGTTTTGTTTCTAGAAAACACATTTTTTCCTTACAATGATATTAGAATGTCATGGTTTCTATAGTTTAAATTCATTGATAATATTTGGCATGTATTCCTTTGTATTTGTCTTCTAAAGTTCCAATCAGGAAGCCCTTTGAGTGGATTAATTTTTGTCACTCGTACTCGTTCTCTTGTGCATGTGAAGAAGCTTTTATACGCTTTATAATGAGAATTTTCAATTCCCTAAGTGCTGCATGTGAGAACTACCCCTTTTTGACACAGGATTGACCATGCAAAAACGAATATGCTCTTAATACGTAAACATTAAGAATGTGATATTTTTATTCAAATAATAATGCTAGAATCAAAAATCTCCTTCAAACTCATTGTTGAAGTTTGAGGTCTATGTAAGCTTGCAAACAACACAAGGAGGAAGAAGAAGAAGAAGAAGCTTGGAGAGCAAAACACAATACTAAATGTATAACGAGGTGAACGCACAAAGATAAGGGTTATACATGTATATAAAAGTGGGGGGAAAAAATCTCCTAAAGAGGGAAAAAAGTGCCCTCATTGTCCTAAGTGAGTTCACACACATCACTACGCAAGTATATCAATAAATTCCCTCTAGGAGTGATGTGGTGTACAAGGAGGTGGCACTCATGTATTAGAAAGTGTGAAGGTCTGCGGAAAGAGATCAATCCACAAAAGGAAGTAAGCCCATAGGTTTGCAAAAATATTAAAACTTCTATTGAGGCACAACCTTTGTGATAAGATCTACATTGTTCTCCTATGTGGGCTCATATGCCAAAGGGATCTCTCAAGCACATAACCTCTCCCTAATATAATGATAATGCACATCAATGTGCTTTATACAAGCATGGAACAAAGGGTTCCTTGCAACTACCAATGCACTTTGAGTGCTAGTGAAAATGGTGGTTGCAAAACACTGATCAACACCCAAATCAGCCAAATTTTATGGTCCTCATTAAAGTATATATTCTCTTGACATGAAGAAAATTGTGTTGACAAAACTTTGTATTGTTGTACTCTTTTCCAGAGAAAACTGAAGCAGCTCACACACACACACACATTGGGCTGCGATAGTTGCAGCTCATCCAACATTTTGATTTATCCAATGCATCTCTCACAAAGACAATAGGCTCAGGTTTTATAAAAGGAAGTTCGATAGACTCTTGAGGCTGTTTTTGTTCAACATTCCTAAGAACAATAATAAAATCCAGTGCACGGAAAGCATGATCGAAGCAATCTTCAACAACAAAAAAATAATCAAAGGCTTTTTGCTTTCGACTGCCCCTGTTTTTGAGAGAAAAGGAACAACGATACCTACTCTATTCTAGAGCCATTCTATCTTTGACTAGCCTTTTAAGAGGAATTGAAATTCCTCAAGCCAATGACATGCTTTGTTTGCAGATGTTTGCTGATGACACAAATCTCGTGATGAAGGCTGATCCTACTTCTGCCAACACTTTTTTAAAATGTCTTAAGACTTTCTGTCTAGCTAGTGGGTCTGTTGTTAATCATCACAAGACCGGTTTTTTTTCCTCTAATGGATTGATCCCGGAATGTGTGGCTGCTACAGGGTGTGAAATCATTAAAAAGGGATCTGTTTTCAGGTTACTGGGCATCCCTATGGGATTTGATATTTCCTTTCAACAGAGATGGGACTGGGTCTTGGACAAATTTAGACTCAAGATTTTTAAATGGATGGATATGCAGTCCAATATTTCCCAAAGAGTATTTGTGTTGAAGCATTATATTCTTCCTGGTCTTACTTACTTTCTTGCTTGTTGGCAGCCCACCAAGAAGCAGCTGGCTCAAGTCATTGCCCTTTCCAGGAGATTCTTATGGGGTAGTTCCAAAATGCCAAAAGTTGCTTGGAAGATTTGCTGTATGAAGAAGTCTCAGGGAGGTCTTGGCCTGATATGTCCCTCAAGGATGGCAACCCAAATGGCAGCAAAATGGATTCTGAGAGCTATTTCTTCTTCTGATTTTTGGGCCTGCTTGATTAAAAGAAATATCAATTCTTTTTGCTTGAGAAGTAATAAGCAATGGTGTAATTTTTCTCTTTGGGACATTGTGACATCCCCTGCCATTTTCATTCCCAAAGGGAGCCAGCTGGTTTGTAACTTCTGGAAGGCCTGGATGTCTATAAAGGAAATGTACAAGCTTCCCATATGGTGTGCTAAGAATCAATCCTTTTTATTACAGGACTCTCTATGGATTGGTTGGTTCTCCTGTTATAAGGAGGCCTCCATGCCAATAAGATGGCATAAATGTAAAAAATTTGGTTTTACTAAATGGGAAGATTTGATGAGAAATGGGCAGGTGATTGAGGATATTCACATTTTGAATTCTAATGACCTGTCTATGTCCTGCAAACAGATAATCAAGGAGAAGAAGTTGCAGCTGCTGAGATTGATGGCAGATAAGCTGTGGGACAAAAATATTGCCTTGTCTGTGGTGGCTCAGGATATGTATTCCTGCTTCAAGTCTTCCTACATCAGCATCTCTACTATTTGTGGTCGTCTGAACAAAAAATGGGATCTGTCTTGGAATAATCATCAATGGAGTTACAGATTTCAAAGTCTTTGGGCTTATCCTATGGCTAACAAACAATCCTGTCTTTTGTGGCTGATTCTGCACAAAGGAGTATGGACTGGGAGCAGGGCTAGAAAGTATAATATTGATGCAGGATTGTGTAAATCTTGTGACAAGGTTGAAGATTTGGAGCACCTTTTTTTTAAATGCAAAGCAAGTATAGCTTTTTGGAAAATCATACAGCTCTATTGCCAGACTGCTGGGATCTATACGCTGGGAGTCAAGGAGCTGCTTATTGGGGAAACTTACAGGATGGACATTGCCTTGTGGCAGATGGTGAGGGCCCATATTCTGTGGTACGTGTGGAAAAGCAGAAACAGCAAGATTTACGACAAAAAAGGAAAAAATCTTCTCTTTTCCTGTCTCATTGGAATCAGAAGAATCTCTTCCAGATGTAGCAACATTCCCCTCAATGAGAAACTTCTAGATAAGAACCCCTTGTATATAGTTAAAAATTTTCCCTTTAGTACTTGGAAGAACAAATTGCTTCAGATGTACTCTAGGGACAGAAACAATATGATTAGTTTCTTTAACTGGTACATACGAAATTATGTCAAGTAAGTGATATCTTGCTTGGGCTTTCCTGGCCCTGAGCCTTGCTGCAGTGGTCCCTCCTCACAAAATTTTTGTGGGAGTGCTCTTGTAATTTCCTTTTCTGCATCAATATTATACTTTCTGTTTGTGTTCAAAAAAAAAAAAAAAAAAAAGAACTGTCCTCACTTCCTATCAATACAGACGTTACATGTTCATAAAATATAACTTGATTTTCGGGATTCTCTATCCTTTCGAGCTCTGGTATTTATCTTTTTGTTCTGAGTATCCGATGACGTCCCATAAGGAGGATTGCAATTTTCATTGAAATTGCTAGCACATGCAGCAATTCAAAGTATGACGACTGTACTTTGTCGGATACGAAGGAAAAGCTTTACCACATGAAGTGGGGTTATGAGCAGCGACTTTTGATCTCAAATTCTCATGCAAAAATAGGAATCACTTATTCCTTGTCTTTTGGTTTGCGATTCTTGGACGCTTTTCCAAGATTTCCTCTTCTTTTCCGAGGTTTTGAGTTATGCGGCACTGCCATGAACCCCCCGCCGGTTTGGTGGGTCAAAGATGAATGTGTGGCAACAAGATGGAAAATATCTTAACAAAAAAAAAAACACTTTAATCGTATATCAAGAAGAAGTGTGTAAACTTGACGTGGATTTATTTATCAAGAAGAAGTGGTGTGTAAATTAGACGTAAGATAGGAGATCATCTTGGATAGTTCATGGCTACAGCCGAGAACTTTAAGTGATTGCAAAATATAGTCCCATTCTAGCGTATCATAAGCTTTGTGAAACTCGATCTTGAGGAAAATGACATCTTTCCTTGACTCATCCATGAAGTCAAGACCTTCCCAAATATCAATTATGGCTTCCAATATTGACCTGCCTTTGACAAAATATTTTTGGTCCTCGCTTAGAATGTTTTGACAAGCATGTTCAAAGAGAAGGTCCGGTTGGATCACCACAATAGTTCTGAAAGCATTCTTTGAGTGGTGGATTTTTGATCTAGAGGGTTCACTGAAAGTATCCAAGCACCTCCAAAATGTTTGTAGGCTTGTAGAGTCCTTGTGGATAAATGCACTCATATCATCGGCAAAACGTCTGATGGTGATATGGCCCTGGTTTCGGGAACTTCATTGCCTTATCTCTGAAAGCTACATCTATTCTTCACGGCATCCCTTTACCTTGAGGCTAATCGCCTACAAGACGAACATATTCATCATCACTCCATAAGCGAGGCATTGTTTTATGATAATCATTTCAAAAGTGGGTAGCACGTCCAAACCAATGAGTGCTAAGGACTACGTTTTTTAAATAACTTGACTAAACATTTGACAAATAAAGAAAAAAGAAATCTTTCAGATCACACAACCAATTTCTTGTTCCTTTCAAGGTTTAAACATCTATTCCATATAGTGATGTTCAAAAGTTTTTGAGACATTTTTTCATATAGAAATTAAATATATGCAACTACATTGAAGCAAAAAGAAGGAGAATTGACTAAACTAAGATTTCGAAAGGAAGAAATATCCTTAAAGAGCACGTTTGTTATAAGTTCATCCATTCCTATGATAAAGAAACGGTTCAAAATATTTGAGTAATAGATTAGAAAGAAATAATTAAACCAGAATTTTTGAATTTTAAGATTTAAAGTGATTCTAATGATATATGTGAAAAAGAAGAATACTTGGCTCAATTCAAAATTTAGATTCTTCGGCTTCTCCTTTCATAACAATGGTGTTTATAATGAGAGATAGGAATGATTTTCACAAACAAGACGGAAATTCATTGATTCCATGACTTTATATGGCTTTCTTGAAAGTGATTTCTCATCAAATTGAATTCACCCTAAATAAAAATGACGACGTCATCAATTGACATAGAAAAAAAAATAGTTTATTGTTTTGCAAATGAACTACTTTATTATGATCTAACTCTTTACATAGAAAATGACTCCATAGATGTTGTGAAAAATGAATTGATTGATTGTGACAAGAAGATGCCAACTACATGTCTTTCAAATGGGTTGCTTGGTTTCCAAGAGAATAATTCGTGTGATTTGATGACTTTTTTTTGTTAAGCTACCTCGACTGCGAATATTGTCATCGGTATAATGTGAGTGAGCAGATTGATTCTAATGTGAGTAGTTTGATTGATCCCAATAGGGATAATATGAATGAGATTAACTTAGATGGAAACTATTTCTTTAAAAATATAAAGGAGACATATTTACTTTCACGTGTGGTTTTTTTCCTAATTGAGACAAACAATCAGGTGGTAGTTTGTGTTGAATAATTAGGTGGTATTTTGTGTTGAATAAATTGAACTTTATATTTGTAAATGATATTCTCTTAAGATAAAATATATGAATAATAGTTTACGCGTCCCTAAGTTCATGTTTTTCATCCAGTGAAATATATTAATATAATTACAAAGGAAGTAGCTTGAGTTTCCATGCCATGTTCAATGAACTTGATATGTGTAAAACAAGTAGTGTGTTTAAGATTAGTTCAGTGCCCGTTAAGAATGTAGCAAAAGAAAATAATATTCAAGTAAGGTTGGAGCATGTTGTTCTTCAAATCAGTATAGAGTATACAATAACGTACATAGTAATCAATGTATTGCTCAAATCCATTTCACAGATATTTATTGGATGTTTATTTCTTGTAGAAGATCTATTGGCATTCCATGGTGTTCATGATGAAGATGTGAGTGCAAAACATTTTATGTCGGCCCGTGCGTTCTATCAAGGTTTGCTTACGTTTCCTCTAATATGTATTTATAAACATATGATGCCATCGTATTCGACTGGATGAAAATACAAAATTAGAGGATTGAAAAGTATTTTGGAGTTGTAAATTACAAATATATTTCCTTGATTACAATCATGGCTTTTATGAAAACGGTTCATATAAAAACTATTGCTTTGACGAATGTTAGATGCAATTACTTTAGAGGAATTGAATCTGTAAAATGTACATAATACTCATGTAGGCTAGTAGAAACTGGATCTTTAAATGAGTATTGAGTATATATCAACTTAGATATTGATCGATGTATGTTTCAAACCCAATTCAGAGATATTTGTTGGATGTTAACTAGTTGTAGAAGGTGATGGTATTCATAAAGATATGACTGCAAAACATTTGATGTAGGCCCATAGATTTTTCAAGGTTTCCGTACGTTTCTTCTAATACATATTGATGACCATATGATCTCATTGTATTTGACTAGATGCAAAATACAAAATTAAGAGACTGTAAAGTATTTCAGATTTGTAAATTAAAAATATATTAGCTTCGTTATAAGCATAGATTTGATGAAAAGGCTCCTATATTTTTGTATGATCGTTTGAAGAATGTTATTTGAGATTATTATATAGTAATTGAATGTTTTTTTGAGCCTATTTTAGATTAATTTAATGCTATTTTATAAAGTGAACATCGCTTGAACTTATTTCATGAATGTTACTTGCGCTTATTCTAGAAGTGAAGATTGAGAGAAAAGAAAATAATAATTAAAGGAGACGACATGAAGACAAGTTTGTCCCATCACGAGGATGTGCAAGTCTGGAAGGGATGGATCTTGTAATGATTTTTAACACAATAATGAAACATGTTCAGATTAAGAATATATAATGCGAACACACACACACACACACACACACACACACATATATATATATATATATATATATATATATATATATATATATATATATATATATATATATATATATATATATATATATATATATATATATATATATATATATATATATATACCATTCATTTCATGTCACCTTGTATGAAAAGAAAATATGATAGTTATCATGATAACTATTGACTCATGCTTAAATGACTCACTATTGACACCAAATGTTGATTACCTTGCAGTACATACAAAGAGGAAGCAGTATTAGTAGTCCATGCCTAATAAAGGAGAATGCATTTACTCGATATGAATCATGGTGACATGATGCATGTGGATTCTAAATATGTTTGAAAATTGACATGTGGACAATGTATGGGAGATGAAGGTGTATGCTATGATGAATGCGTTTCTTGTTTGGATATTCACCATATTTGCGTGTGTTTTTTATTGTGGCCATTGGTTCTTGGTGTGTGTATACCAACATATTAAAATGGTTCTTGTGAGTGTATGCGCGTACATGCGTATATAAATATTGTTTCCATTAGCTCATAAATATCTCGGTTTTTTCTCCATGGCTAAAAACGATTTACATATCAGATGAAAAGCTGGTGAATTACTTGGCTTGATGCTTTTAACCTCGAGTAAATGACGGGCAGAAAATGCGTTACGTATGCGCTGCAGGGAGAGTAATTGAGTAACTTTAACCTTAATTGATTTCAGATTGTAATATTTTTCGTTTATGCAACGATTATGATTCTTTATGTCGTTAATGTTCTCTGCAAACCAGAATTTTTTGTAAAGATGCGAAGGATCATCCAAAGGGTGAAGACGAAATAATGAAGCGAGTTGGAGAAGACAATGCCAACAGATCGATGTCCTGAGAACACGAGGATTCAGAAACGGAAAGGTTCGAATTTCTGACTATAACCTCATCATTTCAGCTGAATAAAGTTAGTAATCTTCAAAGACTTGGCGAAATGAGTCTGAAATTATACATTTCTTTCTAGTCGCTTCTTCGATAAGAGGCGAAGCACATATTTTCAAAGTCCAACCAGTGGCTGGAAAAACTGGAAACTTCGAAAACAATTCTCCGAAGATTAGAACTTCAAACTCAGATAACAGTGACTTATGTATTACAGTTATTAGTCACTACAGAATTTCAGCATATATAAATTGCAGATGACGTAGTGCTGAATAAAGCGATCACATATTGGTCCAGGCTATATTATGTGTTGTTACAATTGGCATGTAGAGTAATGCAAGGGATGAGTAATTTACACACGTTCCTCACAATTATATTTAAAAACAGATGACTAGATATTGTGATAGCGCTACTTCTATTGCGTTGACTGCGAGTGAGAGAGAGAGAGAGAGACATAGAGAGAGAGAGAACTCATAGTATTTTTTGTTTTCTATCATTATCAATTAACTATTTGTTTCGATGAATGGTTTTCATTAATTGTTATGGGAATTCACTACTTTGTGGTTGACGGGAATTATTGGTTTCAATAATCAATGAACTGGAAACGGTGATTGAAATCATTATTGCATTAATGACATTGATAAATGGTTTGAAGAATTCTTTTAGGTTGATGTTTGATTCGAAAATGATGCTTGATTTGAAAATGATGTTCCAAATGTCTGAAATGCTCCAAATGGGGATGGGAAAATGATTGCAAAATGTACAATCATTGAAATACATCAATGGTTATTAAAGACTGTTTCTATTATTCTTTGATTGGCTAAAGATTGAATCTTGTTTTCTATCATTCTCAATTGACTGTTTGTTTCAATGAACGGTTTTCATTAATTATTATGGGAATTCATTACTTTGTGGTTGACGGAAATTATTAAATTCAATAATAAATGAACTGGAAACGGTAATTGAAATCATTAATTGCATTAATTGAAATCATTAATTGCATTAATGACATTGATTGGAAAATGTACAATCCTTGAAATACGTCAACGGTTATTAAAGACTGTTTCTATTATTCGTTGATTGGCTAAAGATTGACGGATAATCATTAAATGAATGGCACGGGACAAGCAGAGAAATTATTCACGATGTTGAGTGTTTGTTCAATGGAGACTGACTATACTAAGTTATTCATGATTGAAAGATATTTCCAATTAACAATAATATTTCGATTAATTTTTCAGAAAAGACAAATCTGTCATGAATCCTGAACGAATAAAAAAAACTTTATTTCGTTTTTACAATACTTGAACTTGTCTAAAAAGGAACAAGGTACAAAGTAGTTGGGAGGAGGTACAAAGAACTTTAATATGCCTATTGTCCCTTTCAAAAGGACAATAGATTATTAAGTATATATCAACTTAGATATTGATTATTAAGTATATATCAACTTAGATATTGATTTATTGGATGTTGATTAGTTGTAAAAGATGATGGTACTTATAAATATATGACTGCAGAATTTTTGATATAGCCCCGTACAGATTATGAAGGTTTCCTTATTCTTTGTTTCTAACCCGTATTGATCACCATATAGTCTCATTCTATTCGACCGGATGAAAAATACAAAATTAAGAGATTGTAAAGTATTTCAGAGTTGTAAATTATTATTAAATTATCTTGGTTATAAGCATGGATTTGATGAAAATGTTCACATATTTGGGTATGATCTTCTGACGAATGTCCCTTCGGATTATTTTGGTGAAGATCGAGACAAAAGAAAATGTAATTGATGGAGATGAAATGAAGCCAAGTTTGTGCCATGAGGAGGTCGTGAACGTTCGGAAGGGATAAATCTTGTAAAGATTTTTAACACAAGGATGGAACAAGTTCAGACTAAGAGTATCTGATACAAAAATATATATCTCACTCATTTCATGTCATCTTGCATGAAAAGAAAACATGATGCTTATCATGCTAACTATTAACTCATGATTAAATCATTCGGTATTGTATTGACACCAAATGTTGAACACCTTGGAGTACATGCGAAAAGGAAGCATTTACCCGATATGAGTCATGGTCACTTGATGTCTGTGGATTGGAAATGTGTTTGAAAATTGACGTATGGTCTATGTACGTAAAATAAAGGTCTATGCTTTGATGAATGCGTTTCTTGTTTGGATGTTCACCATATTTGCGTGTGTTTTTTGTTGCGGCCATTGGTCTTGGTGTGTGTATATCAACATATTAAAATAGTTATTCTGAATATATGTGCGTAAATGCCTGTATAAATATTGTTTTGATTAATTCATAAATATCTCGTTTTGACTCCATGGCTAAATAAGATTTTCATATCATATGAAAAACGTATGAATTACCTGGTTTGATGCTTGAAGCCTTCAGTAAATAACTGGTAAAGAAATGCGTTACTTATGGGCTGCAGGGAGAGCAATTGAGTAAATTTCACCGTAATTGATTTCAGATTCTAATATTTTTTCCGTAATGAAAAGATTATCGTTCTTTATGTCCTCAATCTTCTCTCCAAGGCGGAAATTCGTGTAAAGATGCGAAGGATAACCCAACGGATGAAGAGGGAATATGAAGCGAGTTGGAGAAGATGATGCCCACAGATCAATGTCCTGACAACACGAGGACTCAGAAATGGAAAGGTCCCATTTTCTGATTATAACCTGAGCATTTCACCTGAATAAAGCTAGTAATCTTCAACGACTTGGCGAAATAAGTCTGATACTATTTGTTTCTTTCTTCCAAACAATTCTTCAGAGATTAGAAGGTCAAACTCAGATAACAGTGACTTATGTATTGCAGTTATAGGTCACTACAAAATTTGAGCATATATAAATTGCGCATGACGTCATGCTGATTAAACCGATCAGATATTCGTCTGGTGAATGTTATGTGTTGTTACAATTGGCATGTAGAGTAATGCAAAAGATCAGCAATCTACACACTCTCTTCACATTTATACTCAAGAATAAATGACTAGAAATTGTGATAGCATTAATACTATTGCGTTGGCTGAGAGAGAGACAGAGAGAGCGATCATAGAAGTTCGTTTCCTATCATTATCAATTGAATGTTTGTTTCGATGAATGAGTTTGATTAATTATTATGGGAATTCACTACGTGGTTGACGAAAATAATTGGATAAAAGAACAAAGGAAATGAAAATGATAATTGAAATTATTATTGCATCAATGACATTGATGAATGATTTGAAGAAACCTTTTAGCGGAGAATAATTTAATGGTTTGAATGTTGATTGCTTCAAATGATGCTTGATTGGAAAATACGGTTCCAAATGTTCGAAATGATTCAAATGGTAATGGGAAAATGATTGGAAAATCTACAATCGTTAAACTACTTCAATGGTTATTAAAGACTGTTTCTATTAGTCCTTGATCGGTTAAAGATTGACTTAATATAATCATTCAGGGAAAGGGACTGAACTAGTAGAGAAATTATTCACGATGCGCGAGTGGTTGTTCAATGAAGACTGGCTATGATTACGCATTCATGACTGAAAGATAGTACCAATTAATAATACTTTGATTGATTTGTTAGAAAAGTCAAATATATAATCAACTTTGTACACAGAAACACCTTATTTAATTAGATCTCGTTTTTTAAATACTTAACAAGGTACAAAATAGTTAGGAGGAGATACGAAGAGCTTTAATATGCCTATTGTCCCCTTCATATGGACCCATTTCATTTTCATCTTCTCTCCTTGACGACCGAGATCCTCCAATACGTAGACAGAAAGACACTCTTAAAACTTTTGATTCATTTTCCTCGCAAAAGAAAGGATCTCCTATTGGAGAACTCGTTGAACGTATTTCCGAAGTTTACCGTGCGTCTCTCATTCCAAACCTTTCACATACACTTTTCCTCTCATAGAATTTCAAAAAGTGTGAAGAGCAACTGACTTCCGTGGCTATCATATTTCGCTATCATATTACATTTTATGCATGTCTTAAAGAGATAATAAACGTACCATATTTTGTAACGCATGGCTTGCGGGAAGGATTGCTTTCAATTCTTCGGACCTCTTTCGTTCATCATGATACCTCTTTGAAGGATTTGATGAAGCAGAACTCTTTGAAGGAGAGTCATCTTTTTTATCTCATTCGGTTGATGCCAAGAGATCAAAACTTAAGCTCCCACTTGATCCACTATCATGAACGACACCACTCATAACTTCGGGATTTGTGGAGACTTTATTTCCTAATGAACATGGGAATACCTTCCATGTAGTTTCGACAAATGCATTGTAGACCTCTTATCTATATCTTGCTTATGTATCTATGTAATATATAGTCCACTCTACTCCAATATTTGACTCTTCATTTGTTGCGAAAATAGTCTTCATAGTCTATATTCACGGGGCTTGTCTATAATGTCATGTCTAATCCATCCGTTGGTTTTAGAGTTCCATAGCAACTTTCCCTAACATAGTCCATTAGGTTTTCGTTTCATAGATCTAGGGGTATGTTCTTTTTTTATGAGTTGAAGATTAGAATGTGGAATGAGATGGAGTCATTTTAAATTGTGTCAAGTTTCAAATTTTCTCAGAAACGCGTATGGTAGTGTGGGTTCATTCTAAACCAAGATATCCAGAAATATTTCTTAAGGTGTGATACCTTTTAGGCTACTTCATTTGAATACAAGAGGGCAGAAGCGATTTCATTGTCTCTCTTAAGTGGGGAGATCACTCACATCTTTCAAAAAATCGACCCAAGACACTTGCTTTCCGAACAAAACCATAATCATCCACGTAACACTCAGAGCTATCATGTTAAGTATCCTTAATACACCTGAGGCACAAATAAAATATGTCCATGACAATTGTATAATATGGTGCTTGAAAAGTCAAATCATTTCACTAAAATTAAAGAAGATTGTTTTGCGTTCAGTTTATTTTTTGAGCAAAATCAATTTTTTTTTGAGCAAAATAGGAAGATTTAAAATAGTGCTCAGCCTCCATTCCAAAGAGAACCATTCTAACTCTTGGGAGAAGTATTCTCCACCTCCATCAGACCTCAGTCTCTTAAGCTTTTGTCATGGTGCTCCCTCTGCATATGCATGAAATGCTTGAAAGCTCCAAACACTTCTGACCTTTCCTTCAAAACATACAGAGGCCTCCATCTTGTAGCATCATCAATGAAAAGAACATAGTACCTTGAGCCACTGATAGATCCTTCTTTTGTTGGTCCCCAAACATCTCTATGAATGAGCCACTGATAGATCCTTCTTTTGTTTGAACGCTATTTTTCTGAAATGGTAACCTATGTGATTTTCTCATCTGACATGATTCACATTTATAAATCATATGTTGACTCTCCACATTTGGTAGTCCTTGTACAGACTGATTGGCAATCATAGCTTTAATTCCTCTTTCATTTAAATGGCCTAATCTCTTATGCCACAGATCAAGTTTTGTAATCACTCCTTCACCATGTGTGAGCAAAGCTTGACCAATGCTCCCTTGCATGCTTAAAGTAAAGAGTCTACCTTCTTTCTTACCACAAAAAATATGATTATAATCATTCTCTTGATCTTCAAGAAATACTCCTTCATTTGTAAACCTAACGTAAAAACCTTTTTCAGCTCCCACACTCGTCAAGTTTTTAGGTATTGTGGGAACACACAAAACATTGGTTAGCAAATCTACTCCACTCTTGCATTTCACTTTCCAATTGAATGTACGCTATGTTTTTTATTGTCACCTGTTTGAATTGTATGACTAGAAATGCCTTTTTCCAAATTCGACATCAATTCTATGTTTCCTGACAAATGATTATCGATCCAGAGTCAATGTGAAACACCTTTGGATCTTCTTTACCTACTGTGCTGATTGAATTCATCATCAATGATGCAAGACTTTCATTTTGTGTGTCATTTGCATAATTATAGTAGGTGGTGTTCTAGAATTGATTATGTGCCCAACTTCTTCCTCAACCTCTACCATAGCCTCCTCTTTGATTTTGTCTACTTCTATGAGAATAACTTTGATGTCTTCCACCTCTACCTCTGCTATTGTTATTTTGATTTTCATTTGATCCTTGCTAATTGTGCCAATAGTCATGAGCCAAATGATTACTCAATCCACACATCCAACAAGCCTTCTTATTGTTATCCTGATTACCTCTTCCTGTTCCAAAACCTCTTGCTCTTCCTCTTCTAGTGCTTCTACCTCTTGCATAATAAACTTGAGAACTCGATTCCTCTTCACCATTTGCTTTACCTTTATCTTCCTTCTTCTTTGCTTTTATGTACATTGTAGAACTTTGTCCTTTATCTCCATCTCCCTTCAAGTCTTGCTCAAATGTGAGCATCAAACCAAGAAATTGATTCAAATCTAGAACATAATGATTTAAAGAAAGTTTTGTTGACAAGACAAAAGGTTTCCACCTTTCATGTCCTCATCAACCTGCGAGCAATTCACAATCAATTTGTGATCTTCAACAGCTTCATTTATGGATCCAAGAATATCTGTTGGATCCTTCATCTTAGTGACATAATCACAAATAGTTTGACTTGGTTTCTTCTTGAATGTAGTAAAATCTGACCAAAGACTTGATTTCCTTGCTTTGGTAGTACTTTTGGAAACGATATTCCAATGCATTCCATATATCTTCAACTGATTCCAATCTCTGATGTGTGGTAGCAAATTATGTGAGATTGTATTGTAGATGTAAGCCTTTGCACTTGCATCCTTCTTCTAGCAATGCTTTAAAGCATCCAATTCTTCTTTCTTTGGTCGTCTTTCATCTTCAAATACTGGCTTCTCTTCTTCACCTGTTATGCACACCATGAGATTGTTATTCATAAGTAAGGCTTCCATTCTCATTACCCATGCACGATAATTATCTCTATCCAGTTTGTGAATGGAGATATGATTTGACGTATTTCTTTGCTTCTACTTTAACCTCTCAGTTTAAAGGATAAATAATAATACCTTTTGGAGTTCTTTGTGTATGAATATACTTTTCAATTAAGATGCTGATGCCTTGTGTCTTTGAATGCTTAAACTTTCAACCTTTAATGAAAACTTTCCAAAACTTCTCATACCTTTGATGTCTTCTACTTTCTAGAACCTTTCTGCTCTGATACCACTTGTTGATGTACGAAACATCACAAGAAATGAATTAATGGGACACTAGACAATCTTTACGGTCACCATTAACTCAACGCCTCTCCAAACTTTGAGAAATGATTGCTTAAACTGAGAACTTTGCTTCTACAAAAATTTCTAGTCACTAAAATGACATACCTCCAATTTTTACTTAATTTCTCTTAGCACAAATATTATTTTACCAAGTTCTTTTGCTAGATGAAAGTAGGCAAGAAGACCTTTCCAAGAAGCTATTATTTGCTAAAAACTTTGCACTAAACACCATGTTAAGACATTCACACGTTGACCCTGTATGAGTTGTCAAAATAGGAAACCTTGCATGTTTTAGCAAAAAGTATGTCCCTATACTCCAAATTCAATTTGATGCATAGTTCCACTTGGCGCATCAAGGTCAAATTTTAAGCAAGAATCAGATGCAAGGCATTGATGTGCCACATAAAACCTCACTTTTTCAAGCGCCTGAAATAGACTCCTGAATCACAAGTATGAAGAAAACCAGTTTTATGTGGGATTCAATGCTAGGCATCGACTTTATGTTGAAATTCAATCCCATGCATTGAGTTGCTCCACAAAGCTCATGTTTTTGACAAGATTCAACAAAAGGTAAAACCTTAAAGAATAAAAGGACTTATCAGCTCAAATGCAATGCTAAGCAATGGAGATGTGGTTGTGCAGTTTATTGATGGTTCAAAATTTACTATGCATAATGTATGCCATGTACCTTAGTTATCACGTAGTTTGATGTTAGTTGGTCAACTTGATGGCCTTGGTTACAAGGTGGTCTTCTATGCTCACTCTTTTTGCATATCAAAGGGCAATATGGTTATTACAAAGGGAATAAAAGTTGGCTCACTTTATCCTTTATTTCTATCACAGAAAGAACACTTGTTAGCTATTATTTAACATCCTATGGCTTGTATTTGTCATGGTCGTTTGGGCCATATATCTTGTAGTGGAATGGAAAATCTTTCTCATTCTCGCTATGTATCTGTGCTATCTTTCTGCAATTTTTCATTTTGTGAGCATTGTCAATATGGAAAGCAAACTAGAAATGTGCATAGAATGCACATTGACTCTTCAATTCAGCCTTTAGATCTCATTCACATAGATGTGTGTGGTCCTATGCCGACTTGGTCCTTAGGTGGTTCTCTTTACTTTGTCACTTTCATAGATGATGCTACTAGAAAGGTTTGGGTATATCCTATCAAATCAAAGGATGAGGTATTCCCTACTTTCAGAAAATGGCTTGCTTCAGTTGAGACTAAAAAAGGAACTAAGCTTAAGGCTTTACGTTCAGATCATGGGGGTGAGTATAGCTCACATGAATTCAGCCTTTTTTGTCTCTCTAGAGGGATTCATAGAGAGTTTACATCTCCTTATACCCTAGTGAAGAGTGGTGTAGCTGAGAGGATTAATAGAACTATTCAAGATAGATTAGTCTCTATGTTGCATCATGCAAACCTCTCACAATGCTTTTGGGCACAAGTAGTATTCACTGCAGTTCATGTGATTAACCTTTCACCTAGTACTGCCAAAGGTTTGAAAGTGGCACAAGATTTATGGATAGGGAAGCCACCATATTATGATCATCTTCGAGTTTTTGGGTGTGAAGCATATGTTTATATAACAAAGAATCTTAGAAAAAAGTTGGATCATAAGTCAAATAAATGCATTTTTCTTGGATATGGTCGAGAAGGACAATTTGGATATCGCTTATGGGATCCTGAAACACGATCAATGATCAGAAGTAGTGATGTTATTTTCAATGAGTCTAACATGCATAACCAACCCATTAAGGAGGTTTAAGTGATAAGAGTGTTGCACATAGGGATGTTCGAGAGAATGTCCATTCAGATCAGTCTGCACATATTCTTGTTCAGCAACCATTGAGACATTTTGCAGGTGTCGCACATCCATCTGATAGATATGTGTAGATTTTTTTATGCTACTAGATGCCGGTGAGCCTTCTTCCTACAAAAAGGCTATATAGAGAGAGGATCATGTCAAGTGGGAGTGTGCCATGAAGAGTGAGTTGGAATCTATTCACAAGAATGGTACTTGGGATTTGGTACCTTTGCCAAAGGGTAGGAAAGCTTTACCCTGTAAATGGGTATATAAGCTGAAATTCACATCAGATAGTGCTTCTCCAAAGTATAAAGCACGACTTTTTGCAATGGTCAAGATCACTACCCTGCACATGCTTCTTGGATTCGTTACAATGGAGGACTTAGAGCTAGTCCAAATGGATGTGAAAACTGCTTTCTTGCATGGAGATCTTACAGATGAGATCTATATGGAACAACCAAAGGGTTATGTAGTTCTTGGCAAGAAAAGTCTAGTTCATAAGCTTAAGAAGAGCTTGTATGGAAGTCTCCTAGACAATGGTACCAAAAGGTTGATGCTTTTATGAGGTCTCATGGCTATTCTTGAAGTAATGAGAATCATTGTCGCTACACAAAGAGATGCTCAGATGGCAACTTGATATGCTTCATACTTTATGTCGATGATATGTTGCTGTTGGAAGGTCCTCTTATGATTTGTCAATTCTCAAAAAGAAGTTGAGTCAGACATTTGATATGAAGGATTTGTGGGAAGCCATACATATACTTGGCATGCGCATTACTCGTGATAGGAGCAATAGATGCATATGCTTATCTCAAAGTGAGTACATATCCAAAGTACTTCATAGATTCAATATGAATGGTGGAAAGACATTGAGTACATCTTTACCCACATATGTGAAATTGGGCAAGAATGATCACCCAAAATCAGATGAGGAAAAGGAATTCATGAGCAAAATTCTTTATCAATCTGTTGTCGGCAGTCTCACATATGCGATGGTAGCTACGAGACGAGACATTGCATTTGCAGTGGGAGTTGTGAGCAGATATATATCTAATTCTAGAAAGAAACATAGGGAAGCAGTCAAGATGATTTTAAGATATCTGAGTGGCACTAAAGACAAGTGTCTATGCTTAGGTAGAGGGAAAGCATCCATTATTGGTTACATAGATTCTGACTATGCTAGTTGTGTAGACAATCGTAAGTCTACATCACGGAACATTTTTCATGTTCCACCATTAGGGCTTAAAAGGGACACATTGAACTCCCTACACAAATAAACACCAAACCAAAAAAGAAAATCCAGAAGCCAACAAGAAAAGGCTAGAGACACAAAAGCCTTAACTTGCCCCTACACACAAACTCGAAAGACTCTCTAACACCTAATTGTCCAACAACTATCGAACTACCATGCTCTAAACATGAGAGCCCTACCTAGGGACCCACCAACTATTTCAAACAAGATCCCCATAACACTACTAGAAACGGTCTCAAGATTGATTACCTAGGAAAGACACCTTGAATATCTACTAGAACGATTGCCTCGTAGTACTACAAGCGACTTTCCAATCAACAATGAGTACCCATGGATTGCCCTAAAATGAAAATGAGACTCCTCAAAACCTAGATATAACACAAAATCTATTACCTCAAGACTCATTTCAGAGCCTAGTAAATAAACAATATTATGCAATTGATAAGAATAAACATGAGAAAAACAACTTCAAATTCAATTGTTTCAGACACAAAGAGTTGAATCAACTTGAATTGAATAATTTTACTACATTGGCCACAAAGGAGAAGCCTTAAGGAAATTTTACAAAAACCTCACAAAAAGCCAAAAACATCATGCAGCCTTTCCTTGAGAGTGACCCCAGCATGCGTGAAAGCCCTAACCATAGCCCCTTGTTGGAAGGTACGTACATCTAGCAAATATCGCGATCATTATATGAATGCCCATAGATGAATTGGAGAGCTAAATTTTAAAACTTCTTTGAATACATGCAACAAAATAGAGATCCCCAATTGATGAGGGCCCCTATTCATTTATGTGAATAGTTATGTTTATGAACACACTTAGGACCGTTCGAGCACTTTTTTCATTCTTTAGGAGGTTTTTTCTCATGGCTTGTATATATGCCTAAAACCGTAATGGGTAACTTAACTTTGTACATTCACTTGGTAATTAATGGAGTCTTGTGTTGTGCTCCAATCTTCTTCTTCTTCCTTGTGTTGTTTGTGTTATTTTGGAGACCTCAAACTCCAACAAATGGTATCAAAGCAGGTCCTTGCTTCATCAATAGCACCTTTAACACCCCTTTGGTCATAGTCCCATAATCACATCAACATTGGTGAACATAATCAGGGTGATTTGGAGCTCAAAACAACTTTTCTATGTGGGATCAATATTTTGATATGACCTCGTTTTAGCCTCTGAATGCACTATCATAGTACTTATTGAGGCAATTTTCTCATTTTGTGGCAAACATATAAAGAATTTTCCACTCATCAATAGAAGCTCCTGAAATTCTAGTAGAGGTTTAGTAGAGCCCGACATGGTAATTCTCACTACAACATATGAGGGGCATATTGACACTCTCCATACCAACAGTTACAGCCCAGCATAAGTATGATCATTCAAAATATCTCTAAACATGTGGTTACTCATACTGATGGTCATTTGATCATTGGTATGACCATTTAAAAATCGATCGTCAGTATCCCTTGCGGCCGGCCATATAGGTGTCAGTATACGCATCGATATGGGCATTGGTATAGGCATTGGTAATTACCTAGAATCATTGATGCTCATACCGATGGTTGTACTGACGCCCATAGTGACGCATATACCGGTGCCTAGATTTAAACATAGAGGGGACCCGAGAGTGAAAAATCCACATTTTGCATGTCATTCAAACTAAGCA